>JAPCWY010000011.1:6171818-6787500 GCA_028455895.1 Rhodomyrtus tomentosa | reverse complement strand
TTTTATTCTTTGTTTGCTAAATTTTCATCTTAACTTTCTAATTTCCATTTCTAAACCCTTTTTTTAATCCGAGGTGAGAAATTTATTATCGAGTAGATGTAGCTTTGTCAATGTAACATTCCATGTGTCGTGCAAAGACTATAGTTAATTTAAGAATGAAAAACTTAATAACTTTTTTTTTATAACTTTCATTAATAAATTGTCAAATATTCTTCTCGGATAATCTCTTTTATTATTTATCAAGTCCATTATTAACCTTCTCAGAGAAGCACAAAAAAAAAAACTAATATGAACAATCGACGCATCATCAACAAGTTGTTTCCAATCAAACAGGGGGGGGTGGGAAAAACTAAGTCTCGTGAATCGACACCACAGAAGCAGACCTAACTTCGACAAAATATGAAAGACAGAAGACGAAAGACAATTCCTTCCTTTATTTATGACGACATAATCAAGAATTTTTTTTTCTCCGGTTTTGAAATCCATAAGGTGTCTAGAGAACGAAAGTTTTGGGGATCATGGATCCCCTGACATGAAGTTTTGGGGATCATGGGAAGGGGGCCGTCCGATCGCAGGGGCAGGGGTGATCAGACAGCCCAAGGGGCCATGATCCCTTGACATAAATGTCAGGAGATCCTGACCCAGTGACAACGTACGGGTCCATGTTTTACGCAGGCCTCCTATCTTCAAAGTAGCCTGTGCATGCGCAAAGGAGAGGAGACGTAAATAAACCAAGAGCTTATAGAGCGAAAAGGGCGTATGGATCTGTCTAAGATCCAAAGGTCGCGAGAACCGGTCACCTTTTCCGGCCTTCTCGGTATCGCGGCCCACGCGTATGGATGCGCCTCGGTTCGCAACCCCCTGAGCACCATCCAAGCCGATAAAAAGAGGCTGCTTAGAGACAGATCGCCGCAGCGAGCGGAATGACAGGAATCGAGAAGGAAGCGCGAAAGGATGTGGTTCTTCCTTTTGCCGGCGGGGGCCCTAACTTACCCAAGAGAACGCGTTAATGTCTGCAGTCTCCTGATGGCCGGTCAGGTCAGCCTCCTCTTGTTGTCCTCTCCGCAAGCAGCGATGTGGCGCTTGTGGCGCAATCCCAGCTTCTCAATCGCCTTCTCGATCACGCCGAGGCCCGCCGTCCTCCCTCATGGACTTGGTGCTGAACAAAAGAATCGGACGCGGCGCTTTAAGCAACAAAACACCCACACTTCTGTAGCTTCAATGTTATATGAAGGTTTCTTCTTTGTCCACTCGGAAAGAGGAACTAGTTCGTGTGGGCACCGGCACCGTTCCAATCACCCTGCATACCATACCAAAAGATTAAAGCAAGAGTACGCGGTTTCAAAGGGACGGAAGGCAGGTCGACCCATTTTCGAACGGACCTTGATGGGTTTCGGGTCGAAAGAAAGGACCGCCCCAGCAATCTCTGTGATCCTCTGTTAGGGTCGACCAAATAATCGACATCCTCAGTCAACGACCACTATAAAACATCATACTAAGAAAAAAAACACAAAAAATAGGGCACATATTAGAAGGAAACTGTTTGATCAAATAATGTTCGATCCAACCTCGAGGATGTAACGGGTGACCCATATGTAGTCTCCTGCGGAAATTCCGACCGAAGGGCCCACTTGGAACTCCCACTGTTCATGACCCGAATCATAAATTAGCACAGAACGAAAAAAAAATATATATATATATATATATATATATATATATATATATATATATATATATAACTGATCCAAGTGCAGGAGTGCATGATTTTATCAGTCGGTTCGAGGATGTGCTGAACTGAGAAACTCGGGGCATACCTGGCCCGGCATTACTTCGCCGTTGATCCCACTGATGTTGATTCCGGCGTACAAGCAGGCCTTGTAGTGAGAATCCACTATGTCTCGGCCGAACGCCTTGTTGGCTCCCACTCCACAGTATTACGGTCCCTACAGACGAAGACGTCGAGCATTCAGTACAGCTCGGCTTTGACGAATCGATAGCTCTAAGCGCCGGCACTTAAGGTACGGCGTACATTCGAAGGCTCAGTGGAGTCAAGACTCGAATTTGCGAGATAGACAACGTTGAATGGCGCCCAAGAGCTAGAGCTCGGTTGAATTTTAAGTTCGACTCTAGCTGTCGATCACCTGAGGGCCACGGAAACCGCCCACCGGCGATCCGACAGGCCAGTGGACATCCTTCTGAAGGAAGGGGTACTCCTGCTCGATGCCATACCTGATCAAGACAGACACCAAAAATTTGTCAATCTCCAGTGGAACACATTTGTGTTGATTTACACGTTTTTTTTTTCCAGTTTCGTTCTATTCTTTTTCATCGTACCAATGTTAACATATGCATTCTCAATGTGGTTTTTCCGAGGTACCCAATTTCAAAAATCAAAAAAAAAAAAATCAATCACCAAAAAAACTAACTACCCTTCAAAGGCTCGATTCCACCCTCCCGCCAATTTAAATTTATCTTTTCAATTTATTATAGGTCTAATAAATTATAATTTTTAATGTATCCAAGGACGATGACAATGTAGGTAGAAAATAAATAAATAAAATTTTACCTTGTGACTTTCACTAGCCAGACTCGCACTTGCACCCCGTCCACTCATTCAATAAACGACATTAACACAAAGCCACTCATAAAGTGTGACCTCCGCAATTATCACGACATTAACGAAGAGAATGTAAGATAAAGACAATTTTCGATGCATATAGACATAAAATGTGGGCATTATTCATGTTTTTTTTCCCTCTAGAAAAGAACAGAAGATTAGGATTTACCGGGGCTCTTCGGCGGCAGCGTCAGGGTGACTGAAGACCTTGGCTGCGGCGAACCTCCAGTTGGTCGGGATCGGCTCGCCGGCAGGTGTGTAGGGATCGCACATGACCTAGGAGAATTTCGATTAATGTCGTTATTGCCATTTCATTATATCCGGCAATTAAAAAAAAAAAATCTAACTCCTCCCCTAATCGGATAGAGAGAAAAAATTAATTAATTACAAAAGGATGTTGTTTCCTCTTCTGAAGGGATCCTTGAGCAACGCCCCTGGGCTGTCCAAAAACGAAAAATAGACGAGTCATTAAAGATTCCGCAATGCGCCCGGAATCAAGAATCTCAACCGTCCGATCTTCTCGGAGACTCCGAGGTCAACTCCGATTATTTCAGCCGGAAGCAAAAGATCCCATCCTTTTGTACCAATAGAGAAGAATTTCTTACGACCCGTGATTTGGAACGAGATACGTACTACAGGATGCCTTCGCTGTCGTGGCCGGGGGCCTGGTCCGTGCTTGAACCGTCGTAGTTCCACTTCGGCAGCTTGGGCGGGTCGGTCACCGGCCCCGCCAGCGTCTGAAAGAACACGAAACATTTGCCGAGGAATGAGAAAGAACTGACCATGGAGATGGGAAAAACAGAGGACTATGGAGATGGAAAAACAGAGGGACGTCGGAGCAAGTGGAAGGAAGGGGAGGAGGAGGAGGATGAGGAGCGAAGACTTGCCCTGGCCTTGCTTTGCATGTCGATACCCGAACCACCGATCCTGCGGACAGAAGAGACGACGTATCATCACGTAGATGAATTTTCATAGAGAGAGAGAGAGAGAGAGAGAGAGAGAGAAAGAGGGGACCGACCATATGTACTCGGCCATTATCTTGTCGGTGGTCTCGGAGAGGTTGAGGTTGATGATATCGTTGAGAGCAGACATGGCGATTCAAAGCGAGTTGGTATTGATCGAGATGGTCGTCGTCGACGGAGAAAACAGGGCTGAAATGGAAGTACAGAGAGAGACGCAGAGAGAGAGAGAGAGAGTCGGTAGAGGAAGCGTTTGCTTGGTTGCTTGGGAATCTCTTCTTTTTTGGAATTTTGAAGAGGAGTAATTGCAAGAGATTTGTCGGCCTATCACCGGCAGATTAAAGGAAGGAGCATCTCCGAGTTATTTTATGGCAAGAGTTGGTGAAGTTCTATAGATCAAGTGGCGGTCTAGATTTCTTGTCAAATAGGATTGGATCGTATAAGAAATGAAAGTCGGAATTTTGTCATTATTTGACATAAACTTCATGTAATTGCAAGTCCACCGATAAATGCACAAATGAAAATGGTAAGAATCTATTACGATTTCCTTCTTAAAAAAATCACAAAATGCACAAATGGAGACAATCTGGTCTAAGCAGGCCACAACGATATATAGTGAATGTCAAATCTATTACGAGAGAGAAACGAGATTTTGAAAACTATGGTGCTTAAACTCTAATCACTTTCGTGCAGCTTTAATGTGAATTAGAGAATTACTAAGGAAAATGAATTTTGACTCTCTCGGTTTTCATGGAGTTTTGACATGAAATAAAGAGTTGTAGAGGAGTTGATGAAATTTCAATGTGGAATATAACCACATAGGAGAATGAAACGCAGAGGATAGGGATTTTTAAGAAATCTACTCGCCTCACTTTTCAATAATTGGAAAGTGTTATAAAAGTAAACGGCGATCTTCGGAATCAACTCAGGAAACTCTACTAAGAATATAATGAGATAAAGAAGAGAAATGGAGGGAGCAAATATAAACTCATTCTCATTGTCATTTCAAGTTTACAAAAGCCTTTATTTATAAGCTAGAGGGTACTATACAAAAACTGCTCATCGATGGAATATGAAAGGTGAATCATCAATCCATATTAATGTACATCAATTTTTATGTTAGGTACATTGAAAGATGAAAATACGGAAGGTGAAACATCCACTTACTTATAACACTCCCCCTTGGATGTTTACCTTTTCTTATACGCTGTTTAAACTACCTCGTTAAAAACCTTGCCACGACAAAACCAGCGGGACAAACTTGATGAAGGGAAAAAGAGCACATACGTATAATACTCCCCCTCATTTTAATAGTCATTGCACATAGGCTGCCTCATTAAAAACCTTTGGTAATTAAAAATCCTGTGAGAAAAAAACTTACAAAGAGAAAAAGAATACAACCATAAACCTTATAGGCTGTATCCTTCAAAGATGATTAATTCGCTCCCCCTAATTGAAGTAGTTGTCCAAGCCGACACAATCCTATTCCATATACAAGTTTTTCAAATGTGGAAGTAGGTAGGGATTTAGTGAATGAATCTGCAAGATTGTCACTAGAGCGAGTTTGATGAATATCTATTTCACTATTTTTCAAGAGTTTATGTGGGTAAAATAACTTAGATGAAATATGTTTAGTTCTGTCACTTTTGACATACATCACGCATTTGTGCAATGCAAGCCGCATCATCCTCAAAAAGTATGGTAGAAGCACCATGAATTGAGGATAATCCACATGAATCTTGAATGTGATGTACCAAAGTTCTCAACCAAGCACATTCCTTGGCAATTTCAAATAATGCAATAATCTCATAATGATTTGAGTAAATGGCGGCTACACTTTAGTTTACTGACTTTCATGAAACTGTTGTGCCTTCACAAAGGAACAAATAACCAGTTTGTGACTTGGCATTATGAGAATCAGATATATAGTCAGCATCTGAATATCCTACCAATGTTAATCTTGGTTTATTATCTTTATTTCTCTGGTAAAATAAACTAAGATCAACAGTTTCTTGAATGTAACATAAGATATGTTTAGTGTCATTTCAATGTCTTCGAGTTGGATTGACACTATGTCTAGCTAGAACATTTACCGCGAATGCAATATCAGGCCTGGTGCAATTTGCAAGATGTAACAATGCTCATATGGCGCTAAGATAAGGAACTTCAAGTCATAAGCTATCATCGTTTTCCTCTTTAGATCTAAATGGGTCTTTATTCACTTCAAGTGAACGGTTGGTGTGCTGAGAGGATGAGATTTATCCATATAAAATATGTCAAGTATACTCTTTGTATAACTAGATTGGTTCAATAAAACTCATTCTAGGAGGTATTTAATCTGCAGACCGAGACAGTACTTGGTCTAACACAAGTCTTTCATTTCAAATTCCTTTTTTCAGGCAGGAACGAGCTTCTTCGAACTATTTTGGAGTTCCAATTATATTCAGATCATCAACATATACAAATATGATGGAAAAACCATTTGGTGACATTTTAATGAGCACACAATAATATATTACATTATTTACATATCCCTGTTTCAGGAGCTAATCACTTAACTGGTTGTACCACATATGACCGGATTGTTTAAGGCCATACAATGATATTTACAACTTAATACTGTACATGTTGCAATTTTCATTCTTTCCCATATTTGGAATTGAAAATATTTCAAGGACTTTCATATATATATATATATATATATATACATATATATCAGTATCAAGTGACCCATATAAATATGTAGTCACAATATCAATTAAACGCATATCAAGATTCATATTTACTGCCATACTGATCAAATAAGGTAATATAATATTGTCCACTACAAGAGAATAAGCAATCTCAAAGTCTATATAGGGTCTCTGCCAAAATAAAAATACTTGGGCAACTAGTCTCGGTTTATATCTTACCACCTCATTCTTTTTATTGTGCTTTCTTACAGACATCCATTTATATCCAACAAAGATAACATCTTTGGGTGTTAGAACAACAGATCCAAAAACACAACATTTATTAAGCGAGTCTAGTTCTGCCTTAATTGTCTTATTCCATTTGTTTATTAAGCGAGTCTAGTTCTCCCTTAATTGTCTCATTCCATTTATTCCAATCTGAACGCTTCTGGCATTCAAGAATGGATTTTGATTCTGGATCCAGACTATATTTTGAGACAGTGAGCACTATTGATAAGATAAATGAGTCGTCGACGACAGTTGTAATTCTATCATATCTCACTCTAGTATTCATATAATTTACTGTAACTTCTATATTAACATCAATCAAATTATCATCGTTAACCAGATCAATAATATTTGGCCGTTCCGTATTCCCAAGACTGTTATTTGGGGCAGTTGCACTAATTTCACCTAGATTACTTTCTTTTGCAGAAGGCGCATTAGATGACTGAATATTTTTTTTTTTCACGGATTTATGTCTTTGGCCCCTATGGATCGTCTACGCTTCCGACGTTGACTAGGCTTATCAAACATTTTTTTTTATCCCAAATGTATCTTCACTCTAGGTGGTGCGTTTTCTGTAGGAATATGGGACTTAGTCACCCTTTGTGATCAATAGATGCATTTGGCAATTTACTTGCTAAATGTTGGAAGTTAATAATTTTCTGAACTTCAAGTTCAGTCATGCTTGAACGTAGATCAAGAAAATTCAATTAATCTTCTTTCCAGGAAAATTCTCGATATTCTTTAAGCTTCAGGCTTTCTCCCTCTAATGTTAGGAAAACTGTATCATCAAATATATACTCAGCGAACTAGACAGTAAATAAGTGGCATGTCTGGGGCTCCAAATATTTTAGAATAGATGAAGATTCATATCCCACATAAATACTAAGTCGACGTTGAGGCCCCATTTTGGAACGTTATGGATGTGGTATAGAAACATATATATCAGAACCAAATATTCACAGATGGTAAACATCAGGTTCACATCCACACACAAGTTGAATCGATGAGTATTCATGATATGTAGTGGGTCAAATTATAGTCAATGATGCAGCGTGCAATATCGCTTGTCCCCATAAATTAAAAGGTAATTTGGCCCTCGACAGTGTCGCAACCTAAAAAATTTAGGCTAATAGATTATCATATTAATTAATTAACTAACTTAATGCGGACCCTCCCAAGTCCTACCAAATCACAACTTAGGTTTATTTCATAAAAAAAAGTTCAATTAGAATCGACACTAATCATTTACAATAGCTTTATTAGAAACATATATAAAATAGCATGAGAACTATTTTATCTCTACGAACTAGAGAAAATGAGTTTGAGGACTTGATTACATTAATTAAAAATTAATGTCCTTTCGGTACCAAATTTTAATGAAAAGTACTTAGTTTGATGACTTAAATTATTTTGGGTTTTCTTTTATTAAATATGCTAATTCAATCTAATTATATGACATGAGTAATGACACAGCAAATATGTACGACATGGCATAACGACATGATAAAAATGCATGGTATGGAAAATGTGACAATGCAAACTAAACTATATGCTATGCAAAATGAATTGACATTTTTTGGGTTTTTTTGTATTTTCCGATATATGAAAAATGAAGTGAAAATGCTATCCTAAAGTCAAAGGAAATGTGATCTAACTTGATTAAAGCATGACATTTTTTGAGGATTTTTCAAGAATTTATTTAAACATGAAACCAGTGAAAAATTGAATAAAAATAAACAAGATTGCCCATAAAACACTTTTAAATCAGAAATTTCGATTTTATTCACAATATCCCCCGAGATTAGAGTTATCTAGTGAATATATTATAGAATGGCACACGTCCCTCTATAAATAGGGCAAATATTAAAATTTTATTCAGGAATTAGCAACCTCAAGATCGAAGATTTGATATCTAATTCACACGTATGGGCATGATAACACTTTGAGATCAAAGTCTTATGTTGCCTTTAATATACTTTCTATCAAGACACAATTGGGAGAGTGTGTTATGGGCAATATTGTTTACTAAAATTCAAATTTCAAGTGACAATACCAAAAATAAGCACTAAATAATAGATAAGGTACCAAATTCAAGTAAGGAAACCAAATACCAAAGAGATAATGTGCCTAATTTACCAGTAAGATAATATGATGTTATCTCTAACGCAATATTACCTAATCAGTGAGGATTTACATCGTTCAAAATAGGCAAAAATATCTGCAAGAATAGATGTGTTTGATATTCAAAAGATAGGGTAATATCTAAACAATTCAAATTAGGAAACGAATTATAACATTCTTACCTAATTTGAATACTTTTGAGATAATCTTCCAAATTTGAGCGAGACTCGATGGTTTGCGGATGGAGATTGGTGGATCGCTCGCCGATTGATTACTCCTCCTTGTTCATGGACAAGGCTTTGAATTGCTCTCGGTTTGAATCACGACCAGTACTGGCTAGTGGTTGTGAAGCTTTGCAAATTGGACATGTGGTTTGGCTTGATGACGACCGGAATGGGTCCTCGAATCATCAACATCACAGCATTCTCCACTATTGCCTCTCTTGGAAAAATGGGTGGACTAATGGCATTAGGCGTATCATCAGAGGGCACATTTGTGCATGGATGACCTAGTACAGATGTGCTGTGAACCTTTTTTGCTTCTGCAATTTGTTGATGCTTGGGACAGCCTGACACCCTGCTAATCACGTGGACATTAGTAAAGTTAAACTCAAATATTGCAGAGATAACCCAAGCAAGATGAGAACCCATCAGTGTTGACTTTCATTGGGCGTCGTACTCAAGAACCGCAAAACAGGGGCAGTGGCTTTAACATCTACGGTGCTGGATATTGGCGGGATCAAGGGAGTCGTCGAGGATTACGGGTTCGAGATCTTATTGGAGGAAGCAGCGGAGTTAGCATACATTGTTGAGGGGTGGCCGCGAGCTTGACGGCATCAACGGTAGGGGTCGTCCGAAAAGAGCTCTCGGTCGCCGCTTTATCCCCTCTCTCGTGTCACCCACTTGCGTTTTTTTGAATCTCTACCATTGGCTTTTCACGCAGAATTGTGGCCATCTATATAAAGCTTTTCCTTTTGACGTTTTTTTTGTATTATGGTCAGATCTTGATAGCTTCATAGGATAAGGACTTCACGGATGAGTCGCTCCATTGGAAGGCGGTCAAGACGAAAATATTGGATCAAGACTGGACCGGCTACGATCGTCACCGCTCGGCAAGTGGACGGTGATGGCTATTCGTCGAGCTCCACGAATCAGTGGGATGAGCATTGGTCGTTCGGGGATTCGGCAATATCGGTGAGCTCGTCTCGCAAAAGACACAAACGGGGGGGAGGGGGGATGCTAAAGGTCGTAAGGCAAAATCATCATACCTTTTACGAAGAAGACAAACCCAAATCATGGACGAAGACAATCCAGAAAGGCATAAAGACGTCTCCTCGTTCTTCAGAACATGAATTTCTTTCAATAAATTACCATGTTTCCTTTTGTCTTGATCTGCATACTCAGAAGACTGCCAAGAAAAGAAGAAACTTCTCTCCTTCCTTCATTATTGAAGAGGATGACCGAATTAATAAACGCCCAACTGAATACGTTAATGACCGACATATCATATTCGACTCTGAGTGACTCAGACGGTTATGCCATAATTGAAAACCTTCTAGGTTTGTGAACTTCAGGTTCATCTCAACATTATAATTCGGGGTAGAATGATGGTAACTTTTCCATAATTTATTTTATGTATCCACTCATCTAGGTTCCTTTTAGATTGTTGGCAAAATAAAGCATCATTAATGAACATTTTTGTGTCCATTAGTAGTATTACACAAGTTATTCTGGAGCCTGTTACTGAGAGGATACACGTAAATAAAAATTAACATAGACTATATATATATATATATATATATATATATATATATATATATATATATATTGCTTAATCTAAATTCAGAAAATGATTGGTATCAAAAAGTGTATTGTGAAGAGATAATTCTTTATTCTCCATTGAGGGCTTGATTGCAACTTTCATTTTTCTCTCATCTTGTTCACTTTGATAGAGATCAACCAAGTGATTTGGGATGTGATGAGTACGAGACTAATGGTCTGTAGAACCACATATGTGGAAAACATTGGCACCAACCTGGTTATGTACTTCTGGACCTTCTTTTCTTTGTGAACCCCTATCTCGGCTTTTATAAGGCTAATATTTCAAGTTACGCCATTTACCTTTCCAACACCCGTGGCTCCTATTTCTATGGCGTGCAACATGTGCTTTAGGCACATGTGCCAATCTAGTAGGACGAGAATTGTTGTTTTGCATGAACAGTTGATTATGCTTTTCAGTTACAAGTAGTGCAAAGATTAACTCTGAATTCTTGGAGTAATTCTTTGCCATATATTGCTGCTAGAGTACAAGGTTATTGACATAAAAAATAGATAATGTTTTTTTTCCAACATTTCAGTCTCTGTGATCTACTGGCCACGGAGTGATACAATTCAGTGAATAGCAGAATATAATTCTGCTACAAACTTAAAATCTTGAAAGCGTAAATTGATCCATTCAAACTTGGCATTGAGGAAGGACTACTTACTGTTGATGATCAAAGCAATCTTTCGGGGATTGACATAGAATTGCGGGATCCTCCTCAGTCAAATACTTAGCATTTAAATCTTCACGTAAATGGTGGCAAATGAAAATAAGAGTCTTAGCCTTCTGGGCTGGAGTATGATTAGACTCTGGGAGAATAAATCGACTGAGATCTAATGATATTAAGTGTATCTTGACATCAAAACCCATGTTAGATAATTAATTCCAGTAATATCTAACGTTGCAAACTCTCTTTCGGTAAAGTTT
Organism: Rhodomyrtus tomentosa; assembly: GCA_028455895.1. NCBI lineage: Eukaryota > Viridiplantae > Streptophyta > Magnoliopsida > Myrtales > Myrtaceae > Rhodomyrtus > Rhodomyrtus tomentosa. The sequence continues at coordinate 6,776,095 of JAPCWY010000011.1, read as the reverse complement.
GACATACTCAAAAGGAATTGAGAGATGTTAGATAATGGAGATGTAAAAGTGTGTTACCTTGAATGAAATCCAAGCTTCTAACCGCTTTATGCTGATAACGTGTTTTAAAAGGAAACAACGATATTTGGAATCAACTTAGAGAACTCTACCGAGAATATAATGAGAGAAAGAAGAGAAATGTAGGGAGCAAATGTATACTCAATCTCATTGTCATTTCAAGTTTACAAAAGCCTTTATTTACAGGCTAAAGGTTACCATACAAAAAACCGCTCATCAATGAAATATGAAAGGCCAATCATCAATCCATATTAATGTACATAAATGTATATGTAACGTACATTGAAAGATGAAAAGACGGAACATCCACTTAATGATAACAGAAAGATATTTTCAAATTTAATTTTTTTTGTTTATCCAATCTCTAACTCTTCCTTATCTAACTTCTGTTATATCTTTTTGTAAAGCACGTGAGCCGAATCCACTAGCGTCCCAATTTCCCTATCATTTTTATTAGCAGAGTCACGTCTATTGCCACCAATTTCAATTTGTTCATAAAAATATTGGTTTTTTTATTTTTTTTTATAATCAATGTGTTCGGGCTAGCTTGCGTGCACCTCGACTATTCCTTGGGGGAGACTAGCACAGCAACCCACTGTCATGGCCCCCCACTTAAATCACAGGTGCTCATATAGGGAATCGAACCTGAACCAGTGCGCTCTAACCAACTGAATTATCTATGGATGGACAACATTGTTTCTTTTATTCATCCTTATTTTTTAATATTTTCCCTCTCTATTTTAGTTATTTTATTTTCATTATTTTTCTTTTCGATCATTCCTTTTTTAAAATGTCTTGTGACAATAAATCGTACTAACATGCCTAAAGTACGTAACAAAGAGTACTAATAGGCCTAAAATTGGTCATATATATAAGCGTCGTATATGCAGATATAGAGGATATATCTTGTATCACATAAAGAAGCATAATTATATGAACAAAAATAAAAAATAAGAACAAAAAATAATTTTGCTTTTTTCTTTTTATATGAAATACTCTTTTGATTTTACTAATTTGAGAATTTTATTATTCAAGAAAACTAGCTTTCGGGGTATGAAAACAAGAAATCTTGTTCGCTTTTATCCCACACCTATATTGGATATTTTTATCTGTTACAACCTGTTTTAATAGTTCTAAATGGACAATGAATAGCCGAAGAGGATTAGAAAGCTTATTTATGCCAATGAGAATGGCGGGGAATTCTGGACATGATTATTGAATCAATTAACACTCAAATGGAGGACGACGACGGTAGAGGAACATCGGAGAGCTCGGCCCAAAAATGCCTGGATCGGATAATTTCTTACGAGCCTGGAAATCGTCGGCCCGTATTTACTAGCCAGCCTTATCTTGACTCCACGCTGGGCCACGAATTGGGATAATTAGGCCCAAAATTTGCAGCAAATGAGTAAAACAAAAGAGGGAGGTCACCCATTTCGTGTCTTCTTCTGCTCCCACCCATGATGACCCCCCCCCCCCTCTTATTTCCTTCCCCACGAACAGCGACGCTTCGTTTTCGCCTGCAGCTCCTCCGTCCGTCGCGCTTCCGGCAGCTTCTCGTCAGACGACCTCGACCCAACCGGCGACCAGAACCAGGCAAGTAAATCTTCTAACCTATCGACTAGCCTGAGCAATGCGAAATGAGAATGAACCGGAAAGCGGGCGTAAGGTGGGTGTTCGGCCGAGGTCCGAGAATGGTTGCATGACGCCGATTTCGGTTGAGACGAGACCCATGAAGTGCATGATGGCAGATTGCGTTGATGGGTGGTCGGTCTTGGGCATGGTGATGGTTCGGCGATGAAGGACAGGTATGTGAAATGGGTATGGGCCGTGAGATTGACGAGATACAGTCTGTTTTGTTATGAATCTAAGAGAGGGTCGCTGGTATGGGATTTGTGCGTCGAACTAGTGTGAGGAGAGTTGAACCATGGCGGGTGTCCGGATGCTTTTCGGATTTCCTATGGCTGGTAGAGTGCGAGAACGCCCAAGTAATTCGGTCAAAGGTTAGCCTCGCATCGTGATGTCTTTGACAAAAGGAGAAGGTCTGTAGTGGTTGGTATCACACGAGGGAGAGGATTTATACAGCTTTTGATTTGGTAGTTGGAAATAAAGAAATGCCGCAGAAGAAAGATAATGGAGGAATTCTCGTGGATGAATGAATGGTTAGACTTCTAGTATTATTTTCTATTGCGAAGTTGTCAGGTGAGAATTCGTAGATTGAATGAACCATCTGAATCAGTTTGGGGTTTAGTTTACCCTTGAAAAAAGTATATTTGGTCAAGCTGCCGTTGGAAGAAGGAACATCCATGTTCTTCATTAGGCAAGTCAAATGGAAGTAAGGAAAATAAAAATAAAAAGAAAAAGAAAAAGAAAGGAGAAACAAAAAATGAAAATTCGAGTTATCTACAAAAGTTTAATAGATGGTAATGGTAGTATCCGATGGTGATCTGAATGGATATTTAGAGAGTAGACTTCTCCGTGAGCGTGATAAAATGTTATTTTCTTCTTCGTCTTAAGCAAAATATCTGCGTTGCCAATGCTTGATACATATTCCATTTGTTGCGCGCATCTTCATGAACATTGCATAAGCTGTCACTCATATGATGAAAAGGACCCAACATGGTTCATGATAATGAGCTTGGTGCTCGATAACTTTCCCCATGGAGATATAGGAAGATCCAACTGTGTGTTCTGGGCAGGCCTCAAAGGCGGAACGAGGCATTGTACATTGACTGTATAAAACAAGTAACTTGTGTCACATGTCCATATTTATTGTTCATGAGCATCAGTCATATCGTGTGCTTTGCGCATTGAATGTGATGATTTCGACGAATGTGCTTTAGATGATTTTACTATATTGGAAGTGTCGAGGGTAGTTGTTCTTTAAGCATTTGTTCTTGTCTTGTCCATTGGTTAGTTTAGTTGATGGCTTAGAACGTTTTACTTGCTAAATATCTCACTCCATTATCGTTGACAATTTTTAGGTAATTGATGTGTTTATACCAAGAGGTCGGAGCTGGGATTTAAGGCCGGTCTGTTGTAAGTGATATCGGAGCAGGAGGATTGGAGTTTCGGATCGTTACATTATCCCACCACTATATTGGATATTTTTATCCGGGATTTATTGTTATTTTATTCATCGTTGTCCTTTTTGGAAAAAATTCCAATGTAGGATCTAACATATCTCGCCTTTTTATACAGGTTGCGAAATGTAGCCACAACTTTTTTTTTTTTTTTTTGCACAGCTGGCCGAGCAATCAAATAATGATAAATTTTAAAGTCAAATCATGGCATTTCAAAGTTGGACCGATATCTTATGTCTAGAGACATCAAATGAATGAGCCAAGTCGAATTTGGATAGGGTCGAATATGATCCGAACCATATTGATATGTCTAATTCGTTTTGACCCATATTTAATAACAAATATTCAAATTGATTTACAATTGATTCATACCCGATTCGGCCTATTTTGACATCTTTACACTGCCGCCGCTGCCAATCGCTACTGTCCACCTTCGCCGCCGCCGCCACCATTGCCCACCACCCAATTCCAACAAAGTTTGGCCAATGAAACGTAGTTGGGTGCCCAACACATAACACGACAAGCATCGAAATTCATCCTGAAATTGATCCTGAAATTGAAGATGTGATTCCAAGTCCAACATCTTAATTTAGTATTAAACTCATGAATTTCTGTTCGCCGAGGAAACGATAACGGCAAGTGGTGAAGTAGAAGGACGTTCACCAACTCCGTCCTTGTGCCTTCCCTACTCACAGATAGATGAGTCAACCCACCGAGTTCAACGACCATGATTGAACTCCAAGAAAAATCATTTGGTTGGACGCCCGTCGCAAATTCAAGAAAAAATGGAAGCTCCGTTTTCACCGACCTCCGCCATGGAAACAGCCAGCAGCTACCACATGGTGGCGATGTCGTACACTGGACAAGTCACATCAACCCCACAATGAACTCATGCAAGATTCTGTCCTCCAGAGTCCCAGACATCGCCATCACATTCGTGGTGAAGGAGGAGTGGCTCGGCTTCATTGGCTCCGAGCCTAAGCCCACCAACGTATCCTTCGCCACCATCCCAAATGTGTTCCCCGCTGAGCGGCTTGGACTCAGCACTGCTTCAAATTTGCCGACGTTGATTTCAACAAGATGTGAGACTCGGTTGAGGAGTTGCTGGATCGACTTCGGCCTACACCAACTCACATCCTGGCTGAAACTTGGCTGAAATGGGCAGTGCGCGCAAGCGATGGTGGTCAGTGGGTGGTGGTCGGCGGACGGAGGCGATGGGTAGGGGTCTGTGAATGGGCGTTCGACGGTGGGCAGCGGCTATGGGTGGCGATGGTCGGTGGCCGTGACCCAAGTCAAGTATAATGATAACCTAACCTTTTAATGAGTCGAAATTGAGTTAAAAATGGGTTTTATATGTAACCCATTTTTTACTTATCAGATTTAGTTTTACTTTTTGGTCCCACTTTTAGTATGCTATCCAAAAGATAACAGCCCATATAGAACACATTTATATAAAATATGGATAAAAAATGGTCATGGATCTATATTGACACCTCTACTTATGTCTCCATGTCATAGCTGTTATTTAAAAATATTTGTTAAAAACAAAAAAAAATGCTTTTAAACATTAAAAATATTATAATAATAATAAAAAATATCCAACTTAGCGCCAGTAGTGCCACGTAAAACAATCGACGACCACGTTAGCGATTTTCGATCAAAATTGATCGGATTAACTCAATTAGCATAAATGTAAAATATTTAGAACTGAATTAGCACAAAAACAAATGGTTTGGGACTGAATTGGTATCATTAAAAGGTTTAGGACTTAATTGGCACAAATGTAAAAGATTTATGACTGAATTAACATAAAAAAAGTATATAACTGGATTGACACTAATATAATAGGTTTATGATTTTTTTGACACTTATCTCGAGTGACATATGGACATAATATGATGTGCTAGTAAAAATACCATCTAAAATCATGGCATTTCAAATTTGGATAGATATATTCCGTCTCGCTTTTGCTGAGTTTTTGTTTTCTGGCCCTCAAGGTCGTGCCACTGGCTTCCACAGCGGGCGACGTTCTTCACCACATCACCGTCTGTGTAGCCTCGACAGTAGACGGGCCAAATTTTGGCGAGATAGCTTGCCGAGCCTTTGAAGTGTCGGCTTGGTCGGTCCATGGCCGTCAAGTTCGTCAAGATCTCGATCGGCATGGAGGAGTGTTGAGCTTGCTGAGAATGACCAAGGGCAAGCGTGGAGAGAAATTCAAGAGAGGTCATTAGGATCAGGCCCGGTGGCGTCAAATGCGTGGAGGGCTGGACGGCAGCCGGGTGGAAAAGAATGGCATCGATAGCTATGGGATGGAGAGCTGGCGGTGACAAGGTGGGCTTGGGGCGACGAGGAGGGAGAGATAGAAATTGGTGTTTAGATTATGAGAGCTTTGATTGGACGAGGGATTTAATTTTTTTTTTTTTTGTCGGAAGGACGAGGAAATTGAAGTGTCGAAATCTCGTGTCAGGTATAGCAAGTGAGTACGTTACTGAAAACAATGGATCCAAGTCTCTCAAATTTCAGAAAATATTTGGTGGTTATAACGTGTCACGTTATACGTTGACATGAGATATATTATTTATTTAAATCAAATGACAAATTATCACAGTTTCGTAAATACAGAAATTGTAATTCTCACTTTTTTTTTCCCTTCTCTTCTCCATCCTTCATCTTACAGCCACAGCTCCTCCATATGTAGCCGTGGACAGAGTCGCCGGAGCCACATCAACGCCGACCGTCCACGATCAATCCACCCCCTCCACCTTCGCCTCGCACTCTGTAGCCCATCCACGACCGAGCTAGCCACCCACTTCGTCGTCCCTCACGGTCACCCCTCCTTTGTATGAACAAAAACCCCACGACAACTTGCAGCTTTGTCCATTTGCTTGTAGAAATTTCCAGGTCAATATCACTTGCGCCTAACGTTGGCAGCACGCGACACTGGAGGCGAAGGGCAGTCACGTGACAGATGGGCTTGCTTGAGCCTCGAATGAAAAACGGGCCTGGGCCGCGATATCTAGTTCTTAGAGAACCAAGAACGAACGGTGGAGATGATAGCGCCGAGCTTCCTCGCTCGTCGGTCCAATACGGCGCGCAGAGGCACACTTCGGTTCTCGCGCAAAACTTTCCGCAGCTTCCCCACCACTTGCGAGTGCGCTCCCATGAACCCTAACCTCTCGCCTCCCTCACGTCCTTCGCCAGTGAAATCTATTTAATAGGAGTAGCCTCTTCCCCCTGCGAGATATTCCCAAAAACCCTAACGAAATATCTTCCCTCGACGACTAGGGTTTTTGCCGAAACCTCTAGCTGTCGGCTCCGTCTGTCCCCCACGACCTCGAATTCCTCCGTGATTTCTCTCCGTTCCTCCTCCGATGGGCAAGTCGGGCAAGAAGTCAGCTGCCATGGTACGCTCTCTATCTCGTTCTGTTGATTTGACGTGTGTTTCTCTGTCGAGTTCGATTCGGTGTTCCTAAAGGCTGGATCTTTGTTTCATAGGTCGCAGCAGCTCCTGCCGCTGTACCGGCGAAGAAATCTGCCAAGAAAGGTAAACCCCTTCATTAATCACCACGAGATGATGAGTAGAAAGGTCTTAGGGCAGGCGTTCAGTGTTCTGGTGGACATGCATTTGGCGGTGTCTCTTTGTATTGGTTGTCTGGTTCCTCTGTTTTTCCTGTCCGTGCGTCGAGCTTGCGCTCTCGCGTGCTCTGTTTGAAACGGTGGCTTGGTTTTATGTCCCTCCTCGTTTGAGTTTACTTGTAAACTTTGCAATGTACTTTGTGGCCCAATTTCATACTCTTTGTCGTTGCGTAGATAAAAGAGAAGTCGAAGAAGTATTGGAGAAGAAGGTGACTGCAAGGAAGCAGAAGAGTGATGAAGGGATAGAGCATGCTAGTCAGAAGAAGAAAGCTGAAGTCAAAACAGTGACAAAAAAGGTAGCGGAGAGTAGTAGCTCGGATGACTCTGATTCCGAGGAAGATAAGAAGGTCTGTTATAGTTTACTTATGCCGTAACTACTGTATTTGGTGATTTATTGACGGAGATTTGAACTTTTTGTCTTCATTCGCATTAGGTTGCTCAGAAGAAGCAGAAAGTTGAAATGAAGGAGCCACTGAAAAAGAAGGAAGAAACTAGCAGTTCAGAGGATTCATCCTCAGATTCGGAGGAAGAAAAGAAAGTATGTTGTTTTACTTGCTTTCTTTGCGAAAATGGCTGTTGTGCTTTTTGTTGCAAGTGCTTTTTAGTCTGGCAGTGTTGGTTGGCCCTTTTGTCTGTGAATACTTATAGCATACTGCGCATCAGTAACTGTCCCCTTTTGGCTCCTAGGAACATGCTCCGAAGAAGCAACCGTCTAAAAATGGCACAGTTGCTAGCCTCGCTAAGAAGGGCCAGTCTTCCAGCAGTTCTGATGATTCTGAATCTACAGATGATGAATCTGACGAGGATGAAGTCAGTATACATAGTCATTTTGTTTATGTCATGGAAATTGTCTGAGTTCTTTCTGCATAACCTGTGACATTTTGTTGATGTCAACATGGCTATTGACTAATGTAGAAAGTTGCTGTCAAGCCTGCACAACAGAAGAAAGCTGTTGTAAAGGAATCATCAACTGATGAATCAGAATCTGATAGCTCTTCAGATGAGGAGACTGTGAGGACAGCTAGGACTAATTGCTCTAATATTTCGATTTTAATGAAATAGAACAAATGTAATGTATTTTGATTATAATTTTCAGGAAAAAGTCCAGCAAAAACAGCCTGTGGCGGAAGCAAAGAATGGTTCAGTCACTCTTGTAAAGAAGGATGAATCTACCGATAGTTCCGATGAGGAAAACACGGATTCAGATGAGGAAGACGTAAGTATGCTAGACTTTATTGTTGTATGGAATTTTAACCAGCTATTTTATTCTGGGTTGTGTGCCGAGAGTACATGTTTGGTGCTCCGGAGCCATAATTCCAGATTGATTATTAGATTATTATTACTTTTTACCAGTAATCATGTTTACTCTTATAAACATGTGCCTTGCACACAGGATGAAAGTGCTAAGAAACCAATGTCTGCACTTCCTAAAAAGAAAGTAGAATCCTCGGGTAGTGAATCAGAGGAAGAGAGTGAATCAGAGGAAGAGGTAGAGGTCTGTTTTCTGTTCTTTCTCAATCTTACCATGGTTTTATATGTAGTGTATTTAAGGCGTTCTTGTGAAGATGACAATTTTGTGCTCATGCAGGAAGTTGTTGCAAAGAACAGTGTTAAAAAACCAGCTAGCAGTGTAGCAAAAACGGAATCAAGTGAGAGCAGTTCTGAAGATGAGTCAGACAGCAGTTCAGATGATGATGTGAGTGGCTTGTATTTATTCAGTGCAGATGATTTGCGATTCTCCTTAGTTTTTAATTGTTGGTCCCCAAATTTTGGTTTGGGCAATGACCTTGAATGTCATTTTGCTAATTTGACATCTCATATCTTAGTGATTTCGTGCATCCTGATTGACATTGCATGCATGTAGACTTTCAAGAGATTGCTCTACAGATTTTGATTTTGTTTTGGCTTGTATTGCACCTAATCAGTTATTTGTCGTGCTTTGGACACACAATTTTACTTCTATTTCGTCCCTTTTGCTGATAATTGATTTGTGATGTATATCGACCTTCAAGTTTGATTAGTGATGGTTGCTGCTATTTTTTCTCTTATCGAGCATTCATTGAGTTCGATTAGCGATGGTTGGCCACTGTTTCTCTCTTATGGAGTATGCATCAGTTTGTTTGCTGTAGATGCTTGCAAACTTCTGTGTTGTGCAACTTCTGTCTATTTTAGTGTGGTCTTTTGCAATTGGATCCCTTCTCTGAACTTGTTTGTATTGGTTCTTTTCTTTTCTTTTTTCTTATTTTACAGGGTCCACCTAAGAGCGCTATGGATGTTTCAGCTAAGAGGCCACGTGCAACAGCTCAAACAAAGCAGACCCAGCAGGTTTATTTTGTTTTTCTTCAAATTGGGTTACAATGTTAGACCTAAAGTTTTGCTTTAGATTTATCATTCTCCTGTCTTGCACTTGTGCTTCTTTGTTTATTGCTCTTTTCTTTTGGTTTCGGGGTGGGTTTTCTTTTCTTGAAGAGGAATTGCCTTTTCTTTTTGGGTGGGGAGTGGACTGGTTTAAAATTGTTGCCATCAATGGTAGTGTGATGGAGTTTCAATTAATTAATCATGTTCCATCCATGGTGGAAGGATAGTTGTCTACATTATAAAATTATCAATTGCGATACTCAATGAATTAATCATGTTCCACCCATGGTGGAAGGTAGTTGTCTAAATTATAAAATTATCAATTGCGGGTTGATAAGTTCTGAGATTTCTCTTATTGTGATGCTGATATCGAGCTGGTCCGAAAGCGTGTTACCATGTCGATGCTCTTTAAATCTACAAGAACAAGAAAAAAAATTGACGGACTGATTGTCTCAGTCACCTAAAGAGTCGATTGATGTCACTGCGCTACCACTGAGGTTGTGCGGTTGGTGCTGTAGGTAAAGATGGATGTCGATGAAAGCGACAGTGAGGAGGAGGATAGTTCAGAGGAGAGCGATGAAGAGCCACAAAAGAAAAAGGTTGGCACATAGCATTGCCATCTCTCCTGTCCGTTTGTGTGTTGCTTGGATGTTCCTTTATCATATTGGTCAATGCCATTTGTTCTTTCCTTTTTTTATTCATTTTCTTTTTTTTTTTTAGCCCAAGACTCCTGTGAACAAGTCGAACGGAAAAGTTAGTACAAAAGAAAGCAGCAGTGACGAAGAAACTACTGATGACAGCTCAGATGATGAGCCCAAGAAGACATTAAAGAAGGTAAATTTTATGTGACATGCATGTGTAATGATCATTGATTCATCGTGGGTCAGTGGATTCTTTGGAAAGCATATCTTAAATGGCCACTCTTACCACTTTGCTACTTGTTCCACGTGTTCAGTCAGTTTGCTGGATGAATGCATATAGGAAAGTTAGGGAAGGATGGTGTTGAGAACAGTAATATTTGGTCATTTGTCCACCCTGAGTTTTCATCATGGGATGCATGGACTCTGAGGCCATCCATAGGGGAATGATTACTTGCTCTCTCTCTCTCTCTCTCTCTCTCTCTCTCTCTCTCTCTCTCGTGGGAGAGCGAGCGAGCTTATCAGCTTGTCCTGACGAGAGCAAATTGGTTTGTGTGCTGGTGTGGTTGGCTATGATGCATTTCCGTCGTGAGAGCTAGATAATTCTCGTGCTACTTTTTGAATGTAATGTCATTTAAATTTTCTCACTTCAGTGTAAGTTGGAATCTTCTAATATGAGATTGTTTTGCACTTCAAATATATTTTTACAGGATGCTGATGCAGATATGGTAGATGCTTCTCCTTCAGCAAAAGGAGTTCCAATGTCAGACAAAAAAGCCGTATGACTCATTATGCCGTTGCTTGTCCTGTCTTTAGCTCTTATTTTTGTCGACTACCTGTCATCAGCTTTTTAATAATGTATACTCATGTTAATTCTTGCTGCAGCCTAAAACGCCCGTCACACCTCAAAGTATGGGCTCAAAGACTGTCTTCGTTGGTAACCTGCCATACTCAGTTGAAAAAGCTGATGTGTAAGTGTTGCTTTTTTGACTATGAAGCTTGATCATGTATTAGCAGCTGACAAATTTCATTTTGCAGAGAGAATTTCTTCCAAGCAGCTGGTGAAATTCAGGATGTACGCTTGGCTGTTGATGCTGATGATAGGTTTAAGGGGTTTTGTCACGTTGAGTTTACCACAGCTGAAGCAGCACAAAAGGTAATCCGTCGTTTTGATAGGCCTAATTACTAATAAAATCGGCCAGCTTGCGGCTTGAGTAAAATATTAGTTGAATCTGGTGGTGCTTTACTCCTATATCATGTACTTAGGTGTTGAAGCTTTTCCTGTAATCGTCGTAGCTGCTCAAGGATGGCGAAATGAATGATGAATTTCATTGGCGTACCTGTATATCTATGTGTTTTGGTAATTTTTGTTCTATAGATTAAATAATTGACTTCCGTTGCAGGCTGTTGAATACAATGGAGAGTCTCTTGGTGATCGTCAGGTGAGAATAAGTTTGGCACACGAAAGGGGAGCTTATACTCCACATAGCAGGTAAGTTTATAATTTAACTTCGAATAAATATTCCGTAGCAGTAAATCACTAGGTCTTATGATAATTTAATTTGCAGCAAAGGCAACTTCTCGCAAAAGGGAGGAAGGGGTGAGGCCCAAACTGCATTTGTGAAGGGTCTTGACAAGTCCCTTGGAGAGGACCAGGTACTAAAATTGTGCTCCCTTCTGATGAATAGGGTGATGGATTGATTCTGGGTTCTAAAAATGTCGTCCCTTCTGAATTTCAGTTAAGAAGCTCCTTGAGTGAGCATTTTGGGACCTGTGGCAACATTTCAAGAATCTCAATTCCTAGGGATTATGATTCCGGCGAACCCAAAGGGTATGTATCCTTAAATTGATATAAAAAGGAAAATGTTCTTTGGGGGGCGTTTGTTTCGCAAAAAATAAATGAGTTAAAAAGTCATTTCCTGAAATTGATTGGTTTTGTTTTGGGTCAGAAAAATGATTGCCTGCAATGCTTGTAGAAATGAATGAACGAAAATTATTTGCATTGTACAAAAAAATTATTAGATATAAATTATTGTCCACAATGAAAATAATTTTCATTAACTAATAATTTAAATTGATACAAGCAAATCGTTTTTAGAAAAATATTTTTCAAAGTGTTCATTTTTCACGAAACAAATGGAGCCTTAGTTTATAGACTTGCTTAATTCTTGTTTGATAAAAATTCAAAAGCTCAAAGTTTTGTCTTTGATGTTCGAATATTGATTTTTACATGATCTTTTGCAGGTTTGCTTACATTGACTTTGCAGATAGCAACGGTTTCACCAAGGCGTTAGAGCTTCATGGGACTGAACTAGGTGGATATCCACTCTCGGTGGACGAGGCAAAACCGAGAGGTGACAGTGGTGGTGGCTTTGATGGAGGCAGAGGAGGTGGAAGGAGCGGTGGAAGGAGTGGTGGAAGAGGTGGTGGAGGTCGCTTTGCAGGTAGACGTGGCGGCCGTTTTGATGGTGGCGGTAGAGGAGGTGGCCGTTTTGATGGTGGCGGCAGAGGAGGTGGCCGTTTTGATGGTGGCAGAGGAGGTGGCCGCTTTGGTGGCAGAGGGCGTGGGACACCTAATAGGCAAAGCATGGCAGCATCTGGCACAGGTATGTCATTATGACTGCTTGGTAGGACTATCAGGTTTTACCAGTCAGAGATGTAGTCCCACTCACTGAAAATGGTCCCAACCCGAGAATATTGTCGTTACATTTGTGTTCTGTTCTGTTTCGTAATAAGCTTTCTTTGTTCCTTTGCCTACTAAACAGTTGTTTTCCGGTGACGTTGCAGGGAAGAAAACGACCTTCAATGACGATGAGTGAGGAATTGCTGGACAGGTTTCTAATGAATGTCATATTCATGAATGAAGCAGCAGGACACAGACATACCTGAAGATTTTGTATTTTGGAGACCAGCGTGTCCATTTTATATGCAATTTTGGTATCTCGAATGTTTTTTGTTTTTTAAATTATTTGCGAGTTGTTTTTAATTATTCATGAGTGAAAGTTCTGTTTTTATCTTTAGCTTGGTACATGGTGCTCGAAAAAAGTGGTATGCATGGTCCCTCGTCAAGTGATTTAGATCAAGGATGAGAGATATACCGCTAAACATCTCTGCTTAAGATGATTAGTCTAGTTCATCATGGCACTGGTTAAAAGCTTTTAATTGTGATAATCACGAGATGATCCCTCCAATTAAGTTACACTCTCGAACAGGTGTTCGATGCTTTGTTAGATGCCCTTTGAAATTTTCCAGGAGCACAAAGTTAATTATGGTTTCTGATGGATTTTCGGAACAACTGTGGAAACGTTCTCCGTGATCGAGTCGTAGAAACAAAAAGGGTCCCGGAGGATTAACGTGGGGGTGGGGTATCGGGTTGTAGCAAAGATGACACGCTTAATTTCTAGGTGATTCCCGGTGTACTCAGCCTTTTTTGCTTGCGTCATGGCGGGTTATAAGTGTCGACAAGAGTGGGGTGGTTTTGCCACTACCTTGAACTAACCTACTCTTGTGGGCTCTTATGTGAGTCGAAGCTTCATTCCTGAAAATATCCTCGTTTGTCAACCACACATTCTCTATAATGTGAAGGGAATTATTTTCAATTCGGATATATATATATATATATATATATATATATATATTAAGATACATCTTAAGACTTGTGTCGTATTAAAACTTATTTATACCGTAGCACCGATGTATCATCGTACATAATCAATTTCAAACGAGAATTTAAAGTGTTTTCATTTTCTCAATTAAAAATTAGAAATGGATATTATTTTAAATATGAGCGTAAAATGCCCTCGTTGATCCAAAGAAATGCCTAACAAAAATAATTTTCATCATTTATATTTTCTATTTTACTTCATTTTTGCCTATGGCATGGTTGGACACCGTTGCCTGGGTGGCCTCGCTCGATCTGGCAATGTCGGCTCTCATCTATCTATGCTTGCTTGGGTAGGACGTGTCACCTCGCTCGATCTGGTGACGGCTACAGCCACCTCGCCGGTTTCGCTGTTATTCGCGAGTCCACCCAGCCATCACCTGAGCCGGGAAAAAAGGAAAAATTAATAAATAAAAGAAAATCGGAAAATATATATGATTTTTTTTTTTTTATCATGAGAGTGGTTCAGATTTTCACGCCTTATTGGAAATTTCCCCTGCAATTTTTGGAGGCGAAATGCCCACGAAACAGCCAGAGGAGAGTGAAGCCATTTTTTGTTTGTCGAGGCCTCTGTCTCCTTCATTCGATCAGCGGTCCTTCAGCGTCAAGAGCCTTGATCATGATCCTTGTCGATGGCGTTCCGGTCCTTCCCGATTCCGATTCGTCTTCGCCGTCTCAGGTACTTCTCTTCTGTGACCCCTCTCCGTGTTGGCTGCTTCCGATCGCCGTCGTCGAACGAGTCCCCAACTTCGTCCAAAAGCTAGTGAAGTCAATGGTACCTCTCATGTGCTTGAATATGGTAGCGACAGAGGGCGATTCTTCTCTGATTTCGCGGGTTCGGTCAACAATTGGACTGGGTAATTGATTGGAAATCATGACATGGCGACGGCAGTGACTGGAGGAGTCGTTCGCCTTTTTACTTTGCATATGAGATCGCGACGTGTTTAGGAGTTGTCTCGGTGCTCCTTCTAGAATCTAGCGGTGATGTGATTGAATAGCGATTGAAAGAGATGAATGTGAAAAAAAGACACAGTTGAGTGCTTTAAGCGCTGTCGTGTTCGGGCACCTCTTGTTCTCGATCTCCGAAATGGCAGTTGGCCGTTAGCAAATATAAGATGAGAAACTCATGAATCTTGTTTCGTGTTCGGCTGCAAAACCCATCGCCAAGGAGATTCGCTGTGAATTTTAAGTAAGCAAGGATAACTTACGTCCCATGGCTTTGGCGGAGTCCTTTGATCTGATTTATTTGTAGAAGACATGCATTAGAAGATCGGCTTGCAAAAGTTGTTTGAACCTAAGGTGTGCAAAATAGTTATTGTTATGGTCCATTCAACGCGGCCCCTGATTTGAACACACACCTTGAGTCCAGATCCTTTGGCTTTGTTTATTTTTCTTCCACTATACTTCTTCCAGATGATAAACATCTTGAGATGGAAAAAGAATCCATCCAGCAGTGCACCGCGCCAATACAATTATCAATGGTCTTTGAAATAATCTTGCAAGCAGACACTTGATTGAAAAGCAGCCCAAACTAGTGAAACTCTATTCCCTAACAGAAGACTAAGCAAACGAAGTTCCCAGCTTGAATTTTTTTTTTTTTGGTCAAACCCAGCTTGAATTGACAGAACCATACCATTTGCTTGAACTTGGAATCACACAATATGGGCGTCCCACTTGTGCTTTTCACTAATGTTAGCATGTAACCGATTGAATTGAATTGCTGTGGGTATCGAGAATTAGGAAAAGAAACTTGCTGGTAAAAAAATCTTCGGCTGCATATCTATCTCTTTTGTGATAGCTCTTTCTTTCTTACTTGTCAACAGGTTGTGGAAATCTTAGCTGCTTTAATGAACCACCCATCTTTATTTTCTGCCTCTCATTTATTCAAAAGTACTCCAGAGAGGAGGTTTTCCATTTCAGAGGAGTCAGGTTTGGGGAGCAGTGCACAGCCTAAATGTGTTTATGTATTCCAAAGAGAATATGCAACTGTTGACCCTGCTTTTGTTGATGTATGGTTGTTCCCCTTTCATCATTCAGATTAATTGGAATGTTTGCTTATTTTTTTAGTACTTGTTTATACTCGTGAAACTACTAAAGACATTTTCCATTCTGCACGACAGGTTGCCGGGACTGATGAAGCAACTACATGTGTGGGGCTTGTCATTCGGAATCGGTCAAATGGAAAGTACGAAGCAAATGCGACAGAATTAAGAGAGGCTTGGAAACCATAAACGCTGTTGCATTTGACATAAATACTTAAATCTGCATACTCAATTTTTTCGCCATTGAATCTCAGGATTTCTATTGCCCATTTGGATTCTCCAGCTATTGTGGAAACAGGTCTTGCTCAGATGTTATCACAAACTTTTGATCCCGACTTGCAGGATGAGATGGATGTACTGGTTTTGTATCTTTTATCAAAAAAAGCAAAGCTGTGAGTTTTAATGTTTGATTCTTTTCACGTTCTTATGCAAAGTCTTGTTAAATTTTGAAATGCAGGTTCATCTTATTGGTGGTTTTGAGGATGCTTCTCTTAAAGTCTGACCTGAGATTCCCTTCTTAGTGATTATCAGCAGACGTACTATCTACTCAAAGTCAAATAAATGAGTTGATGTATTAATTGTTGGGTTTTGTATGCAGGGAATCAACCGTAGTGATGCAGAAATCCCTGGAAAAATGGATGGTTATTCCCTACCACTGTGTATCAAATTGATCGAAACATTGTGGAGGAGACGAGAAAAATTTCACATCCAGACATTCTTTGTGCTTGGCCACAATACCAGATGGGACGCTGATGGACATGCTTACCCTATTATTACTGGGTTCCTGGTTGGTGTCTGTTTCAGATGTACTTTGTTGCGTTGCTACCTTGTTTTAAGTGATATTTAACATAGTGATGGAAACATAAAAGTAGAGTAATGGAAAAGTGGACAATTTGTCTTTATATGAGTAAATTAAAGTAACAGAATATTCTCTCACGATAAATAACAGTAGTCTAGTCTGCATTACTGCCTGAGACTAGCTTCTCATGACAGAACCTAGGTCATGTGATCCAAGCAAACTTGTAATAAAGGAAGCTATTCAATTAATTTCTTGATTCTCTTGAAGGTCGCAATGTAGCGCATTTTTCTGAACTTTAGCAATTAAAGTTTCTTTACTGGTCAATTTTCTGGGTTCCGATAATTTACTAACATGGTATTGCTATGGGCTGCGCATTGCAAATGTTTTATTATTTGCATTCGTTACACTTTGATGTAAACTCTTGTTCACTGAGGGTTTGTCAGGTGGAGACATCCAATGGATCTGTATTTCCTGCCTGTTTTGATAGAACTTCCAGATGCCCTGATGAAGTTGTCCGGCGAATTCGTACAACTGCATGCAGTGATGACCCCACTTGGACAGGCGAGTTGCTGAAAACCTATCATACTCAAGACGATAAATTTGTAATTGCACCTTGCTATTGGTAAGAACGTTGCTTGCAAATTTATAGTCATTATGCGTTGCCAATATACATAATACACAGACATTGTCCTTTTTGGCTTCTCAAATTATTCAAGTTTCACTTACGCTTTCTGTATGTTGCTGACACGATGTAGGTCTCGCCGTCAGTTGCACATTGCTTCGACACTGCAGCACCTTTCTGACTCCCAATTACTTCTCGAGTGTTCAACTTCACCTTATGCTGAAGGACCAGATTTTGTTGATAATTTACGGAGGTAAGTTCAAAATAAAGAGTATGAGTTTGTCTCTGCAATAGTTGCTGAACTCTCTACTCTTCGTTCTGAGTTAATCAGTATGCTTTTCATGCCTATATACAACTGTAAGCAGACTTAGAAGGGTATTCTTTTTTTTTTTTTTTTGGCCGGAAGGAAGGGTATTCTGTTGATTAGCTTTTTTCTTTAGCAAAAGAGCCACTCCCACTGTCGGGAAAATAGCCAAAGTAAAGGTGTTTTGCTAGTTGCTTCCATAATGGAGGGATATAACTCCTTGAAATCCCTGTGTTTTTTGCTATGGTGAATTCTCGGTGGCATAAATGGGTGATTGTCCTAGGGTGATTGCTTGCCGTTGTTCTCAATGGGTGTACTTACACATTACTCAGTTCTCGCAAAAAAAGACAAACTGATTGCTTATGTCATTTTATATTAATCAGGACGTTCGATTACATAATCAAACACCCAGATTGGAGCGAGACTTTCCCAAAAGGGCAACCGCGCGTATTCGAGAGTAATGGTCAAGGAGGTTGGAGAAGATGCCGTGATTGACATGTAGTTCACTGAACAATCGTGAACGAGAGACTCCAACCTATTTAGGGAACTATCATCTTACCTGAAGTTCCCCTTGGAATACGGATTTGAAAATGTTTACCCTAGAAACATCTACGCGGGCATAGCATAGCTCTCTCCCAATTGGGTCCACTTCTCAGCAAACAGCGTACTACTGGGTTGGGCCATGAGGATGATGCTTACATTGCATTCCGTTCAGCTGTTTGAGAAACAAGTTTGGTTAGATTGTTCATGGAGTCCTCTCTGACTATGTTAGAATTGTCTGGCGTCATGGTTCTCACTCTGTTAGGATGCTTTTCCACTTTTCTATATTTCTTCTTGAAGTAAGTTTGTATTGTAATTGCCACATGAGATGCGATATAAGGCAATACGTCAGCACTTAACAGTAACATATCATTTCCCGTATATATTTCAATGGAAGGATCAATTTGAACAAAATTCGTTTTATAATTCGAGGATTTAATTGGGCAGATCAAAAGGTGACGGATCTAATTGAAACTTCACAGAAATCCGGTCCAGAAATCCAAGACTAAATAAAATATCTTCTCTTTCTAACCGTGGCCTCCTTCTCCGTTTCTCACTCTCTTTTCTCTCCTCTCTCGCTCGTTGAGCCGCAACCTCGCTCCGTCGTTGAAACTTTTTCGGTCTCTACTTCCACTCGCGCCTGCGCCACCCATCCCGCAATAAACGAGCTTCTCCTGCCTCGTTTGCTTCTTTTTCTCTGCTCGCCGATTCCGACTTGCTATCGAGAACAAGTGAGTATGTGATCGACATGGTAGCTTTTGATTATGCACTCAAATTCAGTAATTGATTTTACATTAGGTTGGAAATCACAGAAATCTGAACTTTTCCATCAAATTTTGGTAGTTGTGAGAGCGCATGGAACCTATGTGAAACCGGTCATTGCTCAGAGATACGCGTTGGCATGATCTTTTTGGAAGTTTCTTCTCTATCGACAGCGAGAGAGAAGTGTCCTTAGGGAATAGAGCTAGGAATCATAAAGGACCATAGATACTTGGTTACATCTGAAAAACCATAACCATCTTTTCGATGTTGTGTCGTGCGAACTGCATCCATGTCCTCTGACTTCACGGGCTTCAAGGTCGGGCCTTCTTCGATCAACTTGGGTAGCAGCTCTTTTAGAGTTCCATGTCTGACAAAATCCTCCATCGAGAAAGATGCCATTGTTTTCTGCTATTTCTGTCCGAAGTCAGAATTTTTTTATTTAAATGATCCACGTGATGTTGTCTGCGAGTTTTTTCGAGCGACGTATTCTCTCCTTACTCAAGCTTTCAATAGAAAAAACAAATCAACAGGGTTTTTCTCACATATTAATGAAGTTCTGCTCACAGGAACCTGATCTTCATTTTATAATTTTTTTCCTTAATCGGTTTTGATTCTAATTCATCTATTTTTTGGGTTCATCGACCGCCGATCCTAAATACTTTGCAATAAAGACGATGTTGATGATGATGAACATAAGTTGATGCTTAAACATGCTAGAATATTGATTCGTGAAAACATAGAATCGCCAAAAAAAAACTACATAGTTTGAACCCTTCATTTACCATTGGTCAAGGGTCACCAATCTGGATTGATTTCTTTTACGGAAAATGCACAGGCATCCGACTATACAGAAGATTGCATAAAATAAAAGGCATTCACAGCAATGTTGAGGTGGGATAGATTCATTGGCATCAAGGTTGATTCTGATGTACTCGGTTTTAACTCTTCTTCTTATGGTGATGCCGATACCTTCTGTGGACTCTTTTCACTGCGACATTTTCATCTTCATGGAAACTGATGAACTTGTTTGGATGGATAAAATGATTATGGCCTTCTCGGAAACAATTATAACTGCTGCCGCTCCTGATTTTGACAGCTGTTGCATGTTGCACAGTTTTGTATGCGATCTTTACCTTAGAACTGGTGGTTATGGTTTGAGTATTTGGAAGCAGGCGAAACTTGTTTTCTTTGACCATCATATGTGTTGCTTCTTGTGTTCCATTAAGACAATAATCAGAGTTTTCTTCTTCTTATGAAGGATGAATGGGTTATCGCTTGGAGAAAAGCTATTCATACACGGAGGCATTGCACAAGACCTTCGCTCTGATGGGCGTGGACGACTAGCTTACCGACCCATATATGTCGAAACAGGCATTATTCTGCAGGTACTTTATAATTGCTGGCAATACGTAAAACTGCCATGCTTGATGGTTTATGTGGTGAGATTTGACCAATGCAAATTTTGTTTTGCGCATGCGACAGGTCAATGAATTCCGCCTATGTAGTCTACATAGCCTATCCAAAGTCAAGTAAAGGAAGAGGGTTACGTTCGGCGTAGCGAGCCGGTTATAAAAAAAGAGCTACCTTTATGAAATGAACCTTATTGATATTTGGTTGGAGCGTACCCTTCTTAGCGACATTGCATCGGCGCCCGGATATAGCGAAAAATGAGCAAGGGTCTTTGCACTAAAATAGCTGAATGCAAGGGGTAAGGAAGCTAGCCTTGGGCCATGATTCCCAAAGTGATGCGCTACATCGGTGCCTAGATGTGGTGATAAATGAGTAAGGGTGCTCACACCTCCGTGGGCGAGTGTGGGGGGCAAGAAAAGCCCAGGGGATAGGAATTAGATTGGGGAGTTGGAATGTAGGAACCTTAACGGGTAAATTAAGGGAATTGACAGATACTTTTGCTAGAAGTAAAGTGAATATTGCTTGCTTGCAAGAGACTAAATGGAAATGAGAGAAGGCTAAGGAATTGGATGGCACTAGATTCAAACTATAATATACAGACACAACAAAAAGTATAAATAGAGTTGATATTCTGATCGATAAAAATTTTAAGAATAGAGTTGTTGATGTTAAAAGAACAGGAGATAGGATTATTTTAATTAAGCTAGTGATGGAGGATTTGATTCTGAATATCCTTAGTGTATATGCTCCTCAAGTTGGATTGCAAGCATCCGAGAACATCAGGTTTTGGGAAAATCTGGAATAGATTTTAAGGCGGATACCACACGAGGAGAAGGTATTCATAGGAGGAGATCTAAATGGACATGTCAGTTATAGTAGTAGAGGTTTTGACAGAGTTCATTGAGGTTTTGGATATGAAACTAGAAATGAGGCCGGCGAAGACATCTTGAGTGTGACATTAGCTTATGATTTAAAGTTGGCAAACACATTTTTTAGGAAAAGAGAGTCACATCTAATCACTTTTCACAGTGGTCAAAATTGTAACAAGATTGATTTCTTTCTTACCAGAAAAGAGGATAGAGTCTCGTATGTAAATTGTAAGGTATACCCGGGTGAATGTATAGCTACACAACATAAGTTGATGATTTTAAAAGCTCGATATAACAAAGTATGAAAGATTAAGAGAACTGTGCAACACCCTAGAGTAAGATGGTGGAAGTTACATGAGGAGAAATAAACAGAATGCTACAGGGAGGACCGTGAAGACTGGAGGGCGAAGTAAATATGATGTGAAAGGATATGTCTAACTGCATTCAGACAGTGGCAAAATGGGTGTTAGGGAAAAGTAGAGGAAATGAATATCAAACAAAGAAAACTTGGTGATGGAATAAAAAGGGTCAGAAGACAATTAAGTAGAAGAAGGAGTGTTTCAGATGCCTATATAAATTTCATAATGAAGAGAGTTTGTAAAAGTTTAGATTGACGAGAAAAAATGCCAAGAAAGCTGTGCGAGAGACCAAAGGCAAGATTTTCACCGATATGTACAACAAACTTGGGAGCAAAGAAAGGGAAAAAAAATCTATAGACTTGCAAAGTTAAGGTACAAGAAAAGTAAAGAGTTGACACAGGTTAGATGTATCAATAATGAAAATCAAACACTCTTGATAAGAGATGAAGACGTTAAGGGCAGGTAGATGAGTTATTTTAACAAACTTTTTAATGGGGAGAGCGATAGAAGTGAGGTGGATTTGGAAAATATTTTTGATAATTGAAATAGAAAATTTGTGCATAAAGTTAAACCACGGGAAGTTAGGGAGGCATTAAAAAAGATGAAATCTATTATAACCTTGAGACCCGATGGTATTCCTACTGAAGTGTAGAGATGCTTAGGGGAGTTAGTAATAAGTTGGTTGACTAATTTTTTTAGCAAGATTCTCCATACTAATAAGATGTCTGATGAATGGAGAAAGAGTATATTTGTGCCTATATACAAGAACAAGAGGAATATCCAAAATTATTATAACTATAGAGGTATCAAGCTTATGAGCCATACAATGAAGCTGTGGGAGAGAATCATTGAGCATCGTTTGAGAATAGAGACCAAGGTTTCTGTAAATCAATTTAGATTTATGCTAGGAAAATTTATCATGAAGGCTATTTTCTTGATACGACAGTTGATGGAGAGATATTGAGAAAGAAAAAAGAACCTCCAATGGTGTTTATTAATCTCGAGAAGACGCATGATAAGATTCCAAAAAGGGTCTTGTGGTGGATTCTTAAGAAAAAAAAAGTACCTTCAAAATATGTCGAGACCATTAAGGACATGTATGACGGTGCTACTATATGTGTGAAGGCTTGTAATGGCACATCAAATTATTTTCCAATCATAGTAAACTTACACCAAGGTTCTGCTTTGAGCCATTACCTTTTTGCCCTAGTTATGGATGAACTAACAAAAGATATTCAAGATGAGGTGCCGTGCTGTATCCTATTTGCAAATAATATTATGTTTATTGATGAGACCAGGACTGGAGTTAACGCTAAGTTAGAAGTATGAAGAAGCACGTTAGAGTCTAAAGGATTTACGCTAAGTTAAACTAAGACGGAATACTTGAAGTGTGAGTTTGACACGGTAGGAAGAGGGGATCAAGAAGCCGTAAATATACTCGGACAAGAGGTATCCAAGAAACATACATTTAGATATGTTGGATCAATATTGTCAAAGGATGGAGAGATTGATAAGGATGTAAGTCATAGAATCAGAGTAGATTGGATGAAATGGCGCAATGCATCGGAATTTTTGTGTAATCGCAAAATTCCTCTTATGTTAAAAGGAAAATTTTATAGATTAGCGGTCAGACCTATCATGTTATACGGAATTGAATGTTGGCCAGCACAAAGAAAACATGAGCATAAAATGAAAGTAGCGTAAATGAGGATGTTAAGGTGGATGTATGGTCATACAAGAATGGATAAGAAAAATAATGAATAGATTCGACGAAAAGTTGGAATAGAACCGGTGACGGAAAAAATAAGAGAGCATAGAATGAGATAGTTTGAGCATATCCTTCGAAGGCTCTTAGATGCACCGGTACGAATAGAAGTTTGTTATCGAGAGCATAACACGAAGAAATCAAGAGATCGGTTAAAACTTTCTTGTGGAAAAGCAGTAAAGCAATATTTAGTGGAGTGGGGAATAAATTGGCATACGATTTGTCTTAGGACGGAGTGAAGGAATGCTATTAGTGTTGTGGAGGGATAGTATATAGATATATATATATATATATATATATATAT
Organism: Rhodomyrtus tomentosa; assembly: GCA_028455895.1. Classification (NCBI taxonomy): domain Eukaryota; kingdom Viridiplantae; phylum Streptophyta; class Magnoliopsida; order Myrtales; family Myrtaceae; genus Rhodomyrtus; species Rhodomyrtus tomentosa. The sequence goes on along the minus strand of JAPCWY010000011.1, from coordinate 6,752,886 downwards.
ATTACACATTTGTCTCTTTTCTCTCGGTTAATTATACTTTTATTTTTATGATTCTTTGGGGTTCATCGACCGCCGACACTAACTAGTTTGGGTTAAAGGTGTTGATATTGATGTTGATGTTGCATGTGACAGGCCAATGAACTCCGCCTATGTAGTCTACATAGCATGTCCCAAGCCAGGTAAAGGAGGAGGGTTATGTTAGGCGTAACGAGCCAGTTATAAAAAAAGAGCTACCTTTATGAAATGAACCCTATTGATATTTCGTTGGAGCGTACACTTCTTAGCGACGCGTTGCATCGGCGCCCGGATATAACGAAAAATGAGCAAGAGCCTTTGCACCAAGATAGCTGGGTGCAAGGGGTAAGGAAGCTAGCCTTGGGCCATCATTCCCAGAGTGATGCGCCACATCGGTGCCCGAATGTGGTGATAAATGAGTAAGGATGCTCACACCTTCGTGGGCGAGTGTGAAGGCAAGAAAAACCCAGGAGATGGGGATTAGATTAGGGAGTTGGAATGTAGGAACCTTAACGAGTAAATTGAGGGAATTGACAGATACTTTTACTAGAAGTAAAGTGAACATTGCTTGCCTACAAGAGACTAAATGGAAATGAGAGAAGGCTAGGAAGTGGATGGCATCGGATTTAAGCTATGTTATAGAGGCACAACAAAGAGTATAAATAGAGTTGAGATTTTGATAGATAAAAATTTTAAGAATAGAGTTGTTGATGTTAAAAGAATAGGAAATATAATTATTTTAGTTAAGCTAGTAGTGAAGGATTTGATTATGAATATCTTTAGTGTGCATGCTCCTTAAGTTGGACTGCAAGCGTCCGAAAAGAGCAGGTTTTGAGAAAATCTGGAAGAGATTTTAAGGCGGATATCACACGAGGAGAAGGTATTCATAGGAGGAGATATAAATAGACATGTCGGTTAGAGTAGTAGAGGTTTTGACAGAGTTTATTGAGGTTTTGGATATGATACTAGAAATGAGGTCGGCGAAGACATATTGATTGTGGCATTAGCTTATGATTTGATGTTGGCAAACACCTTTTTTAGGAAAAGAGAGTCACATCTAATCACTTTCTCGCAGTGGTCAAAATTGTAGCCAAATTGATTTGAAAGGATAGAATCTCGTATGTAGATTGTAAGGTATAATCTGGTGAATGTGTAGCTACACAACATAAGTTGATGGTCTTAAAAGTTTGGTATAACAAAGTACATAAGATGAAGAGAACTGTCCAACACCCCAGAGTAAGATGGTGGAAGTTACATGGGGAGAAATAAATAGAATTCAAGGAAAGAATGTTACAAGAAGTACCGTGCCTACTGGAGGGCGAATTAAATATGATGTGGAAGGAGATGTCTAACTGCATCCAGACAGTGGCAAAAGGGGTGTTAGGGAAAAGTAGAGGAAATGAACATCAAACAAAAGAAACCTGATGGTGGAATGAAGAGATGCAGGAGACAATTAAGCAGAAGAAAAAGTGCTCCAGATGCCTACATAAATTTCATAATGAAGAGAATTTTTAAAAGTTTAGATTAACGAGAAAAAATGCCAAGAAAACTATGCGAGAGGTCAGAGGCAAGGTTTTCATCGATATGTACAACAAAATTAGGAGCAAAGAAAAAGAAAAAGACATCTATAGACTTGCAAAGTCAAGGGACAAGAGAAGTAAAGACTTGACACAGATTAGATGTATCAATAATGAAAATCAAACACTCTTGATAAGAAATGAAGACGTTAAGGGCAGGTGGATGAGTTATTTTAACAAACTTTTTAATGGGGAGAGCGATAGAAGTGAGGTAGATTTGAAAGATGTTTCTGATAATTCAAATAGAAGGTTTGTGCATAAAGTTAAAGCACGGGAAGTTAGGAAGGCATTAAAAAAGATAAAATCTAGTATAGCCTTGGGACCCAATGGTATTCCTACTGAAGTTTGGAGATGCTTAGAGGATGTAGTAATAAGTTGGTTGATTAGTCTTTTTAGTAAGATTCTCCATACTAATGAGATGCCTGATGAATGGAGGAATAATATACTTGTGCCTATATACAAGAACAAGAGGAATATCCAGAATTATTATAACTATAGAGGTATCAAGCTTATGAGCCATATAATGAAGCTGTGGGAGAGAATCAATGAGCATCGTTTGAGAATAGAGACCAAGGTTTCTGTAAATAAATTTGGATTTATGTCAGGAATATTTATCATGAAGGCTATTTTCTTGATACGACAGTTGATGGAGAGATATTGAGAAAGAAAGAATAACCTCCATATGATGTTTATTGATCTCGAGAAGACGCGTGATAGGATTCCAAAAAGGGTCTTGTGATGGATTCTTGAGAAAAAAAAGTACCTTCAAAATCTGTGAAGGCTTGTAATGACACATCAAGTTATTTTCCAATCACAGTAGACTTACAACAAGGTTCTGCTTTGAACCATTACCTTTTTGCCCTGGTTATGGATGAGCTAACAAAAGATATTTAAGACGAGGTGCCGTGGTGTATGCTATTTGCAAATAATATTGTGTTTATTGATGAAACTAGGACTGGGGTTAACGCTAAGTTAGAAGTATGAAGAAGCAAATTAGAATTTAAAGGATTTACGTTAAGTTGAAGTAAGACGGAATAATTGAAGTGTGAGTTTGACGCGATAGGAAGAGGGGTTCAAGAAGCCATAAATATGCTCGGACAGGAGGTACCCAAAAAAGATACATTTAGATATCTAGGATCAATATTGCAAAAGGATTGAGAGATTGATGAGGATGTAAGTCATAGAATCAGAGCAGATTTGATGAAATAGCGCAATGCATCGGGATTTTTGTGTAATCGCAAAATTCTTCTTAAGTTAAAAGAAAATTTTATTGAGCAGCGGTCAGACCTGCCATGTTATATGGAGCTGAATGTTGGCCAGTACAAAGTAAATATGAGCATAAAATGGGAGTAGCGGAAATGAGGATATTAAGGTGTATATGTGGTCATAAAAGGATGGATAAAATAAAGAATGAAGAGATTCGATGAAAAGTTGGAATATAACCGATGGCGGAAAAAATGAGAGAGCATAAATTGAGATAGTTTTGGCATATACTCCGAAAGCCCTTAGATGCACCGGTACGAACATAAATTTGCTATCGAGAGCATAACACGAAGAAATCAAGAGGTCGGTCAAAACTTTCTTGGGGGAAAGCAGTAAAGTAAAATTTAATGGAGTAAGGAATAGATTGGCATACGATTTGTCTTAGGACGGAGTGGAGTAAGGCTATTAGTATTGTGGAGGGATAGTGTATAGATATATATATATATATTACACATTACCTCTTTTACCTCGCTTGATTCTGCTTTTAATTAATTTGAGTTAAAGGTTTTGTTGATGTTGATATTGATATTGATGTTGCATGTGACAGTCCAATGGTTTGGCCAGAGTTAGAATGGGTGGAACTGATGTCATTGCCAGTGTGAAGGTAGTTTAAAGCACGATTTTTACTTTTTCCTTTTTGTAGGACTTGGCAGGTTGGTGTTGCAGAGTTTTCTTTCTGTTTCTACTCAATCTGCGGACGGATCCTGGTGGTTGTGGTTAATAGTGTGGTTCTCGTTATTCCCTCCTAATGTTTTCCAGTGCAGGCTGAAATTGGAAGACCAAGTCCGCTACAACCAAAGAAAGGGAAGGTTTCCATATATGTTGATTGCGGCCCAACAGCCGCTCCAATGTTTGAGGTCCTATACTTTTAACACAGGCACCCCCAGAGTTCACGTAGCAGCGGGAAGCATCGGGTGAGGATCAACCAGAACTTGACATCAGCGACGAAGAATTCTTACATTTCGACACATCTGGAGTTCCTGTTATTGTTACGTTAACCAAGGTATAGAAATTTCAGTCCTTTCCACACTTCCAGAATTGTTTAATGTCACTGTTGAATTCTCATCTTCTTCCTTGTCCAGGTGGGCAGGCATTTATATTGTAGATGCGACTTCGGAGGAAGAATCAGAGATGAGCTCTGCCGTTTCTGTTTCCATCAACAGGAAAGGGTTAATATGTGGTCTTACCAAGCGGGGAGGCGCAGGTTTGGATCCAAGTGTCATGCTCGATATGATGTGATATCTGTGGCTAAGCATGTAAGCAAACAGCTAATGGATCGGTTAGATTCCGAGCTATCCGCCGCCGAAGCTGTTGAAGAAGAATGACACTCATCTAAGTGTTTACCTTCTTTCGGTAATTTAGTCAACGGCTAATCAATCAGTTAGATTCCAAGATAATCAGCACTATGCTGCACATTCTTCTTTTTCTAATTTAATCCACACTACCTGTATAGCATAATTCAGTGTCATATGTGGCTGGAAAATGTCTTCAAATTGTTGTCCTCACCGGCTACTCAGATCGAAGAAGGCACGTGATGCTATCAATTTTGGGGAGAATTGAGGTAGCATACGAGTCAGAATGGTTTAAATTTTGAGGTTGCCAACAGAACTAATCGGCCCGAAAAATAAAGACTAATAGCCAGATAAAAAAAAAATGCACAATTTCTTCTTTGACTGGCTTAAGGTAATCTCCGTTCAGATTGCTTACGCTTGAGAGCTGAGGATAAAACGGCTCAGATTATCTAATTAAAGTTTCAATAGGAGAGTGCAGAAGGGATGAGCCCTCGGTGGAAGCAGTGAATGCAACGCGAAGAGAGCGTTCTCCATGGCGAAGGGGCTTGAACTTCTACTCTCCCGCCGTTTTTATGAAGTTTGACACGAACCAAAGAACCATGGAGTAGCCAAGTTTTTTAAGATATCTCAGTGCATGCCCTCGACGTGAGGCAAGTGACGAGGCCATATAGCAAGTTTTTCTTTGTAAACGTTGTTAACCGTCACCGATTGTTATGAGTACTAGAATTGTAATGTGAGCAAACCAATCGGATTTCTTTGCTGACTATTGTTAACCATTATTAATAGCTCTAAGTACTAGAATTGTTATTTGAACAAACCACGTCCAATCAATCGATAAACACCAGAACACCAGTTATCAATTTTATCTTCCTGTCTCGTAAACCAACCGTTCGTTTCATGTTCTAGTATGAGTACCTGTCTTGTCAACACTTGAGCATATTACAATTCAGAAGGACGCATTCGAAGAAGAACATGATATAAAACATGGAACATCCATATAGTGGGATCCCACACCTCTATGATCCAAATCCTGTACCTTTCAATTCCGATCATGGCCGTTTTGAAGTGAAATATAGCTGCCAAGAAAGCATTTCAAGGTATGAAATTCTCTTCAAGGAAGACGGCAGAAAAGATGTTTGAACACATGGAGAAAGATCGTGCTCACCGTCTATAGATCTCAGAAACAAAACCATATCATTTCATCTAGAGTAAAAACAAGGATTCTACCGTGAACATAACAAAACCGTTCAAAAAGTGAATCAACTTAAAGCAAGATTCTAGCTTGAGACTTTATCTTTGTCTTTGCCTTCATGGCCAATAGCATCAGTCACCAAAGCAATTGGTCTCTGATCAATAACTTCGTCAATGATCCCGAACTCCTTTGCCTCTTCTGGGGTCATAAAATAATCTCTGTCCATATTCTTCTGAATAATATCTACCGATTGTCCAGTATGTTTAGCGTACAGCGCATTTAGCGAGTCCCAAACCCGAATTATTTGCTTAGTGTGAATTGTCATATCCTTAGCCTGGCCACTATAGCCACCAGAAGGCTGATGAATCATAACAGTCGCATTTGGCAGAGCCCGTCTCTCGCCCTTGGCACCGGCAGCTAGAAGGAGAGATGCCATGGATGCAGCTTGACCCAAACAAATTGTATTGATAGGACATTTAATATACTGCATGGTATCATAAATTGCAAGACCTGCAACAAAGCTACTAATAAACAATTCAAACATTTTTCTAGGATAGGAATTGAATCGTTTCACATAACCCAAGCTTCCCAAGTTGATTTACGAGTATTAGCATTCCGCCCCACTAATTGCTTTAAAATTTAACATGCAGCCATACATACCTTGCACTTGACATGCTGTTCCATACAAAAACAATTACATGTGTAAACATCTTGACTGTTACGCTAGAAGTAATTTCACTCCAAGCAAACTTTATTTATTATCTGAACGGACACAGGGAATGCAAGATAGAACAGATCGCTTACACAGAGATAAACTTAAAGAACCCCCCATTCCTATGAGGTCAGACTGATCAGTTGCACACACTACTTAAAGTTCAAAAACGCTAGCTTGAATGAAGATTTTCTGAAAGCATGTATGATGGTCTTATCTTGAACCTCGTGACAGAAGAAAGAGACTCATCGTTCATGTTATATTTGGCCATTAGGATCCTGAATTAAAGAGGGTAAAGTACAAAGTAGACACTATTTTAGAAGAATAACAGAATACGTGGTCAGTTGGATATTCAGTATCTGGTCGTGTCTATTGTCTACAATCTGGCAACAGCAACGCATGTCCGAAAATGGTCCAAATCCTTTCATATAAGTTCCCTTTTTCTTTTCCTGTCCGCCTTAGCCACATCTAAGATATGCCCCCACATCTTTCTCTTTCTGATGATATATGCAATCCAACTGGAAGAATCAATCTAATATCCTAACACAAAATGCACTTTTACAGGAATAAAAAATTCTCGAAGGCAACGGATATCTGTTTAAAGCAACAAGGGGAAGCTAACCTATGTGCAGATATGTGATCTACTATGACTATGGGGAAAAAAAATCAATAGAACAAGTTAGGTAGGTAAGAGCAAATGATTCAGTGAATTTGAAAGCCAAGATGACTCACGTAGAAAACTATTTTTCTGAGAATCAGCCTCACCTTTTGAATTGCATTGGTTTACATTTTTGGTATTATTTCCAACAAAAACTTGCACACTGGAAAGACGCAAGTCTTTCGCCAAAAGTGCATCGATAGTAGCTACGTTGATATAAGGGCTGCTAGCAAGTCTATCGACTGCAGACACCAAGGACAAAATCTAAGGGCGATTGAATACCAGAATGATCGACCAAGAGAGAAGTCAGGAATTGCAGTTATGATCGCTTCACTAATACAAATTTTCCTTTTAGCCAATTGATTAGTAAACATTAAGGTTTTGCCTTCTTTATTATGGTCCAACAATACAAGTATTGCTAATTACTGTTGCTTCTCCTCATGTCAACCTCTTCTTCCAATTCACAGGAACATCCAGAAAGATCATTCTACTGGTTACTCCATAGAAAAAAAATTGTTCCCATTACTAACTAAAGATCAAACAGCAGCACCCAAGTGCCAGATGCATGTCCATCGTTAATTCGCTGACTCTACCATCACTCCGCATCAAGTTAAACCCACTACGTATCCGCAAGCATGCACTTGCCAGCACAATATAGAGTCAGTTCTTACTTATTGGCGAAACCCATCAGCTACAAACAAAGCAACAAGTAACTACGACACGAGAAACGAATCAGGCTAATCCTGACGGTCCTTCTTCGCCCGCAGAATTCAGCGGATTCGCCGATCGGAAATCAAGCAGCTTGAAGCAAAAGGTAAAAAAAAGAAAAAGAAGAAGAAAAGGGTGACCTGCGGTGACGGCGCCGCCGGGGGAGTTGAGGTACATGTGGATGGGCTTGGAAGGGTTCTCGGACTCGAGGAAGAGGAGCTGGGCGACGACGACGTGGGCCGTGTCGTCGGAGATGGCGCCGTTGATGCAGACGATGCGCTCCTTGAGGAGGCGGGAGAAGATGTCATAGGCTCGCTCGCCCCGCGAGGAGTGCTCGATCACCATGGGTATCAAGCTGTAGCTCCTGCGAACCACTCCTCCTAGGGTTGCCATCGTCGTCGGGGGGGCCGCGGGAACTCTCGAGGTGGAGAGGAGCTTCGAGGTCGAGATTAAGCCCCGCTTCAGCATCGCCATTGCCGTGGTCTGCTTCTGGAGATGCGAGAGCGAGACGAAGCAGATGGAAGGGAAGAAAAACAAATGGGAGTCGAAGGCACCGAGAGAAAAAGTAGTGCGCATTTGGGGTTTTCTCGTCTTGGGGGTTTTGTTTCCTGCATCGGTCATTATGGCGTCATAAATTGAGAATTTACACCGTAATGCATTCGCTAAAATCAAATTCAAAAAAAAAAATTATAACCTATACTATACTTGCATAACAACCTCTGACAAATGTATTAAATCGATTAGGTTGGATCATTTGTCGGGTAAATTAATGTTAATCACAATTCAATTTAAGAGCTACGTGTTGTGCACACTGTACATTTTCGGCTCTTAAAAATCTACTTTGAAAAAAAAAATAATGATCTCAAATCGCCCGAGAAAATTACACATTTCAAATCGCTTGAGCTCTGACATACAATTGAACCAATCTCCAATCAACACGTGAATAGCTTGACTCGATCCCGCAAAAGGTAAATATTCAATAAAATCATCTAGTAAAATCTTGCCGAAAAACTACTGCAGGTGATCGGTTTTCAATTTGATCCTGTCCGGTTCTTGAGATTCCTTTCAAGAACCGGACCAATGATCTCGATTCTCAAATTTTTGGAATCGAAAATCGGACCACCGATTTGGTTCTTGAGCGATTCTATTAGATAGGACACATGCCAAAAAAAAAAACTATTGTATCACATCTAAACTCCAAAATTCTTTAACTCCAAGATAATAACGATAACATATCTTAACTAGAACTTTATTTATCCCAATAACTTTGACAACTTCACCAACATATGATCTAGGCTTCTAAAGCAGTGCATCTATGAGTACGGGTGTGCATGGTTCCGGTTGGTCAGGGCCTAACATGGAAACGGGAATCGGACCAATAGTCCTAGTCTTCATATTTTCGGGACTACGGACTGGCCAAATAGGACCGCTAAGTCTAACTACTTATAAAAATCTAACCCGTAAAAATTATAATACAATGTTAATTTATAATTTATAATCAACCTACGACGGCAAGACAACTACATAAATGACACAACTAAACTCAAGAGGCATAAAATGAGATTCACGGGCTTCTCAAAATGTTAAAAATATGTTAACTATTGATTTAAATTAATTTTAAAAAAATTGGATAGTCCGATCCGGGCCGGGCCGATCCCGTCCCAAACCATGGAACATGGTATTGGATCGCTCAGTCACCGATCCCATTTATTGGGACCGAACCGCCAACCTCAAGGACCGGACCAATCCGACCAGTCTAGGTCGATCCGATCCAGTGCGCACGCCCCTAGCTATGAGCATTAAGAGCACACACTCAACAACTAAAGAGAGGGTAACTTTTAAGTGTGTGTACATATATATATATATATATATATATATATATAAATTTCGATCGGTCCAGTTCTAGGACTAGAATTGGGTACCGAACCGCTCTCTTTAGAATCGAGAACCGAACCACCAATCCGATCCGAGCGGTCTCAATCCAAACGTTTCGATTTCCAAAAGGTAAAGATTAGAATTAGCGCACTCTTATTAGTACTGGATTCTGCCACATTTCACGCCGAAAAACGTTAAAATAACCATTATTATACTTGTTATGGCCACAATACTTGTGATGTAAATCCCTCCAAATTATTCAGCGGTCCACAACAAAATTTTGACCAGCATTGTAGCGTACCAACCAAACAAAATGAAAAACTTTCAATTTTTATTTGAAGTGACCTCATTTTCTTAATAAAATGCTCTCATAACTTAACCTCTTTAACTCCTTATTTAAAAGAAAAAATGCAGCACTTTAAGATCTTATTCAAGACAAATACCACTAGAAATTCTTAAATGAAAATTTCTCCAAAGAAATAGGAGGAGATATTTAAAAAAATCATTAAAATGCCTAATTCGCCAAAAATTCTCTATTGACGGATCATTTTAAATAACTCAAATGTGGCAATTCAAAAAGCTAATTCGCAAAAAATTATTTTCCGGGCGGACACACCTGGACCCCGGTAAAGATCCGTTTTTCTCATCAACATGTTTGGCTCCAGACAAGGTGATGTTCCCTGTGAACCGGAGCAACACTCTTTTGTCGAATGACAACAGCACAGTAATTAAAAGAACTTGAAGATATCATCGACCTCAAAAGACATACCACCAACGGACTATGATGGGTAATTTGTAACACTGAAGCGTCTTTTCCATGAAATACATAACAAAAATAAGGTGGAACAACATTATCCAACACAAAGGATAAGCTAAGCAGCATAAAAGTTTTATCGACTTAAAACAGAGAAGTTCCCTTCCCTTTCTTGTCTCCACCAATCTCAAAGTGCTTGCACCTCTGTATGAAAACCAATACAACAAAACGGTCATGAATTCAGAATACGGCAAAGAACTAATTGAAAATGGAACAAGAGAAGCATTGCTTGCCTTGATGGGGTGCTGCGAGACGTGTTTGCAACCCTGGCACTGAAGCCTTAGCACAATCTTCTTGGTAGTTTTTGCCTGTGGACCACAAGGCCTCAATACCATAGTGTCGACAACTTGAAATGCCAGTAAAAGCTTCGAATCGATAAATATTCAGTCTTTCCCAACAGAACTCTTTTTCATCGAGCAGTTTGCTGCATTCATAAGGATTATCCTTACCTTTTTGTGGAACACAGGCTTGGTTTGGCCACCATACCCTGATTGTTTACGGTCATAACGCCGCTTGCCCTGGGCAGCAAGGCTGTCCTTTCCTTTCTTGTATTGGGTAACCTTATGCAAGGTGTGCTTCCTGCACTCCTTGCTCTTGCAGTATGTCTTCTTTGTCTTAGGAACGTTCACCTGCGTTCACCGGTCAAAAATATTCTAATCACTCGTCTAGGAGAACATACGGCGGAAATAAGAATGTGGTGTAAGAGGATTACATATGTACTTGCGATGGTGATTGCAAAGAGTAGCCAAAGTAGAAATTACATATGCATTCTGAGTTTGGCTCGACAGTCATTAGCACTCCCAGACCTTTGCAAACTATCATCAAAGTCAATGCAAAATCCTCCCTAGTCCCCATGGGCCAAAGTAACTACGACCCCAGCATTTCTATCAAATAGCTCCTTGAGTAATTGCATGAAAAATCAGAAAAGCTAAACTAATCTGAGAAAAAATTACAAAACACAAAGTTTTCTCCGAGCATTGATCCCATGCAATTGTCAGCAGATTCATTGTTTACTTCTTCTCTATTTTTCTGGTCTGACCAATAAATTCCACCCTCAACAAGCGCATCTTCTCTTTAGCGCTACAAAAATCATCTAAGGAGCACCAACATTACATTATAGCGCATCATAAGATGAAGAGATCAACAACAAGGAACAGTACATACTATACCCAAACAAAAAAAAAACAAGGAACACTTCGATAGATACCTTAGGCTAGATCTGACTTCAGTTCCAAAGAAGGAAGTCCAACAACCAATATAATCCATTTTTTCATCCGAATTCCCTACTTCCACAATCTCATCCATATAGAAATTCCCATTGAGATTTCATTATCTAATATAAATAAAAAACCGACATTCAAACAGGCAGACAGCAAAAGAAGTGAAACAATCCAACAACAGAGATCTAAAACAAAGCTATCATTGCAAAAGAGTCATGTTCAGCTGAAAATAGTTCATTTTGGAACATGGCCTCTTCCTTCTAGCAGCAACTAAAACTCACTAGTCATATAACACCACGAATCATCAAAATCCCCGAAAAAGCTAGAAATGCTAAAAACCCTTCACTCTTCCAGAACTCATCCACTCAAGACCAAGCACTGTTGTTACGAAGAGCACCCACTCCACAGTAATATCGACCCAAGACCGTAGTGATGGAAACGACGACACGACAGTTCCTAACGTGACGATCCCGAGTCCCTTTAGTCTTCATGAACCCGCAAATACAAGTTCTCGACCAGAACGGGCGTTCAAAACGCAAGTCGCGTAATTTACGAGCATCAGAGCTGCGAAACAACGGCAAGAAGAAGATATTCACTTACCATGATGACCAATCTCTCGTCTCTCTCTCTCTCTCTCTCTCTCTCAAGCCGCCCAGCAGAAAAACGCTAGCTCTCCGGAGAAGAAGAGAACGCCCTAGGGTTCTCCAGCCACTTTATAGTTTACGAGCTGAGCTCGGCCCAGCATGGAGATTTAAAATGGGCCGGGTCGAACATTTCCTCTCGGCCCACAAGTGATGACAAATGTACCTACAATACAATAACGTTAAATTGGGGCCATCGAGTGAGTGATGAAATTGATTGATCAAAACTCGATCTTTTTTACATTTGGTCATACACATTCTTTCTAGAGAACAAATCCTAGGCTAGTTAGGCCGAAACCCGATCGTAGGGCGGGCCGAGCTATAGACGAAATCGGCGGGCCGATGAAAGTCTTCACCCACTCATGGCCAATCGATGTTCGACCAAACATCGAATTGGAAACTTTGGTCCTCCTAATTTGAAAAAACCAAACATCGCTTTTCCGGCTTCGTCGTCGTCGAGCTAGCTTTATAGTCTAGACAAGAGAAACGTCTAATGGTTGAAATAGGGAAAACTGACCCAGTTGACTTCACATCAGCTTCTTTGTAATGGAGATTATGTTAAGTTATAATCAAGGAGATTAAACAGTAATCTCAAGCCCATTGCTCTTTTTCAAAAGCTATTACGCCGATAATCTCATTCTAATTTAGAGGAATTAAATTAGTGGCCTTGCCCTTGTACTGAGATGAATGAGTACGCGTTAGCCTTCCACACGTGCATAACTCTTTCATACAGCAAAGAAAGGATCTCCAACTAAACTATTTCCCCTTATATAATATCCATGATCAAGGTAACACGACTTTGATTTTTAACCATAATCTCACCGTAGAAATAAGTATATAAAGCTCGTAAATCCGGTAATATAGAGCTAAACTATTAGGATCATTTCAATTTTAATCTTTACTATTGCATCTATCACTAGAAACATGAAAAGCATATATATATATATATATATATATATATATATATATATATATATATATATGTATATATATTATTGCATTTGTGATAATTCAATATTATTTTAATCAGGCCAATTCAGTCATAATCATCTTACATTTGTGTCAATTCAGTCCATCTTGTCAATTTTGGTAATAAATAGCTTATGTGGATGTCAGTCATCCTACGTGTCAAGGTCAATACTGACATGGACGATTTTTACAAATTTTTTAATATACATTTTTTATTTGTTTCCTCTTCATTTTGGCCCGCACACTCGGCGAGGACTAGCAAGCCCTGGCCCGGGCTATTACCAGCGGCTCGCTAGGCTACGAAGGCCTTGGGCTAGGGACTTGATGGCACCGCCATATGCAAGCGAGGTGGCTTAGGCGAGGGCCGCAACCTTCACCGTCTTGCTCGCCAAGATGAAAGGAAAAAAAAATAAAGTAAACAATTTACGTGTGTATAATTAAGAATGGCCACGCCAACGTGAGTTTAGTACGTGAGTTCTTGAGTCAACGTAAGCGATCCTTAATTAAAATTGATGAGATGAATTGAATTGACATGAATATAAAAAAAAAATAATACTAAATCGATCAAATCGAGGAGTGTTATCACTTTTTCAAACAATTTCACCGGTTAGAAACTCAGGTCCAATAGTCACCCAACTCCCGAAACTTCCACCGCACAAGGCTTCGCTCTCTTTTCCCCTTCAACCCCCCGCGACGGCATTGTCGTCCGACTGACCGACGTGTGGGGGCGTTCGAAGACACACAAACCAATGTCCCATTGGTCGCTGTCTCCCTCTTAACTGGCCAGAAGCACACGCGAGGAGTTGGGTGGGGGCTCGGGAGCTTGGTCCCACTCCCGCTCTCGTAGCCAATAGCCGCGGTGCGACCATTAATCCCCCCCCAAAAAAAAAAATCAAACCTAATCGCGATTCATTAATCATGGACCCCAGTCCTAATTTGGATCTTCAATTGCATCGTCAAATCTCCCCGATCCTTGCACACGTCACCATCCGGACCTCTTCCTAATACTTAAAAACTCGATTGCCAATTCAGTGGCTTTGCTTAATTATATGCCGCGAATTTTTGTCCGTGGTACACGTTCTACCAACTCCCAAGACCTAAACTCTCCCCAAGTATCGAGTTTCCGGTGAGTAGTCTTGTCCGCGTTGCCCCTTCTTTTTGTTCTTTTTGACAGTCTTATCCGTTTTGCAGCTCACCGACTCCACAATGCTAAATGGACGGAGGATACGAATGGATTGCGTCGGCCTTTTGCGCGCAAGGCAGCACGTCAGAGATCGATCTGTAAAACGATGTCGTTCGGTAACGGGACGGCATTTAATCATTATCGCTTAGTGTCTAATGAAATTATCGCGGGAAACGAAGCGCGACAGCGCGCGACGTGCATTTGTTCCTGTGTCCTCCGCTGGGGCCTACGGGGTGCCCGTATGACTGTCCCACACATCGAGTCCTCAAGCTCATGCCGTGACACATTATTCCGCCTTGAGTTCCGACTTTAATACTCCGATTCCTTTGGAACTTTTTTGGACAACCAAAGTCCTCAAACATACCATCCAAGACAAATAAGAAAAAAGATGGTTCTTAAACCATGATAGAAGTTCACATCACTGCGCAGTTATCTCCATCTGCACGAGATCAAATACAGGCCAAGAGAGAGAGAAAAAAAAAATCAACACAATCGATGAGATGATCGCAGCGATCATGGCCACCGCCGCTGACATCATCATATCCCCTCTTTCAAACGTGTGGAAGAAATGCCTAATTTCTTACCGCAGAGAAAGACAATTTCCTACACGACCTTATAGGCGCGTCGAAAAAAAAGTCCGGCCGACCTTTTGTCCCGATGCGGCGCAAGCGGCACGCCGCAGGGAGAGAGCCATCAGGCCGGATTTGTAAATTTGGACCCCTGGTGGTTCGACCGTTGCAATCCATTAACAGTAACAAACTAAAATCAAAAGGATTAATCAAATCCAAGAATTAAGATTTATTTGATAAAAAAAATAGAAGAGAAAAAAAAATTCGAAACAAATCTACAATTTTGTCTCTCTCCATCCAGAGACCGCCAAAACCGAACGCCACCCCCCAATGGGCCAAGAAAACGCACGAGCGCGAGGGAGGCCCGTGGTCAATCTCGTCCCACCACTCGCACGTGCGTCCTCACCAGCATCACGTGACTCTCCCAACCGCCCAATTAACAACGAAAAGGAGCAGAAAAGCGAGAAGAAAGAACGCCAGATGGGAAAAAAGCTTCTAGAAGATCCGATTACCCCCCACAACTTTTCTTCCTTTTCACAAATATAACCCTGCATCTACAGTTGAATTTACACAAGATGCCACTGCCTCCGCCGGCACCGCTGTTTCAGTGTCCCCCCATGTTATTGTCGTATTTTCAACGGAAACCTGTGTTGAGCTTACGGAAAGGAAAAACTCACGGCGGACTCCGGCGGCTTCTCTCGAGCAGCCCCTCCAGCACCACCCTCTTCTTGTACTCGTCCGAGTTCAAGTCCGGCCCGTTCGGGTTCGGGCCGTCGCTGCTAACCGGCGTCTCCGTCGCCGACCTCAGCCGGGGGATGAAGTAGAACCACACCGCCGTGCACAGGATCGCGCAGAGCCGCCCCCAGAGGATCATGATCACCAGGGTCACCAAGATTATGGACATCCCCACCACCGGGTCGACCCTCTTTTCATCGCCGGATGGCCCGCTCGGTGGTCGGGCTTTGCGATTCTTCTGCGGCTGGGCTGGGCGGGGCGGCGCCGGCCGGGGTTCCGGGTCTAGGATCGGGAGGGAGACCGAGTGCGGGATCGCCGCGGCGGCGGTGGAGGAGCGGGAGGGCTTCGCCGGCCTGACGTCGGGCGAGCCGGGCTGGCTCGACCCCGCCCGGATCGCGTCGATCCTCCGGCGGAAGGACAGGCGCTTCTGGCTATGCCACGTGTTGCCCCGAGCGGAGTCCGTACGGTTGTCTCGTGTGTCGTTTCGATGAGCTTCAGCTTCGCGCTCGGAAGTCTGAAAACAAGATGAAGCGGGTCAGAAAAAAAGGACGATTCCGTCTGCGACTTACATGTTTATGTCCGATCGCAATCGAATTCAACCATCCATGAAAAATCATATCACTTGCCCCGGGATTTTCATGACAACACTCGAATCAAATCAAGACTCGTTATTTCGATCTTTTTCATCTTCTTTTTTTTTTCCCCTTTCTTTCACGTGAATTCCATCTGGTTGACTTGTGAGAAAGCGGTGTTTCCCGTGCCAAGAACTCGATCGGTCACGTACCTCTCGACCCCCCTCGCTCTCCGGCGGCTGAGGCGGATGCGCCGTCTCCGTCTCCGTCGCCTGCTTGGCCGACCTGCTCTTGGAGCTGATCTTATCCGGATTCGACTTGGACTCGGCCTCGACGTTGTTGAACATGTCGTTGGCCGCTTTCTTCTCGGCCTCGACGGTGGAATTGACGAGGGCGGCGCTGGCCTCGACGGGGACGGTCTTGGCGGCGGACTTCTTGAAGCGTAAGCGGGACCAGTAGAACCAGCTGATCTTCAGCTTCTCGCCGCCGTTTGGCCGGGTCTTCGACGGGCTCACCTCATCGGAGTGGCGCGGCCCGAAGCAACCCGAGAAGCATGTGGTTCTCGTTCTCGGTCTTCTCGGTTTCTTCGGAGGACTCTGAGCCATGAGAGGAATGGAGAGTGGGAGAAGAAGAAGAGGAGGAGGACGGCATATGGGAGGGATCTTCACGCGAGACCCCGAGAGCGGTTCGGTGGTGAGGCGGCACTTTGGAAATGAATATTCGTATTTATGTAGCTGGTTGAAAAAGATGTAATTTGTTTAGCATTTAGAATTGACAATTGGAAAATTGAAAAGTCCGATGTTTAGCTCCTAAGTATGATCAATTCGACGAGACACTGATACGGATTTCCCTAAGTAGCCTCCGTTCGATACCACGACTATGTATTCGGACGATGAGTTCATTTAAAAGTAGCTACCGCACATCTATTGGGAATCAAATAAGTATGTACTGCAGTTTTCAATATATATTTACATACTTCTTTGTAATGCGTTGTGTACGACCAGTATCGTAAAAAAATCGAGTGTTCACTTATAAAGCACAGTTGACAAATTCCACGAGATCGGCGATTGATTTACGAGACCCTCTCGTTATATATGTCAATCAGAAAAAAAAAAAATCAAATTTTCAGAACCTTTCTGAACAAAAAAGAAAATCGAGAGTTGCATGGCGTTCTTGTAATATTCCATTGATGTGAAAAGTTTCTGAGCATTTTTTTCCTATCGAACGTGCTTTCCAAATTAGCATCGAGAACCACCGTAACAAGCACGGCGTCGTCCGAGGCATCGAAATCGAGAAAGGCCTATCGCTCGGAATTCGCCCCTTTTTTTATTTAACTCACCAAACCATATTGTTCAAAATTTAGCAAGTGATGATGTTGAGTATCCACATTAGCATTTCTAATTTGAGGGGGGTGTTGATTAATGAGCAAATTAGGTTTATTTTTTCCTTTTTCTAAATTCCAGTTTTGATAACACGCGGTGTAAAGTTCACTCATCCGTATTAATTAATCAGTTTTTTATTTTATTTTTTAAAATTTATTTGGGACTTGAGGGGGGTGGATGCGTTTGGACTTTCGTGGGCGATGTCTCGTCACCACGCGTTTTGCCTTCACGTCCTCCTTCCCCCTACCTTGACAGTCGCCTGCCTTGCTCAGCGCTTTTCGAAAATGGCGTTTAAATGTTTAAAACAAAATCTGCGCCATTGCGACTGTCTGAATTTCGAGTTAGCTTCACTCCGTGCCCTACGCGGTGTCCGTCCGCTAATAGACTTTCTTAAAACTGTATAGTGTATACTAATCCAAAACTATATACTAATCCGTCGATCTTGACTATGCCCCTCAAATGGGGTGGACCGGATTAGAATTTTGCCACGGGTCAAGAATGATTCGACTCAAATCAAGATAGCTTTACCAGTCTTAAATTGCCGTCGCGTCGCATCACATCGCTCGAGTTAAGCAACCAAGGCGTGCCGAATCCCAAGTATTATGTTACGTAAAAGGTAATTAAAGTAAAGTATTATTCCGATTAGTCCCGAGCTTTAGCCACGGCCACCCATTCCGTCATATAAACTACCTAAAGTCTCTCTCTCTCTTTTCCCCCTATATGTGGCATCTAGACGACAGGATTGGCTTCCAATTGACGACGTTGTACTCATATCCAGCTCACATTAATCCCCGGAAAAAAAGATATAATGTTAATCATCTTTGATTAGAAGAAGCAAACGAATGATGCTGGTGAACAAAACCAAGAAATCGCGAGAGACACGACACCAACCGTCGATGGTTCTTTCTTGGAGATCATCGTGGATTAAGCCCACGAAAAAAAAACAGAGAATAAAAAATTACGAAAAGAATAAGAAGAGAGAGAGAGAGAACACGAGCTCGACATTTCCAACGTAATTTCAGTTGACCTCGTTGCGTGGTCAAAGGACGAAATTCGAAAATAAAATAAAAAAATAAAAAAAAAAGTTGTGCATGAATTTGACATTTTCCGGTTTTTTTTTTATAAGGGAATGGGAATGGGAATGTTTCAAAATTCTCGAACGGCCAATTTGCATTGGGAAAACGCGTATGTCCCATGTCCAGAAATCGAAGTTTCGCGGCTGGTTTTATTCCCTCAAGTCAAAATAATATATATATATATATATATATGATAATTCCTCTTTTTATAATTAAAGGGGCATCGGGTCAAAAATATATGATAATTCCTCTTTTTCCCACCCGTGGACGGGATTCGCTCAATCCGAAGGACTTCTATAACATTCAAAGGTCAACAAGTCTTTAGTTTGAAAATACCAATAGAATAGCCAAACTAATTTGACATAAATACGGTTATCTTTTAAGCCGCGACTCACACATATCAGATATTCTACCGGCGTGCTCGTTTCGATACCACACTTTAGGGTTTTCGTGCTCTCCGAATGTACGGTTGCGTTTTTGTCGTCGGACGATTAACGTTTTATCGGGTTTACTCGTATTGTGGTAAGGGAGGAGATTTCAAAAGTCCAAAGGACGGATGGCTTGCTTCCATGATTCGGAAATGCTTGAGAATTGAAAGGTAAATAGTCCCGCGAGAGAGCATGTAATATTCGACATACCCACCATTATTAAGCTTTCTGGTTGTCACCTGATGGAAAATTCAACCAAGCCCAGCCAATCGATCCAAGGTGGGGGGGTTGGTTTCGAGGTCAAAGAGCTTAAAATAAAATAAAACTGAATTTATTTATTTATTTTCCGCTGCTAAACATCTTTGAAATTCGGTAAAATTATATAAAAATTCCGGTTTGACTTTTTGGGTGTTTTTTTACTTTGCTTGGCTGCTTCTTGAATTCTCCGAGTAGCCGTTAATAATCAACTTTGCACAAATTCAATCATAAATCTATTACATTTGTGCCAGTTTAGTCTTTCGAAGTAATTTCTGGAGAAAAATTGCTAATGTGGCGTGGCAAGTGTTGATATGGAAGAGTTTTAATAATTTTTTTTAAAAAAAATTAAAATTTTAAAATTATTTTCTGTCGAGATCAGCAATTGCTCAGACACGAGGGACGGAGAAGCTCGGCCTGACGGTCGTCAGCCAGGGCAAGGGCGAGGCGAATATAAACTTAACCAGATCAAACAGGCATTCTATGGAGAAAAAATATAAACAGCTGTCGACTATGCTATTGCTTAGGTACGCGGCAGGTAAAATAGTGGGTAGTTATTAGACATGTTATGAAATGATAAAAGTCTAGCTAGCGAATAGCAAGTGGTAATATTGGCACGTGCGAGACACGGACAACTTTTGGCTTGATTATAGAGAAGGGAAGACTAGCCTTTAGCGTTAAAGCTAGGGACACGTGCGACCGCCAAGATGGAATAGATGTACGAAAACTAAATAAAAAGAATCATTCGTGTCTCCGTTAATTTGTTGGTAATCTGTGGACGTCATGAAATTAACTACTTTTGTTTTTTTTTTTACCAATCTTTGGTTCGTCATTTTACCGCCTCAAAAGCACCACCTCTAGCATGATAGTGCCGCTTTTTATTTGCGAGACTCGTCAACTATTTTTATGATTAAATCATTGACTAATTTTTGGATCACCAACTTTTATTTAACTTACGTATCCACGTTCTTTTTTTTCTTTTTCTTTTTTATGTGTTGAAACATGAGACTTACAGTGTGCGCCCATATGCGGACAATCACACCCGTACACAAAAAGTAAATGCCGTCTAGCAGTTTCTTCAAACATGAAAAAATCATGTTTCTTCGTAGACATAATTAAAGGAATTGCTCCTCTCCTCCTCAATAATTTATGTCACATCAAGAAAGAAAACGAACGACGCTCTCTCACTCAGACGATCATCCAATCGCGAAGGAATTCTCGGGATTGCAGAGAAGCATCTAGTTTGTGGTTACTACGGTATGTTCTTGTGATATACTTGTTTCGATCGGTGACACAAGTGATGGATTTGGCATGTTTCCGCGTGTTTAATGTTAGATATAAGGGATAAGTTTCCTACATGATGAATTGACTTGTCTTTTTGTTTACCAACTTTTATTATCTTTTCTATGAGCATCCTAAATTTATTGACTCTAATAATTTACGGCATCTTTTCTCTCGCAAGATTATTAGATGATTCTAGATTATCAACTCTCATTTGAGTTGTTACCAATATTTATTTTGCTTTTGTTTTTATATTTTTGTAAATTTTTCTATTGAGTTATCAGCTTTTATTTGCACTGCTTACTGAACCATTCATTATCAGAGTTGGTGTTCTAATACATAGTTACAAGGAGAAAATTTGCTAAATCACTTGAATTAAAGTTATCATTTTCATATGAGAGTTGGTAATCTAAGACATAGTTAATAAAGGTCGTTTAAAGCTGGTAAAGATAAGATAGTTTGTAATTATAAATATATAAATTCAGCAAGTAACTCAAACAGAGAAGATGAATCAAGAAAGGTAGGCAATTTCTAAAAGGCGTCGATAAGTTTAAAGCATTTCTAAAGAAATCACGCAACCGATAAAAAAGTTTGCTATTGAAAAAAAAAATAAAAAAATTGGACTTTGGCAAGTAAATTAAAAGAGAAGTGGAACCTAACACTAGGTAGTACCTCAAGGGCAGAAAAGTCGGTGAGGCGTGTTAATTTAGGTTGTTAACCTTGAAAATGAGTAAATTTAATATGAGGGTCCATATCCAACGCATATAAAAGTTGATAACTCGATAGAAAAATCGACAAAGTCAAGATAAAATAACAATTAAAAATTAATAAGTAGCTCAAATGAGAGTTGACAATCCTAAACGGTAATCAATAAAGGCTAGTCCCCACGCATGTTACAAATATAGCATATAATTTACTATTTATCAAGAAAAAAAAAATCACTTATGACATTTAGAGCAGACAAATAAAAGTCGCCAACCAAATAGAAAATAAGTAACTCAAATGAAAATCGATAACTCAATTTTTTTTTTTTTTTGGAGAAATCACTCTAATTTTGGGGATTAAACCGTCTTGGTTCAGGCCAGTCCCTCCCACATTATATTGTTTACATCATAGCACATAACTTATTCATTTGCCGGGGAGAAAAAACCAACAACTCCAGACATTTGGAGCAGACAAATGGCTTGATCTTTTTCTTTTTTTCCTGACGTGGCAAAAATCTGTCCTAAAATTTAGTCACGCATCATACGTCGTCATGAGCAGATAACGAAAAGATAATGTCGTCCCTCGTGTCCAAATGGCGGGAGTTGTCGGTAATTCATGTGTATCTCGCGACTTTGACTATTCCATCTCATTTTTTTAGATTAAAGTTACTGTCCTTATAACGATTAATTAAAACAAAATTGATACCGTATAAATCCGATGACGCAGTAGATTTCTTGTCCAGAAAATTAATTAATTTTTATTTTTCCGTAAGGAAGAGAGAGCTTGACCGAGTCCAGCCCTCTTTTGCCACATTCTTTTTAATCTATGAATGTTAAAGCAATGGGAAAAGAAATATTTGCATAAATCAAACCATTTTTTTCTCGATGTGTCATATTTTTAACTTTCTTTTATTTCTCTAACTTTTGCCCTTTCTCTTTATAAAGCATGGGAATTAAACCCATCATCTATGATATTATCGTCTCTACCCCCTTAATCTATTTACAAGCAGGGTCGTTGTGACGTATCATGTAGCATCTCGAGAAACCAGCTCCCTAAATGAAGGTCTTTTTGGTTAGATTGGGAGAAGTCTTTGTAATAAGTCATGAAAGGTTTCAATCGATTGAAAGTAGTGCGATGTAACGATTGATCAGACGATAATGATGATCCATTTTATTGAAATATTGTCCTAAAATTCTGCACATAATGGACCAAGATTTACAGAATTGAGATCTCGAACATGTGTTAGGCAAATAGATATATTAAAATGGGGTAGTTTCATATTAAAATTTCTAATTGTAGAGGTAGTGGACGTGAATTGCCGTGTATGACGTGTCGTGCATGGGGTTTCGATCATGAAGATTATTATTTTTTATTATGAGAACATGAGACACAAGGAAAATGGTTGTACAGGACACTACCTTGCCGTGACAATTATGAGCTTTATGTGACCTTAAGATGTGCCCACAAATATTAAGTGGGCTGGTCATTTGCGTGGGAGATTATTCATGGCCTATGGCCGTGATATTTGTAATATGGAGGAAGAGGACACCATTATAAGTAAAGGGAGCGTGCAAGATGACAGGTGGTGTTAGGAAAAAAAAATCATAAATTAAGACACCTTATAGATGCATGGAAACCAAGTGTCGATTCTTTTCTTCAAATTCTTCCCAAGTGGTGATTGCAACGGCAAATCTTTCCCAAGTGTCACCCTACTCGCTCAAGCACCCCAAGAACATTTGCATGCCTCAATTAAATCATTTCTTCACTCTATTCTGGCTCATTACGGGAGCGAGGAGGCGAGAACAGAAGATAAATTTTGTTGGGGTTTTAGCTGAAGAGATCGATCGAAGGGAACCAACAAGGTAACGAGGATCTACCACCTCCAACATCACATGCAAGGTTTCATTTCGATTCTGTCCTAGAATTTATTAGAAAAGGAAGCTGTCCGAAGGGTCAAATGGGGACTCGGATTTCCGAAAACACTGAATGCTGGAGAAAACTTCTTAGTTCGTTTAACTCTTGGTGAAGGAATTGATATGCTTGAGTCTGTATATTTCGAGAGAGATGTAGATGGGTTCTTGCTGTTCTAATCTGAAGTAGCGTTGTCTAAATTGTGTCTGGATTTAGGAGAGAACTGGCCTGAAGAGGTAACTCAAGAGAGAATTGTGAAGATCGTTAGAGGATCTTGTAGTGACAGCCCTGTTCGGGTAGAGAAAAGCAGGATCAACGACAAATTTTTTTTTTTCAGACTCAGTGGGTTAATTGGGTTATCCGGAGGCCGAATTGAGCTCAGAAAAGACCATAAGATCGTGAGGTAAATGGATATGTGACCAGATTTTCCAAGAAGCTGATAAAATTTTGTCATTTTGACCTGGACAGAAGCTGGACAAGCAAACCCATTGCATGTCCAATGAAAATTGAAGCTTCGTCTTTCTCCATACATGACTGTAGGTAAGTGAACTTCTATCCCTACTACTATGTCGCTCATTTGTCGTTCATTTGAGTTAGAATCGTCGATGTTTAGGGATGGATGTTATAAACCATGGATGGTCTTATATGAGCTAGGAAATTAGGACAAAATGATGATTTATTGTCTGTATTGTCGACTACATATTAAGTATATGAGGATTACATAGTTGAATGAATTGGAATTATATTGATAGCCAGCCTAGAGGTTCAAATATGGTTTAGTGATTCGATAGTCATCTTAAGTACCTTGATGTAGAATTACGTATATACATATATGGAGGCTTTGCCGTGAGCTTAGAGAATGGTTTGCACTATACTAGTCTGCTATATGTGAAATAAGGGACCCCATTATACAATTGTATTTTATGTCACTAGGGATTGCATATGTAAGTAACTCTTGAACACCAGGATGCTTGGATTAGACGAACCGAGAGATGAATATAACTCCCATCATATTTTCGTACTTGATGTGTTCGAACTTAATGACACGTGTATCCTTTCGCATATGCATTGAATCATATTGCATGGCATTGCATTCATTGGCGAAAGGGGTTGAGGCCACTAAATTATCTTATGAACTCAATTATTCCCCGAGGGAGGTGGGATGGCCTAGTAGTGGCACCAGGAGCACTGCGTGCTGACGCGAAGCCTCGGAGTGAGGATTCCATGGGCGTAGAAGTTGGCCATGGGTCTCGGCATAGACCAAGATGAGAATTGATACAAGAAAATTTGATTATTGTGTAATATCCCAAGCAAGATTCTTAGACATGGGAATACTTGGGAGAATACCTTGCATGGGAGAGCGCATCCATTCATGTGCATATCACATCATGCATATGTTCTTCGAATATGTGAATTTTGTTAGTTGCTTTGGTTCAATAAATTGTCAGCTAATTTTTACGGTGTATCGAGTGGGTATTAAAGCGATTGAATGTACTTCCTAAGTTCTGTGAGCGAGTTGGGAATCTACATGGTATTGGCTAAGAATTTGCAAATTAGATATGGAATCGAATCAAGGTTACTTGGACAGACGGCCGTGAAGATTGTGGGAAGAATTTGTGGTGTCCGAAGGTCATTGTGTTAGAGTTATCTACTAAATATTGATTATCTTGAAATCCCTTTTAGTATTCAAACCATGGACATTTTGCTTAGATTTTATTGCTAGTCTGCTTGTCGAGATCTGCTTATCTGAATGAGTGAACGGACGGCCTAGTCGTTAGGTTAGAAGTTTTACTTGCTAAGCTGTGGTTAGCTTACCCCTATTTGGGGACTATCTTTTCAAATGTTCAGATGAGGAAAGTGATCAAGCCTTGAAGTTGGTGGTGAAGATAAAGTTGATTGATAGAGTTGATAGAATGAGAAAAGTACTAGGCTTGTAAAGAACTTTTAGAGAGAAATTTGTAATTATATCACTGATTTGTTGATTTCAACTTAATTAGTAATCGAAATCTTCCGCTGCATGAGAATATTCACTTAATAATGATATTACTTCGATGTGACGGCCTGGGACGTCACGGCTCTGTTGGTAATACCTGGAGTGGGGGTGCTACATATCAGATACACCATGTTGTTTAGGAATGCTTGCTAACCTTTTTTATCTCTTTAATATTTATATAGAGTACAATTGACGCATGTGGAAGACTTTGATCATAAATTATGGGCTAATACAAAAAAAAAACACTCCAACTTTAGTATTTATGACAATTATATTCAAAATTTATTTTCGTCTCATAAAAAACCTTCAATTTTTATTTTTGTCTCAATTCTACTCTAAACTTTTACTTTTGTCCTAATTTTACCGACCTAGTACCAAAAGAACTCTCAACTTTAGCATGTCCCGTATTACATGTAAAACTTTTTTTTTATCTCATAAAATCCTTCAACTTTTACTTTTATTTCAATTCTACTATCGTTAGCCTTCTATCCATAAGAACCATTAGTTAATCTTACATGACATTTTCACGTTGTTAATGAATTATACCACAATAGAGCTGAATGAAAAAACCTTGAACTTCTCTTCCATTGTTTGCTTCCCCTACGTATCACCAGGAGATGTATAGTCATTCAAGACGGCGTATTTCGTACTCTTTTCGGAACTCAATAGCCCAATGAACGGCCTCGTCGTCCCTGAAATCTACTATTTCTAAATTTTGAAAATTCATTGATAAAAGAAAATTTAAGCCAAGTAGGATTGACTAACAGTGATTATGAACATAAGGCTAACGGTTGTAAAATTTGGATAAAAGTAAAAGTTTGTGATTTTTTAGGAGATAAAAAAGTGTTGATGGAATTAGGACAAAAGTAAAAGTAAAATTAAAAGCAAAATTGAAGATTTTTTCGGATATTAGATTGATGGAATTGGGACAAAATTAAAAGTTGATAATTTTTTATGAGACAGTAAAAATTTAAATATAATTGACACAAATACTAAAGTTGGATTGTTTTTGGAGTATTATGCCCTAAATTATGAGGATGGCCATACAATCTTTACAAGAGCATTACAATCTTATTAATAGGCAGGTACTCTTAATAGGGTGTGGCCTGTTGGATTACATTAATTAATTAGCAATCGGTAAGATTACTCAACAATTATTTATTCCAATCATTCCATTTTCATACAATCCAAACGAGTTACATTATGCTTTATTTTACATAAACCAACTCATACCAAACTGGGAAGATCACAAGCAAAAACCACTGCTCCCGAGTACCAGACGCAAATATCGTATAAGTGCTGGCTCTAAACGCCCTACTATCGTCTCGACATCATGATTCAGGTGATCAGGTACCATAAGGCCTATCAATCCGAATAGTCCTCAACGGTATATATCCTTGAATTCAAAAGCGATTCTTCTAATGGGAACCCCTTCATTTATATAGACTCGAGAACGGATTACTTTGTAACGAATTCTTAAGGACGGTTAGGTCGGGCTACTTTATGTCTCAATACAGACCGACTGATCGATAAAGGTGTTCACTGTGAAAGTAATGTTCCATAGGAATAGGAGCGGATGCTTGCCGCATTCTAAAAATGTTTGAACCAACATAATGAGTATAACTCAACAAGTATGACCCCCTAGGCCAAACGACTAAGGTTGCGTATCGTAGTGTTTCTGATTCTGGGAGCATTTTTTGAACAGAAATATTTTTTTTTGTTTTTGTTCCCAGCTACGATTTTTTGGACCAAAAACACGTTTGGTAAGTAAAAAAATACTTTTTTCGCCACCGGCGACCAACGATCGGCGGCGGCGGCGGCCAACGGGTGGTGGCTGCGCCGGCGGTGATGGATGACGATTCCAAAAGTATTTGAAAAAGTGTTCCAAAACCCAAAAGTAAGTTTTTTTTTGTTTCTTGGAAAGTGTTTCTTGACACAAAAGTGTTCCGCGGAACATTTTTAGAACATTTTTGAACCATACGCGTTTCTGTTTTAAAAGTGTTTCCGGAACATGAACACTTTTGAAACAAAAATAATTTCCATGGCTACAATCCATACACAGCCTAAATATCCTATAGAATCGTAGGATTGGAGGAAAAGTCCAACAACGTTAGATTCAATCAATCAAGGTGTAAAAACCACACAATCACACCATATTTGCAACCCATCACAATCAAGATCTCAAAAGAATTAAGTTCGATCGAAGCTTAACACTCACAATGATGAACCATAGCAAATCTAGTAATAAGGACCAGAGATCTATTTGCCTTCGTAGAAAACAAATTGGGGAAATGATGTAGAACGACTTTGAACACCTTTGACGTGGGTGTGAATAACTCTAGCAACACCTCGAATCTTCAAGCTGATCTTGATAATCATGAATTAGGCATGATAGCTCTAGCAAATAGTTTGCGTAGTGTGCGATTTAGGTAGATGGACATGGACGGCCGAGCGTGAGGTGCAGCGTGTCGAGAAAGTTCAAAGAAGAAGAGAGTTCTAACAAAATGAACTGACGTCAGAAACTACTTACAGGCGAAGCAGAGTGGAAAATTGACGAATTAGGGAACGCCACGCACCCCACGGGTCCCACCACCTTTTAGCCGACATTGCTAAGTCGACTGCAACGTGCCACCTCACAGTGGCACGTGTCCCACTGATGTGGAGAGTTATTAGTAGTGCATTTTTTGACCGATTGAAAAGGCATAAATCCAAACATTGTTGTACATTGAGCTTAAATTCGTTTGATTGAAGCAAAATGACCTCTTGATCAATATTCACTCATTCGGCTGTGAACTGCGATGGATTTTGGCGATTCAGGATCGTTTAGATGGATTTTCATTTATTTTAGCATTTTTGGGCTTAATTTTACTACCAGTGGTAATTTTGTAATTTCTTAGTTTTGTTGTTTAGAATCCTAGTAGAGTTAGGTTTAACATTTCATATAAAAGGTATTTTATTACATTTGAGATAGACAGAATACTTTGATATTGAATTCATGGTTTTTTACCTCAAAGCAAGATTTGCTTGTTATTATTCGCTATACGCTACATCATCCCACCGCCTTTGGCACGTGTTAGACATGTGTGACACGCGCCCCTTGACCAATCCTGTGATGCCACGTGGTGTCCCGCCATTCATCCTTGTCTAGTCCCCGCATTTGGTCCAATAGAACCGCATCTAAACGCATTAGAAATCCTCGTCGTTTCATCGTAAAATTCTAATATCCATTATGGATATTTATCCACACTTAGGGTGGCACTTAGATTAGGGTATGCCGACTGGAATTCCGGGGTTATTACAATCGTGTACAATCGGGTCAGTTTGCGTGTATCTCGACTATTTTTTGGGGGGACTAGCACGACAACCACCAGCCACAACCCCCACTTAAGTCACGGAGCGCGAATTGGGAGATTTGAATCAAGAATTTAATAAGGGATAGTGCATCTCTTAACCAACTCGGTCATGCGTGGGTGGGTATTGTTAAATATGTTATATCATATAATTTTATATTATTTAATCTTATTCTTTTTTTCTTTTCTAAATCAATATGTATTTAATTTTCTTCTTTTGTGGGTTTGTTTACCAAGTTTCGTTGCTCGATATTTCTCTCTCTCTCTCTCTTTCAGCTCTAATGCATCGTTAAGGTAATTAACCAGTTATTGCTAAAGTCGGGGTTTTGATAATGATGTGCGTGCAGGATTGACCTTGGATTTTTTGGTTTGTGTTTCGTTGTGTGACGTGTGGACGTGGATTTGCTTGCGCCTTGTGCCATTGCGTTCAGTGGGAAGTTGCTTTCAGATTGTATTTAATTCATTTTATCATTTTGAAGCTCATAATTTTAATCGCAGTTTGCAAGTAAATAAATGAACTTGCTTAGGGGCACGACGAAGTGGGTGGCTTTATGAGTAACGTCCAAAAGCTACCGGGCAGATATGGAGGCTAGCGGCGGTGCTGCACGACAGGCGTGGTGGTCGGCGGTGCAGTGGACCAATGGTGGGGTCGAGGAGGAGAGGGGCTGAATGGGGAAAGAAGAAAAGGAAATAACCAAAAAAAAAAAAGTGGGAGGAGAATAAACGCAGATAACCATATTTATGTCCATCGACGGAAGAGCGAACTGAAGATGTGACTTCATCCCGAATCGAGAGCATTCCCGGTCGTAAAGATTGAGTCATTATATGCAAACTTTTACTCTTTATATTAGCGTCATTTGTTTGTGTGATGCAAATATTGCATTTAAATAAATGTGTCAAAAGATTGGATCGAGTTGGGTTTGGGTCGGGTCGAATATGATTTAATCCACATTGACTCATCTAACTCATTTTGATATATACCCGACCTGATCCATTTTGACACATATTACCAAATCACAATAATATTCTAAAAAAATAATATTACTAAAATATTTTCATACAATAAAAAATCTAGTGAAATTTTTTCTTATTTTTTAATTGTTTTAGATTTTTCTATTTTTTAATTTTTTTTAAAATATTATAAAAAAGATTGTATTATTAAAAAGATATTTTATTCAAAGATATCTTATTGTTAAAAAATATTTTTAAAAGTGTTTTTCATTTTTTTATTTTTATTTTTTTCTCGACGGGCAACAACGGCGGCTTTCATATTGGGCTCATTTGCAACTTGTGAAAGTAAGTTGTACTTATGGGTCGAAAATGAGTTTAATATGAGTCGAAAATGGGTTTAAGAGTATGATTCATTTTTTGCCCATCTGATTCAACTTAAATATTTTAGACCTATTTTTATTCAATCCTTTACAAACTTAGAACCATACAACTCATTTGCATTAAATGTAGATAAAAAAAATAAAAATGAGTCATTAACTCATATTGACAGCTCTGCATTTATATGACAGTATTTAAGTCACGGGCGAAAAGGGAAAATTAAAATAAAATGAAATACAGAAGTCGTATTCATGTCCTTGTGCATATGGCCTTTAATGAGAAGGCCAACTCTCTATTTTGATGGACAGATCGACGGAATCTGTCGTCTTCACGTCGCAATGGACATGCACTCGATCAACTCGGGATTTTCTTCGTATGGCTATTACAGACATAAACGTCAAATGACAAGACATTTTGCCCATATTTGTCAACATCGTGCAAGTGTCTAATCCAAAATGAGTTCTTTCAGCGTTGTCGGGTTTTTGGCATCGTCCACACATTTCAGTTTATGACCGCGGATGCATTAGTAAATACTTGTCGAATGGGTGGGGGTGGGTGGAGTCATAAATGCCCGATACAAATAAACCAATTCAATCTAGATATTTAAGATTTGTTTATTATCAATTTAACCTATTTAAGATCCCAAATAAAAAAAAACTATTTAAGATTTATTTATTATCATGAAAATCAAGTGACACGTACCGGACCACATTCATACCTGGTTTGATTCATATTTCTAAAATACTTCCATAATTAATCAAATTTCAAAAAAAAAATTATGGCCTCATTGATTGAAGACGGCGTCGAGTGAGGGCGAGAAAAAATAAAGAGAAGTGGATTGGGTTTAAGTAAGCTGTTAATCTATTGTGACATATTCAATCTCATATTATGCTTAAACCCATGTATTTGAATACAATTAAACCGTACAACCACGCATCCCATCACATATGAGTTATGAAATTGATTTATAACCTATTTCGACATGTCAGCGCTGTATCGAAAATATTTTTTGTTATAATTTTTCTTTTTCGCCGCCTGTGAACCGTGTGTACCTATATGAATAATATGAACATACCGCACATTTGGCACGTATTTGTCATGGGGGAATTTGTGGATATATTATTTAAATTAAATCACAATGACGTCATTTATCACATTCCCGTTTTATAAAGTTTAGACACTTATGCCATTTTTCTTACGTCACCCCACTTGAATTTGCCAAACCCAAAAAAAAAAAAAAGGAAAGGAAAGAACTCATCATCCACTTGACATATTTATCAATAAAAGCAAAAGTATTCATCGCACCAATTGCATTACATTACAAAATTTTAAATCAAGAAATCAAGAAATGAATTACTATCAATAATGAAATATATTTCTCCTGATTATTTCAATAGATTGAAGAGACCGTGTTTAGAAAAAATATTCTCCAAATCAATTATTTTTTTGCGAAACAGACGGAGGCTGAATTCTACCCTAATGACTAAATAGCGATAAACATTCTCCAAATCATTTGTTTTAATCGAAAAACGGAGAGTGAATTCTAACCCGAATTTCGGGTATTAAAGAACCAAAATCCTCCGACAGGCTTCGATGAAGACGCGAGAGGGTGTCCGAAAAAATATCGAAGTGCGTTTAAAAAAATGATGACGACAAAAGGCTGGACAATGATTCCGGCATGACATGCTCCAAAGCTTAGTTACGAGTGATTGGGGTGTTCCTACGTGTTGCCAAAAGTGGCGAAAAGAACAACATTTAGCGGTGGAGGCGGCCCTCTGTGCACGATCGAATCAAATTGCAGCACCAAATGGCATGGACATGCGCACCTCACTGATCGATTTTGAGATGAGGAATGCTACGTTTTTATCGAGACCGGTTTGTAAAATCCGTCTCGCTAAATGATGCGGGCGGACTCGTATTGTCCGCTCGACACGGTCCGCCTGTTCAATCAACCGCCCGCGGACCGCCGCTTTATGTACTATGCCGAGTTTGTAAAACCGGTGTTAGTATGCCTGACAAGGTTCCGCTCAGACGCGCTTTATTAAGGAAAGAACATTATTGGGGTGCTGCGATCGTTTTATCAGATTGGTCTACTCCGAATGCTCTCCGCCGTTTAGTTCGCCAGCGCAGTGAGGGACAAAAAGGTAATTCACATCGCATTCGTGAGATCTCTTCGTGTATTTGCTTCTAAAAGCACATGAGGTAAACAAAATATGTGTGACCGGTGAAGTTCCGTTGATTTTGCGATCGGATCGTTGAACTTTGATTTCAATCATTTATATGCATTAAAACTTTCATACTCTTTTTTTTTTTTTCAGCAGTTGATGAAATTTGACAGGAATTCAATGAATTATCCAATGACGAATTGGTACGTGACAAATGACCTAGCGGCAACATTCATCACTTCATTATTGGAATACATAAATATTAAATCACGACTTCTTCTAACAGCTTAAGTTTTTAGAGCGATTGTTTGTGATCTTATCAAATCTCACATGGTATCAGAGTAAAAGGTTCTAAGTTCAAATATTTAAAGACCCCTATTTATATCCCCAATTAATATGTCCACACGCTTAGTTTTTAGAGCAGTCAGTTATGGTCTTATTTATCAAATGTCATACATAACAACAAAAAAAGATAAAGGTCTCATTATCAATTTATTTTGCGAAAATTGAATGATTCATAATATATTTCTCTGAAAAACCAACGGTAGATGTTTTCCATCATCAATAATCATCCATGCCTAAACATTTACGTAATGTTCATCGGAGATAAAAATATTTTTCGCCGGTCCATTTTTTATTGTTTTAAAAATGAAACGATTTCCGCATCATTTATTTTCTCACCAAACAAAAATTTTCGGTTTGGCTTTACTCCAATTAAGATATTTTAGGCAAAAGCCTAGCAATAGCATCACATGGAATTGGCTATTTGGACCCAAAAACATATAAACATAATAATTAAACCATTTGGATTTGACTTAAGATCCAACATGCAAAGTACCCATAATCACCAGCTCCGCCATCACGCAAAGTAAATTAAAGGGTTTTTTTGGGTCTAAAAATTAAAGATTTAATAGCATGAAAAAACACATACCATACATGTGTGACAAATTTACCTCAAATTATTTTTTTACCATAAAAAACTCTAAATCAGTACACATACAACAGATTTACTATCAAATTATTTTTTTATCACAATAAATCCCAAACTATTTGTTCATGGTAAAAAAAATTTATCACATGTATATCAATTTAAGATTTTTGGTGGTAAAAAAAATCAATTTTGGATAAATTTGGCAATAGTGTATTAGTGCAGTATCTTTTGCGGTCAAAAAAATAATTTTGGATAAATTTATTATAAGCGCGTTATTTTGAGATTTTCGTGGTATTAATCGTAAATTAAATCAATGCAAGAGAAAGTGACGTCACAGTATGCGAATCATCACCTCCTCCTCCTGCGCTCTCCAGATTTCTCATTTCGGAAAGAGACCCGCCGAATACATAATTACGGAGCAAAAACACAAAGCAAACGCAGATGACGTCATATTTAGTTTCTGTTGTTTTATTATTGGGACTTTAAAAACGACACACACGTATTTTAATTGGTCAAATGTTAACGTGTTACACATTTGTCGCGGGACGTACGCGATGACGCACCACCGCTCCCCAGATTTCAAAGATGTAATTCCGGGTCGATAATCGATATATTATTTATTTATTTATTTAGATTTTGTTTTTCGTGTTCTCACGTCGAATGAAAATGAATCCCGAGTATCCTGCGGATTGGTCCACCTCGTCATTTCTCAATTCTGTTTTTGTCTTTTTCTTTTTTTCTTCCTCACCCCCCCCCCCCCCCCAAAAAAAAAAATAATAATAATAAAAAATATATCCCTTTTCCTGCGAGTAGCGAATTTCGGTACTAGTCTCTCTCACAAGCATTACTATTGGGATCTTGACACGTGTCCGCACTTCAAAATCTCGACCGTTCCCCGAAAAAAGCGAAGCGATTCGATTAAGAAAGATGAAGGTGGATTGGATAACCGATTGGATGGGAGGGCTTTTTGGCGTTAGGCTTTTGCAATTCAGTCCACGCACTGATTAGTTTATTTCGGACAATGGGCCAATTCGATTAATTTGGACCGGGCTAGGCTTTGCTCGCACTCTTAAATTTCTCCCCTAACCTCCCTAGATAAGCTGCTCAACTGATAAAGGTTATATTTGAATTGCGCAAATAGTGTGATCTCAACTTCACACGAGGGTAACAAGTATTAGGGAAAAATTGCCCGAATAGTGCCAAACATGTTGCACTTTTGCTAACGGAGTCACAAATATTTTCGTGTTTTGCCAATTTTGGCTAGAAATAATGGACATGGATGTCATCTTTTGTATGTGGCCCGGCTAACTTTGAGGTGGATAATTTTTTTTTTCATTTATTTTAAATTAATCTTTATTATTTTTTTTTTATTTTTTTCCCCTACTCTCTTTCTTTTGGACGTGGGCGAGCACCCAACGACCCTCGCCAGCCACAGTTAAAAAAAAGAATAAAAATAAAAATAAAATAAATAATAAAAAGGAAAAAAGGGAAAAAAAAGTAAAAACCCTACTATAAATTTGAAAAGTGTTACGATATAATTAAAAATTCTCCACGTCATTATCGGTCATGTGACCTAAGACAGTCGGTGTCTATGCCAGTGACATATCAATTGACTAAAGTTGAAAAAGGTTTAGGCCTTAATCAATTAAATTAAAAGGTTTAGAACTGAATTGACAAAAGTATAATTGATTTAGAACTTTTTTAACACATTTCCTCGAATATTAGTATTCTGATTTGGTATTGATAAGGTCAAATTCTTTTATAAGGTCATCAACAACAACTTTATCCCAAACTAGTTGGGGTCGGTAAAGAATCATAAAAATAAAAGTAGAATCAAGGGAGAGAAAATAGATAAATATGTAAAAATAAATAAGTAAATATATATATCTATACACTACCCCTCCACAACACTAATAGCTTTACTCCACTTCGTCCTAAAACAAACCGTACGCCAATCTATTTCTCACTCCATTAAATCTTATTTTACAGCTTTTCTCTAAGTAAGTTTCGGCCGATCTCTTGCTTTCTTCTTGCTTTCTTCGTGTTATACTCTCGATAGCAAACTTCTGTTCATACCGGTACATCTAAGAGCCTTCGGAGAATATGTCAAAATCATCTCAATCCAAATTCTTTCACAATGTAAGGACCTAAATTCATTACGAATGAAACCTACAAAGCTTCTGCAGCGCTGTACCGACCTAGCTTGAAATTCAAACCGTAGGTTCTGATTTTGAACATGTAACGGTGTCTCCGAGAATGATATTTGGCTTTGCCTATTGCGCATCAATTTTTTTTTTTTGGTGGGAATTGATTCATTTATCGCTTACTTGTAGCTCTAAGAAGATTACTCATTGTGCAATTTTGAATTTTTTTTTTTTGCCAACAAAGAATTTCATATGCGTCTAGTTCGTGAAACCACCTAGTATTTTCCTAAGTTACATGAAAGTAAGGTCAATTACGTTTTTCCCGTTACCTAGCCGGGCCGATCTTATAAGCTCTTCGAATTGCTTAAGAAGTCGTGATGGGGGTGCGCTGGAATTGTGAGAGATTTCAGGCCCAAATGTCATTTCATCCTGGGCTAGCTAATCGAGTTAGTGGAAAACCTTTTATGGGTTAGGCTTAACCCGGTTTCTCATATTCGGACGCAACCCCGACTCGACAGGATAACACGGGTCCGACGTGACACGGATTTGTGTTTCGCCCCGTTTATATGGAAAGCGCTCCGTAAAATGTAGTTAACAAAATTCCCGCCCAAATTTTTTTCCCTCCTCCCGTGGCCCATTCTTAGCCGTCTATTTTCATTTGGAAGACTTGATTTAATTATGGAAGACATGTCACGGAAACCTCAATATTAGGGGATCCGAGTCCCTTTCGCTTAGGTGATTTCAATGACAGAAAATGAGGGAGACAGGAGAAATTTTGGGAGAGAGGGAAACACGTGGAGAAATAACTAGTTCACCATTAGATTAATAGTCTATTCTAAGGCACAAAATAAATAATAAAAGATCACAAATTACTGCGAGGTCTATTCGTTCCAGGATTTGTGAGGCACAATGTGTTTATGGCATCCCATTTTCAATGACTCTTAAATAGTTAAGGAAGACCGAGATGGAATTGAAAATTGACTCGAGACACGGAAGTTTATATGGTTACCGATTAAGGATGTAAGAATCATTTGTTAACTAAGTTAAGAATAATCAATAGCATTGGTAATGTGTGAGATGGATGCCATCATGAATTGAATGAATGGCTATGGGATAGTGTGACTACATGTGTTGGCCCATTTAGTGAGTCAAGACTTAGATCAAGTCTTGAATTGAAGTAAAGTCGCATGAAAAAAGAATCATGACCCGAGAGCCTCTATTCTTGATTTTCAGCGCGCGTCGAAAGTAAAACGACCCATTCGAGCTCGTTCGGAGGCCAAATTGAGCTCTGTTTTTTCTCACGCAACTGTAAGATCATGAAGAACATGAATTTGATATTTAATTTTCAAGAAAGTGGACAAAATAGACCTGGGCATGGGCGTGCTTGTGGGACAGGTTCAATGTTGGTGCATGTCTCACAAGTATCCTAAGGGTAAGCCAAGTGGGGAGTAAGGAGAAAAAAGGTGGCGACCGGAGGATAATTTAGTGTGCATGCCTCACAAGCGGCGTGCATGCAAGGACTGAAGATCAAGTGGCGAATTGGCTCGCCGCATGTCCACCAAATGGCGATGGAAAGGGGACAAGTGTCAATGAAACTTGGTCCTCAAGTTTTCCCCTTGCCCAACTCTATATAAGGGTGTGCTTGAGGTGAGAAGAAGCTTTTTGGCTCTCCTTATCCCCTCTCCATCTCTTCACATCGGCCAACAGAGGACTAAAGGGAAGAGGAAAGACATAACATGTTATGTTGACTATGGGCTGGAACCAAGAGAAATTGAGGGACAATCAAGGCTATACTCAACTTCTATTTGCAAATGCAAGCAAGGAACCATTCCCACTCTGTCCTATAGTTGCTATAATATTAGAATGAAGTCTAATTTGTGCTCAGATTAGTTGAAGGTCGAGTTGAGATGAGAATTATTATTCTGTGGAATTCGATCCTGAACTGTGCTTATTAGGTTATAAATTTTGCCAAGCCTTGTGTATTGAAAATATGATCAGTCTTCCTTCATGAAACTTGTTCATAACATATTTGTCTATAACATAATTTAATTTCATAATTTTGGTGTCAAAATGATATTTTTAATCCACCTAGAACCTCACGGATTCTACCTGTTCCTGGTGACTTCACCCGTGACCCATGTCAGTTCGTGATTGATTTTAGGAAAATGAATTGAATCAATCTCCCTTCACAGAAGTTTAAGAGATTGATATTTTTATGAAATGGTTAAGCTCATGAAAGAGAGCTATTTTTATGGAGTGCGTGAATTATTGCTATTTTTTTGGTTGAATCAACTTACGATTTCTGGACACGATGTTCAATGCCTTAGATGCAATATATTAAAATTTGGTGATTTTAGGAGCCCGTTAGCTAACCCAAAAGTGGTGAATTCTGTAACTATACAGAATTTAATTTCTTATTGAAGAACAAATTTTAAGGGCTAAATGGTAGGAGTTTAAATTTCAGTTTAGATGTGCCGAAAACATTTTGTTTACCTAAACTCATAATGGATTGGATGAATGTGCTGATTTGGTCAGGAAGAAGGGAAGGTACTATGATAGAAGGTGAACTCAGTTAAGGCTGCTTCGGAATACCTAGGAACCGAAGTATAGTAGTTTCGATTATGGTTTAGGGACTCAATGAGGCTAGGTTACCAAAAATTCAGAATGGTCTGGGAGTTTATTTGGGACCTAATACTGAGAATCTCGTGAGAGTCATATATGACATGTTCATGTGCCAATGTCTAATGTTTGGTACTAGCTTCATATACACGGCGCATGTACTCCATGATTCCGAAAATGATTGGCACCCTGAGCCATATGTAGGAAACAATCCTAAGTCATGTGCGGGATATATAAATGAGCCCTGTGCGGGATATGTAAATGAGCCATGTGCGGGAGTTGTTACTGAGCTATTGCAGGAGTGCCATGAAGTGTAGAAATTATGGAGCCATATGCGAAAATAAATCTCGAGCCATGGGCGGGGGACATCCCTGAGCCATGTGCTGGAGTTGTTTCTGGGTTATGCGCGGGTGATAACATGACTCTGTAATTGTTTATTATTGGAGTTGCTTCATTATGATTATTATTTTGTTTTGAAGCATTACATAAGATGAGTTGAGCTTGTGTGGCCTTCCATGAGGAATGTATGGCCGAATGGTGTGTCTAGTTGATTCCCTTGTTCTTATGTCATGTTTTAGCCATGAGACTAATTGACTGACTATTAATTCAATAAAATCGAACTAGGTGACAGGGTTAGAAGGTTTGTTGTTGAGCTAGTGAGCTCACCTTGTATTATCTCACACTTTTCAGGAAGCTGGATGTGACAGTCCTATCATGATCAGCAATCAATGAAGACCAGAGGCCTGAGATGCTACATTATTACAGTCCTATCATAATTCAGTCCTAAACCTTTTGTGTTTGTGTCAATTTAATCTTAAATCATTTGTATTTATGCCAATGAGTCAATTCAATCAATTTTGGTTAGAAATCGCTAACGTTGACATCAGTTATCCTAGATGGCATGACTGGCGCTAAAGTGATTATTTTAATTATTTTTTGATATTTTTAATATTTTTTAAAAAGCCAAAAAATGCATAAAATTATTTAAAATATTAGAATAATATGAAAAAAAAATATCCAAGTCAGTGTTAGCCATGCCACGTAGGAGAATCAACATCCACCTCAACGATTTTTAATCAAAATTGACTAGATCAACTCAATTGGCATAAATATAAAAGATTTAGAATTGAATTAGCACAAATACAAAAGGTTTAGGACTGAATTGACTCCAGTAAAAGATTTAGGATTTAATTTGCACCAATACAAAATGTTTATAATTGAATTGATACCAAGAAAATGTTTAAGACTGAATTGATACTAATGCAATAAGTTTAGGACTTTTTTGACACTTATTCCCTTATTTTTCTCAAGTCATTGAAATTAGTTTTCAAGTAGCCCACTTTTTTCTTCCAATTGCAACCCGTTACGTCACTTTTTCTCCCAATTGTTGCTTCATTACAATCATAATTCTGTTTTGAACCTTTACATGAGATGAGTTAAGCTTGTGTGGCCTTCCATGAGGAATGTATGCTCGAATGATGTGTTTGGTTGATTCCATTGTTCATATGTCATGTTTTAGCTATGAGACTAATTAATTGGCTATCAATTCAATAAAATCGAACTAGGAGGCAGGGTTAGAAGGTTTGTTGTTGAGCTAGTGAACTTACCTTATATTATCTCACGCTTTTCAAGAAGCTGGATGTGAAAGTCCTATCTTGATCAGCAATCAAGAAAGACTAGAGGCCTGAGATGCTACATTGTTACTCCCACAGGCTGTTATACTAGTAATTCCCTAATACATGCCCCCCTATGATCCTAATATTTAAGTATTACTAAGATGGTTTTTACAGTTCTATTAGAATTGCAACCCTCCATCTCTTTTCTTCTTTTTCGGGGAAAGTGTTAAAAAAGTCCCGAACTTATTGCATTAACGTCAATTCAGTCCTTAACCTTTTTTAGTGTCAATTCAATCCTAAACATTTTGTATTAATGCCAAATCATTCCTAAACCTTTTACTGGTGTTAATTGCGTTGATGCCAATTTAATCTTAAATCATTTATATTTATGCCAATGAGTCAATTCAATTAATTTTGTTTAGAAATCGCTAGCATGGACATCAGTTGTCCTAGATGGCATGACTGGCGCTAAAGTGATTATTTTTTATATTTTAAAAAAAAAGCCAAAAAAATGCTTAGAATTATTTAAAATATTAGAATAATATGAAAAAAATATCCAAGTCAGTGTTAGCCATGCCACGTAGGAGAATCAGCATCCACGTCAGCAATTTTCAATCAAAATTAACTGGATCAACTCAATTGGCATTAATATAAAAGATTTAGAATTAAATTGGCACAAATACAAAATGTTTAGGACTGAATTGACACTAATGCAATAAGTTTAGGACTTTTTTGACACTTATCCCCTTATTTTTCTCAAGCAAGCGAAAATAGTTTTCAAGTAGCCCATTTTTTCTCCCAATTGCAACCCGATACGCCATTTTTTTCTTCCAATTGTTCTTTATTATGATCATAATTCTGTTTTGAAGTTTTACATGAGATGAGTTGAGCTTGTGTGGCCTTCCATGAGGAATGTATGGCCGAATGGTGTGTTTGGTTAAATCCCTTGTTCATATGTCATGTTTTAGCCATGACACTAATTGATTTGCTATTAATTCAATAAAATCGGTCTAGGTGGGAGGATTAGAAGGTTTGTTGGTGAGCTAGTGAACTCACCTTATATTATCTCACACTTTTCAGGAAACTGGATGTGACAGTCTTATCATGATCAACAATCAAGGAAGACCAGAGGCTTGAGATGTTACATTGTTACTCCCACAGGCTGTTATACTAGTAATACCCTAATACATGTCCCTCCTATGATCCTAATGTTTAAGTATTACTAAGTTGGTTTTATAGTTCTATTAAAATTGCAACCCTCCTTTTCTTTTCTTCTTTTTCGGGAAAAGTGTCAAAAAAATCCTGAACTTATTACATTAATGTCAATTCGATCATAAACCTTTTTTTGTGTCAATTCAATACTAAACATTTCGCATTGATGTCAATTCATTCATAAACCTTTTACTGGTGTTAATTCAGTTATAAACCTTTTGCGTTAGTGTCAATTTAATCTTAAATCATTTTTATTTATGCCAATGAATCAATTCAATCAAATTTTGTTAGAAATCGCTAGCGTAGACATCATTTGTCCTATATGGCATTACTGGCGCTAAAGTGATTATTTTTATTATTTTTTGATATTTTTAATATTTTTTAAAAAATAAAAAATGCTTAAAATTATTTAAAATATTAGAATAATATGAAAAAAATATCCAAGTCAGTGCTAGCCATGCCACGTATGAGAATCAACATCCACGTCAGTAATTTTCAATCAAAATTGACTAGATCAACTCAATTGGCATAAATATAAAAGATTTAGAATTGAATTGGCATAAATACAAAATATTTAGGACTGAATTAACATCAGTAAAAGATTTAGGATTTAATTGGCACTAATGCAAAATGTTTATAATCGAATTGATACCAAGAAAATATTTAAGGCTGAATTGACTCTAATGCAATAAGTTATATGACTTTTTTGACACTTATCCCCTTATTTTTCTCAAGTCAATGAAACTAGTTTTCAAGTGGCCCACTTTTTTCTCCCAATTGCAAACCAATAAGCCACTTTTTTCTCCCAATCGTTGCTTCATCATGATCATAATTATGTTTTGAAACTTTACATGAGATGAGTTGAGTTTGTGTGGCCTTACATGAGGAATGTATGGCCGAATGGTTTGTTTGGTTGAATCCCTTCTTCATATGTCATGTTTTAGCCATGACACTAATTGATTGGCTATTAATTCAATAAAATCAGTCTAGGTGGGAGGGTTAGAAGGTTTGTTTGTGAGCTAGTGAACTCACCTTGTATTATCTCACATTTTTTAGGAAGCTAGATGTGACAATCCTATCATGATCAGCAATCAAGGAAGACCAGAGGCCTGAGATGTTACATTGTTACTCCAACAGGCTGTTATACTAGTAATGCCCTAATATATGCCCCCCCATGATCCTAATGTTTAAGTATTACTAAGATGGTTTTACAGTTCTATTAGAATTGCAACCCTTATTTTCTTTTCTTTTCTTTCGGGAAAAGTGTCAAAAAAGTCATGAAATTATTGCATTAATGTCAATTCAGTCATAAATATTTTTTGGTGTCAATTCAATTCTAAACATTTCGCATTGGTACCAATTCCTTTCTAAACCTTTTACTAGTGTTAATTTGGTCTTAAATATTTTGCGTTAGTATCAATTTAATCTTAAATAATTTGCATTTATGCCAATGAGTCAATTCAATCAATTTTGGTTAAAAATCGCTAGCGTGGACATCATTTGTCCTAGATGGCATGATTAGCGCTAAAATGATTATTTTTTTTATTTTTTGATATTTTTAAAAAAGACAAAAAAATGGTTAAAATTATTTAAAATATTAGAATAATATGAGAAAAAAATGTCCAAGTCAGTGCTAGCCCTGCCACGTAGGAGAATTAACATCCACGTCAATGATTTTCAATCAAAATTGATTGGATCAACTTAATTAGCATAAATATAAAAGATTTAGAATTGAATTGGCACAAATACAAAAGGTTTAAGACTGAATTGACACTAGTAAAAGATTTAGGATTTAATTGGCACCAATGCAAAAAAGTTTATAATTGAATTGATACCAAGAAAATGTTTAAGACTGAATTAACACTAATGCAATAAGTTTAGGATTTTTTTGACACTTATCCCCTTATTTTTC
The DNA here is from genome assembly GCA_028455895.1 of Rhodomyrtus tomentosa. NCBI lineage: Eukaryota > Viridiplantae > Streptophyta > Magnoliopsida > Myrtales > Myrtaceae > Rhodomyrtus > Rhodomyrtus tomentosa. Next base: position 6,710,582 of record JAPCWY010000011.1, on the reverse strand, counting down.
TCAAACCAATGAAACTAGTTTTCAAGTGGCCCACTTTTTTCTCCCAATTGCAAATCGATACGCCACTTTTTTCTTCCAATTGTTGCATCATTATGATCATAATTCTGTTTTGAAGCTTTACATGAGATGAGTTGAGTTTGTGTGGCCTTCCATGAGGAATGTATAGCCGAATGGTGTGTTTGGTTGATTCCCTTGTTCATATGTCATGTTTTAGCCACGACACTGATTGATTGGCTATTAATTCTGTTGTAATACTAACGCGGAAACTACCAGGATCTTGCAAATACGTTAATGTGCAAGCCCAAAGAAAATAACGAGAAACGATAAAGGACATCAAATATAACGTGGTTCAGTCCGAATGTCGGTACTTATATTCACGGGGAGAGCCAGCAAGAACAGTGCATTATAATCGAAGAATTGGATTTACAATCGCTTAATACGCTCGTGTTTTCAACACCTAAATTATACCCAAATCCAGTGTTTACAAATAAACAACTATCAATTGGATATATAAAATAAACTAAAAAACTCACGAACACCAGCAATCGATGTGCAAAGCTATAGTAAAAAAATGTTCCCGCGCGGATGAAACAAGAACGCCTCTTTCGTTCTTTCTTCGTGCGCTTGCTCTGCAATAGTTTTGACAAAAGGAACCCTCAATTCCTTCTCTGTGTGACTCGGCATTTTTTTTTTGTTCTCGGCCAAAAAAAGAACATACCACAAAAAGTCTTCACCCTTTTTATTCGGTACGACTGTTGCAGGGTTGAGAAAGAAATAAACAAAAGAAAACCAAATCCTTTTATTTCCTTTCTTCTTTCTTTGGGCCCCATGCGCATTCTTATTTCCTTCCTTTTGAACGACCAAAACCAAATCTTCTCTTTTTCTTTGCAACCTCATAGTCCCACTTGCTTTGTATCTTGTTATTGCCAAAGCAAAGTCTGAAGAGGAAACTTTAATTTAGGTGTTTTGAGTGACGTCCACCATAGGTCAACCGATTAAACAATTCAAAATCGAGACACACATATATAACAATTCTCCACCTTGACTCGATATTTGAAGCCAAGTCAATAGTGCTCATTATCCATGCTGCTCTCCCATCGCTTCGAAAGGCGATCACTCTCCACAGACGCCAATTATGCTCAAGCAAAGCTTGAGCTTCGCCAAAAAAATAGGTTTAGTCATTATGTCCACCGGGTTCTCCGCTGTCGATATCTTCTCCACAACAACCTTACCCTTCGCTAAGATATCTCGGATGAAGTGGTACCCGATATTGATATGCTTCGTCCGGTCGTGATAAACTGAATTATACGCCAGAAATATCGCACCTTGGTTGTCACAGTGTATTTCAATACTTTTCTGATTCAACCCAAAGTCCAAGAGCAAACTTTATAACCATATCGCCTTTTTCGCCATAAAAGTCAGTGCCATGTACTCCGCCTCAGTCGACGACAAAGCCACATGGTCCTGTAAGAACGCATTCCAACTAACTGCACCACCTGCAAGCGTAAATACGTAGCCTGCTAACGATCTGCATTCATCAAAGTCACCTACATGATTAGAATCCACATAACTTGTGGTTTCATTGCCATTACTGTTCCTCCGGTACACTATGCCAACGTCTGTTGTTGCCTTCAAATATCTAAGGATTCATTTCACAGCTTCCCAATAAGTTTTACTAGGACGCTTCATAAAACGACTAACTACGCCGACAAATTGTGAAATATTAGGCCTAGTGCATACAATAACATACATAATACTACCCATTACCATAGAATATGGAACACGGGACATATGCGCCTCCTCCTCCTCAGTCTATGGTGATAACTTAACTGAAAGTTTAAAGTACTTCGCTAATGATGTATTCACAGATTTCGTTGACTGCATATTAAAATGTGCTACAATCTTCTCAATATATTTCTTTTGAGACAGACGTAATAATCCTACATTCCTGTCACGCAAAATTCTCATACCCAATATTTTCTTTGCAGCACCTAAATCTTTCATCTCAAACTCAGTACTCAACTGTCTTTTCAGCATATTAGTATCAGACATATTCTTAGCTGCTATCAACATATAACAGTAGATATACCAAAGACCCATCATCAAATCTCCTAAAATTAATATAACTATCCATCTGACTCTTAGAATAGTCCTGGCTAGCCACGAAAGCATCAAAGAGCTTATACCATTGCCTAGGAGACTGTTTCAGTCCATATAAATTTGTAAATTTGCTCCTCCAACTCACCATGAAGAAACGTTGTTTTCACATCAAGTTGCTCCAACTCGAGATCTTGTGCTGCAACTAAGGCAAGGAAAATACAAATAGAAGTATACCTTACCACAGGAGAAAACACTTCATTGTAGTCAATGCCCTCCCGCTGTGTAAACCCCTTTGCCACAAGTCTCGTTTTACACCTCGCTGCCTTGACACCAGGAATGCCCTCTTTCCGTTTGTAGACCCATTTGCTTCTAACAATCTTCCGACTCTTTGGTACTTTAATTAGTTCCCATGTTTCATTTCGATGGAGTAATTCCATCTCTTCACTCATAACCCCTAGTCACTACTACAACTCAAAACTGGCTATCGCCTCAGAGTAAGACGAAGGCTCATTTGTCTCTACCTCGTCTCCTACAATCAAAGCATAAGCAATATCTGTGTAACCATAAAGTACCGATGGTTTTATTTGTCTTCGTTGTCTACCCTCAGCTAGAGTGTGTTGCGTCTGTACTAGTTGTTCACTATCACTAACTTTAGGAATTGTGACCTCACCTACAGTCTCAACATCTGTTACCTCTAAGGTCTCCGGAGTCTCCACTTTAAGCTCCACCTCACTACTGACACCATGATTTGTCTGCTCTGCTGGTAGTGTGTCAGGACTCCTTTGTCGAAGCATTGTAGTATCGCCAAAGACTACATCTTTGCTGATTAGAAAATCAGGTGATCTGAAATCAGTGCACCACAGCCAGTAGACTTTCACCCCATATGCATAACTCAGAAATATGTATTTTTATTTACCTCGGCTCAAGCTTACCATCACTAGCATGGACATACGCAGGACATCCGAATACTCATAATCCGAAGTAATCAATAGTATTCCCCGTCCACACTTCCTCGGGAATATTCCACTCAATAGCAGATATTGGAGATCGATTAATCAGGTAACACGCCATGTTTACTGTTCGGCCCAAAATTCCTCGTCTATTCCAGCATGTGATAACATGTTCCAAGCCTGCTCAAGTAAAGTTCTATTCATCCGTTCTGTCACGCCATTCTGCTGTGGTATCTCAAGTACTGTGCGGTGTCTAACAATACCTTCTCCTCGTAGAACTCGGTAAAATCTTTACCGTAGAACTCCATGTTGTTATCGGTTCTCAAGCACTTAATCTATTTATCTGACTGTTTCTCAATCAATGCCTTAAATTTTTTGAATCGATCAAACACATCAAATTTGTGCTTTATAATAGGCACCTCCTTTTGAAGGCACCGGAGACGGGCCCCAGATATCTGAATGAATATACTCAACCGGTTGTTTGGTCGAATGAATACATATAGTAAACTTAATCCTGCAGTATTTTCAAAAAATATAGTGCTCACATAAGTTTAACTTACTTGTCTTCTGACCCTTTAACGACCCCCTATCACTCAGCATTGTCATACCTGCCTCACTCATGTGCCCTAAACGCATATGCCATAAATGGGTTCAATTAGAATTTTACTCACCTGATAAAACTGCAGCAGCTCCTGTCACGGTCTCTCTTAGTAGATGATAGAGAGAACTCACTTTCTTCCATTTCATCATGTCATGGCACCTCGTGAAATTTTCAGTACTCCACCTTTAACTGTGTACTTATACCCGATATCATTGAGTGTCCCCAGAGAAATAAGGTTTTTCTTGAGCTCCGGTACATGCCTCATGTCTGTCAATGTGCGAACCACATCATCATGCATCTGAATTCGAATTGTCCCTATCTCCACAACTTTACAAGCTGCGTTATTCCCCAATAGAACTCCACCACCATCTGCAGTCTGGTAAGTAGTAAATCAATTATTATGAGGCGTCATATGATAAGAACACCTCGAATCTAGCACTCATTCATCTCCTAACGAACCTGTAGTCATACACAAAACAGTCTCTGCATTACTAGTGCTCTCCTCAACAATATTCGCCACATTGTTTATGGCTTTCTGCTTATCACCTCTATTTCTCAGCTTATGATTATTTCTCTTGATGTGCCCCTCCTCGTGACATTCAAAGCACTTCACATGTTCCTTAGATTTTCTGTGGCGTGATTTAAACATGCTTTTATCTCGACTGCTATTGGATCCCCGTTGTTGCTCTCTACCCCGAATCACTAGTCCCTGCGCTATATCCTGCTCCAGACTGTCATTTCACAACTTTCTCTGCCACTCCTTAGAAAATGAGGCGAACTTTACCTCTTCTGAGGTAGTCGTAGTACGCCCATGTAATAGAGAATTAGTAAAGTGCTCCCATGATTTTGGTAAAGAAGCCAACAACATCATGCCCTGCTTTTCATCTTCAAGAGTTTTATTGACGTTCTTCAGATCTATCATGAGTTTATTAAATTCATCTAGATGAGTTCTGATAGACGTACCTTCAGTATATCTGAACTGGAACATCATCTTCAACATGTACAAGCGATTGTTCAAACCCTTCTTTACATAGAGCGACTAAAGCTTTGTCCATAATGCTACGATATCCTTCTCTTCGCCTACCTCTATCAACACTTCATCCGATAAATTCAATAGGATAAGACTCCTAACCTTCCTCATCAACACATCCTTATCAACGTCTTTCATCGATTCGGGCAATTTAGCTTTGCCCTCCAATGCTTTTGCTAAACTTTGGGTCGTCAATAACGCCTCCATCTTGAGGCTCCATAATCCAAAGTTGTTCCTCTCGTTAAACTTCTCAATTTCAGCTTTCACCCCAGACATAATTACAGCAACAGAATTCCAGATAACAACCAGGTAAGCAAAAGCCCCAAATCACAATCCAGAAATCTGATGTTAAGCTCTGATATCAATGTTGGGTGGTTTCGAGCATCTCTCAGCCCAAAAACTAGCTCAAAGGTTGAGGTTTTCCCTCACACTTATTAATCGATCACTAGCCCCTTCCACAATCACCTTATTAACCAACCATTAGCCCCTTTCTCAACCAATGTGGGATAATCCCAATAAATTCTATAAAATCGGACTAGGTGGCAGGGTTAGAAGGTTTGTTGTTGAGCTAGTGAACTGACCTTGTATTATCTCACACTTTTCAGGAAGGTGGATGTGACAGTCCTATCATGATCAACAATCAAGGAAGACCAGAGGCCTGAAATGTTACATTGTTACTTCCACAGGCTGTTATACTAGTAATGCCCTAATACATGTTCCCCCTGTGATCCTAATGTTTAAGTATTACTAAGATGATTTTTACAGTTCTATTAGAATTGCAGCCCTTCTTTTCTTTTCTTCTTTTTCGGGAAAAGTGTCAAAAAAAGTCCTGAACTTATTGTATTAATGTCAATTCAGTTATAAACCTTTTTTTGTGTCAATTCAATTCTAAACATTTCGCATTTGTGCCAATTCATTCATAAAATTTTTACTGGTGTTAATTCAGCCCTAAAACTTTTGTGTTGGTGTCAATTTAATCTTAAATCATTTATATTTATGTCAATGAATTAATTCAATCAATTTTGATTAGAAATCGCTAGCGTGGACATCAGTTGTCCTAAATAGCATGACTGGCGCTAAAGTGATTATTTTTATGATTTTTTGATATTTTAAATATTTAAAAAAAGGAAATAATGCTTAAAATTATTTAAAATATTAGAATAATATGAAAAAAAAATATCCAAGTCAGTGCTAGCCATGCCATGTAAGAGAATCAACATCCACGACAGCGATTTTCAATCAAATTTGACTGAAACCACTCCAATTGGTATTAATAAAAAAGATTTAGAATTGAATTGACACAAATACAAAATGTTTAGGACTTAATTGACACTAGTAAAAGATTTAAGATTTAATTGGCACCAATGCAAAAGGTTTATAATTGAATTGTTACCAAGAAAAGGTTTAGGACTGAATTAATACTAATGCAATAAGTTTATGACTTTTTTGACACTACTCCCCTTATTTTTCTCAAGCCAATGAAACTAATTTTCAAGTGACCCACTTGTTTCTCTCAATTGCAACCCGATACGCCACTTCGACAGACTGATTTAATAGATTAACCTTAAATTGCTCAAAAAATTTAATAGTAGATGATGCATTAATATAAAGCAAATCCGACCAAAATGACACACTCCACATGAAGATGTAGGATACATCTTTGGCTTTACCAATACTTTCATATGCATGAAAAATTGCCAAAGATAGTTCTAAATCTATTACACCTGTGTCAATTCAGTCTTATATATATATAGTCCTAAAAGTTTTGCTACTATGCCAATTTAGTCCATGACGAATTTCGATTGGCTGGAGTTGAAGTGGACGCTAGCCGACCGGCGAAATAATATTTTAATATTTTTGCATTTTTTTTTCCTGGCAAAATGTGGGACGCTTTTCAAGGTAAGGATAGGCCAACCTTGACTCGTGTTCAATACATAATCCATACTCAAACATGCTTTAACGCCACGCCCTAATGCAACAAGGGGACGGAAGTTTGGACGGTTGAACAACTACCGTATCGGTCAAAAGTCCAACCAAACCGAATTAATTTGCAGCGTCAGAATGTTACACGATCAAGTCCTTTCCCTTTCCCTTGCCCTCGTTTTGCAGGCTGTCGAAGGTGCTGTCTGGAGATTTTGGCACCTTATTCTCGTCATCAATATACCACAAAGCACGTTAGCTTCGAAACATAATTTTTTTTCTTTTCAACAAAAAAAAAAAATAGAGAGAGAGAAGAGAAACCGTATTTTTTTCGCTCGCCTTATTTGCAACGGAATTAAGCTGATCAATGGTACATTCTTTCTTATCAATCGAACAATTTAGTTATTGCTAATAGGCATGCGGTTATGTTAGTAAAGGGATTGGGGAGGTGAGAATATTAGTATTATAGGTGTGGAATTCGGCTCATGCTCTCTGTAAAGAGAGAGAGAGTAAAAGTCGAAAAAGAGAGAGTAAGAGATATGACATACAATCCACGATTAAAGGAGTGTTCATTCTTAGATTTCAGGGCACACTAAAGTAAAGATGATATGTTTCGACCAAAAAAAAAAAAGAAAAACGTACAGATGATATATGGGAATTCGAGATAGGAGTGGAATTACAACAAACCAATGAAGATATATGAAAATATCAACCCCACATTTATTGGAAATAAAGCCACCTCTCCTAGTACATCTATCTCCAATCCCTCTCCCTAAGTTTCATTTTCTTTTTTTCTTTTTTTTTTCCTCCCCCAATCGCTAAATTCCAATACACATATGCAACAGTCCGACAACCATCTTCACACGAAAAGAAATCATCGAAAAAAGAAGAAGACACAATTAGCCGACTCGCCCCCATTTTATTCGAGATCCGCCGCTTCGATAGCTCCTTCAGCCGTAGTACTTGGCGAGGCACCTCCGCCGCTCGGCCTCGTCGCGCCGGAGGAGGTTCACCTTGAGCCCGTGCCTCATGTACATCGTAAGCGCCAGCTTCGGGGCCACGGGGTGGCCCTCGGCCACCCGGACCCTGTAGCGGTACAGGATGGAGGCGGCGGCGAACTTCATCTGGTAGTAGGCGAAGTCCTTGCCGAGGCACAGCCGGGGCCCTCCGTTGAACGCGGTGAACTTGTATGCCGACTCGCTCGCGAACCGGCCGTCGTCCCGCAGCCACCGCTCCGGCCTGAACTCCCGGCAGTCCTTCCCCCAGATCGCCTCCATCCTCCCCATCGCGTAGATCACGTAGAGGACCTTCGTGCCCTTCTTGAGCACCGTCCCGTCCGGGAACACGTCGTCTTCGATAACCTAAAAAAGTTAACACGAATATAATAACTGAAGTCAAAAGAAGTCCTCATGGAATTGATTGACCTAGTCAACCCTCCATTCCCCAAGCAGTTAGGTGAACGAGAAATTAACCCATAACCCAATAAATTAAACACACTCGAAATAAATGCAAAAAAAAATATTATTAAGTAATTGAGGATATAAAAAAATTAATCAGTTTTTGCATAATCAAGCTTTTGGAAATTGTAGTATCTTCTGGTTCTGGTTCGCTGCAGAAAAACGAGGGAGTGGTTTTACCTCTTTGTGATCGACGGGGACGGAGGGGTAGAGCCTGAGAGCCTCGGTAATGGCCGCCTGCAAGTACTCCATCTTCTTTATCTCCTCCGGCTTGAACACCAATCCTTCGCCGCCGCCGTCGCTCGCTCCTCCTCGTTCGCTCACCAACTTGCAGAGCTCGGCCACGATCCTCTCCTCCGCGTCCGGGCTGTTGTGCAGCAGCCAGAAGAACCAGCTCAGCGCCACTGACGACGTGTCCCTCCCGGCGAGTATGAAGTTCACGCATATGTCCCGCAGGAACTTGTCCGAGAACGGCCTCCCTTCCTCGTCCCTCAGCCTCGCGAACACCGTCAGTATGTCCGACCTCTGGCACCCGTCGTCCGCAGCGAGCTCCTTCTTTCGGGTCCGGATCACCTCGTTCGCGAACTCATCGACGCCCTCGATCGACTTCCGCAGCGTCCTCTCAGGGCCGACGCCGAGGAACCTCATGAGCTTCCACACGCACGTCGGCGTCACGAAGCGGAGCACCGTCGCCTCCGTCGCGTCCTCGAACGCCCTCGCGAAGGGGATCTCGGGGAGCCCCGGGCGGAGGCAACCCGGGTCGACCCCGAAGGCGATCATGCACACGTTGTCGAAGGTCAGCCGGAGAAGCACGTCCTGCAGGTCGACGGCGGCGGAGGCGCGGAGGCTCTCCTCGAGAACGGGGAGGAGCCGGTCGTGGACGAGCTCGAGGAGGGACTCGGTGGTGAGCCTCCGGAACTTGGCGGAGTGGAACTCGATGCTGGCCGTCTTCCTCTGGCGCTGCCACGTGTCGTCGTCGGCGTTGAATATGCCGTCGCCGAGGAGGTCTCGGACGGTGTCGCGGAAGTAGGGTCCCTTGGGGAAGTTGGAGAACCGGGTCTTGAGGAGGTGCTCGAGGTTGCGGGGGTCCGCGGTGACCACGCAGTTGAGGCTGGTGAGCCAGGGGCCCCTGAACCAGAACGTCCCGTTCTGGCGGCACACCACGCCAGAGATGTACTCGTACATGTCGCCCCGGAGCCCCACGATCAAGGAGGGCGCCATCCCAAGGACCGGCCACACCGCCAGCCCGTGGCGCTTCCCCTGCCGGACGGCATGGATGGCAACGAACACGAAGAGCGCGAGGAGGAGCTCGAGGATGTGGACGTGCTCGACGAGGCGGAGCTGGCAATAGAAATAGCTCCCGCCGCCAGCAATGGCGGCGGCAGAGGTGTGGTTGCTGGGGTTCATGGCGTTGGAGTGAGGGGGACTAGAGTGGTGGTGGTGGTGGTGGTGGTGCATGAATAATAATAGGTCGTGTTAGTTATGGTGAAGCTGTGAATCATGTTCACGAGTTATATATTTCGGGTGCGTTTTCTTGGCGTGCATGATTTTGCACAAATCGGTTTCGATTTGGTGAGCTGAAAGTTTTTTTGCTTTTTCCGCAACAAAAAAAAAAAAAAGAAAAAAGAAAAATTCCCCATTCCCCCCCCCCCCCCTCTTTTTGCCAGCTCAGCAAGACGTGCGAATTCGGACGAAAAGAAAAAAAAATTCACGAGCATTTGCGAATTTATGTTCTTTTTGGTTCTGGTGAATTTATGTTCTTTTTGGTGGAATAGTTTGTATTTTCGGACAGACTTTAAGGGGGGGAATGTCGGAGGATTCGTTATGGTTGAGTGTGCGACATGTAAGATCTTATGTTTTTTAGCGGGGTCGGGGGTGATGAGAAGTGGTTAAGGCGGATGACCTAAGTGCGACGATTGTCTACAGGTTTCTTCCTAAAAAACCTGATTAAGTTTGGCCCAAATTGAAAAAGGGTGAATGCAGGGGGGCGGGCGGTCTGGTTAATTAACGAAATAAATTTGGTTTTAAAATTGGGATCATTAAGTGTGACGACACGTGGCGATGGCTCAGCCAGAGGTGTGTAGTCCAGCTATTATTTTGACCGTGCTTTGGCTGCTTCGCATTGGAGTTTCGCCTCTGATTTTCCAATTGCGAAAGTACGTGAACTGGAAGGGGCCGTGCGTACATATAACAAAACAATGCTTTGCCAAATTGAAATAAATAAATAAATAAATAAAAAGTGCATGGTGCATTGAGAAATAATGAGCGATCGCCTGTGGTTGTGAAGGGCGTCGTCATAAATTTGAGGTGATTCCATCGTGGAATTTCGCCCTTTGATCAAATTTACTCAATTTGATTTTCTTTTCTTCAAAAAATAAATAAATAAATAAAGATTCCTTGCCAAAAAATTGTTATGATCTCGTTCGATTCAAGGAATGTCTACACGCAAGCAAATGTTGTTGGTCGCTGAAACGTTTGCTGGTCAAATGACATTGACCTTACTTGGAAATGTTGATTGGATCAAGAGAGGCCTCTAGAAAACTTCGTGTGATCCAGATAACCTAATATTTTTCTCAAAAATTTAGACATCTAACCTTACAATTCGGGTAATCCATTTTTGGACGGACGATCCATATCTCCGATTTTCAGGGAACAATTTTTTGAATTATATATATATATTTGTTAGTTATAATTTAGTCCATCCATTCATAACACGGACGGTCCGGATGGTAAGGTTAAGGCCTAACCTTCTAAGTAAAGGTTAAATGATCTCTTTCCATCTTTCTGACGATGTTTCGCCATTGACTCGCCGAGCGAAGCGTGAATAAGAAAACGTACCTGAAATGGGAATAACTAAGTCCCACACTTTAGTCTTTTAGTCTCATTAGATGGACATTTATCTTAATCAGTGACATTCACCATATATCTGGAGAACTCGAGGAAATGGATTTTATCGATAGATTCTTGGTCGAGTTGGGTGGGGGTGTGGAAGTTGACCTATGCAATCCTTTGATTTGACGGTGCAGAACAAGAAATCCACCTTGTGGCAATCGCGTTGAGATCGGATTTTTTTTGTTTTTCTCTGGCTACGAGTACGATGTTTAGGGTTGGTGTGTCGCCCATAGGTCACATTACTCGTTAGATTATGGCATTTAGTTGCCAAATCAACATCGATGGAAACTTATCTATGATTTATGCCCTTTTTTTTTTAAGTATCTTCACTCCACAAGAATCAGATATTTTTGCACATATCAAGCACTCGAACGTTCGGTAGCCATGCAACATCCGAGTTACAGTTCACCGTCGTAGAAAGATCGATTTTAACCATTATAATCACTCAACGATGTCGAGGAAATTCAAGCGAGAACTCATGTGTAAGTGGATCATGTCGAGCACCACTTACAGATAATACGTCGCATTAAATAATACTTTACTTACAACTCGATAGAATGTGTTGGGATATATACCTATGAGTTTGCCCTAACCTTTAGCGAGACACGGGAAATTCGATTCTTGGTACTTAGTTTTAAAAAACTACAAGGAGATGATACGGTGGTTGGCTTCGGATGATCAGAGAGCTAATGGTTCTACCCAACAGCCATCAAACTATAATTGTATCGTATTCTATCGGCTTAGGTTATGAACAATGTCAATCGATGACCAAAAAAAATACACGAACGCACGTAGAAATTCAAACCCAACCCCACCTTCTCTATACTAAATTATTAAATAATACATTCACATAAAGGAAAAAAATATTTCTCATGCGAGTGGAAAGTACCTAACAGAAATATAATGTTCACTTCTCAATGGAATTTTTGAGATTTTTGGACCGATTGATTTGGATTTGTTTGACCACTTTTTCCCACGTTGGATGCACCCTCGACCGGTCACCGGCCGACATAATCATTAGAAAATCGCGCCTGAGATCGGACCCATCCCTTTGCTGTTTCGCCGCTTGGTTGGAGAATTTTACTGGCAAAAGGAATGAAAATAAAAATATATGGGTTAATACTACCAAATACTTCAAATTGATATACCTATGATAATTTTATCTTAAATTATTTTTTTAATCTTAAAAAACCCTAAACTGATATATATGTGATAAATTTACCTCAAATTGGTACGGTCGTGATAAATTTACCCTCCGTTAGTTTTCGTTAAATTTTATTGTCAAATTGCTAAGTTGGATGACACATAGCTATTGCCGGTTGTACACTTTACCCTATGTTTGTTATAGGTGTATCAATTTAAAATTTTTCTTAATATTAACTCAATTTAACGAAAATTAACATATGGTAAATTTGTCATATGTGTGCTAGTTTGAGATTTTTTATAGTAAAAAAAAGCATGCTAAGGTAAATTTATCACAGTTATATCAGTTTAGAGTTTTTGGTGGTTAAAAAAATAGTTTGGGGGTAAATTTTTCACAATTGTACCAGTTTGAGATTTTTTGTGGTTAAAAAAATTATTTGGGATAAATTTGTCATAGGTGTACCATTTCAGGGTTTTTCGCGGTATTAACCCAAAAGATATTTGAGGAGTCACAATTTGATGCGGCCTTTGCAGATGTTGCGATCCAAGCAGCGGAATCCCGTGCGCCTCAGTGCTCAATTAAGACCGAATTTGGTCCAATATCGGACGAAGCGGTCGAGTCGAGTCGAGTGATACTTAATTCCACGTGATTTTTGGAGCCTCCTGCGATGGCAGGGCCCGGATCTTTCCCGATCGCTCGTCGAGATCAAAAAACCCGAATTCGCCTCGAGGATACTTTTTAAGTGTTTTTACGCTAACTGGCATTCGTTCGGTGGTGCGGCGATGGTGAATCCGCTCGAAATTAAGGATGGGCGTGACTCGAGAGCTCGCCGGTGCCAATCTTTTGCCATTTGATTCAAACGAAAAGGTCGAAATATGTCCCGAGATTAGGTTTGGGGGGAGGGGGTGGTGGGTTTTGTAGGGGAATGATAGGTGCCTAATAAAAAGAAGGGAACGAGATTTGCGGGGCAATTTGATTGGATCCTGAACACCGGGCCTGGAAAAGATGGCCCAATTTCAGCTCGGGAAACATCACGCAAGGCCCCATTGTTCTCTCTCTCTCTCTCTCAACGTCGGAAAAAAACGAGGATGAATTGAGCTCACATGCAAATCCACGTGAAGTGCACGACGGCCGTCCAGTCTCGACGAGGCGGAAGACTTCGATTTCGATTAAGTCTCGCGCGCGGGCGATCGAGGCGAGGGCCTGGAAAGGACTTTGCTTTCCCGATGGCTGCGTTCGAAGAGTTTTTGGATCAATTTCCAGGTTCAGTTTGATATCGGATTTCCGGACACAGGATTGAACCCTGAATTTCCAGGTTCAGTTTGATCTCGGTCCTTTTTCAAAGCGCCCGCGCTCCAATTTCGATCCCGTGAATCCGACACGGCGAGCGGGTGCCCCCCAACCAAAGTACAACCGTCGGTCGCGACTCTCGTTTCGTGAGACGAGTCCGGTCTTATTTTTTCATACGGGTCCTCGCGAGCGAGCATGGATCTCGTGGAGTTGGGAGTTCTCATTGGACGAGATGTGTTTGTTACTTCCTTGTTAGCATGAGACGTCCAAGGGGCTCTTAGGAAACGATTCAAGAGGATTGGTTGAGCCCGGTTGATTGAGTGCTCCCATATCACGTGTGCTTAGTTAATTCTACACTCACAACGAAAAGGAAAAAAATATAATAAGTGTTAGTAACTTTCGTACGGCGGCGCTCGCTTTGCTCTAAATAAACTTTGGCGAATTATTTAAGCGCCAAATTGGAGAAAAAAACACTTAAGTGCATTCGAGGATTTCGACAACCCCCCACGTGTTTTTTTTTAAATTTATTAAAATGCAAATCCATTAGTGACTTTTTTTATGCGACAAGTATATTGAAAATCCTGAAACTTATCATGAAATTGCAATTGATCCCCAAAATTTTCAAAAAAGGGTAGTTATATCTTAAAATTTATCAGAAAAGTGCAATCGAATCTCGAAACTTTCGAAAAATGCAATCAAGTCATAATGCTTATCACGAAAGTGCGATAAGAGTCTTAATGCTTTTAAAAAGTGCAATCAACAGAAGCGCAACGCCAAGGGCGACTGTCGGCTGGCTGAACTGTGCTCTCATGCTCGAACCGAAGTGACTTTTCGAATTAAAGTTTGAAAATTTGGAAAAAAAAATTGCTCAATTCGTTCAGGCTTGTGTATAGGAAAAACCAAATGTCGAGCGATATTGGATTAGGGATATTGGATTTGAAGAACAAGACTGAGGGCATGTTTGGTTCAGCATTTGGTCAAGGGACTTTGAGAAAATATAAATATCTTGGGGTTGAAGGACATTTTCAAAATGCAATTAATGTTTAGTAAAGTGAAATTTAAAAACACATTGACAAACAACTTTAACGTAAATTTGTTTGGTGAAAAATACACTTTATAAAGTATTTTCACTTTTTGAAAAAAAAATGTCGCGGTCGACGATGGGCGGCGATGGTCGGGGGAGGCGGCGGTGACAACGGTGCCAGCGAGCGGCGATCAGCAAAGGAGGCAATCGCTGGTGGCGATTGTTGGTCGTGGTCGTCGGCGACGGTGGCAACCGTCAACAGTTGTCAACTGTGGCAGCAATCGTCGATAGTAGAGATTGATGGTGGCAATGAGCGACAAGTAGCAACAGTCGGTGGCGGTTGTGCAAAGTTAAAAGAAAAAAAAGGAATTAGTTGCATTCCACAAATACAACTTTTCAGAGGTGATTTGGTTAAAGGAATTTAGAAATTATTTGATATGCAATTACATATTTCTAAATGAGTAAAAAAATAAAATAGCCAAACACTATTGCGTTTGGCCCAGAAACTTTAGAGCTTAGATGCTCATTTAACCAAACAGGAGATAAACAGCCTGAGTTGCATCGGGACGTCCAAGAATAACTCATCAAGGAGAGAGAGAGACCTGATCCAAACTCAAAATCAGCAGCACGTGCTTGGAAAAACTCCAAATTTTATCAAGAGCAAAAACCGACAAGGTCCCCATGAAAAAGTCGCGCTTCGAAGGAAGGGAGCACCAGTAGAAAACTGGCACGTGTGTGTGTGTGTCTCTCTCTCTCTCTTCTCTCTCTGTGTCTCTCGTTTTCACATTCAGTTATAAAGCCCCGGTAGTACCTCCTCCCCTAAGATCGGTCCGGCGGCTCCATTAGCAAATCTCAAATGGGAAGTACGTGGATGCACATGCTCTTCCTCCTCTTCCTAGCCACCTCCGCCGCCTCAGGGGACGAGGCGCGGCGGCGAGAGGCGGACAGGGTGAGGGGCTTGCCGGGGCAGCCGGCGGCGGGGCCGAGGTTCAGGCACTACGCCGGGTACGTGGAGCTCCAGCAACCCAATGAGCACAAGGCGCTCTTCTACTGGTTCTTCGAAGCTCAAGCCGATGCTCCTCGCAAGCCCCTCGTCCTCTGGCTCAATGGAGGTCTCTCTCTCTCTCTCTCTTTCTCTCTCTAACTTTTTTGTCGCCTTCTTTCCGCAAAGCTGCTCCAAGTTATCTTGAGGAAAATAAGGTTTAAGAGCGCATCATCATTGTGTGTACAGCACAGCAAGATATGGCTAAGTACATTATCTCCCTGTAAAATACTAAAAAAGACACGGACAGCCGCCATTGCCTGCACTACCAGAACATCAGAAGGAGCAGAGCCATCACCACGACTCTTAGTCTGCATTTATTTGGCGTATTTTAGCTTTACATTACACTAGCTGTAAATATGTTTTCTTTTCTTTTCCAAGATCAAGAAGAGATTGAATGAACCCATTCTTAGTAACTGAAGCAGAGCATGTCGCCCAAGCATGGGCACGCATGCAATGCGATTTCGGAATTCTGATCATGGAGCCTGTCTGTAGGCGAGAGAGAGAGAGAGAGAGAGAGGATGGTAAAAATTACGTTTTTTAGCTGTCAAAGAAGGAGAGACTTTTCGTCGAGAGACAGCTTTTTGGCACCAAAAGCAAAGTGGGGCGGAGCATCTTCCTCTTGCTTTTTGAAAATAAGAAAAAGAGAAAGGCGTGTCTGTCGACATTTCGATAAAGTCGAGGCGTGTCTGTCGACATTTCGATAATGTCGAGAATGTTATTCAAAATTAAAGATGATGGGGGTGTCCGTTTGAAATCGGATCAGGACCAGGATGCTCGTCTGTGGCCTATGGAGCTGCGCAAGAACTGGGTCCATTCCTGGTCCGGAAGGACCTCCACAATGGAACCCATCTTGCTCTCAACAGATTCTCCTGGAACAGAGGTAATCTTCAGTGAAAGTTGCTCCCACTGCTGAATCTGCTCATTGAATTTCTCCAAATCATTGCTATAACAAAGAAGAAGAAGAATAAGGACCGACCGTCCATTGATTTGCTTAGAGCATTTTGAATTTGGTGAATGTATGCAGTGGCCAATCTGCTCTTCTTGGAGGCGCCGGTGGGGGTCGGGTTCTCGTACACCAACAAGTCGGAGGATTTGAGCAGGCTTGGAGATCAGGTCACGGCCGATGACTCTCATTCGTTCTTGATCGGTTGGTTCAACAGGTTCCCAAATTTCAGATCCCACGACTTCTACATTACCGGAGAGAGCTACGCAGGTACTTTAGCTATAGAGAGAGAGGGGGGTAACCGGGTAAGTACGGTGGAAGTCCTAAAACTCTCTACCTGTCAATCAATTGAGTCTTAAATGTCCAAAAGAATTACAATTCGGAGTGGTTTACTCATGGTTAGTCCGACGTGACTTACTTTGATACCCCGCCAATTTCGATGGGCAGATGTGCTACTAATCTGATTATACGTTTTGATAACGTTTTAAGACTCAATTGAACGACAGACGAAACGTTTATAGCTTCTGCCGTGCTCGTCCGATCTTATGTGCCATGTACAGCTGTCATACATGGGGCCTTAAAGTTTCCATGTGTTCCAGGGCATTACGTACCTCAACTCGCAGAAGTCATTTATGAGAGAAACAAGAGAAGACATGGCTCCTTCATCAATCTGAAAGGTTTCATGGTAATTTTTATCCTTCACTGATCGATTTTTAAGCCGTTGTTAAAAAAAAAAAACAAACCCTAGTTCGAGTCAGTTTGTTCACTACATGTGACACTGCCAAAACGCAGATCGGGAACGCGGTGATCAACGATCCGACGGACACCAAGGGACTAATCGATTATGGGTGGAGCCACGCCATAATCTCGGACCAGCTCCGGGACAACATCTACAAGGAATGCGATTTCAGCTCGAGCAACGAGACCGTAACCCTGCTCTGCTCTTCCTTCTTCAGGGAATTCTTGGTAGCTTATTCGGACATCGACATTTACAGCATCTACACTCCGGTCTGCGACCTTCCCGACTCCTCTCCCTCCCAAAGGCTCGTCGTCACACCTCGACTCCTCGCCGACCATGTGAGAGTCTAGCCTAATCTGGTTCCATTTTCTTTTCACTCCGATTTGACGACACTAGGAGTCGGACCTTGTCCCGCTCACCTCCCACGCGACCCCTTAACAAACATATATTCGCCGCGGCGTTTGATCGATCAGGGGTCGTGGCGGGAGTTCCCATCGGGTTACGACCCGTGCACGGAGGAGTACGTCGAGGAATATTTCAACAGGAAGGATGTTCAGCTCGCCCTCCACGCCAATCTCACCGGACTCCCTTACCCCTATACGACTTGCAGGTAACCCCTTCCTCTCGAGATCAGATCGTTTTAAGACTCAGATTGATCACTAAGGAAAGATCAAAATCAAAAGGGAGATACAGGTGCCATGATCTTGATTCACTTCGAGCCCTCGATCTCTTTTGATGAATTTGCCCTTTGGCTCGTACTGAAAGTAGCTGCGCAGATCGCCATCGATGCCCTTCGAATGTTCAATTAACGTCGTGGGTTATGTGGTGATCGTGTGCAGTAACGTGATTAAAGATTGGAAGGAATCGGCAGACACCGTATTGCCCATCATCCGCAAGCTCTTGGACGCGGGTCTTCAGATTTGGATATACAGGTACTCTCGCCATGTGAATCTCTCTTCCCTCTCTTCAGTATCGGGATGAGGTAAATTCCTTATGAGATTTTCGCAATGCAGCGGCGACACCGACGGGAGAGTTCCGGTGACGTCGACGAGGTACAGTGTGAACGAGATGAGGCTGAAGATAAAAGAGGAATGGAGGGCGTGGTTCCACAGGCGGCAGGTGGCCGGCTGGGTGGAGAGCTATGAGGGCGGGCTCACGCTAGCGACGGTGAGGGGCGCCGGCCACCAGGTCCCCATCTTCGCGCCCGATCAGTCCCTCTCGCTCTTCGCCCACTTCCTCGCCACCGACGCCTTGCCATCTTCCCGTCGCTAAGCGAGCTGATCCAAAATCTCGCGCACTGCTCGTGTGTTCTTAAGGGCTTTGATTTGATAAGCTGAACAATCGACAACCGTTGACATTTCCAAGATACATGATCCGATTCTCCATCATTCGTTTACACACAATCTTCTCTTGTAATTCAAGATACTCGCCAGATGAAGAAGAAGACGAAGAACAAACAAAAAAGGAAAAAGCTAAGTTTACTCGAGTAACCCCTTTTCGAGGGATTCACAGTCCACAAGGTAAGCGAACCCATAGGCCATGTTCTTGAGCGTCGCCTCGTGCAGCTCCTCGCTCGACGTCGCCGTCGCGTCGGTCGAGAAGAACACCCTGAACCCCCTCACGAACGCCTCGCGCGCCGTCGTCTCGCAGCACAGGTTCGTCATGACCCCGGCCACGATCACCTCCCTCACGCCCATCCCCACCAGCCGCTCCTCCAGGCCCGTGCCTCGGAACGCGCTGTACGTGTGCTTCCTGACCACCGGGTCGCCGGCCCCCCGGTCGAGGCCCGGCATCAGCTCCGCCTCGCCGGTGCCGTCGAGGATGCGGGAGTCGCGGCCCCACCACTCGGCGAGCATGGGGTAGTCGGACGGGTCGGCGTCGCAGTGGCGCGTGAAGAGGACGGGGACGGAAGCGCGCCGGCAGAGGCGGATGGTGGCGTTGAGGGCGGGGAGGATCGGATCGGCCATGGAGGCGAAGTAGTTCTGGACGTCGATCACGAGGAGAGAGCAGGATTTTGGGTCGGGCTTCCGGGTGCGTATGTTGTATTTGGTGTAGGACGATGAAGGCTTGGGAGATGTGGCGGCCATTGATCTTTTGTGGGGGGCGGTGGAACGAGAGAGGAGCGAACGCTTTCTGAATGTCTTGTTCTTAGCTCTTTAGCACAGTGGGGGAGAAGAATCCGTCGTCGATGTTCGAGGATGTTCTTTTAGGGAGAGTGCGAAATTACTAGTTTATCCTTCGAGTAGGGGGTGATCAATTATTGCTTCTAAATTCCATTATTGGCCCTTCGAATCACATTTACGTCTCTAATCATGTTGGGTCCGAGATTGCGATGAAGTATTTTTGCTACTGGTTTGGTGGTGGTTTTATGCGGGACACTGTCGTCTCATCACCGCGACGCCGCCGCTTGCCATTTGTCTACCCTGACTCACCACGTCAACGCAGCCCCGCCTCTGTCCCAAAAAAAAAAAAAAAAAACGCAGCCCCGCCTTCGTCCGAGCCATCCAACGTCGCTAGCGACCCGGTACCTGCGAAGGCGCCAGTGTGAAGTTGAAGGGAATGGTGTCGACCGAGAGCGGAGGTGTCGGTGATGGAGACCCGCAGAGCTCCTGAGGTGGTCGTTGAGGGCGGAGGCAACGGCAGCCATCGTGGTGGCAGGGCAGCACGGTTGGCCGATTGGATCTAGCCTGCAAGCTTTTGAGGGGGGGCGGGGGGGGAGCCGAACAGTATGCGACCGCGGCGACCTTTCGTCGCCGGCCACATGCAATAGAGCTCGAATAGTTTTTGGTTTTGTAAAGGTGCTTCTCGCATTAATCTATTAATCTAGAGCTCGAATGGTAAAAAGTATAATGGTGCGCATGGTAACGTTTTTGTTGCCATGACAACTGAATTTTCAAATATTTTATTTTTCTTTTGCCGATTGCTATGTCTCGATGGCGGCAGGCGACCGACCACATGTGGTCAATCCTCGCTGGAATCTGAGGAGGTCAAGCTTGCTGTACATAGTGAGGCCCAATGTGTGGCCAGTCCGAGGCTGGACGTTCGGCGAAGGGAGGAGAAAAATATAAATTACAAAAATAAAATATTAAAAAATCAAAATGAACAATCTCAAAAAGTATTATCTATCTTTTTTAGATTCAGAAATTCGTCTTTCAAAATGAAAAAAAAATTCCCGTCGATTAAATTTTGTTCGAAGGATGAAATTTGGCGAAGGTTTGAAAAATCGATTCTCCAAAAAATATTTTCGCACGAGTAAACGCACTCCGAGTATAGTTCTGCTCCCCCTCCGTTGTACAGCAATGAGTTTCGAATTTTGAGCGAACAGGGACGGACGCGTAAGAAGGATTTGCTCGAGAAGAAAAAATTGAGGTGATGGTGGAGTTCAATTGAGTTTTGCAGAGATTTGAATTTCCTTCTCGTCGGTAATACATTTTTTTTTTTGGGGGGGGGGGGGGAGGGGCGACGGATGTTGAAGATGACGTGGAGCAATACCATCGCTCAGCCAAGCTCTGGTGCCTTCTAGACCCTTCTCCTCCTCCTCCTTCTTCGAAGGTCGTATCTCCGTCTTCGCCAATCGCCACCCTCACGCACACATTCGCCCGCCGGAGCGAGACCGCGAGAGAGAGAGAGAGAGAGAGAGAGATGTCGTACTTGTTGCCGCACCTGCACTCGGGATAGGCGGTGGATCAGGCCATCCTCGCCGGGGAAGAGTTCGTCGTCGTCATCCGCTTCGGCCCCGACTGGGACGACACCTGCATGCAGGTAGGTGGACCAAAAAACCCGCACTCTCTCTCTCTCTCTCTCTCTCTCCCCCATCACGGAATCACAATCCCTTCGCGATCGACTCCGCGTGCAATGCGCTCTAATCTAATTTCGTTTTACTACCGTCCTCGTCTGCTAAAGTTGACTTCGTCGATCGTGTCCATTTGAATTTGCTCACATCAGTTGATCGGATATTTGTAATCTAATCGGGTCAAATTCCCTACTTCTGTTTCCGTTCCTTAGATTTCGGTGATGCAGACTGCGAGGGACGAAGCTTTTCTGATTCGGAATCGAGAGGAGGTAGATTTTCCCGCCAATTTTGAACCGTTCTCACCATTTTCTTTGTTGCAGCAGCAGCAGCAGCAGCAGCAACAGCAGCAGTTCATGTTACTTCGCATGTTTTGCTGTTTTTCATCGTCTTCGTTTTTTTTTTTTTTAATAATATATATTTTGTTTCCTGAATTTCCCCGTGTAAATCCGACGGATATATTGCGTCATATTTCGGAATAAGGGACTGGCTGACTGGTGGAGAATCAGTCAGAAAAAGACGAAACTCTCCTCTCTTCTCACGGTGACGGTTTCCGTCCACCCCCTCTCCTTCTCGTCAGCCTCCTCTCTCTCTCTCTCGTCCGCTTTTTCTCTGACCTTAAGCCCGAGCCTCAGCCAGTGGCGAGTGGAGTCGACGTCTTCGTCCCTAAACGAAACTCCTGGTCGCTCTCGTTCTCCATCAGCGTCAAGGAGTCGGCTTCTTCGTCCCTAGTCGAAACTTCAGGTCGCTCTCTTTCACCATCGGCCTCAAGTTCAGGTCCAGCCACAAGACCCTCCGGCTGTTCGACTTCTTCACCACCAGCACCTGCGCCGGCGACACCACGGAGATCTGCGACAAAAAAGAGGCCCCGCCATCGTCGCCGTCCGGGCTGCCCCCTCGCTGGCCGCGGCTCGGTGCCTCCTCATGTGGCCCCCAAGGGCCTGCCCGATCGCGAACACCAGTTCGCAGATCGAGCATTTGTGCGTCCTCGGCTTCGCCGGCGACGACGACGACCCCTGCCACTGCGCCGCCTCGTCGCTGGACGCCAGCCTCGGCTTCTTGTGGCTTGCCCTGTGACCGCCGAGGGCCTGGAACGACAAGAACTGCTGGTTGCAAGTCTGCACTCGAAGACCCGGCTCGGGAGTGAGCTGTCGACGACAGTGGCGGAGGCTCGGGCTCAAGGTCGGGGAAGAAAGAGGGTCAGGCGGACGTGAGAGAGGAGGGTGAAGAGAGAGAAACACAGAGAGGGAGACGGAGACCGTCACCGTGATGCTTTGTTTGACTGGTGGGTCCCGCGTGGGACACGTGGCGCAAAAAGAGTGAATATGGGGACCAGATCAGCCGTGCCTAGTCTGTACCCAGTATTTTCATCCATTCCTGCTTGCGAGCAACGCATTTTTCAGACGCTCGTTGTCAAGTTCGTCGCTTCATCCAATCGCTAGGGCTCGGAAAAAGGGAAGCGAGCGAAGCGCGATCCCATCGTGCGATTGATCGGGCCGAACCATGTCGTATCTGCTGCCCCACTTGCACTCCGGATGGGCCGTCGACCAGGCCATCCTGGCCGAGGAAGAGCGGCTCGTCGTCATCCGCTTCGGCCATGATTGGGACGAGACCTGCATGCAGGTTCTCCCGCGTTCTCGACTCTCTCTCTTTCGTTTTCGGTGACTAGCTTCTACTCTATTTTGCGGTTACTGGGTTTCATGTGGCATTAATTTTGTCTGCGGATTTTAGGGTTTTGCTCCAAGACACCGCAGCTTTATATGTGTGTTAGCCTGATGGTTTTCTGCTTCGTTGTCTTGATTGTGCCATTGGTGAGCTCACCTTCGGAATTTGTCCTTCGGAGCTGATTAGAGGTCGGCTTGACTTTCTTTTGCTTGCTTCGATCGGTGCTGATTTCCGTAGATCCAGCTATAAATTAAGATCGATTAGGTTTTTGAGAATCTTGGAAACGCATCGAGCGTTTTTGGGAGCCCTCTGTGTTCTTCTAGTGGTTTAGATGGTTTTGCTTGAAGATTCTTCTTCATTCTTTGGTTGTGGTGTGATCTGGAGCAACCCCTCTTGGCATTTTGCTTTGGTTTCCCATAGTTTGAAACAAAGT
This sequence comes from Rhodomyrtus tomentosa, assembly GCA_028455895.1. Lineage (NCBI taxonomy): Eukaryota > Viridiplantae > Streptophyta > Magnoliopsida > Myrtales > Myrtaceae > Rhodomyrtus > Rhodomyrtus tomentosa. The sequence goes on along the minus strand of JAPCWY010000011.1, from coordinate 6,687,559 downwards.
TGCTGATGCCTTTCGCCATTGGTCTCGTGGGGGAATTGATCAATCAGCGGTTTTCTTTGTGGTAGTTTACTATTGAATTAAGGTGCTCTGTTGTCTTGATGTTATGAGTTTTAGCTTTTCATCAATCTGTACCAAGGCTTGATTTGTGACCAAGCATGTCTATCAATTGATGCACTTGTCTTCTAGCAAAACAAAAAAGAAAAGCTGCTTGTGACCTAAGCTCTTTCATTTTGTCCTGATTTTGTGACGAATATGATGGCACACACATTTAGTTGCTTACTGCTTTGGCTGTAAGCACTGATTAATCTCACTATTTTCTTTTTGTTTATCTGATCTTTGGGTCTAATTAATCCGGGATAGTGAGAAATTTCGCAGGGCCAAATCATCAGGATACTATAGCTTTTTATTTCTTAGATGCTTAGGACCTGGTTGCGCAGCATGCGGAAACAATTAATCCTGGTAGATGAATGTTTAAATGCTTTGTCTGGCCACTGGATCCATATGGTACTTTTCTAGCTAAGTCAACGGTATGAACCAATCTGCAGTCTTGTTAAGGACCAAGGTTACGTAGCTTTTGGCCTTAACATCTCTGTTAATATTTTTATCAGAGTACAAGGAAAAAAGTGTCATTTCTGTGCCGATTATTCCTTTGCTTCCCGTATGGATCATGCAGTGTCATGTCACTATGAAATTCATTTCTATAGATTTCAAGTACTGATGGCCTTCTGTAATAATTTGTATGAATATGGGTTTTGCAGATGGATGAAGTGCTGGCTTCGGTTGCAGAGACCATAAAGAACTTTGCTGTCATATACCTTGTGGACATAACCGAGGTGCCCGATTTCAACACCATGTATGAGCTTTATGACCCATCCACAGTCATGTTTTTCTTCAGGAACAAGCACATCATGATAGATCTCGGAACTGGAAACAATAACAAGATTAACTGGGCTCTCAAGGATAAGCAGGAATTCATTGATATTGTCGAGACCGTATATCGGGGTGCTAGGAAGGGTCGTGGTCTGGTCATTGCTCCCAAGGACTACTCCACTAAGTACCGCTATTAACTTTCTGTGGCGAAGTGCGGTTATTGGATGCATGTAAGTCTTTAGAAACCCCATTGCGGCCTTTGTCTCCTCAATTTGGCTATGGTTAAACTGCCGTTTAGTAACACTCGATACGAACTTGTTTGCATGGAGCTTTTCTACTCGGTACAAGGCATTGGATTCTAGTGTGATAAAGTTATAACTGCTCCCTGGTTTTGTTGTGCGGCTGAGGTGATGTTTTTTTGGTGTACGAATGACGTTATTGTATCAACGAGAGCAAGAAGGGACAGCTCCTAGAGTTTCAAAAAAGACAGCGGCCAAGCTCAGCCAAGAACGGCCATGAGATCATTAGTGCATTTGTGAAATCTTGGAAAGATAAATGAAGTTTGACGCATCATATAATTTTTAGAATGGTGACACCAAGGTAGGGTCCTGAACTCAGGCGAGTTCAGCCACCACATCCGGGGCCCTCCATCCTCATTATTCGTATATGAATGGAAATCCTTGTTTGAGTTGGATTCCAACTGTAAGCCTGTTTTTTATCCTACGAGCCTGCGGCAGTGCCTCGGGTTCGATAATAGTTGATTTCTGGTGAGACTGTTTTTCCTGTATCATTGAGAAGTCATGCTTGCCAAATTCAATAGCCAGGGTAGAGGCAACTTCTCTTGCGCCCAGATGTTTGCAGTAAGAAAAGCGCAAAGCGAAGCTCAATTAATGTGGCGGAAACCTTATCCTCAACATAATTCAATGATTTATAATGGCAAGAGATTCCAGCAAGCCAAGTCTGTAATCAGTTTTGGTAGTGACATAAGGCTGAAGCCTCAAAAAACCGCGCGAGTAGAAATAGAATACAACCATCAAGTCGCGTCCCAACGACCCTGAATGTTTTGTTTCCACGTCTGTTAAGACGATGCTATGAAGGGCAAAACGTCAGCAGCTAAATGATGGAGAACATTCATGGCATTAATCGTCCATCATAGGCAATTCAATGAATGTACCGAGCATCTGTATCAAGATATTCCTCCGACTCGGCGGGGTTTTATCTTAAATTTGTCGTATGTAACTGCAACTTCTTCGAGTATATTCTAACTATACAATGGCGATTCACGCCTTCTTTTGTTCCTTTTCTGATCCCACTTTGCTTAGAGCGGCCTCGACTAGCTCTACGACCACCACACCTACGAAATACCATGTCACCCCGGCTAGTAGTACCTGCATCCAGGAGCTGTTAACGATCTCCAGCGCCAGAGATCCACCGATGTGCTGTTTCAACTCGCCAGCCATTCCATCCCCAACCCGTGACCTCACAATTGCAGCGGCAACCGAGGCTGCACAGACTGGAAACGACCACCATAGTGGGTTCTTTGAAGTATTCGTACTTGTACTCTGACCGAGATTGCGTCTCTTTTGCTTTTTCTTAGATGAGGACTCCTCGGAAACTCTAGGAGCAGATTCCTCTTTAGTTGCACTTGCAGGCGGAAGCGCGTTGAGGGCAGGAATCCAGTACTCATTGCAGTATAAGCGGCTTGCAGCGGTTCGTCTGGCACTCACAGATTTGACACCTGCCCTTTTCCTAGAAGCCGCAGCATCGCGGAGTTTCTTGATGTTTGGTTCGCTTGAATCTCCAGTTCTGCGTGTCAGGGCCTTGCTCCCTGCGTCGGGCGATTGCCAGTATAGCCAGTTCGAGATTGACCTGATTGCCTGGATAGCTGAAACTCGAGCCTTTCTTTGTAGACCAGTCTGCTGGAAATGAACTTCCCATGATCACATGTCTTGGCATAACAGCATGAGCATAGTATAGAATGCAAATGGAAAGAACGGGTTATACGTGTGTTTCTACTGAGTTTTGTTATGAGAACCGCCTCGTACAATGATCATAATGATGAAGCAAGCAAAAATCTGCAAGCCTAGCTTTTAATCTGGATTGGGAGAATAATCCATTAGGCAAGCAGTTCTCTTAGACAAAGCGCCTCTTTTGTTCAAAAAGTTTGACCAGTCGTAAGGCAGTAACTAGATCGGTTGGGTGAGAAATCATGACATCTTAGCCATTCTAAATGTCTACCTTCGAGAGAATTATTTACACCGATAAACGTCGAGGCCAATTCCAAAATGAATGGTAAGGCCAGTTTAAGTGAAAAATCCTGAAGGGAGTCTGCAAACTAACCTCCTCATCCTTTGTTGCCGCTTTGCTCTTCGCGTCGGCAACCCTGGATTGAAACTTCTTCACATCAACGAATATGTTAGAGACGCGTGAACCAACGGAGTTGCCAGCACCGATTCTTACGTTGCCCCTTGGTTGCTTAGACATCAGAAATTCAAGAGCTGCCAGGTCCGATCTCTCAACAATACTGTATTCGAGAAAGATAAAGAGTATAAGCATTATTCAAAATTCCATAAAAGCTAAATCTGAGGCAAGAATCTGAGGCAAGGCACACCATGACAACACCACATTTTGGTTGCTACCGGCATACCGCTACCACTCCCACGAATCAAAACCGTCTTCTAAGATGCCTTTAGATTGAAGAGGCAGTTCCCAGAAACAGTTGAGAACATAAGAGGCATGGCTGATTTTGAAGCTTCAAGCTAAACTCCCATGTTTCACGTTAGGCTTCTAATGCATATCTTTCTTATTTTTGAGTTATGTCATGTAGAACGTTCTTTGAGCATACAAATATCCACACAGTTCTCGACATGCCTTTGTCTTTAATACCGGCAGGGCTAACTAACTAAGCATATATCGATTAGAAATGAGACGAGGAGATCTCACGAGATGCAATCCACGGGACAAGCTTCTATTGCTTCTTGAATTTTATGGTCAGGGTCAGCCCACTGTGCAACGGCCCGTGCTCTCCCGTAAGCCGACTCAATCGCGAACGTCCTTCCCGCACATAATGCGCATTTCAAGCAGCCAACGCACTTGACCTCGTCCACAAATACTGCTCTCTGTTCGCTGTCGGAGCCAAGCCATACCGAGTAGATAGGCTCCCCCGTGTAACCTCGAAGTTCAGAGGTCTTTGCTTGTTCCTGTACAGTTGCATCACACTTTTGATGAACATCAAGCTTTCCAGTTTCACCATCATGACACAAAAACGACATCAAGCATCGACTTTGCTAAAGAACAAAGACTCCTCCACATTACGGAGTAAAAATCAAAATGTATTGCTACCAGCGTAGTGAGTCCTAATTACAGTTTAGGCAATAGCGCAAACCAAATTCCTACCACAGACTGATCGTTTAAGAATTACTTGTACTCGCAGAAGTGAGCAGTGCCGCTTCTGTCATGAGATTTCTCAAGTCAATCAGGCTTCAGTAGCGAGCAAGTACTCTGATTTTCGCTCCTACTAAATCAGAAATCGATTCACGAAGAGCAATTACTCTCGAAACGAGTGAAGGTTTCCAGCCAAAAAGAAGGATGCTATTGAGGATCCCACCGTCTCATTCCCACCGTTCCGAGCAGTAACAAACGACGACTACTCAATCAATCCGAAACTGGAATCCACATAACACGCGGAAACGAGGAACCGAGGGCTAACCTTGTCGTAGGCGGAGCGGGAGGCGGGATCGGAGAGCACGGCGTAGGCATCGTTGAGGATGATGGACATGTCGTGGCCGTCCGGCCCGGCGATGTCGGGGTGGCACCTCTTCTGGAGGGAGCGGTAGGCGAGCTTGATCTGGGAAGGGGAGGAAGAGCTGTCGATGCCGAGGAGGTCGTAGAGGTCGAAGTCCGTCATCATCCACGACGCCGACGACGACGACGGGGAAGAAGACGCTCTGCATGATGCGGGAACGGAGCGATGCTTCCTTGCGTCGAGGTCAAACCCGAACCCGAAACCGAACCGATTGGGTTTCGAGATCGTCGTCGCAGCTGAAGCCGTGGGAGAGACGAGACACGGGCTCGACGAAGCGCGCATGGTTTCTGATGCGAGCGAAGTAGACGAGAGCCTCTGTGCGCAGGCGAGAGAGAGAGGAACAAAATAAGGTGAGATTTTTTTTTTTTAAAGATATTTTTGTTGCTTTTGGCGCCACTGGCGAGATATTTGTTTGACGTTTTTCTTTTTCTTTTCTTTTTTCCTTTATTTTTTGGGGGCCCTTTTTGGGATCGATCCTTCGGACGTTTAAGGATAAAACATAGACATCGGAGTTCAAATGAACCTCGTCGTTATGGCGACATTAACCGGACTACCGTGACCCGTTTTGTCACGCGAAAGCTCGTGTCATAGTTCGGTAGAGATTAGGGGAGAAATAGATTTCTGAAATAGAAATAACTTTTTATATTTTTGTTTCTAAACGAGTTTTTGAAGAAAAAAAATGTGTTTGATAGCAGCATAAAATTTCGAAACCTAGAATTGAAATTTGTTTTTGACATCGGTTAAAAGCTTCTACCGGTAGTGGTTGGCGGTGGAGATTTATATTTTTATTTCTCATTTTTTTAAAAATATAAAAATAAAACTGCGTCACCAAAACAGTTTTTGTTCCAAAAAGGAGTTTAGCCGTGACTTATCAAAATGCTCCGGTAAGAAGTCTACTTCGCCAAGGTTCTCACACAGCCGCACCAATTTCCCTTAAATGTCTTAGCATCGATTTATTTCTCGTAAAATGAATAATTTGAAAACAAAATCCTTTAATTGATTATTTATGCCACCTAGCAAAATTAATCAATGAAACAAAAAAATAATCTATACCTAAATATTTGCGATGGTGATAAAAACATCTTTCGACGACGCAAGCAACTAAATTTGAGATTTTTTTTTTTTTTTGAAATAAGCACAATGCGTGCAAGATTGTGGCTTTTGTCGACCCAATACAAACTCTGATACAACACCACAACCCACAGAATTTTTCGCGATCAAGAATCAGAGCTTTTGAACGCAATTCTCTCGTTAGTTCGGTTACGGCTACGTGTCAATGGGCTGAATCTCGGTCTGGCTCGAGATGGCTCGAAATTAAATAATATCTAGCTTTGCCCGGTCCGAACCCAAATAACATATACCCATTTTTTTGGGTCACGTGGGATCGGAACGAGAATTTTTTTTTTAACAAGATTCCAAATTCCAAAGATTTCAAAATTCAATATTTCTATTATTTTCATCATATAATTCGGGATCACCTATAGTTGAACGCGATCAAACTCACACGCTTGCTGCATGTAGTGGATGCGCATCCAACACGGCACGTTTAATTTTATTTTAAAAAATTGATTTTTTATTTTTCTTTTACTTTTCTCTTTGTTTTGTTTTTTTTTTTTCATCATCGTGCGCCTTGTCAAACTTGGGCAAGGGGGCTTTCATGCCCTTGCCAGTTGCGCCAGTGGCTAGCAATGGTTGCCGATACGCTCACTGGCACAATGAAAAAAGAAAGAGAAAAGAAAAAGGAAACAATGGGGAGACCCTAAAGAGGCCCTAAAGGAAGGGAAAATAATTGGTGGAGAGATATGATTCATCTTTGACCAGACTTGTGCGACCATAAATCTCGATGAGTAGTTGGAATTTCTTCATGATGGCGAAGAAAACACTGATCAAATTCAAGAGATAGAGGAACAAGAAGTGAATTAAAGTAAGGGCCGAGAGAAATGAGATGGATGTCATCCTCAGATTCGTCCAGGAATGAAGAGAAAGCACGCCTTCCCGTTCGAATCCAACGAGATCACCAAAACAAGCAATGTATATATCAGGACGGCGAATCGTAACCATCGAAGCACTTAAAGCTATGGAAAGAAGACTTGCGAGAGCAAGAGATTAAAAATGACTAATAAAGAAAATTTTCAAAAATACATATATAATTCTGTTAGATCCAACAAAACAAAAAAGAAATTTCAACCAAAAAAATCAAAATATAAATTGTATTAAAAAATAGAAAGGTTCAAGGCCGCAAATTGAAGCTATTAGCCATTTGATGCTTCTCAAATTCGCATGCATGCAAGCCCTCCACCATAGCCAAAAAAAAAAAGTTTCAATGCATGAATGGAGGAGATTAGTGTCAGGCCAGGCCGGGCCGGGCCCTTGGACAGCACTAAATTTTTGGGCAGGGCCATCGCAGGACTTTTTGACAGCCCTAGTTACGGCCACAGAAAGCCAACTATGGCAAGACCTTCGGTCTACCCGCCTACTCAGACATGGTCCTAAAAGAGTCCGTCGAACTCGCAACACTAGCGAATAACAAGGATGACGCGAGGCAGCTTGAACCAACGTTCTCCCATGCAACGGAACCTGCACAACATTTCCCGTATCGACTTCCCCTGTATTCCATCTTTGAACGTATTATCTGCAGGTGGTGGTTTCATGATACAAAACTCCACAGAACAAAAGGAAAGGGGAGGAACAGAACTTTCGAATCCTTTCATACATCATATAACCTTTAGAGAACGATCAAGTCCATGCCATGGATTAGAAGGATGCAAAGACAACAGGGTCCTTCTTGCAGAAGGAGCATGAGTATGAATTGGGTCGTTAGCCATTGTAAAGAACTGATATTCCACATCTATTATTTGAACTTAGCATGTAGCCTCCTTGACAATCCTTCACTAGCTGTTCGCAGATCCAGAGACTTCGGCGCTGCAAACAGGACAGACCTGCCAAGTAAAGAAAATACCATATATATTTTGAACCTTTGGCTCTGTCAACATATACCGTACAAACACGGATGTATAGAAATGCAGAATGCCTGCTGTGTCTCGTCTTCCATGCGCACATATTATGCACATGCAGTCATTTGTTAAATTCACAATACACCAATTGGATATTTGAGACCACTTTATTCATGACTAAGTATACGGATGTGCCACCTATCAAAAACGAATTGCTCTTTGTTACATAAAGACAACAAACAACCCATGAATCGTTTTGATAAGATCCATATCTTTCACTTAAACATAAGTTTCCAAGAAAAACAGGTTCAAGCTGACGGAATTCATTCTGCATGAATGGACATAACAGCATTATAAGCCAGAGAGGCCTGACCTAAGATGAGTCAAGAAATAAACATACCCTGTTTATTTGCAGCCAATTGTTTATGCATTCTGAATGATATGAATGTTTGCAAGATAGCACAGTCAGCATCTCACCATCCTCATAATCCAACCGGCAAATGACACACCTGAAAACACAAAAAATTTCATTTGAGATATCACAGCACCCAAAACTATATGTTTGACGATGTGGAATTGAAAAGCAAAACTAGACTCCTACGAATCATTGGTGCCATGCTGACCGCTGCCTGTCTTATAGCAAACAGAAGACAGAGAAGCAATTGTGTCAGCAGAAAGCCCTCTACTCTCAGTTCCAACCACGTCACCTAGAGCAACCAACTCCTGCAAAATGAGATCAATGATTAACATAATGAAAGCAGGAGATCCACAAAAAGAACGATACCAAGCTATCATCAATTCTTACCTCATACAAAAGTTCATCGGGATCGACGTCCTCCCACGTGTCCTGCAATCCCATCCACACATTAGAAGAAAGAATTCAGTCTTTTCACTTAAAAAAAAAAAAAAGGGTCACAGCCATCTGTAAGAAAGTGCATATAAAAGACCTCAATTATCCGTCCTAGCCTACTAGGCTACCATGGACAGACGCCTTACTAACTGCTCAAGTATTGTTGATTAACTCTTATTAGTTTTCAAAGAAAGAAGAATGACCATTCGTGCATGTGCAAATGCATGAATGTACACACATGGCACCTAAAACTTTCAAGCTTGACCGTTCCTGGGGCGTCAATACACGATCGGATACAGAAAATCAAAGCATGCAATGCATTTCTACTGGGTAACCTGTTCACTCCACTGTTGAAATAGTAATTGCACTCCAAATGGTCGGATTCTAACACCATTATTAGCTCTTGCCTCCCAGAGCTTAAATTCTTTGATTTTATTGTGCCACACGTTTTCTACTTAATTATAATGGTTAAGTTTTTAAAAAAATTCTTCCGAAGTAATGTAAGACCTAGCATTCTTTAATTAAATGACCATAACCTGCACATTTGTTATACCAACAGCGCACATCCTATTAATGATTGCATGTCCCACCAGAATCATAAGCATGAAGAGGTGGCGTAAATTGCCCTTTTTTCTGTCAAAATAGGTCTAGATTGGGAACTTGATCGCCATTAACTCCACTAACCCACTTACCCACAGACATGGGACTCCACATTTATCAAGCTCTCAACTGTTAAAGCTGATACAATGATTATCCTACTTAAACAGAAAAGGTGACAGTTAAAGCAGGCTCAACTCTGAATCGATAATTTAGAAGGGCTGACTCATAGGAATGCAGCAACTCTAGCCAGGATAAAGGAGGCATTACTACATTCTACCGCATGAAGAACCAGCTAGAATATCCAGGAGTCCAACTATTTTTGCAACTTAAAAGAATAAGAAAAGCTTTATTATCACGCCTATGTTAAAATATTACCCGGCCAGCACTCCACAAAACTTCCTAGTGAGGCGAAGCAACATAAGTCATCCACCAAGTTGAAGAGGGTTAGCACATCTTTTTTCTATATGTTCTAACTTTTACGTTTCTCTATATCCAACATCAAACATACAGTATGCATGGCATCATCGTTTATGTTTTACTTGAACTCGTTCATCTTTAAAGACTAGTCTTGATGTTATCTCTCCTGTGAACCAGTCCTATCTTGTCCCCCTTTCCTCGACACATTGCATATAAAAACTCCATAATTTTCCCCGTCAAGAAACTCTCTCACATATACACCAGGTAAAATAAACCCTGAGAATAATACAGACAGGAAGGAAAAGCCACTCTAGCCTGATCATAGTATAGTAACTGAGAAAGAGAAGAAGACACGGTAAATTGCAAACTGCAGACCAATTAATGCAAGAGCCGCTTGAGCAACTCAAAACTAGTCACAGGATTATTAACCACGAGATAGAGGAAGCTCCCATGAGACATTCATTCCATTACTAAAATCATAGCACATTGCCAGAATTGAGTATGCCTTTACTCTAGAAAGGACTCGATAAGATTCAAACCAATCTAGTATCTTATGGCTGAGGAGGAGACATAGAGAGAGAGAGACATAAGAGATACCTGATTATCATGATGATCCTCTGCTTCTTCAACAACCCCTGCAAACACAAACGGTTTTTTAAATTTCAGCACTGTCAAAGCAGTAACGTACGGATAGATAAACGTATCATGAGAAACACTCACGATCATTTAGCCCAGCAAGGGCCAACATTCGAGCTGCCATTTCTCTCTCCTCAGCGTCCTGTAAAGCTCTGGCATAAGCCTCATCACTTGAGAAGTTTTCTGTCTCAAGCTCAACAGCTTCGTTGCTATCTCCATTAGCGTCCTCAGCAGCATGCACATCAAAGGCATCTTCATCATCCATATCAGTGCCATCAAACGAGCCCACGGCGTCATCGTCCTCATCATCAGTTTCATCGTCAGGATCCTCAAAATCATCATCTTCGTCAGGCATGAAGCTCCCACCTTCCCAACTTCCGTAATCACTGCCGTCAGTATTCAGTCTAAGCATCATGTAGGCCCTTTCCTATTCCAGAAACATGTATCGTCAGTTGTTGCAAGCAGCCAAAAATAAAGGGCTTTTTCGGATCAGAAATTTGCAGTATGAAAATGAATCAGCATGGCTAAACTTCATCGATGAGTAAATCTATTTGAATCAAGCAATTCGACTTGAATAAAACCCTACGTCCAGAAGATGGAAGCAGTAAAAAATCTAAAAGCACAACACCACATGTAGGGACTTTAAGGTCCAAGCCAAACAAACATTCTACTAAACTGAAGTAGGAAAATTTGAACATAAGTTGTTGACAAGGGACAATTCCACGTTCAGCGATAATAAGACGAGATCAGGTCTTGAAAGTCTCAATCTGAACGACACGGGCTCCAGAAGAACAAAACAGTGCGACCATCCACTGTCCTCCAAAAACGCAATCGCAACTAGCTTTGAGAATTACCAAGTAGCTGAATTTCAACCATCGGAAAACAGTGAAACACAATCTTAAGACAAACGGGTGGACAGAGAAAGAGCACCTGTTCCTGCAGCGTACGGGCGAGAGCCCAGTCGGCATCGACCTGATTCAAGCCGGTGAACGGGGTTCTGCCAGAGGACCGCGAATTGGCCAGCGGCAGCTCCCGCGCCCCCGCCCCCGCCGCCGCCGCCTCCTCCCCATCGCTTCCCTCCCGCGATCGCCCAGAGCCATCATCGCCGCCGCCCTCCTCTCCGCACCCATCGGATGCGACGGGGGCGGCTCCGTCATCGGCGGTCGCAGAGCTCTCCTGCCGCTCTTCGCGGCCTTCGTCCACGTTGATTTTGGTCCCTTGCTTACCGTCGTCCGCCATCAAAAACAATTTCCAGCAATCGGGAAGGAGGAGATAACTCGGAACAGAGGTTAGAGGTACGGAACGGTTGAACGATCGGAGAATCGGAGGTGTACGAGAGATTGAAGAAGATGATGTTCAGGTACGATTCTGATTAGAGAGAGAGACGGGGAGATTTTGAACTTGGGCAGAGGCAGAAAGCTTTCGCCGGTGTTTGATTTAAGTGAATACGGAATTGGGGGCTTCGAAAAGTGAAGAGAGAGAGAGAGAGTGCGTGCGCGCTTGGAGATATTCTGTGTTGCCGTACCATGTAAGTCTGCTAAATCTCTCGCATTGAGTTAGCGTGGGCCCCACTTGAGACCGGAATAATCTAACGATGGATATGGAGTGGGCGTACACATGTACGGAGGCGTTGTGGGACGGTGAGAGGATTAGGCGTGCGAAGTTCCAGAGTACTTTCTAATTGGGCCAAGCCCGGAGAATACGGGCACTTGTCGCTTGAGGCCCGGACTTAAGTTGGACTGACTTGACCTTGACGGGCCGGATCAACAGTAGTTCATCAAACCCGACCCGATGTATTCAGCCTAGAAGGAGTGGGCCCGTCATGAGTTCCACGTTAAATGAGTTTAAAATGACCCCCGTTTGAAACCTTGCCAGTCCCCATCTCGAGTCGCCCAAACCGTCCGGCACGCCCAATTGCACGTGAGAACTTAATTTCTTGCGATTGTGGCCGAGTCGACGAAAGGATTTTCGGATCCACGAGGTCCGTTTGAAGCACTAGATCTGCCAAAATGGAACATAAATCCATTTGTTGATCCATATATGACGGACTGAATTGTTATAACATAATATGAGTGCTAAATTGACTTATAATTTATTTGAACCCAACTCACTTCTATGACTCTCTTTTCGTTTTCTCTTGATCTCGTGATCACTCGCTCCACACTCTCACCTCAGTTGAGACGCAGAACTTTCTAGATAGGACGAAATACGTGGACGCTTTGGGAATATAAATTGGGTAAGGTCATGATAGGGTTAAAATATGCAGGTCGGATCCTTTATGACTCGACCCACCCATTTGACTGGTCTACCGGCCTGCGTCGCGTCTATCCATAAGAGTGCATTCTACATCACTACGGTTCCTTAGTCCAGGCGTTTCGCTGGCCACCTTGAAGTGCAAGGCAAAGTGAGAAGCTGGAAAGAGGTTGCGATCGACTTCCTCGAGAACCCGAACATCCTCGCGCTTCTTTTTTTTAATCCAATTAGCGGTGTGATTAAGCAAAAAACCTAATCCACGAGCGCGCAGCGTCCTGTCCATCCACCCAAGCGATGACTCTGACTAGGTGAGAAAAATCCAAACCGGGCGCGACCTTCGCGTGCACTCAAGTCGAACGATTCGTCAACCAAAAAGGGTCACAATTTCAGGTGTGGAAACGTCGCATTGAAATGTTTCCGGTTTCACATTGTGTCGAACAAGACATTCCAAGAGCTCCACAAAAAATAAAATATGTGTGTGTGTATATATATATAAAATTGAGCTTGAGTTGAATAATAGAGCAGAGCATATACAATAATGATTCTTTTTTTTTTTCAATTGGGGGGTCGAGTCGTTTTCTTACAATAACTCCAAATGCTGGGAGATATGGGCTCCAGCTGTAATGACAAGTTGACAATTGTAGTTACGGTCTCGGCGAATTTGTTTGATCGCATTACCAACACAACACCCACCTCGCTATCCATATTTTCGGTCACAATAATAGCCCAATCCTGTCGGCTCCGGGTCGGACTTCGGATTCGGGTCACGGAGCCACGGTTAGCCTCTTGTTGGAGGCCATGTAGAGTTCCGGTTCCCCCCCTCGCGTCTACACCGCGGCCAGAGTCGCCGACCGGTCCCGTCCAATCTGTTGCAACGATTAATGATCCCCACAAAAAGAGGTTTAAAAGCGCGATCAAAGATTAACGGCAAACCAAAACAAAACTCAGCAAGCTCAATTTCTGATTTCCTTGAATTTTTTTTATTTTATTTTTTGGTTTATGTCACCAAAAACTCAAAACTTATACATTTGTGACAAATTTACTATAAATTATTTTTTTTACCGCAAAAAATATCAAACCGATACATCTGTGATAAATTTATCCAAAACTGATACAGCTGTAACAAATTTACCCTCCGTTAATTTTTGTTAAATTTTACAATCTAATTGCAGGGTTGTTGACATGTGGCAATCGTCAAATGTATCCGTTACATTATGTTTGCTACAAGTGCGTCAATTTGGAAATTTTTTGCGGTCAAATTAACAAATTAACATAGAGTAAATTTGTTACGAGTGCACTAATTTGAAATTTTTATGGTAAAAAATTTAATTTGAGATAAATTTGTTACAGTTATACCAGTTTGAGATTTTTAATAATAAAAAAAATAATTTTGAGTAAATTTGTCACAAACGTATCAGTTTGGGATTTTTTTTTGTCAAAAAAATAGCTGGAGTAAATATATCACACGTGTACTAATTTAAATTTTTTCGTGATATTAATTTTTATTTTTATTTTTTTGTCGGAATGCCGTGGCACGTGATGCGCATGGTAATGTCCCATGCACGGAAGAGGACGTGACGTGTATAAATGGATCCAAAACTGATTACCACGTGCGGAAGATAAAAAGCATACCGCCCATCCAGTTTTACGTCGGTACCATTAACCTTATTTTCTTAGAATATAAATGTCCCTATCCGGGGAAAAAGAAAGCAGAAAGGCAAAACAAACAGTTGCTGCGGCTCGAGAAACGCGGTGTTCGAAATTATAAATGAGCATGTGTAAAAACATTAGGATTTGAAAAATATTTTTCAAAAAATATCTTATTATATCGCTTGAAAAAAATTAGCCAACCAAAAATATTTTATCTATCGGCAACAATTTATGACCGATCATTTTCGCATGTGGATTTTTCATTCGTTGCGTTTAATTTTCGAAAAAAAAAAATATTTTTCAAATCTCAACCTTTCTGCGAAACAAGCACCCTCTTAAGTAAAAATCATGTTCCAATCTTTCGAAAGTTTGGGAATAACAGCATCGATCGAAGCAAAAATCACACAGAAGGATCATGTCTTCGGACTATAGTAAGTGAATTCGACAACGATCATATCAGATGAACCCCACGAAATTTCGAAATACCGTCCTCGACTTTTGTCTCCTGTGGAAACGGCTCTCCTTTTCTTCTTTTGTTAGATTTATCCCGTTCGATACAATTGATTTGTATGCCTTTCTCCTTGTGCCCCTACAATATTAAAAATTGCACAAAAAGTTCACCAAATCCGGAAAAAGCTTTCGTTTCGGGCCAGAAGCGACTACCCATGCCTTGACCCCAAAACCCCGCACGCCACGATCCGAGGAATCCATGTCGCGAGGGAGACCCTTCCATTCGGGTCGGACCTATAATCATCACCAAACCCATACCTAACAAAAAGAAAAAAAAAATAGATTACGATCGAAAAAAAACTTGATTATTTTAATGGGTGCGCAACATGGAATGTTCCACCACGTAGTCTAATCGCTCATACGAATCGGACGCGATCAAGTATTATAAGCGCATCAAATCGAATCCGTGGCGCAATTATGCGCTGCCCTTTGTCGAGTAATATAGCTCTTATTATAATCCTACGGTAGTGGTTAAGGCAAAGGACATAACCCACGAAAAATTAATTCATTAAATTAAATCGATGGTTTAACAAGTCGCGGCAACATATTACATGCCCTCGGTGCTTATAAATATCTAGTTCCGGCGGCCATATAATTTGTCCTCCGCGTCGCGAAAATCACAATATCCAGGCTGCCTGATTAAGAAGATAATCCCGCGTAGGTAGATAGTTAATCGATTTTATTTATTTATTAGTGTGTGGTGGGATTAGTTTACGCATCTTCGGTATGGAGAGGAAATTAGAAAAGCGAACGTGATTTTTGGCACCGTGAATAACCTCGGTGAGGATGCGTCACGGTGAGGTAAACCCCCTTTTTTTTGTGTGCCGAATATTTAATTAGTGATTTTTCCGGGGACCCTACACGGAGCAACTTTTAGATTTTGGAGGCCCGCATTGCAAAAAAAGGGTATTCCCAGCGAGGACTTTTATGCAGTTTCTTCTTTTTTTTTTTTTTCTGTGGGGAGTGTCGAAAATGTCTACTGGTAAAATCCGGATTTGGGCCCCGGAAATTGACCCCCCGGCAAAATATTTCTTCACGTGTTGACCGTTGCCTGATAAAGTCCAGAGCTTTAAATGATTGAAAAACAGACAATTAGTGGCTGGTTGATTAGAATAATTGCGGGGGATTTGTCTACGTGTCAAAATTTTAGATGACGAGATTGGATAAGGTAGGAAAAAAAAAAACAAATTCCGAACTTCCTAGCCACGTTATGAAATGATTCAATTATGCCCATTTGTTTTATTTAGCACTTATTACTTAGCGGCAATTTTTTGAAAAATGAATGATCGGAGCAATATTTTAGCAAAAAAACAAATGATTTGAGTTTTTTTTCTTTCACAAATAAAAAGTAGTTTCATTATCGACAGGAATGCTTGTTTAAATATTCTAGTGGACAGTGAGAATATTTACAGTGAGAATATTTACTTTTATTCAATTATGTAAGTAACATGAACGAAATATTTGAAAAATATTTTTCAAATTCTTTATATTTTGTGAGATAAACGGATTCTAAATTAGCTTGAGAGGCCGTATTATATTAGTCTGTTTTGATATAATGACACTTTCGAATTGCATTTCTTCGACTAATCGTCACTTGATAATCAATCGGTGCACATGAGTTGCGTAACTAATTTTTATGTTCACTCGCCATTTATGTTACGACTGTCGTAGTATCTTTATTTCAAATTTTGGTGAAGAAATTCGAATGCAAATAAGGCTTCGTTTATTTCGCTAAAAAAATGAATCATTTGGAAAAAAATCCCACTAATGAATGTTTTCATTATTAAGAAATATAAATTAATAAAATATATTTTCATTATTGGAGAAACTGTTCGGATATAAATTATCGTTGGTGTTTAAAATAATTTTTATTGGACCAATTATTTTCAGCAATGTAAAGGATTATATTTACAAAATATTATTGATTATTATTATTTATTTTTCGCGATTTTTTTTTTTTTTTTGTCGAGCGGCAAACCAACGATCATCAAACGCACTTCTGCGCTCGCAACGGGTACCGGACCGTTCACCGTCCGATAAGTCTAATTCGCCATGGGATCTGCCGACGCGTGGCGGATCGGACGTTGCCCGTATCCCGGAAACAATGGCCCAACTGTTGCTAAAATGGATATACAGCTGAGGGAAAAGAAGCAACCGAGCGCTCGACTCACAGTGGCAGTTTCGTAAATAACGACTCAATGGACGTCGATTTGGGCTCACTGACAAAAATCACTGACTTGACTTCTTTAATGCCAAGACCGGTCGCCCAACGCGATGGACGAGCGCGTGCACGTAACGTCTGTTTTGTGCTCCGACCGGGAGCCCCTCCGTCCTCTTTCCGAGCGTCGTCGGCCCCTTTTTTTTTTTTACAATATCGATCCAGTATACGACGAACCATGCTATTACATTAGAGCGTTTCTCAGAGGGTAAATATTTTTTACAGTATAACTCATCTTTTCGACAAATTATTATGGCAAAATTTATTTTGATCATGCACAATTTTTCAAAATCCATATCATCATTGGAAAGCACAAAGTTTCTCGAAAATATTAGAAACGATGCTAATGTGCTATTAAAGATTAATGTGATTTTACATTTTACTTTCGTCTTGATTTTTCTCTCTTGCTTTTACTCTTTATTTTCATTGTGATTAATGTGTCGAATCCTAATCTGATTTACAGTACTAAAGCGTTATTATGCAGGAGGCAATGATGCAACTGTCAGTCGTTTATTATATTCTCAATCTGTTATCCGGGCGACGTGGCCCCTGAAGACCCATGGTCCCGTGGGTCGATTCCAAGCTTCATCTGGCCGGCTCCGTTTAGATTAACATCATTGTTTCCGACAATGATTTTGTCAAGATCTTCGTAGGTCGATCTCTCTTTACCTATTCTCTATCATCAATCATCGCAGATGGCTGAAATCGAAGGATCTCTTTTTGATCAACTAAAAAAATGCGGGCACGTAACGGAATATTCTTTTTAAGCTGTAATGCCGCTCATCGAAATAAAAAGCTTTGTACTCTTGGGCGTTATTATTGAAATTCCACCCCTTTTAAGCCTTAACTGTCGCTCGTCGTTGCTACAACATGGCACTCGCGAGACTAGAGTCGAGGTAATGCTACGTCACAGCACAATCAAACATCGTAGAAAGATCGAGGCTTCCCGAAGCCAACGAGTGATGGAAGGGTTTTTGAATCGGTGATTAGGGAGCCGCCAACCACTTGGGTGCAAGCCTTACGCCACTAGAGGTCAATCGCGGTCGCGATAAGAGACGACCACGTTGTCCGAATGTCTACATACCCGACACTTGAATGAATGAGCGCATCGATTAAGAAAAGGCATCGAGTTCAACCTAGCGAGCACATCTCAGGATGAAGATCTCATGTGGAACGAGAGTCTCGTGCATATTTATGCTACATCAATGGGGAGGGCAGGGAGGAGAAAAAATCGAAGCGGGGAGAGGAGAGGTATTGGAAATTTGAAATTTTCCTCTTTCGGGACTCTTATTAAATTCCTTCTAGGGGTGAGCGGTTCCATATGCAATTCCAGGGTACCATAAAACCTATCATACAACGGCTCAATGACGGTCCTGACGGTGGCCTCGACGGTCTGAACACTGGGCTTGAGCGGGCCGAAGTTCTCACTAGCAAATCCGATCACCCATGTAAATCGCAACTATCTAGATGAAGGTACTTGAGCCTCCTCTCACCTTACTCAACCTAATATAAGATGGGAAAACAAAAGGAATTCATTCACCACTTGGTTAGAAGCTTCTTCTGTGCTTTTGTGTTTGACAAGATCATCGTTCAACTCTTCGCCTCCGCTCCACTGGAGTGGATTCTTTCAATAGATGTATTTGAATCGCTCTGCGCATCGAAATCGGAAAAGGACGTTGATGATGATATTATGAGTGCTTATCGGGACGTCGAGCAAGCGAGGACACTGACAATGATATTGTAAGTGCTTCTCAAGACGTCGATCATCATGGACATCTTGAGAAAACGTTTACTGTCATGCTCGAAATTCACAATGCACTTGGTCATGGTCAATGTGATCGTGATCCTTTCATTCAGATCTCCATACACTTGGATCTTTTGCACGTCTGAGGGGTCTGTGATCACAAGTAACGTTGGGGATGCGAAGGCGGCTTGCAGAAAATAGCTTCGCTAGGAAAAGACGTGAGAATTAAGGACAAAAAGTAGAAACACCGATTTATTAAAATAGAAATCAAAGGTTCGGTTCCCCGATTCTCGAAACTGAAAATCAAAATCGGAATCGAAGGATCGATACTTCGATTTTCGATTCTATTCTGAAATCATGTCTACGTTCTAATTTCTCCCTCCCCTTATTTCTCTCATTTGTGCTTGAATTGTGGCACGTGCGAGGCGCGTGGAGGAGGGGGTGGCCAGGGCGCGTGGAGAAGGGGGTTGGGGAGATTTTTTACCCGCCTAAGGGGCGTGAGCTGTGGGGGATGTTCCCGATGGTCCCCACTGCCCATGTGCCCTCCTTCCTGTCTCCACCAGCTCCTGCCTCTCAATCATTAGCTTCTCCCTCCCCCTCCCTCCAAACCCTAAACACCTCCTCACTCTCTCTCTCCTTTCTTTCTCTCTCTGAGCTCGCGGACGACGACGAGCCACGCCCACACAGAAGCCACTCAACCACCTTGTTCATCTCAGCTCAAGCTCAGCTCAGCTCAGCTCGAATCTCGCAATAACGAAGTGCCTTCCCGCTCTTCAAGCTGCGGAGCGTTGCTGAAGAGAGAGAAAACGAACCTCACGACGGAGGCGGAATTTAGAGAGAGAGCCCGAGGGTTTGGTTTCGACAGCGCCATGTCGAATTCCGACGGAGGAAGCAACGCCGTCGCCAACGGGGCGATCATCGATCCGCAGAGGCAGCCGCATCAGCAGGGGGCCAACGGCGCCCTCGCCATTAAGAAGCCCCCTTCCAAGGACCGGCACAGCAAGGTCGACGGCCGCGGCCGCCGGATACGGATGCCGATCATATGCGCCGCCCGCGTCTTCCAGCTCACCCGCGAGCTCGGTCACAAGTCCGACGGCCAGACCATCGAGTGGCTCCTCCGCCAGGCCGAGCCCTCCATCATCGCCGCCACCGGGACCGGGACCACCCCCGCGAGCTTCTCCACCGTCTCCGCCTCCATCCGCGGCGGCGGAGGCGGCGGCTCCAGCTCCGGCAGCCTTTCCTGCTCGATTTCTATGTCCCCCAACGCCTCGTCCTTGGAGCACAAGCCCTTGCTCGGACCCACGCCGTTCATCCTCGGGAAGCGCGTGAGGGCGGATGACGACGGCGGAAACGGCAAGGACGAGGTCTCCGTCGTGGGCCAAACCGTGGAGGCGATGGTCGGTGCCGGCGGGGCGCAGGGCGGCTTCTGGGCGCTGCCGGCGCGGCCCGACTTCTGGAGCTTCGCGGCGGCGGCGGCTGCTGCCGCAGCGACTCCGTCGGAGATGGTGGTGCAGCAGGGCGGGGCCGTGTCGGTGTCGCAGCAGGCGCCATCATTCTTCTTGCATCAACAGCAGCAGGGGATGGGTGAGGCGTCGGCAGCTCGGGTGGGAAATTACATCCCGGGCCACCTGAATTTGCTCGCGTCCTTGTCAGGTGGGTCCGGAAATTCGGGTCGGAGGGACGACGACCATCGCTGATTCGGTGGGGGCTCCGGTGGTGGACGCACCCAGCAGTTGCTGCGTCGGTATATATATATATATATATATATATATATATATAAGTATGTGCAAGTCCTGTTGTTTCTCAGTCAGTTCAGTGTGCGTGCTCGCGTGTTGTGTGAAGATGGACAAGAAGGAATTTAGGTGAAGCTTTAGGGGTTTAGGTTATTAGTTCTTTGGGTGGAGGAAGAAGAAGTAGGAGTCCGCTCAATGCCAGATTCAATTTAGGGGTTTCTTTTGCTCTTTCTGGTGTAGCGTTTCTTTAGGGTCATTCTTAGGTTCTTCCTGGTGGGATGGTTCTCTTCGACAAGACACAGGACTTCGCGGAAATTCGGGCTCTTGTTTGGAACTTAAAGGGTCTGTCGTTCGAGGGAAAAACAAAGGGGGGGGGGGGGGGGGTGGTTTGTGCAAAATCCTATGCAGTGTCTTGTGATGATGTGCCCATAAAGGACATCAGGTTGGTTAATTCAACGTACTTTGCGCGAGGATTAAGGCGGATTCTTGCGCAAGTTGACACCGTTCTGTCACATGCCTTGATGACAATGGCATTGCATGCCCATGGCGGGGTATGTTCACTTTTTTCTAGTCTAAAACTCCTCGATTTGCTGCTCGTGTGGAGAGGGGGGGGGGGACCCATTGCGTCATGATTCAATGAGAAAGCTTCAATTTGTTGCATCTTCGCCTCATATTGCCGTGCTGAGAGAGCCGAGTTCTGAGTTCTTGGAGTTCCTCGCGACATTGCCCGGCTCTGTCTCTTTGAATGGCGAAGATGAAGATGAATGTGGGTGCTTTGGCTACCAATTCAGGAGCCTTAAGTCTTCGAGGAGAATTCAGGAGGTTTCTGCTGGTTCAGCTTTGCGGTTGCTCTCTCGTCCCAATGCGCCTTCGGAGAGGTGATGGTACGAAACGAAGGTGTGTGAAAGAGGAACTATTATCTCTGCGTAAGGCCTCGCTGCTTTTTCCGCTTTTGATATTTTTGTCTGTAATTCTTATGCCTCTCTGTATTAGATTCATCAGCGTGGAAAATAATGTGCTTTTTCATGTATGTAACTGGATTGTTTCTTCTGGGTGCTGCTTGTGTGAATAAAAAGAAAAAAAATGAAAAAGACCCAATAATCTTTCTCAGTTCATCATCTGTTTCGTCACTCTTTTGGCTCAACTCTTCGCCTCAACTGCCCTCTTCCCGCATGAGTCGGGCTCATCCGAATATCGATCTTCTTCGCCCGTCCCAGCGCCCTTTAGCGGAGTCGTCCGAATTTCGGGATCGGGGTCTACTTCATTTTTAGCCGCTCAATGACCCAATGGGTGTTTTTGGCTGTTACGGACAGATGTTTGTGCCCGCAATGTGATTTTGTCATTCGATTGTATAAAAAAGGAAAAGCAGAAGAACAACTAACGACAGTGGCCATTGGCACACTGTGAAATCTGATTTGGAGAAGAGACCTCAAGCTCTCAATTCAAACGACTAATCCTGATATGCACATTAAAAGATCCAACTGCACTGCGTACCATGTGCAGTCTGTTATCAGGCCTAGTTAATGGACCCCCTGTCGACTCACTCTCTCTCTCCCTCTCCCTCTCCCTCTCGAGTCTTGCCGAGACTTTCCAGATTGCAGAAAGCAAAGGAGGGTACGGCTAATCGCAGCTGCAGGAGACCTCTCGCTTTCCACATCGGGCAAGTTGCAGATGAAGGTGTTGTGGTTATCTGATGAGCTCTGAGTCCCTCAGTCCCCTCCCTCCCCACCCTAAATCAATTTGTCCACAATCGTCGTTTTCCTTGGATTTTGTTAAGCGAGGCCCTTTCTTAACAGGATTTTAATGAACTCCTGTTAAGGGCTTGTTCTAGAATTTCTCGAGTTCGATCGGATCGCGGAATAATAGATCTATGAGGAAAATGTTGATTACTTGGAACGAACGTATGATCTCACCCTAACGCCTAACGACTCAAATCTAGATGGATTAGGTTTGGGTCAGGGTGGCCCGAAATGCCCTCATTTTCTTAAGTAAAGGCATAAAGTAAATTTTGTTTTAAATAAGAGTATAAAATGACATTATTATTTCAAATAAGAGTTTGAAGTGGTTATATCTATTTTAAATGAGGGCTTGACGTCGCGAGCTGGTTATATATTCAAACCAATGAAGGGTATTTTTGTCAAAATATAATTTTAAATTAGAATACCAAAAGTGGGGGGAAACACAAAGGGGAGAGGTTGCCCCTAACCAACTGGTGAGAGGCGTTTTTTTTTTAGAATGATATGGCTAATTTAGACATTTATTTGAAACAACATCCATTTCATATTCTTATTTAAAATAATGATGATACTTTAGGTCCTTATTTGAAATAAATTTCAATTCGAGCCCTTATTTGAGAAAATAATAACATTTTGAGCCCTTATGTGAAATTTATGCCATTATATATAAGTGGAGAAATGAGTTTAATACTTGTTTTGACAAATCTACTGGAATGTTAGTCTACTTGCACTTTCGTAAAGCCAATGACACGTAACAAATTACCATTGCCTCTCCAAATGGCCCACGCTATACCTTTTTTGTTTTTGTCAAATGGCCCGCACTATTTCACTCTCTAATTGGTTATGACACTCCCTAACTTAGTGAGTGGACCGAAAAAAAAATCTCAAGTGAACTAATTAATCAAGGGTGAAAGACGCTATTTATTGGAAATGCAAAAGCCACATGTTGTCGTGAAATACATGTATTAGAAATTGTTGCGCGGAATAAGTTATCAAACGATAAAATAGACAGAACAAGAAATTAAATCAAACAAGTGATGTATGTGGTTCGGTCGTTGAGACCTATGTGCATAGAAAGCCGCAATGAATTCCACTATAGAACAAGTGATAAATAGAAATTATAGATCACATTCGAGTTATTCAAACACTCTCAATGTTTCTCAAATCTCAATTATATTTAAGAACGCAAACGATATTTAACCACAGTTACTGACGAAATAATCCCTCAGCCGACTATAAAAACCTGTGGACCTGCGGTGGCCGAAACTTCAAGGGCACCAGAAAACTGCCTCTGCTCGTCAACTTCGGCGCTCCAAGCACTCAGAAATTGGCGCTTCCAGACCTAAATTCAATTTTGCAGAATTCATATATATATATATATATATATATATATATATATATATATATATATATATATATATATATATGAAGCCAAGTTGACCGATTCGGAGTCTACTCGGGGTCAAATTATCGATTCGGCCAATCCAAGAAAAGTCCAACATGCACTGTCCTTTTTCTCGATGACGCCATCATGAAGAGGAAACCACGTCCCAGTTAGAATAGGACAACTGCAAAACATCTTCCTTCCCTTTTCCCTTTATATATATATAAAATTTTCTCGCCGACTCCAACGTATAAGTTCCGTTTTTGATCAAGATCTGAAATATATCAAACAGAAAATATATTTCCACGGCAGACGCTCAATATCTTGCATGCAAATCTCATGTCCAAATAAAATATTAGCCTCAAACTCGAGACATAGTTCTAATAAAGACAATGATGTTTTTTTTTTTTATGATCGTAGTGTCCGAACCAATTTGCGTTCACTTCAACTATTACTTAGGGGGACTAGCACGACAACCACTAGTTGTGACCCTCACTTAAGTCGCATAGCGCGAGTTGAAAGATTTGAACCATGGATCTAACAAGGGATAATTCATCTGTTAACTAACTCGGCCATGCGTGGGTGTGTATGATGTTTTTTTTTTTTTTTATAATCGAGGTGTCCGGACCAGTTTGCGCACACCTCTACTATTCCTCGGAGGATTAGCACGACAAACACCAGTCATGACCCCCACTTAAGTCGCGAAGCGCGAGTTGAGAGATTTAAACCATGTGGATATGTTGTTTTAATCACCTCATTATCCTATTTTCCATTTGATTTTTTTTAACGTGTTTTTTTTAACCTTCCTTTATTAACACATTTTGAATACAAACTATAGTCATAAAGAGATCAGACTTTAATCAAAGAATCCTCTAAAGAAGACCTAAAGATTTGTATGCCACCAGGAGTTATAAGTAAAGCACTTTATTGTTCTTTTTATAAAATTACAATCTCGATCATTAAGTCCATCAAATTGCTTTTAACTTTAGACGATGCTCGTAAAAAAAAGCAAATAGCGGATAAGCTCCTCCGATTTGGAGGGCAGAAGAAAATGAAACAGGTTTAACAAAAAAAAAAAATTCACAAAATTCATTAGGTGGATTGATCTATGTTAAAGTGCATTTCCTCTTCATCAATCTTATCGTTAATGCGATCTTCGTTACTGTTATTTTATATTATTTAGACTATGTAATGTGTCTGCTGAAACTAGCTGAGGGTCGAAAATGGCGTGGTCCTTTTCCAAATGAATTGCATATCAGATTCGAATTTCACCACTTCTCTTCGAGAGGAATGCATCAAAGCATCATAAAATGATAAGAAAAGTGAAGATTTAAGTTTGCCTTGGACCTTTTTCAAATGAATTGCAAAGGAGATGGAAATTAGCAATTTCTTTCATTACATGGGAGAGATAAAGTTCGCGACTGTTCTCCATCGCCGGACGTTCATGCCCATGTACATGCCACGCGTGCGGCGGTCGACCAATCATGTCATTCGTCCATGAATCTTTGAGAAGCAATTCTTCCGTTTTTTTCACTAATTTGTTCGCAAGGCTGGAATTTATACGCTGTCTAAGTTGTAATGAATGCACCGAAAATTTTAAAATTTGTCGTGAAAATATAATCGAGTATTAGAATTCTCAAAAAAGTGCAGGTAAGCCTTTGCATTAGTCGTTTTGGAGTAGTTCTTCATGTTTAATCACATCACTTGGGAGAGGTAAAATAATAATATAAAAAATTCAGTTTAGTGTTTTTGGTCAATCAAATTAGATGGAATTAATAGAATGACCTGATTACACTAATTTGACGAGTTCTAAGAATTAATTGTACCTTTTAAAAATTACATGATTCAATTTGCATTTTTTGTGACAAGTTTTAGGAATTTCAATGTATTTAATATGTATAACTTTATCCTACCCGATAAAGAAAAAACCACGGGTTTACAATGAAAAATTCCATCAAACATAATTTGAACGGTTCTCGTGACTTTTATGCTATGTTCCGGTAGAGCATGTAGGTCAACAAAATAATCGCCGCTGCAAGAAGAAGGGTGACCGGTCGGCTCGATCCAAATCCGATTTCCGCGCTGAAAACACAACGATTACAGATGTAGAGAAATTCGTGCATAAACCACATCAAGCACGGCTACTTCTCGATAAGCTAAGGCATGATTAGGTCTTCCTCAGCAGAACAAAGATTCATCCCATCAAGAACATTCAACCGAGACTTGTGAATCTTATAAGCGCGGCTGTACTTCACGACAAGCATTCGACAGAAACGGAATCGACACAAGTCACAGGTCATACACACACACATCGACAACTCGGCAGACAAAAGTTGACGTCGCAAGCTCGGGGCTTCCCCCTCAAAAACATCTGTCCGTTTGCACTCCGAAAAGAAGAAAAGGGTGACCCAAGAGAAAGTAAAGAGCACCTTTTCTTTGTTTCCAAAGCATCAGCCGCCAGTGACTTATGAGATAGCGAGTCGCGCGCCCGACCTGGACTCAATCGAGGCTCGGGCAGCGTTAGCTTGCGAAAAGCTCAGCTGCTTATGGCTCGCCGGTGCGGCACCAAAATTCGAGTTACTCCAGGCTCCCTACATCATGATGTGATGCAGCAACGTACTGCTAGTGCTTTTTATCAGACAGAGCAGCTCAAATAACTAGCTACGCCGTGCTCCCCGATCGAACTCTTAAACGACGCCTGTGGGAGGGGCAGAGAACCGAACAGTCTGTCATGACTCATCACTCGCTTGAGCCGTGTGCAGCTCTCACTTTCCCTGCACAGTCTCGCATAAACCGGAATGCTGCTATCGAGACTGTTACTAACAAATAAGCTAGCTAGTTCTGCCGACCAAGAAGTCTGGCAAAGAGATTTCCATTCCTTTCTCATCATGCAAATAGGAATCACGATTAGTCATTTACATGGTAGCAGTGCCTTGGCTTCGGATTTTCCGAAGGAAAAAAAGAGTTCACAAGGAATCCACCATTGGCCACCGAATAAACGTGCGGGACACGGAGCAAGGGCGACATGGTTCACAGATAAGCTGGATCACAGCGCCACAGGTGGTGAATTGGGAGCCGGATCCCCTGCCCTGGTAATGGGGGGGAACATCCAACGGTTGAGATCATCGGAGCAGGGGATTCGGATCCAGTGAATTGAGTACCTAGATTGGTGCAAGCTACATACTTTAACCACGCACATCACGGGGGGGCTGGAGATCGGGATCCAGTGAATTGAGTACCTAGATTGGTGCAAGCTACATACTTGAACCACCAGGGGGAAAAGAAGGCATCACTGTTCCTGAATTGTACTTCCAGTTACAGCAACAAGTAGCTTGAGGCGACAAGACACCAGTTCTCCATTCGATTGAAATTGGACAGAATTTCGCAAACAGGAGGACACCTTCAGCAAGTGAAAACGCAGTCTTATCAGCAACATATGTCGTTCTCCTATCTCCTGCATCCTCGGTTACGAATTGATCATGAAGCAGCAGAGAAACAGTCGATGAATCCAACCGGCAATTTTAAGATTTGAATTGTCGCCACGCCATCTCAAGGGCTCCTCAACAAAATTCACACCGACCCAATCGAGCTGCGAGCCTCCCTGCGGTTGGCTCGGCCCTGCCACTGATCTGAAATCGGCGAAAGAGAGACTACCGAAGAGGGTCTCTGTAGGAAGAATCATCATCCTCTTCGCGCCTCTCCTCGCAACAAAGAAGGCACCGCAAGAATTGAAGAAGCGCAGATACCATCTCCTGCGCGATTTTCCTCCTCCTTCTGTTGCGCCCGGCGATAAAGACCAAACGCTTGCAAGCCCAGATTAACCGAGCCCAACATCCAAAAGATTTTCTGGAAATCGAATTCGGGGAGCTGGGTCGGAGCCGTCGGGATTGGAGTCCTCTCCCTCCCTCCTCGAGGACTCAAATATGAGAAGTAAAAAGCGCAAATTTCAGCATATGGAGGACCGCCTCGGCGTCGTCGATCGGGCAGTGGCGATGATTACTGTATCGGGCGGTACGAGCAAAGTCGGAAATGAGAAATTGGGACTTACTTGATCGATGTTCTTGAAGCGAAGGACTCAGAGAATGGTTCCTTCTGGAGAGAAGAAGAAGATGCGAAGAGCTACGGACGGGTCTCTGCTAGATTCTTGCCGCTAAGTCAAAGCAAAATTACATGTACTTGGAGCATATGCTTCCGCGACGAGCCCGGGACAGGCTGTTGGAGTTCGTTGGCCACGTCTCCTAGCCTTTCATTTTATATATTTTTATTTTTATTTTCTAAACATTTTATGCCTGCATCGGCTACCGAAAAAATCAAGTGTTTCGACCACAAAAAAGCAAAATAAATAAATAAATAATCAAGTGCTCAGCAGCCAGCGAAAATTTGATCGGCCGGCCGGCATACTCCAATCCTTATTTAATAAGTTTGGTACTATTATTTAAAATAATATTCACTTTGCATATTTTTTTTTGATAAAATGACCTCATTTTCCATTCTTATTTATTATTTTTCAAAAAAATAAAATAAAGAGAAGATACGTGAGAAAATAAATTGAATTGAGTACAAACCAATATTTTTAATTAATGAATCGATGAACAAATTAAAATTGTGTAGCACATTAAACTTTAAAATAACGAGTTTTTTCTGCTGATAAAGATCACGAACACATGCTGATAAATTGTTCTAACTCGTGAGACACTCGTTAGTAGGATATCATCCCGAATTAATTGCATGTGGCAATTACACGCCCCACTCGATGAATTGATTGTCCCGAATCCGGTTAACAAAAAGATAGAGAGATGCAGTCGACTCAACATAAATTCGCTTGCCTCTTCTTCAAACAGACGAGTTCGCTGCCCCCTTATCCACTGGCACTGGGCTAACTTCTGCGTCGGTCGCCTTCTTCGCGCCTAGCTTCGAACATCTTTTCCCGCAAAGCTCGAATATTTCAAGGTTGAATTTGTTGTCCATCTTCTTTTTCGTAATTTTTTTTTTGTGGCCCCGTTTGAGATTTCCCATGTCCTCCGCCCCCGCGTGTTTTGGGTGCAGTGGCAGAATCATTTGCGGCTCGTTTGTGTGTGGTGGGGGGGGGGGGGGGGGGGGGGGGGGGGGGGGGGGGTGTTGGGGAGCGACCCATCTGTGTTCCACCCTCGAAATCGGTTGCTCTCGAACGAGAAGTTAATGGGTGTCTTCGTTTTCGCTTGCTTTCAGCAAAGTGGGCGGCTTTTCTTGTTGCAGCTGGTGGCTGTCTGATGACAGGTTGAGGAAAGTGGCTGGTAAAGATGGGGTCTTTTTCTCTTCACGCTTCTTTCTTGGCAAAGCCTAAGCTCCCATGGAGTAATGGCTGCTCTCAGAACCTGAACAGCCTCAAGCTTCCTTCTCTGGTACAGTTTTTAGTTCGTACTGTATATATACATTTTTTTGGCTCATTGGCGTCTTCTTTTCTTCCTGTTGGCTGGTATAGTGGTGTTGCAGTTGTTTGAGTAATCTGAAAATGGCTCGTGTGTGAGGGTATAGACTAGTGTCACGGCTGGTTGATCTGGCGTTCCCTATGGCCGGCCTGCGACCTAGGATTCTACGGAGAAACTCGTAAAGAGAAGTTCTAGATTTCTATTGCTTGTGAGATGATGCAAATGTGGGGAGGGCAGCCTACTTATACAAGAACCCCTTATTGCAATCTACCAAGGCTCAACCTAAAGAGAGAGAAGATTCCAGGATTTGATTTGGGTTTTGGTGCGATTAAGCGATATTAGGCCTATCTCCAGGTGGAAACACAGTATTTGAAGAGAGTCTCTGTTAGTCCTAAGTTGCAAAACTGACAGTTCTTGCACTTTTGGAGTTCTGGTCTAATGTTATCTGCTTCGCTTTTCTTGTGACCTGTGCTTTGAGCACAAATACGAAAAATCCTTTCAAGTTTGATTAAATTTTTGTCATGGATGAGTTACCTCTGATTCCCTGTGACAGTACTTCAGAAGTGTGATACATGGGAGAAATGTTATGCCGGAGTGACAGAAAAGGTCCATCTACTTCTTGAGCTTCAAGAACAAGATAGACATCATCATACAAATAATTCTGTTCAGGAAAAGATGTCTCTTTATCCATTATTCACCAATTCCATTGGCAAAATTGCATACTGTTCTACGTCGATTTCTACCAGTGTTCTACATATGCTTTCTCATTTAATTCTTACATCTTAGTCAAATCGTTGTTTTAAAGCAGCAGAGAGGACCCGATTTGCGCTCAGGCAAAGCTTCGAAAGTTCTTGCTTTCTATGGGTTGAAGAGTCCTCCGTATGAACTTGTAAGTTGTTAGTTGATAGTTTTCTGTACAAGTTTTCAATCTGACAATTTTATCTGAAAAAAGCAAGACATACACTGATAATTGTACGTGTAATTATCATTGCCATGGCCTGCATAGTCAATTCAGCTAAGCTAGTTTTTGTTTCAGTCACTGATGCTTATCACACGAACTAGAGATAAGCATAGTGGCAAAAAGTTGAGGTTCTGTCAATTGAGCTCTGAAGTTACTTCAACTGTATGAAGTTTCCTTCCACGAACATCCATGACAAATGAAGTTTTAGAGTGGCCCATGCTTTTAATTGAGTGTTTGGCTTAAGCTATGGAGCGGCTTTATGCCGTGATCCAAGCTTGTTCAAGACTCCAATATGTAGTTGGCATCCGCTCTATTTCGCGAGCATGTGATACAGGAGTTGCGAAAACTCAGTAGAGGAATTAGGTGTGGTATATTTCCGGCAAAGCATAAAAAATTAGGCTTTCTGATCGATTATGTAAAAATTAGGCTTCCTTACCAATTATGGAAAAGAAGAAACTATCTCGTCGTTAAGTTCTTCACGTTATTTTCTAAGGTCTATTGATGGAAAAAACTACTCCAGTAACTTGGAGTTTTTGCCACGCTTGAAATTTTCAATGCCAGTTACTTCAACGTTAGAAAATTTGCACTCTGAAATTTGAAGTTTTTTTATTCTTAGTAGTAACTGTATCCGAATATGTAGGATGCTCTTGAACCATACATGAGCAAGAGGCTTCTGGAAACACACTGGGGAGAACATCATCATGGTTATGTGGAAGGCTTGAACAAACAGCTTGAGAAGAACGATATACTATAT
Organism: Rhodomyrtus tomentosa; assembly: GCA_028455895.1. NCBI lineage: Eukaryota > Viridiplantae > Streptophyta > Magnoliopsida > Myrtales > Myrtaceae > Rhodomyrtus > Rhodomyrtus tomentosa. The sequence goes on along the minus strand of JAPCWY010000011.1, from coordinate 6,657,076 downwards.
GGCTACACTCTTGACGAACTTGTCAAAGCAACTTACAACAACGGGAACCCACTGCCGGAGTTCAATAATGCTGCACAGGCATGTCCTCTTTTCTCCAGCAAGTTCACGTATTAGTTGTGCTGTATCCTCTTAGAGACCTTGCTTTTGGGTTCTTCACTGCGACATCTTTGGCTGTGTAATTATTTCCACTGCTTATGCAGCTGATGAAAGCTGTTTTCTGAGGAAATTTGTACATAAACCTTTCTCTCAGAGCAACCATGAGCACATTCAGTTTGGTGATGCTTCGTCGATTGGCCCTTTTGCTTTACTTGCACATCCTTTAGTTCATTTTCCAATTGTTGTTTACGAGGGATCTGATTAAAGGAACCTGCTGTGCAAAATTATAGTGCTCATCATACAAAAAAAGAGCTTTGAATTTCAGCGGACCTTGTTAAAGTACTTGTGGATATTCAGCTGCTTAACAGCTAGCATTAGTTGGCCTTTTTGGTACGGCTTAGTTTTTGTTCAATGGCATTCCATAGCTCTTTCAAATTTCAATTAAGGAGTTCACCAAAAATGTTGGACTCAGCCCAGCTTTGCATCCCCTTTAAAGCTCCTTTCACCCTGGTCCCATTCTTGTCTTTATTGAGCCAAGGCAAGCGTGAGGATCTAACATGTTCTTATGCATAGCGTGTCACCTGACCCTGAGTAATCTATTCATGGGCTAAGGAATATCATGTGCGTATCTTAGCAGTTCAGAGGATAAGGATTCTATGTATTCATGTTATATCTGAGATTCAGGTAATGCACAAGCACGTGCTTGTGAGGAACTTTCTGGAATATAAGAAGGAACTTTTCATTATTCCGATTCATCTTCAGCAGAATAAGAGTGGCGTGGTTGGAAAATATTAAAGTAGCATTTTGACTACTGCTTAGCATTTCTAGTGACCATTCGCTATAATCATTTGATGGAGAGCCTCTTTTAGGCCATACAGTCGCAGCTAAAAGTGCGTTGTTGGTAGTATGCGTGTGGGCAAGAGACCATTTACACGCACCGGAAAAGCTATTTATAATCTTACTGAGATCCGTCAACCTCCTGCACTAGTTCCGAATTGTGATGTATCTAGACAAGATTGCTGTTTGATAATTTTGTAATCATCATTTTACCTTGCCTTTATAGCTTTTAGGGCCAAAAGGGTTCAAACTGCCAGAGCCTTGGGCAGAGTCATGGAAATGTTAGTTATGACCATCTTGCTTGATGCAATCATTGCTTGTATAAGATATTGATGTGAATACAGGAAGAAATATCCAAAAGCGTTGGAATATTAGACGGTTGAGCATGTGTAGCCAGACCTGGCCAATTGCTGACCGTCAACATCTAACACTAGCCCAGCACTTTTAGTAGGAGGAGGAGAGTCAAGCGGCTGGATCCGATTTGAGTTATGTTTACACGAAGTTTAGCATGTAACCGTTATACAGAGAAGAATATCCTAGTTTTGCTCGTCTTATGTGCAATATGAGCATTTCACCATACCTTAGGATCTCCTTGTGTGTTCATGCATGGTGCATTGAATTTGTGTGGGCTCTAATTTAAATAAAAATTTTCAGGTTTGGAATCATGACTTTTTTTGGGAATCAATGCAACCTGGTGGTGGAGGCATGCCAGAACTGGGCCTTCTTCAGCAGATTGAAAAGGACTTTGGTTCATTTACGAATTTCAAGGAGAAGTTCATTGAAGCTGCTCTGTCACTGTTTGGATCAGGCTGGGTTTGGCTTGTCTGTAAGTTAATTTCTGAGATTATGCCTGCTTGTTTTGCCATTTGATGCTCGTTCAATTTGTCGCTTTAGCATTTATCTGGTAATATTCTGACTGCAGTCAACCAAGAAGTCAACCATTCTCTTACTACAATATCCAATTTTGATTACAGAATAGTAGCTCCATAATGCCAACGAGCGCATGAGTACCAAATGTACCGAGTGCATTCTGCAAAGTTGATTGGTTATTTACCCTTTTCCTGATGGTTCTGCTCTTAAGAGTTTGAAACTGTCATCAAAGCATAAAAGTTGACAGGTTGTGATTTTCTGGTGATATATTTATTTGTTTTCTTTTCTGTTCAGTGAAGAGACGAGAAAAGCGACTTGAAGTGGTGAAGACATCAAATGCTGTCAACCCGATCGCGTGGGATGACATTGTAAGTCAGCATTTCCTGTTTGTTTTCTGAGACATTCTTTTTCTTAGATGATGTTAATCCGCATCCTCCTCCTCGTGCAGCCCTTGATCAGCTTGGATACGTGGGAAGTAAGCTCTCTCTCTCTCTCTCTCTCTCTCTCTCTCTCTTGTAGGTATTGATTTTCCTAAATCCTTTATTTTCCCTTGCAGCATGCTTATTACCAAGATTACAAGGTACAAAACCAATCCTCAGTATCTTTTCTCATCATTGACGTATGTGTGTGCTGATCTTGGATTCTGCCGAACAGCATGATCGAGGGAAATACGTTAATGCATTCATGAATCACCTCGTGTCTTGGCATGTCGTGACAGCCCGGATTATCCGTGCGGAGGCCTTCGTTAACTTAGGAGAACCCAAGATCCCCGTTGCATGATATGCTTCAACTTCAAGAAGCTGCTGTTTTTGTAGTCTTGCGGGATATAGACGTAGATCGTCGATGAGATTATATATTTTAAGGACAGAGAACAGGATTTAGTCAGACTCTTTTCCCTCACATTATCCTCTCCTTTTTTTGTCTGTGTAATATGTTCAAGTAGAAATTTTAGATGCTCTTGATTTCTCAATGCATAATCTTGTATATCTGATGAACAAGGGAATTACTGTGCTGTACCAATTTGTGATCATAGCTGAGGCAGAGATTAGAAATCAGAAACTTGCCGCCCCATATTTCGTTGTTCTGCATTTGTGCGTGCTTGTTTTTGGTTAATGCTTATAGCCAGACCTGATTGAGCTCAGTCATGGGCCCGTCGGTTCATTAAGATGATGTGGTTTATCAGTATAGTGAAGCATAAAGATCGAGCACAAAAAGATTTTGGCTCTCGCTGGAGATGATGCCAGCATGTCGTTTTACTGGGATCTGTTCAATACGGATTGAGATTCGGCATTCATTATGAATACGAAGCTCGGAGAAGTAAGGATTATTGGCAAGTCCTTTCGAAGAACCCAGCAGATTCTCGCTTACTGATGTATTGTCGCGTTTTTCTTGTACTTTTTTAGCCTGCACATAGAGCCCAAGGCATAACCCGGCACGCCGGCTCCAAAGGGCCTCGGACACGTGCACCGAGTTTGTACCCTCACATGCCCTGGTTTGTCGTGGAGGATACACCCCATGTAGGAAAGAAGAAGCATAGCTGACCAAAACCTGTGCAATTAAACTATGCTGGGGTGGTCATGGGTCAGCCTTGAGGAAAGATCCCATTGTAGAACAAGGGCAGTTAACAACAGCAAACAAAGTCTAGGGGCTTCAGACTAGACACATTCTCTGGACCTTTCCTTTTGTTGTTGTCCAAATCAGGGTAATCATATGCAAGGTGATTGACTCTTTGCTTGGGAATGAGATATAAAATGCTGGGACAGAGTCAACACAGAGAAATTATTATCACCCCAACAGTGGCCAACTCATGGTGTTGTGCTCAATCCGTTCATTGATATGCAGGAGCAGGCCCAACCTAAAATAAAAAAAAAATTAGTTAATTTGGTTGGGGGGTCAGTCGGAGATCAATAATGCTACAGTGGTTGTGCACTGAAGAAGGCATTAAAACCTAAAAGCTTACTCCTTTTTGGCTCACGAAGCTTGTTAGGTCAGAAGCCTGTGGAGTTTGTGATCATGTCTCTCGCCCATGAAGTCCCACTGCTCTTTTCTTTCTTAAGTTTCCTCCAAGTGGCCTTCTTGTGAAGGTTTTTCAAAATATTAGGCTGCGCTTTGTTCCGCGGAAAAAATTGATAACAGAGGAAAATGCTTTTCATGAAAAGTCATTTTCAAGAAAAAATAATTAGTTTTTTTCTTTTTGTTCATTTCGGTGATTCAAGGAAAGTGATTTCTTCTCTGCCCGAATGGGAAGCCGTTTTCCCCTGATGTAAACTCGCTGTTTTCGGTCCATGAAAAACGTTTTTTTTTTTTTCGTAAACTGATTAGTTTTCCGTCGTCCAAAAAATGAGAGATCGGAAATTGAAATCCTTACCAAAAAAAAAAAAGAAAAGAAAAGAAAGGGAAAGGCAAATGAGGATTTGAAGTGATCACGACCGAAAAGAGAAGCTTTAATAATTGAAGGTTGGGGGGTGGTTGGGTCTACCTGACTGCCATCACAATTCACCGGTGACCACCATATCTCTCTCTCTCTCTCTCTCTCTCTTTGTTGCTTTTGCCTTATCATGTTTGCCAATTGGAACTGCACCGTCCCCCATTCACATGTCTGTACTAACCTCTCCAGCTGACTCCTCCTCCTGTTATCTGCCCCATCCATTCAACTCTTCTGGTTGCAATCTAATGGAACGCCCTCTGTTGTCCAAACTCTCTCTCTCTCTCTCTCTACTAAGATCTGGACCTCCGAATCGTCGTCGTCGGGTCGAGCCTCCCCGAATCGATAAAATTCGATTCCAGCTCTGGCCATCGCGCGAAACACGGTCCGGTCGGGATCCAAAAGTGTCGCGAGCGGTTTCTCTGGGGATGATTTTTCGCTTTCGGGAATTTCGACTTTCGTAAATTAAAGTCTAGGACCCAGCTTTCAGTTTTTTTTTTTTTTTAAATGCTTTGCGAGGCAGAGAAAACAGACGGCCTAAGTTCTTCACTTTTTAATATGAGTGAAATTTGGAGTTGAGGCGCCAATAACGAACTCAAATTAACCCTTCAAATTTTTTTTATTTTTTTATTTTTTATTTTTGGTTTTGCCGTGTGCGGTATATTGAACAGCCTGATCGTGAGTGAAACCGTAAACGAAAACATGGGCCAGCAAAAGCAACGTTGGGAATCCATCGTCACGTGTTTTTGTCTCCTCTCACCTTAAAAAAAAAGGGGGAAATAAATATGAATTTTATCACATGCATGATAAAATATAAATTGAGAGATATATAATAAAAAAAGGGGGGGATAAATATAAATTTATCAAGTTTCAAATAAGGATACTAAGTACTCTCATTTTCTTAAATAAGGATCAAAATTAATTATTGTTTCAAATAAGGGTTTGAAGTACATTATTTATCTCAAATAAGGCTTAAAGTGGCCGTAATTATTTCAAGCAAGGGCCTAATCTCGCTGGTCGGTCAAAAATTTCGGTCGATCGAGGGCATTCTAGTCAAAAATATAATTTTAATCTATTTTTAAATTAAATTAAATTAAAAATAAATTTGTAAAAGTAAAAACAAAAGACAAAAAAAGGGGATACACGCGAGAGGGGCTGCCATCCTATCTGTGGCCGCTGCCCTAACATCGATGGGGCGATGGCAATGGCCGTCAAGGCCGTCAATGCATCGGGGCTAGCCCTTGTCTTTGGTCGGCGGGCTGCTCTCCCGCCCCCTAACTTGGAGAAGGGTCACTGAGCCCTTGTCTATAGTTGGCAGGGTCATTGGCAACCTCGTCAGCCTTCAACGCGACCTCATCGGCGTTGGGACGGCGGCCTCGTGCGAGAGGGTGGCCCCTCCCATGTGTGTTTCTTTTTTAATTTTTAATTTTATATTTTAAAAATAGAGAAAAGAAAATGACGAAAATATATCTGATCAATGGCGAGTCAATCCTTTTTTTGAGATTGGTATAGCTTGCTATTTGAGATAATATCCATTTCAAGTCCTTATATGAGATAATAATGTTACGTTATGCTCGTATTTGAAACAGTATCGATTTTAAGCCTTATTTGAGAAAATAAGAAGACTTGAGGCATTTTTTTTGAAAAATTTCCACTTGTCAATGTTGGTCATTCAAATCTTCTTATTCTATAATTTTTTTAACCTTTGATTTTCCGAGTCAGCAGCACTTGAGTTTCACTCGTTTTTTTTTTCCCCTTTTTATGATGTCGTCGAGCCATCTCGACATTGACCTGATCGCCTTCGGCTCTTAAAAACAATAATTGTGAGATCAATCCCTACTTTGGAAAACTTGGATTTAGATTGGGGAATTCGTAGTAATCGGTGCCGGTGCCGGTGCCGGTGCTCCTAGGAGCGATCCGCTAATTATTACGATCGAGTCCCCGAGTCATTACGAGGACCAACAATTCGTATGTTTCGATTTTGATTTGATGGCGATGGCACCCTCGTATCCAGCTCGTTCCCAACGGGGGCGTGCCCCCCAAAAGAGAAAGGGAAAGCTTGTCCAAGGAGCCCTCGCGGTGGGACCCATTGTCCTCAAATTGTCTTCACACGTTTGACCAATTTGATAACGAACTTCATTTATTTCTCATAGCCAAAAATAAATAATAATAATAATAATAAAGAACAAGGAAAAACGAAAAAGAAAAAGAAAAAGAAAAGTTCAATCATTCGAGTGCGGGGACTACCTAAGATACAGTCCAAATTTTTCTTTTTTTTTATTTCGACAAAAATAATTGATTAAACTTTCGCCAAAAGCTAAAGAGCAAGCCGAATTACCATGCTTTAAACTAATAATTCTTGATATAAGCTCCTTATCTATCATGGTTTGACTCCTTTACGATGGATATTGGTTCATAGATTCCTTCTTTTTTTTCTGTAGTTTCAGATAAAGAGAACAATTATTACGTGACTTTTCTAGGTCCAATTTACTTTCTCACCGTCTTCAATTTTTTTTTTTTATGTTATTTTTGCTCTTTGGTTTCTTGGGAAAGAAGGAAAACAAAAAATCCCGTTCCTCCTTTACCAAAAAAAAAAAAAAAACGACTCCTAATTTTGCTAGACATATCACGCCGTGAGAAGAGAGATGCTTTCGACGAGGAGTCGCTATAGAGGGCTAAATGGATACCCGTCAATTCGCGTGATCAGTCTTCATCGTTTCGATAATGCGATATCGTTTGATTGAATTTATATTGGTGCCACATCTAATTTTGGTCGGAATGGATGTTCAGCATTTTGCTTTTAGGCTTTAAGATTTCTGTTGGGGGGGACACCTTTTCTTGGTCGTACAAATTTTAGGAAAAGTAACGAAAAGGAAATCTCGGACAATAATGATGTTGCAAGTTTAACTATCTTATGATCAAAGCTCGAGCTCACTACTTATTGGGTAAAGTTGTAGTTTTGCTGATAAACTAGGCCTATGAATTTCGAGTTTAGTTGATTTTGGGAAATCTATCAAAATAGTCATAAATTTTTCACGTTTTTGTTAACTCGGTCATAAATTTTTTAAGTTTGCCAATTCAATAATACATCTTTTCATTTTTTTTGTTAATTTAATCTTATTGATCGAAAATCGCCGATGTGGATGTCGATTGTTCTGCGCGACACTATTGACGATGCCATATTATATTTAAATTATTTTATCCTTTTTTTCTCTTTCTAGCTTCAAAGGTCGGCATGAGGGCCGTGGGTGTCGCGGACCTTGCCTCCCCCCCTTCATCGTGATTAGATTTGGCCAATAGAACTGTATTGGTAAAATGTGAAAATGTTCATAATTTAATATTTTGTTGACAATTTTTCCGTCGAGATTGAGGTGTATAGCATATTGCTGCCAATATGAACACTTCACTCGAAAACTCAACTGTTTCAACTCAATTCCACAAGATGCTCGGGTATTGTCAAAACTAATTGTTATAAATATTTAAAATTAGTGACATCCCATTCTAAATTGATATCCAATGGTGTGTTTATTTCGCGAAAAATGAATTATGCGGAAAATGTTTTCTTGAAAACAATGAAAAATATTTTTCATCGTTGATTAAAAAAATATTTGGATGTAAATTATTATCGATAATAAACACAATATTTATTGACTGATTATTTTAGTAGATATAAATAATCATTTTTAAGGAAATAATTTTTTGATAATTTATTTTTACGAAGCAAAACAAATTTGGAGCAAGTCCTGGAAGCAGTAGATTCTTCGGCCCGACCGGCTACGATCGCGACGGCAGCTCGAATCGCACGGCTCACGCTTAGAGGTTCGCCGGCTTTTTGGAACGCTTCGTTTGGAGTGCTGTAATCACATGGTCTTGCCTCCACGTGCGGGCCGTAGATTGACCGGGCGATCGCTCATCCAATTCGACGGACCGAGTTTCGCCACGTCCGCAATATCCCTAACTTTATTGACTTGGACCTCCATCCCTCCCACAAAATTTCGGGGACCGCGTTTTTTCATCTCGCGCCACGTTTACATTCTTTTTCGGATGGAATGACGAAAACGCCCGTCTCCTCTCTTTTCGTTCGCGTATTTATTAATGACGAATCAATTTTTCTTTATGAGCTTTCAATTAGTTGAGATAAGCCTTATCCACGCTTTCAAACGAAATCAACCTTAAAATAATCACGAGCCAATTCCAAATCAATGTTAATTTCCAGTGAAATTTGAAAATATCCTTCATATATACAACTGATCATGCCGACATAACTTGATACAATAAGGCATGTTAATTTTTTGCGCATTTAATGGAAATTACATAAATGGATCGCGAATGCACTTTCGAAAAAAGATAAGATTTTTTTCCCTTTCTTTTTCATGCTTGTAAAACGATCCATATTGAACATGCATTTGTATTTTTTGGCACTAGAAGAAATTAACCCATTTAATGTCGGCGTTGAATATATGATAAGCTATCATTAAAAGTTAAGAAAGCGTATAAATTTACAATTTTGCTTTTCAAAAAAAAAATAATAAAATGATCTGAAATTGATGAATTGTTTTGGAAAATGAATAGGGAGCGATTAAAAGAGTTGGCTGTAACTTTACTTGATTCGCTGGTTGAGAAGCCCACTAATAAAAAAAAAAGAGAAACAATTCTAGAATCGAGCTATCTTTTAGTAGTGGGGATTTGCACCATTTTTGGGAAAAATTATGTACTTATGTGCTCATTAATGGTGCACAAATTACGGCCCCACGCATGTTCAGAAAGACTCCCGCCGTTAATTTCCAGAAAAGGCAGGGCCAAAACCGTCACGCCGTTAAAAGATGGCGAAACGTTAAAGAGACTTTCAAATTCGGTTGCTCCCCATTGCGAGTTGCCACCACGAAAAATTCGAAAAAAAAAGGGAAAAAGGAAAATTGACAGATAGCCACATTTTAAAATCAAAATTAAATTCGAAAAAAGAAGCAGAGAAAATTAAAAAAGAAAGGAAGAAAAGGAAAAAAGCAGAAGCACAGGAGAAAAAAAGGGGGGGGATGGTTTCTTCTTCTCCACACGCCTGGGATTTTCCCCCATTTCCGACGATCTCGTTTTCCCGGATTTTCTCTCTCGATTTTCTGAGGAGCCAAGCACTCCGACCCTCGTCAGCAGTTGCTTTCGGAGATTTTCGGGTTCGCGCGATTCTCGCTTGATGTTTTTTTGGTGTGTTTGTCTGTCGGTCGACTTTTTTCTGGCGGAGCTCAGTCTGGACTCTGGAGTGATTTGATATCTGGAGGTGATTTCGGGAGGCAGATCGAAGCTGTGCGTGGTTAGCGTCGAGTGTTGCCTCTTGCGAGCGTGTTTGGTCTCCCTAGAGGTACGCGAAGAGCTTTCGCATTTTCTCGTTCCTCTTTTTCTTTTGTTCTTTTGTTTTTTTTTTGCCCTTTCCCGTTTCGCATTTGCCGATTTTGGCGTGAGTACGAGCTCGCGATGATCCATGGCGCTGGCGGATCGGGTCGAGATTCGTTTGCCGCGCTGGATTGTGTCCGCACGGGACTTGTTCGGCGAGTGAACGGATGGGAAAAATTGCAAGTGAAGAAGGGGGAGTTTTGTGCGATTACTGTTTAACACGTCGTTCTCGTCTTGCTAATGTTACTCGGGAACGGTGCTTGTGGGGTTAGCTTGCGTTTTAGTTTGCTGGAGTCGCTGTAGTTTGAACCGTGTGAAGAATTCAAGGGTCGGTTGATTTGGAAACTTACCTTCTCATGTAAGCCCTTTATGGGTTGCTGAATTAGTTAGCGAGTCCAGCATTTCGGTTGTTTTGCTTTCAGGGTCTATTGGAGCTTTAGGTTGAAGAGCATTGAGCTCTCTCTGTCGAATTATGGTCCCCACCAATACCAAGTTGATAAGCCATCTAGTGGGTCCATTTTAAAGTTTGTTAAAATGTCTTGGTGTAAAGAGAGCTTTCTGATTTCAGTCTTTATCCTCTGTAACAGCTTGTTGGCGATTCTGGACAAAGCTGGAGTGAAAAATGTCAGGGAGGTCCCAAGCCTCGCCTTCCCTTCAGTCAATCAAATCCTTGCCTGATCAGTTTAGGTTCATGGATACGCAAGCATCTGATGGCCTTGCAATGAGTGAGAAGCTTGGTAGCGGTGATGTGGTGTCATCCCGTACTCTAGGAAATGGGACTCTCGGCAACGGGGTAGCTGGAGGTGCTGAAAGCAGTGATTCTAACGTGGACCTAGCCAATGAGGATTCTCCCTATGGTGGAAGCCCTGTAACAGGTGAGGAAAGGCCCTCTATTGGTGATGAAGACTCCGAGGTCGCGGCTCTGCCCTTGCCTGCAACCTCGACTTCTCGTAGTGACAGGATATGGGGAGACATGACTCCTTATGCCTCCAAGAAGGTACAAATTAAATTTTCTGCTTTCCAGCAGATTTGAACTTGAAACCGGAAAGAAGAAAGGACACTTTTATTGGTGAAGTTAGTTATTTTCTCAAACATCACTTTATGACAGAATGTCCTGCATTTCGAGTAAATTTTGTAAATCTTTTAGCTATAGGCTTTTTTTTTTGTGTCTTTCTTTATCTCGATTTCTGTTTGGTTAGCAAGAATATGATAAAATCACATGCTACCTCTCCGTGTGTTTATTCTTGTGTAACAAATAATATAAGATTTACTTCTACTGTGGATACGAACTACTCTTGAATCTTGGCTGTGATTGGTAAACAATGGTGCTGTTGAAACTGTTGCATTGGGAATCTTAGTTCGGCACATTCTCCTTCCCTGAGAGAAGGATAAGGCTAAGGTCTTGTTTATGTGCATGCCCGCATTCATTTGCACTGTGAGAACTCTGTTAGTACTTGCGAGAAAGTTCATTTTTCTTTATTCATTTTCCTAGCAATTGTTTCAGAAAGCTGTAAATAAAACGCGGTTTAGATCACATACTAAAGCGTGTTTTTAATCATCCTATCCCTCATCCTCGCGTTTAGAAGATGCAACTCCATTGCTTAAGCTATCGAGTTGTTGTTTCTTTGACTAAGTTTTAGTAACTCTCGAAGGGATTGAGTGATAATAAAAATTACGCGCTATTTAATTAATCACAATTACGTTGTAACTTTGTTTGTTCCAGAAACTTCAATCTTGGTTTCAAACTCCAAATGGGGATTGGGAGCTGGTGAAGATATTATCAACTTCAGGGGTGGAGACCCTAGTTTCACTTCCTGAGGGTAAAGTGAGTCACTAAGGAAACTCTAAACCACTGCATTAGTGTTTGAAGATTGACGTTTATTTATTTATGGTTAAATTGCATCCTAAGTGTAGATTTTTAAAGTAAAAGAGGAAAGTTTGCTCCCAGCAAATCCCGATATCCTGGATGGAGTGGATGATCTCATGCAGTTAAGTTATTTGAGTGAACCCTCTGTATTGTACAATCTTCAGTATCGGTACAATCAAGACATGATCTATGTAAGTATATTCTAATGTTCGATTTGCAGTTTTCTTTTGGAGGACTCTGTTCTTGCTGACTCCATTTTCCTTGAAATATTATGCATTTAAGACGAAAGCAGGGCCAGTATTGGTAGCAATAAATCCCTTCAGAAAAGTTCCTTTATATGGTAATGATTACATTGAGGCATATAAGAATAAGCGTATGGAGAGTCCTCATGTCTATGCTATCACGGATACGGCAATAAGGGAAATGATACGAGGTGCTTTTCGATTTTAGTCAACTTTTTACTTGAATGCAACCTCTGGGAGTTGTGAACAAGTTCTTATATAAGTTTTCTTTCTTTCAGATGAAGTTAACCAGTCCATCATCATAAGGTTAGCATCTTAGCACCATCTTCTTTCACTTTTCTTTGATTTACAGTGTGTATAGTAGACTTGAATACTATGCATTAAGATACCAATCATGCCTGTGCAACTTCTCGGGTTGAATTTGGGGAACCTTGATTTTGCATCTTTATTTTAGATTCTTGAACTTGTATTATTATGTAATGTGTTGATTTATGATGATGATCTCATCCTAGGTATCTGAGTTATAGGTTTCTTGTGACAACCTTGTGGTTAATAATGATGGACTGTCCTTTGGTCAAGCACCTGCCTTTGTACTTTTCATTGTCGCGGATTGGCGTTGCTGGGGGAATCTGTCGATCATTTCTATCTTCATTGTGAGCTATTAAGCTTTACATATTCTTAGCTCATCTTAGGCGGCATGGTTTATGCCAAGCCATGCCATCCAGCTTTTTACCGTTGGAATGCTTATGGAAGTGGCTCAATTTGTTAGAAGTCTTGGAGTGCTGCACCACTTTGTCTCATGCGGTGCACTTGGAAGGAACACAACAAGGGACTGTTTGGGGGTTTAGAATCGTCGGTTGCTTTTGCATTGTGCTCTTTTATTTGGCTGTGGACATTTTGTTTGACTTCACATAGTTTTGTGATGTTTTCTTTCGATTATTTTTCTTTTTTTTTTTCCCTTTTTTTTTCCTTGCACAGTTCTGATGTACTTGAGTTGTTTATTACCTATAAAAGACATAGTTCTATACTGTTAAATGGTAAGCTAGAGTAGGACAGAGTGGATTTGTTTTTCTCTTTTATGAGAAATAAAGAGTTTTTTTTTATCTCTGTTCTGGCAACTAAGAACTTACCACTCTAAGCACTAGGTTACGTTGTGGTTTAATGTTAGCTCACCCATATATATTTCCAAGGACCTTAGGATTCATAAATCTCTTTGCAGTATTATTGTTGTTTTCAATTGAAAGGGGATTGTGCAATTCTTATCTGTTGGTTTGTCTCTTCATGTCCATGATTATGGAATGCGTGCTAGAAACAACGGTGGAATGAGCGCACTGCACAATATTGAGGCAGTCAGAGCATAGGCTGTATAATGTATAGTGATAAAGAGTGAGAAAGGACCTTGACGATTAAATTAAGATCCCTTTAAAAATCTGTGTGTGTTATTTTCTGTTGAGCAGCATTAGTACTAGGCCTTTCAGATAGCAGTCATTGGCTCATGTCATTCGTTGAATCCTGTAGTTATGGTTTTATCTATTTATTCCTCCAGCGGTGAAAGTGGAGCAGGGAAAACTGAGACTGCAAAGATAGCAATGCAATATTTGGCTGCCCTTGGTGGTGGGAGTGGAATTGAATATGAAATACTGAAGACTAATCCAATATTGGAAGCCTTTGGTAATGCAAAAACCTTAAGAAATGACAACTCAAGCCGCTTTGTAAGCTTTCTTGCCTCCATTTGTTTGACATGCTTGGGTTGCTCGGAAGCAGTTTCACATTCTTTAGAGGACATCTTTTGCATTTCATGTTGGGTTAACTTGAGTTATTCATGTGACAGGGAAAGTTGATTGAAATACAGTTCAGTGAAACTGGAAAAATATCCGGAGCCAAGATTCAGACCTGTAAGATGATTCTATTTGTTTTCTCATTTCTGTTTCGTTTAGATTCTTTGTAGGCCACACCCAATTAATGTTTTGTTTCTCTTTCTTGTTTTTCTTCTGTTATGATGAAGTTCTACTTGAGAAGGTGAGATTTTCGCTCAGCTGTTTGTAATTGTAGTATTGCCAATTGTTTGTTTTGATTGAATACTCATTCTATGAACAGTCTAGAGTAGTCCAATGTGCAGAAGGTGAAAGGTCTTACCATATTTTCTACCAGCTCTGCGCTGGAGCTCCTCGCTCCCTGAGAGGTATATATTTTGTTTGAATCCTTCATTTAGGATATTCTAGGATACTGATGGATCAGCATTGCAAAAATGCAGAAAGAGGAGCTTTACTGCTGTCTCAATTGTAAAAAGCTTTACTTGAAAGAATATCGTGATGAAAATGGTAACCTATGAAAGAGTACAGGCATGCTATATTACCATATCCGCCTTAGAAGAGAATACTCTAGAAAGCATCCTTGACCCATTGCACAAATGGACTGGGATATACTATACTTGACATCTCCATTTTCTCAATTTCTTGTTCTGAAGAAACTTAATTTTTGCTATATACAAGATTGTTTACAGGAAAAAGAGTCCAGAAGGTCTAGAATGGAATTACGAAAAGACTTACTAAACATGTATTAAAAAGATTCAGAGTAAAATGCCAATAAATCCCAATTTTTGCAAAATGGCTACTTGGAACATAGAAATTGTCCTCTTACTTTCCATCCAAAACAGCCGAAGCCTTTAGGAGGATTGTCTGAAATGTCCTTTTCTTGGCATGGCGCTTGAATTTGACCCGTGTGTTGATTAATTTCCGTGATATTGGCCTGAAATCAATCTATCATTGAAATACCAGGCTAATATAAAATATATGCTATGACAGTAATGTGGGATCTAGTTACTTGGAATCATAGAAAGTGTTAATATTTGATCTTGAAAAATGTTTAGGAAATTGCCTTTTTATGAAGAGAAGCGTGGCAATTCATCTATGATATCCAGAAAGACAAAATTGAGGTTGCTGTATTACTGTAGTACATAGCCCTTAGTGTACCTCTTTCTTGTCCCATTTCCCCATTTAAGATTTATCTTTTAATAATACATTTTGGTTTTCACTAATTATGTTTCAAAGCAGTTCTGGCCTCCTGACAATTTGTGGCATAGCAAAAAATATACCGCGAAGCTGATGCCTTATTGTTTTATAGATTTACACTGAGAATTGATCTGATGATTTGCTTTTTAATTCTTCTGGCATAGAAAAATTAAATCTTAGAAGTGTCGATGAATATAGCTATTTGAAGCAGAGCAACTGTTTTTCAATCCCTGGAGTTGATGATGCCGAACAATTCCGCATTGTTTTGGTATGCCTTCTTCCCTCTTGCACAGACATTTGTATACCCTTTCTGTCATTATGATGACCTTGTGCAGTAGTAAGTGGGTCACGTAAAACTAACCGTCGCTGCTACTGAGGCAGGAAGCTCTGGATGTTGTCCATATAAGCAAGGAAGACCAGGAGAGTGTATTTGCAATGCTTGCTGCAGTATTGTGGCTGGGAAATGTTGCATTTACAGTGATTGACAATGAAAACCATGCAGAGGCCGTGGAAGATGAGGGTAAGAAATCTCCAGATGTATAAGTCAAACATTTTTTCAGATTTCTTTTTCCCAGAGAAAAGCTGCATTTTATGAAGAGTTAATCGAATTGGACACTTTACTTAATTAACCTGTTTTATTAACTTCTATGGGAAGATCAACTGTGTAGGATTTTAGCGTTGTAATCCTTGACTTGCTTCAACATACGGTAAATTCATATATGGTAGGACTTAACCTTGTTTTTTTTTAAACATCCTTTTTTTAGTTATGCTGTGTTCTATTCCTCTAATTCAGCGGTAGATAGGACAGGCTTGTATTTACTGACACAAATGTTAATTTAATGAAATTTCTCTGTATCTGCATTTTCTCCAACAGCTTCCACATAGCCATGTCATTTCTAATGTTAGGTGGCATGGGTTATATCAGTATTTCTATCTCTCCAAATTCACTGTATCTGAGAACAGATATTTTGATTTGGCTATCTTCTCTGTCATATTGCAGGTCTTAGTACCGTAGCTAAGTTGATGGGATGTAGTTGTGGAGAACTCAATTTAGCCCTGTCGACTCGGAAAATGAGAGTTGGGAATGATACAATTGTCCAAAAACTCACTCTCTCACAGGTGAGAAGTCCCTAGATTGTTGCTAAGTACACGTGAATTCTTTGATGTAGAAACAGTGTTCTTATCTGTTGATATATAGTTAGCACTCTTTCTTCCACTCCTTGTTATTGTTCGGTATTTTATTTCATCAGTTAGAGAATGTTCAAATATCATGCTTCAATCAATAGAGTTTTCCAAAAGAAAGAATAAAATGAAGACAAGCAACTACCATACCGATTTCATAGGTTACTAGGTGATGAAAAGTCTGGTTAACCAGTTTTCTCATCATCACGATCATTTGAGTTTGTTGTTTCCCTCACCCTACAATTTGCGATCTCTTTATGACCAGTAAGAGTGGTAGAACTTTTTCACTGCTCTGTAATGGCTTTCTTCTTTCAGGCTATTGTGACAAGAGATGCCCTGGCCAAATCAGTTTATTCTTGTTTGTTTGACTGGCTAGTGGAACAAATTAACAAGTCCCTTGCAGTTGGCAAACGGCGTTCAGGGAGATACATCAGTATTCTTGATATCTATGGTTTTGAATCGTTTGATGTATGTATTGATATTTCTCTTTGATTAATTATTCATTCTATTTGGTATTTCTCTCTCTTATGCTATATTGTTTGTTGCTGCAGAAAAATAGCTTTGAGCAGTTTTGTATAAATTATGCAAATGAAAGGCTGCAGCAACATTTCAATCGGCATTTATTCAAACTAGAGCAGGAGGTGAGTAATATATTCTGTTTCCTCAGTATGGGCAAGATACTAACTTGAAATTAGCTATTAATTTTCATACATCCCTTCATACTCCCTCATTGCAAATGAATGAGGTTCTAGCTATAGAAATCATCGACGGTCTTTCAAAATATCACGTTAACCAGCACCTGATATGCTGAATTGTTCAATATTGTTGAGAGAGTAGTAAGTTGAAGGGAACTTATGCAATATGTTGTTATTTGTTATTACCTATCTAGGTAAGACAGACAGATCATTCTTCTCAGCGCTCTGTTCTTCGACACTTCTCTTTGCCTCACTCTAACTATACAAATCCAAACAAATACAGTGACTTCAATAGGATCATTCATCATGTGCAATTATTTGTGTATCTCGAGGACTTTTACAATGCAATCAATATTGCTAAGAGAATATTCACTTGCGGTCACTGTAAATTGTATCTCCATTCAACACGATCAACATCAACAACAATTTTATCCCAAGCTAGTTGGGGTCGGTGGTCGATGAATCCCAGAGATCAACATCAATATCAACAACACATTTATCCCAAACTAATTGGGGTCGGCGGTCGATGAATCCAAAAGATACATAAAATAAAAGCAAGACCGATCGAGGGAAAAGAGATATCATCAACATCAACAACACCATTATCCCAAACTAGTTGGGCGAGGGAAAATAGAACTATGTAAAATATATATAGGCTAAAAAAGATAGTCAGGAACATGGGAATTTTGCCCTTCACAATACTAATAGCCTTTCTTCATTCCGTGCTAAGATAAACCGTAGGCCAATATATGTTCTTATTCATTAAATCTTGTTTTACTATTTTCCCTCAAGTAAGTTTCGGCCGTCATATTCTTTTCTTCGTGTTATGCTCTTTGTAACAAACTTCTGTTCTTATTGGAGCATCTAAGGATCTTCGAAGAATATGCCCAAACCATCTCAATCTATGTTCTCTCATCTTTTCTGTCACCGGTTCTATTTCAACTTTTCGCCGAATATTTTCATTCCTTATCTTATCAATTCTTGGGGTAAATGTGTTGTTGATGTTGATGTTGATCTTATCCATTCTTGTATGATCACACATCCACCTTAACATCCTCATTTTCACTACCCTCATTTTATGCTCATGTTGTCTTTGTGCTTGCTAACATTCAGCTCCGATAGCATAATTGGTTGAATCCGTATAGCATGGTTGGTCTTACATCAAACCTGCTATGGTTCTATGGCTTACATCCTTATCAGTCTCTCTCCCCTTTTGCAATATTAATCCTAGATATTTAAAAGTATCGTTGTTGGGTACCTCATGTCCGAGCATACTGATGGCTTCTTGATCTCCTCTTCCTACTGTTTCAAATTCACACTTCAAGTATTCGGTCTTTATAATTCTAATTTAGCGCGAACTCTAGTCCTGATCTCATTAATTAGCACAATATCGTCTGTAAATAGCATACACGACGGCACCTTATCTTGGATATCTTTTGTTAGCTCATCCATAATAAGGACAAAAAAATAAAGACTCAAAGCAGAATTTTGGTGTAAGCCTATTGTGATTGGAAAATAACTTGATGTGCCATTACAAGTTTTCACACATGTAGTAACACCGTCGTTCATATCCTTGATTGTCTTTACATGATTTGAAGATACTTTTTTCTTCTCATAAACCCATTGCAGAACCTTTCTTAGAACCTTATCATACGCCTTCTCGAAATCAATAAACACCATATAGAGGTCCTTTTTTCTTTCTCGATGTCTCTCCAACAATTGTCGTATCAAGAAAATAGCCTCCATGGTAGATCTTCCTAGCATAAATCCAAATTGATGGATAGAAACCTTGGTCTGTATTCTCAAATGATGCTCAATAACTCTTTCTCATAACTTCATTGTATGGCTCATAAGCTTAATGTCTTTATAGTTGGAACAAATTCTAGATATCCCCCTTGTTCTTGTAGATAGACATAAGTATATTCTCTCTTCATTCATCAGGCTTTTTATTAGTTTGGAGGATCTTGTTAAAAAGGCTAGTCAACCAACTTATTGCTACATCTTCTAAGCATCTCTACACTTCAATAGGGACACCATCGGGTCCCAAGGCTTTACTAGTCTTCATCTTCTTTAATGCTTCCTTAACTTCTTGCGCTTAACTTTACGCACAAACCTTTAGTTTAAATCATCAGAAGCATCTTCCAAATCCACCTCACTTCTCTCGCTTTCTCCAATAAAATGTTTTTTAAAATAGCTTATCCACCTTCCCTTAACTTCTTCATTTCTTACCAAAAGTGTTTGATTTTCATTCTTGATACATCTAATCTATGTAAAGTCTTTACTTTTTTTGTCCCTTGACTTTGCAAATCTATAGATACTTTTTTCTCCTTATTTGCTCCCAAATTTTTTGTATATATAAGTGAAAAGCTTGCTTTTGGCCTTTCGCACAGCTTTCTTGGCACTTTTTCTTGCCAATTTAAACATTTGCAAATTCTCTTTATTATGACATCTATGTAAACATCTGAAACACTCCTTCTGTTTAATTGCCTCCTGCACCTCTTCATTCCACAATCAGGTTTCCTTTGTTTGATGCCCGATCTCTCTACTTTCCCCTAACACCCCTCTTGCCACTCTTTGAATGCATTTAAATATCTTCTTTCACATCATATTTACTTATTGTATCTCCATTGTAGTAAGAAAAAAATATTCTTTGGTTGCTTCAATTGGAAAAATGGTTGAATGCTTACGTGAACTTACCATGAAGTGAACTCATTGTTGGGGAACCAAAAAAAAAAAAAAAAGCTCATTGATAATAGTCCTCATTTCATCTTGATCGCTAAAAAAGCGCTGGGTTTGTAATGGCTGTTCAGG
Organism: Rhodomyrtus tomentosa; assembly: GCA_028455895.1. Lineage (NCBI taxonomy): Eukaryota > Viridiplantae > Streptophyta > Magnoliopsida > Myrtales > Myrtaceae > Rhodomyrtus > Rhodomyrtus tomentosa. Next base: position 6,637,655 of record JAPCWY010000011.1, on the reverse strand, counting down.
AAGATACACTTCTTTTGGAATGCAGTAGAACACTGAATTATGTTTGTTGTGGTATGCACCAGAGCAGTTTGAAATCTACAATTCTTCTTATACTTCTAAAAGTAAGTGCTTGCCCATCAATTTCTTGACCGCAGATTCATATTTTTGTCTCGCTATACCAGGAGTATATTCAAGATGGCATTGACTGGGCGAAAGTTGACTTTGAAGATAACCAAGTTTGCCTTAATCTTTTCGAAAAGGTATGTAGTAATATGTTTTTTCGTCGAACTATGTGGGATTGACAATACAATAAGCCATTTCTATACTCTCTGCTGAGTTATCTTGCTATTTTCAACTGTAAATTACGGTATATTGGGTTCAGAAGAGCAGTCACAGCTTTTTTTTTTTTTTTTTGTGTGTGATCGAAGAACTATACCCACTAAATTTAATGATATAGGAAAGAATAATTCTAGGTATGATGAAAACCATCAACTAAATTGGTTTACAATGAGATATAGCAAAGTGTTACTGTATATTGAATGTGAACCACTTGTTCAAAGGCCCAATTATTGTCTGCCATATCACTTAGTAAGCAAATTTACTAAACTAGGCTCTGTCTTAGAATACGTTGCATTACTCTAAGCGGAAATCCCCAACAGTTGCTATTGTCCATCTTAATTTCGAAGCTGTTTTGTCCATTCAATGCCAAGACAGCATCGCAATTGATTCTTGATGTGGCACTATGTCTAAAAGTACTAATCACGTCTCCTATTGCCTTTTTGTTTGAAAAGCATGATCATTTTTATTTTCTTCTTACTAGATATATGAACCTCTCTTAAATGTGGTTTCTTAATTGTTTATGCAGAAGCCATTAGGTTTGTTGTCCCTTCTAGATGAGGAATCCACCTTTCCAAATGGGACGGATTTGACATTTGCCAATAAACTGAAGCAGCATCTGCATTCTAATTCGTGTTTCAGAGGGGACAGAGGCAAAGCATTTACTGTCTGTCATTATGCTGGGGAGGTAACATCTTATAAACTGATTCTCTCTGATAGTCCTGAGGATATTACCTTGAGCATTAGATGAGAACATGGGCCGAACACAATTCTGTCAGTGATAGCTTTGTTACTGTTGTTGACATACTGAAATGCCTGGTCAAAACAATATCATCCTCTGGCATTGGTCAAGATCATATCTATTAATTGTTGCATATAGGTAGCTATGTTATTGGTTCTAACTATTACAACCTAAGGTGTATGACGGGGATTAAATGAGGTAATGTCTAATCATTAAGTCTTAAAAGAGTTAGTAAGGTTTTTTGTGTGTTTGAGAATCTGAAGACAGCAAATTTCTCAGGTTCATTTCTGAAAGATTTATTATATTTCTTCAAATCTCAGGTTACATATGAAACCACAGGATTCCTAGAAAAAAACAGGGATTTGCTACACTTGGACTCCATCCAACTTCTTTCTTCATGCTCTTGTCAACTACCTCAGGTATTTGCGTCAAATATGTTGACTCAATCTGAGAAGAACGTCACTGGCCCCCTGTTTAAAGCAGGTGGTGCAGAATTTCAGAAGCTGAGTGTTGCAATGAAATTTAAGGTATGCCATTGACCGGTTCTTGAAAATTTCTTCAGCTTGGATTTTGACTGGAAGCTGCATCTTGTCATGTGGGCTCCAGTGTATGGTAGGCCATTGCCTTGTGTGTGTTGACTTTGAAATATAATCTACACTTACTGTATGTTTGGCGAGGAAAAAAGTTCTTCTAGATGTGGTGTTGTGAGTGCATATGCTGTTAATAACTGGTCAAGGCAAGCGAGCCGTGTAAATATTTTTGCATTTTTGAAGTCATTTAGTTGTTCTGTTTGCTCACATGGGGTATCTTTTGGAACTGTGATATGCCTTTCAACTGCGCCACTTATGGCTAGCCATGAACGAAAAAATAACACATTCCAAATTATGCTAAGCCTATCAAGGATTCACGAGTGCTTTTCTTTGTTTTCTATGGAGAAATTATTAAGTGCCGCATTTTGCATCTGGCTTAGCATTCCTTGTCAAACTTCATCAAAACTTAAAACTTTCTTTGCCATTCTATGCTTTTTGCGACCGACACTAGTTAAATTATTGTGTGGAGCTTCACAAGTTTATACGAGAAAATCTTAGACAAGTGGAAATCATACGGGCAACGTTGATCTCTTAAAGTGTATTTGTACATTCAGGGAGATAAGTGCAGTAAGCTCCTGAAGCACTCTCAATTCTTTGAGAATCAATTTGCTTTCCTAGCTTATTCCCAAAACCTTATGCCATTCCACTGCTAGGCATGGACAAAATAGTTTGTTGATAAGTCATAACTGAGTAATTATAGGCAAGCTTAAGTCTTTGAATAGCTAATTCAGCTGTAACCGTACGAAAATTATGCTTCACAAAATAATTGCTTCAGATAGGAAATAACGGACTGCAGTTGTTAAAGCTGTGAAAATTGCAAAACATCTCTGATTCTTTCCAGTTCGGACGAGAACGTATGATAGGGTCAAAGTGCGTCTATGAGGCTTGAGCTTCAATAGAAGTTTCAGGAGAAAAAATCAAACCATCATTGAAGGAGACTATAGCTAAAGTTATTCCATTTCTGTTTTCCCTATTCAGCTGTGTTTTATGCTCCGTTTTTCTCTGTTAAAGTCTGTATTATTCATTCTTTTGTATGATTTGTACTACTTCAAAGGAAAAATTGGACAACGTGACATGGAAAGAAGGATGTTTTGACTTCTACGTTCGAGTCATAGAGTCACTTCGTGCTTAGAGATTGGTGATCTATATATTTATGACCAGGTTCATCCATTTGAGATAAATAAATGTGCTGACTGCTTGTTCACAGGGTCAACTTTTTCAATTAATGAAACGCCTCGAGAGCACCACTCCACACTTCATACGTTGTATTAAGCCCAATAATTTCCAGTCTCCTGGAAAATATGAACAAGGTCTGGTACTGCAGCAGTTAAGATGTTGTGGAGTCCTAGAAGTTGTTCGAATTTCCAGGTCTGGCTTTCCTACCAGAATGTCTCACCAAAAATTTGCAAGGAGGTAATTTTTTTTTTTTTTTTTTTTTTGGGGTTGATGCATGCTGAACTCATTAACAATTCTCATCTGCCTTATCATCTTTGTTTTGCATTTTTCATCAGTGCTTTTAGTGTCTGATTGTTTTGGTTATCTTTCTGCAGATATGGTTTCCTTCTTTTGGATGATGTGGCTTCTCAGGATTCACTCAGTGTTTCAGTTGCCATTCTTCATCAATTCAACATTTTGCCTGAGATGTACCAAGTTGGCTATACGAAATTATTTTTTCGAACCGGCCAGGTCAGAAGAGTACTCTTCCATCTGTCTCTCAGTTTGATTTTTCTCTATCTTGATTACAGCACAGTGGGCAGATAAATGAACATGCAATAACATGCTGTTAAAATCCAGATCTTTTAGATTTTTAAACGCACCCCTAGCCTGCATTCCTCAATCTTTTCGGGCGCGTGTGTTTTAAGTGCTAATGACTTGTAATATGGGTAATCACTCATTTATAGTATTAATGTTTCCCTTAAACTGTACACATAGGGGATGTTTGTTGAAGTGGAAATCTTGATATCTCTATTGAAGTCTCTTGATCTAGTACTTGAATAGACATCTATGTAACACGACCAATGAGTTTGGAGTTTGCATCTCCTCCTAGCTTCCCCTATTTCTTGTCTTCATACATATCTCCCATACTTTCATGCACATTCTATCTTAACATTGTTGGAGATTCCATAACTGTCCAATGTATGCTTTGGCTGGTTTCAGCATCTCTGCAATGTTTCTGCATCTCAATGACTTGGTATTAACACGTTAAGTACGAATTGTTGACACAGATTGGGGTGCTTGAGGATACAAGAAACTGTACCCTCCATGGGATTTTACGTGTTCAGAGTTGCTTTAGAGGGCATCAAGCTCGTCTACACCTGAGGAGGCTTAAGAAGGGGATTGTCACTCTTCAGTCATGTATTACTCTGTCCTTTTCTCACATACTAGATTCCGTTTGTTTTATTTTTTGAATAAAGTCACTAGTGTTATTGCGCTTGGTGTCTGATTTGAACTGTTAATGCAGTTGCTCGTGGGCAGAAAGTCCGGAAGGAATATGCTGTCTTAATAAAGAGGCATAGAGCTGCAGTTATTATACAAAAGAGGGTTAAAGGGTGGATGGCTATGAAAAAATACCATAAACTTTGTGATGCATCGGTCATGTTACAATCAGGTAGAATCCAATCACCTGCTTTGGGTTTGAATATGCATCTTTCTCTTGGCTGGATGGGGGAAAAAACTGGAGCTTGGTCATGTCTATCCCAGTTTTTTTTTACCTTTTCTTTCTTTTCTTCTCATTTTCTATTGTTTCTCTGTTTGTTCAGTCCTCTTTTTGTTTTATTTTGGTCCCGAGGTATTTTTGTTTTGTTTTGTTTTGTTTTTTTTTTTTTTGGGGGGGGGGGGGTTGGTCCATGCGTAGCAGCAAATTTAGACTACGGTAAAACAAAACCAGGAAAAGAAATCATTTTTCTTTTTCCCTGCTCTACTAGAGGGAAAAGTCATTTTCACATCAACTGTCCTGCATGTCTCCAAATATTCCAGTAAAATGGGCCTGTCCTAATCAAGAGTCCTACAAATTTGGGCCACTTATAATCAAATTCCCATGTTCCTACATCTGAGTGACCTAGGAGTGATAGGTGCATTCTTAGGGTCCATTTGTTTGAAGAAAAACTGTTTTCCAACTTTCCGGTGTGTGAACGACGGAAAACTAATCGATTTACATAAAGCATTTTCCATGGATTGAAAACAAGAAGCTTAGATTGGGGGAGAACGACTTCCCCCTTCTTGCACGGAAAAATCACCTTCCTTGAAAATGATTTCTATTCAATGAACAAATTCACCCTTATTATCTACCTATCTTGTTTCTATAGGTATCCGTGGCTGGTTGGTCAGAAGATGCTCAGGAGACATAGGATTCCTGAAATCTGGGATGAAGGTATTTCGTGATTTGATTTTATTTTTGGTCGTCACGATTGATTCACAATGTTATGAGATTTTTTGTGCAATACTATTTTGTCTGGTTGAACATAATTAGCCTTTATTGACAGTTTAGTGATCCTGAGTTGCTCTTCTGATTTAGCCAGTTAAGTGATTTGCCAATTCCTTTTGCATGTCCCTTTGATGGTGCGGCACTCTTTCTGCAGTGTTCTGTCCTACGTATTTATCCTCAATTTCTCATGGATGCGAATATGAGGAAAGTGTCCAAGTATACTATTATTGATAAAAGAGCAATATATATTTATTTCAGAGATAACAAAGAATACTTATATGCTTAGGATTAAGCCTAATACATTTACACAAATACCCACAACTTGCTAATACTCTAAAGTAATAAACCCAACATTCCCTCTCAAGTTGAAGCGTTGATATAAGAAAGTCCTAACTTGTGACAAATATATGAAACTCGTTCACGTCGAAGAGGCTTTGTGAAAATGTCTGCTAGTTGCTCTTCAGAAAGTGTGTGTACGAATCGTATGTCTTCATAGATCATTTTTTCTCAAACAAAATGACAATCCACCTTTATATGCTTCGTTCGCTTATGAAATACTGGATTGCTAGCAGTATGAATAGCAGACTGATTATCACAGCACAGAGTAGACGATCCGGTCATAGGTAGTCCAATCTCAGCCAACATACGAATCCATTGAAGTTCACCTGTAACATTAGCCATAGCACGATTCTCGGCCTCTGTACTAGATCGGAAAATAACAGATTATTTCTTACTTTTCCATGACACAAGATTACCACCAAGAAATACACAATATCTCGAAGTAGATCGACGATCCATAAGGCAACTAGCCCAATCTGCATCACAATATCCTGTCACCTCCAAAGATTCAGGGTTGGAATAACTAGTTATACGAATATGACCCTGATTATGGAACACAAGTCCTTGACCTGGAACTACCTTTAAATATCGAACAATTTATAGTGCAGGTTGCCAATGAGTAGTATGAGGAGAGCTTATAAATTGACTCACCACATTAAAGCAAATGAAATATCTGGATGGGTAATGGTAAGATAATTTAACTTGCCTACTAATCGGCGATACTTCTCTGGATCATGAAGAAGTTCTCTCTGTTCATTGTCAAGCCTCACTCTAGGACCCATAGGTGTGTCACCAGGTTTAGAATCACGTAAGCCAACCTACTTAAGAATGTTAAGAGTATACTTTCGTTGAGAGAGAGCAATGCTGCCATTAGCATAGGCAGCTTCGATGCCAAGAAAACATCGAAAACGACCTAGGTCTTTAGTGTTAAACTCCTTTTGAAAAAACTGCTTGAGTCGTTGTATGCTTTTAACATCGCTTCCTGTAACAATGATATTATCACCATAAACCACAAGAATAACACATCCTTTTGAAGATGACATACTAAATACTGAGTGATCCACATTAAAAGAGCAATCTATCTTTATTTCAGAGATAACAAAGAATACTTATAGGCTTAGGGTTAAGCCTAATACATTTACACAAAAACCCCCAACTTGCTAGTACTATAAAGTAATAAACCCAACATATACATACCAAACAAAAGTGTCAAAGTAGGAAAGATTATATGTACTCTTTTCCTATGTTGCTCACTTTACTTGAGCGGTTAGATCATTGTTGGGTAACGGAGGCAGGAAGTACCAAACCAGCTTATCAAGTACAGCGATTAAAATCCTTGATTAGTACTTTTCTTGATTGCTGTATCTGAAGTATATTTACTCTCATATTTGCTCTTTTTCTTGTTTAGCTCTCGAAAAGTTATTTTTTAAGCTTTTGGTTAACCCAAGCTTTTAAACAGGGTGGTGAACCAGAAGAGGTGCTTGTGAAGGCATCTTACCTTGCTGAGTTACAGCGTCGTGTCCTCAGAGCTGAGGCTGCTCTGAGAGAAAAGGAGGAAGAAAACGACATCCTTCACCAACGTCTACAACAATATGAAAGCCGCTGGTCTGAATATGAGTTGAAAATGAAGTCCATGGAAGAAGTGTGGCAGAAACAAATGCGATCTCTGCAATCCAGCCTTTCAATTGCTAAGAAAAGCCTGGCCATTGATGATTCTGCGAGAAACTCCGATGCTTCAGTCAATAATAGCGATGATAGAGACTTTAATTGGGATACAGGAAGTAGTTACAAGGGCCAAGACAGTAATGGCATGAGACCTATGAGCGCTGGCCTTAGCGTCATAAGCCGATTGGCTGAAGAATTTGAGCAGCGGAGTCAAGTTTTTGGTGACGATGCGAAGTTCCTTGTGGAGGTAAAGTCAGGTCAAGTCGATGCGAGTTTGAACCCTGACAGGGAGCTCAGAAGGCTCAAGCAGATGTTTGAAGCTTGGAAGAAGGATTATGGGGCGAGATTGCGGGAAGTAAAGGTGGTTTTGCATAAGCTTGGAAGCGATGAAGGTGCTGCCGAGAGAGTAAAGAAGAAATGGTGGGGAAGAAGAAACAGTTCCAGAATCAACTAATATCTTTTTGTTCACTTATTAGTCCCTTATATATGTGAATCGAGATCAGATCGATGCATAGAGATTGTGAGAATGTTTTCACTGAGCTACTTTGGAGAGCACGGTGAAACTAAGATGTATATCATTTCCAAAGATCAAAATTGGTAGATGTGAGGAAATTAGTTTGGACCGTGGGTCCTGTTTGTCGTCAAGGCGATCAAGCAAGTTTGTTATTGTAAATCAGTCTCTCTTGAGATAATTCGACGGCCAAACTGTCGAGGTTTGATGTGCAATGTTCACGAATCATTCTGGTTTTGTCAAGAGTGCCTTGTTAGAAGTAGTGGAGTTGAAGCTTAAGCTACAGCTGCGATTCAGTCAATTAATGCTGAATGCATACTGAACTTCTCATGACGTTTGAATAATGCTGCTCTTTTAACGCTTCTTTTAGCATTGATGGGATCTGTCGATCTTTGGAGAACTAGCATTTCAGCTGTTGTGATACTTGGATTAGCTGATGGCCGATTGTGATTTCCGAGAAATGAGACAACAAACCCAAGATGGTTAAAAGCACAAGCGAATGGGACAGGGCGTCGCGGTCACCTTAACTCCTTTTTGACGAGCCTAAGCCGATCCGTAAGTCGAGCTTAACAAGATCGAGATCACGATCAGAGTAAACCCGTGAATCTTAATCTGAAGCAGCTTGTTCAATGAATCGACTGGGGTTGGACTGTGAGGCCATAAGAACACAGCTGCAAATCAATTCTCATTCCATCCTCACATCCATAAGATAGGAAAGTTGAACATTGAAGTAAATAGAGCCAAGGGCGACTGTGGCAACGCTTATGTCTAAAAATTAATTTCTGTTCGGAATTTGATTTTTTCTTATTTTTGGAGAAAAAAATATTTTTTTCATTTTCAGGACTCCAAAATTAACTTTTGCAACAAAATTAACTTTTTTCATGAAGTTGCGTTAGCGCGCCCTAATAAAAATACAATTTTTTTTAACAAAAAAATTGACGAGCAGCCTCATCGATGACGTGGCTCAAAAGTGCCCGGAACCCAGTATCAGCCCAAAACGAAAACGGCCAACAGAAAAAGCGAAAGCGCACCCCCGCGAGATATGAACAAAGGCGCTCATCTTTCCCTCCCGTGCTTTGCTTCTTAGCGCCGCGCCGACGATGCTGGCGAGCGGCTATCGCATCTCGCACCATCTTCGAGAATGCGATCTCCACCATCGTCGCTTGGGATTGGCGCTCGGGCAAGGGCTCGATGGCGCCAGGATTGTTCAGCTCTCGTCCCTGATGCTGAAACCTCTAGCCGCCGCTACCGGAGACGGCGGCCGTCGGTCGCGGAACCGCATGGTTTCTTCCTGCTCCAGCGTCCCCCCTCAATCGCGTGGCGGAGTCCCCATTCTGTCGGATAGTTTCAGGTTTGAAGCTTAATCAATCGCATCCCGTGTAGAGTGGCATTTTGCTCTTGATTCGGTTTTCTTTCTTCTTTTTCTTTTCTGCTTCACTTGCTCTGGGTCGCTGTTATTCGGCCAACTTTTAGCTTGTTTTGTGCTGAATCCGCCATTTTTGCCGAATCGCGTAATTTTTCCTGCTTTCTGTCTTCACCTGCTGGCGCGTCCTTGCTTGCGGAGCTTTATGTGGTATTGCTTGTTGGGCTGAGGTTGGAATTTTCTTTCTTTTGCCTCTTCTTGCGTAGCCAACAGGAAAATGCTCGCGAACCTGTCTCTGAAGGGTCGTCCTTGGTGGCAGGTTTCCTTTTTTGATACCAGCAATTTCTTACTGTTCATGCGTTTTGGTTGTTCATTTCGATGAGTATGTCCTGTATTTTGTTTCTGCACACTGCTTGGATGTGGAATCCATTTAGTGAAGGACATCACTATTAGTATGTCTTTGCCAGCCAGGTTTTTTCGATTCTTCTTTATTATCTCTATTGTGTCAGCGGTTAGACCAATGTCATTATTAAGCTTAACATTCTGTGAAGACACGCCTTCATAGCTAGCTGGAGCAATTAGGACAATGTTCCTTCCCTTTGTATTTCTCTTGGGCTGCCAGATTAAAAGATGACAAAAACTAATACTAGTTAATGTCTGGGGTGATCATAAAAACATGAAAACTGAGCCGAACCAAACCGATAAGTTCAGTTCATTGAATTTTTGTTATTGGTTTGGTTTTGGCTTATACCTTCGGAAACCGAAAAACTGGACCAAACCTATAAATTTGACGAAAAAAATTCCCTTTGACTTATAGCCTTAACCAAGATCTTCCTGTCTAAGATCCACTATACTATCAAATGAAAGATTTCTACTGCGTTCATCCTTTTAGTTAAACAATATTTGTTAATGTTTTGATAATTTAATCTGGAAAATGTTTTTTTTAATAAGTTAGTGGAAAGAAGTGCTTTCTGATTAATTTCCATGCCGTGCTGAAGTTAGATAGTATAAAGATGTATTAAGCTTCTTACTTGTAAATCACCTTGATGATCTTGCTTCTATTTTATTTATTTTTTTGGGTTCATTGACCGCTGACCCCAACTAGTTTGGGATAAAGTTGTTGTTGATGTTGTTGTTGACTTATAAATCACCTTGACGATAACGGTTTGAAACGGAACCAAATTGAGATGAAGCTATTAGGTTGGTTTGACATGTAATGTTATTGGTTTGGTTTGGGTTTGGGCTGAGATTTTCCCAAACTGACATGTTCTGTTCTGCCAAACCAAACCAAACTACGAACACTCTAGTTAATGTCTTTTGTCTGCTAATTCATCTACTTCCCTTTTTCTAATAGAAGGAAGGAGGAGGAATGGTTTTATCCAATCTATTTTTTTGCCTGAAGTGCCATAGAAGACTGCACGATCACATCTGCTTCTTGTTCATCGATGTTGATGAATTGCCATTGGAATTCTACTTTTCGTTATAACTTCATGTTGATATCACAGCAAATGTTGCTGGACTGAGCGTACAATTCGAACTTCAAACTGAGAAATTCTTCAACTGCACACGGAGATTATGCTTTCTGTGTTCTTATATTTGTAGAACTTTCACCTCTTCGTGCAACATGATTAATATTCCACAGAAATGTATGGTGAATTAGACTTCTAGCTGAAATGCTGGTTAAAGGAAAAGGAAAAAAGAAAAACGTTATTATTAGCTCATTGTTTGGTGAGCATTATCTATGTTGCTCCTTATCCTCATGTTATATCAGGAAGTTATATTCGTTTTGCTTGTCGCATACCTTTTCCATGGGGATATTTAATTTCTTATTTATTGCTTCTGGATTTACACAGTAGGAGTTCATATAGTGCATTAATTTTGTTTTCTATCATTTTAAAAGGAGGTATTGTGGCTCTTGGAAAGTTTGATGCACTTCACATTGGTCATCGAGAACTTGCTATTCAAGCATCGAAAGTTGGAACGCCATTCCTTTTGTCCTTTGTAGGAATGGCTGAGGTACTCGGTTGGGAACCTAGGTAGGAAACTATGCATGTCCAAATTTTCTGTGTCTCTCCTCTTCATAACATCTTGTATTAAATTTTTGTATTGGCCTATCTTGTCTCAGCTTATTTTAATTATGGTACTTGGAATGTTCGTACGTACCCGATAAAGGAAAATTTTACGGAAATATGGCTCAACGTGATTATTTCTTCTTCTTCTTTTTTGCTTGTTATTTTTTTTTTCACTGAACTATTTTTCTTTTTCTTAAGAACCACTTTGTCCCCTTGTTGGGAAGTCATCAATTTACTGTGTGATTGACGTACGCTTGATCTCATAGAGTCCTCTTTTACAATTTACACTTGAGCATTCTTGTTAAAGATGTGTGTAAGTCGAAGGGCAGCTGTCACTGCCATGAAATGAAAACAGACACTTTATGGGCTTTGGTCATCTGAGTAGACAAACCTGATACTTGTGCTGGAGGAGGTATTTTGCAATTTAGGAATGGCACGGAAATTCTTAGCCATAGACCATGCCATTTTCTGGTGAATTATGTGAACCAACATCATTACAGATGAAGTAAGAGGAGGCTCTTTGAATTGCTGATTGTGATTGGATTTTGAACTGTCGTGGCTAATAGTCATAATTGGTTCCTGAACTTCTGCTTTCCGCTTGAATTATCATCTTGGTTTATTTCTAGCATTTTTTTACCTTTGCATTTATATTGTCTTTGCATGTTCATTTCGATTTGATTTCTCATTGGTCCTGATCAACACATTTCAAGGCTAGCGATACCTTGTAGATGAAATGTTTTTAGTGTTCGCTCACTGTTTTTATGGTTATAAATACAAATGCAATTTCTAAATGAAGATTTGACATTGCATACATGTTTCTCAAATAGGGTACCTATAGTTGCCAAGCCTGATCGGCAGCGGGTTTTGTCCTCATGGGCATCATACTGTGGAAATGTCGTTCCTATAGAGTTTCAAATAGAATTTTCAACTGTTCGGTATCTCCGCCCTGAACAGTTTGTTGAGAAGCTATCTAAGGAGCTGGGCGTGCGAGGAGTTGTAGCAGGTACTATTTATTTTTTGACTGCAGAGTACAGCCTCTATCTCTTTTCTTAACCTTTGGTGTTATAGACTCCAGAGTTCAGACCTTGCAAGGTCATGTTAGGTCTCTCTTCTCTTCATTTTCAGTTGCTCTTGCTTTGTTGCTTATGCCAGGTGAAAATTATCGGTTTGGATATAAAGCTGCTGGTGATGCATTGGAATTATCAAGGCTGTGTCGGGAATGTGGCATGGGTGCTTATATTATAAAGTCTGTAATGGACAAGAACCAAGAATTTTGCCATATGGATGCCAGCGATTTAAATGAGAGAGGGCAAGTCTCATCCACCCGTGTACGGCATGCTCTTGCTGCGGGAGATATGAACTATGTGTCTGAGCTCTTGGGTCGCCGTCATCGCCTTCTTATAAAGACCACGGGTCGAGAAGTAATTAGTGGCCCAAGACATAGTTTTTGGGCTCCCAAATCCTGTTTATTGAATCTTGCCCCAAAGGATGGAGTATATGATAATTGTTATATTGTCAATGGTCAGGAAAACTTAGTACCATGTAAAGTAGTTATAGACACGACTGCTATCCATGTGCAAATGGATGAAACAGGTGTATGTAACAATTTTGGTACTCACGACTTTCAGCTCTTGCATATTGAATTTGGCGATTCAAGAGTCTGACTTTGCGTATAATAAATGTCCGGTGATTTTGCCTTTTCAGTTAAGTGTTCCATCCATGTTCGGTGGTTCTTTCTTTGTAGACAGAGCTATCAAGGTCTGCTCGTGGTTCAAGGGGCAAATATTATCCGTCTCTTTACTACATTATTCTAACTTGACATGAAACTTCATCATCAGAGCAGACGCATGCTGTTTGATGGAATAGTATCGCCTTGAATCTGCGTGCGTCAGGATTCAGGAAAAAAGCCAATGGTGGATATGACCCTCAAGAGAATTGGTGAGTAATCTGCAGTTGGCTTGTTTTCAGTCAATATCCATTTAAATTTGTCCTCTAAACTTGGTGTTTGATTATTTTACCTGGTAGCTTTGGTCTAGTTCTGCCGGTAAACTTGCTCATTATTCTGTATTCATTTCTCATTCAGTCATTTGAGTAGACCTGCTTCTGAGATAGCGAATGTGCTTTTATTGCATTTTTCTCTGTAGATGGATTTCCATCTGGTAAGACATTGCTGTTGATTGCAGTTTTCTTAACTTCACTCTCCTTTGTCGCAATCAATTATTTTTAACTAGCTTTACGCGATTATGAGCTCTTAATGTTAGCTTGATGAACTTATTGTGCCGTCTAAAATAGGCGGATTGTATTTTTAAGAACGCACCATGTGGTGTGGAGGCATCTTTTTAAGTGGAACCTAGAGTCTGACATATTTAGCTTCAAAGGGTGCTTTGGCAAATTCAATTTTGAGAAAATTTCCTTGCAATGCACCATTTTATAGTTCTATACTTATTAATCAGGTTGGCTGGCAAAAGCAAAGCATGCACACTATAGTGTGTTGTAGTCATGTAGAGATGAGTAAACTGGGTTTGCTGTGTCAAGCAACATCAGCTTGATTATTTTGTCCTTCAGATTCGAAAAGAGAGTTTGTTGTATTTGCCGGAACTTTGCAAGTTCTTTTTCCTTTTGAACCGAATCATGTTATCACTCCAAGGATGCTAACTTTCTAGATTTTCTTTTAGAACCCGAAAAAGTCATGTAAGTCAAGAAACTGGGGGTTCTCTTTTGTTTTTCTTTCTTGTATTTTGCCTGGCAAGATTATCAAAACACAAAATTTCTCTCCTCTCTCTGTCTCTCATGTTTTCTGAATGCCATTGCTTTGCAAGCATGACATTTATCAGCGCGGTGACATTGAGCCCCAAGAATTCTCACATTAAAGATGGTGACAAAGAAAGTACCATGTGATCTCTTTGGGGGCACTTCTGTGCGAGTGTCCTTTACTGCGAATTAGGAAAATCTAGGTTTTGGGTTCTCTTCTGTTTTCCTAGTCAACTGAAGAATTTTCCTTTTTTCGCGTCCAATTTTTAGAAGCAAGCCTTTTGGTTTTGGGCGGTCTGTGCTGGTTCCACGACCAATACGAATCCAAATCGACTAAGTTGCGGCGGGACGAGTTTGGTAGTTGTCAGTAGCTTTTAACTGTCATCAAACGAGTTCATTACTTTGAATCTCCCTAGAGTTGCTTGAAGAGAGGGGGGTTCGCAAGGCCTTTAAGGATGATAGGTCTGATGCCTTTCCACTTTTGAGGGCGGGGAGTTCATGCAAAGGCTTCGATCTAAGTTCCTTATCGTTTCAACTACAAACTCGGGAATATGTTATGATACTCCATCCACGATTTGTAAAATTACCATGTCAGCAAGTAAGTATTGATTTCGTGATTCTCAATTGAAAAGGAAAGATGAGGACAAGCTGTGTTTGTGTGTGGGCATTGATGCGCGGGCATATTCTCGAAACTGTCACAGCAAGCGCTCTGAGTGGAAGCTGGATGAAGGCCACAAATTCGTTGCTACCAGATTCTGGCAATTTGGGAAAGCGACATGAAGAATCTTGGGCAATTGCTCCGCAGCATGGAAGCTCTCAGGGACGGTGCCCCAACCACCTTTGGATTTTGAATACGTCGTTATTCCTCTCTCTCTCTCTCTCTCTCTCTCTCTCTCTCTCTCTCTTTTCCAGGCAAAGCATGTCCGAAGAATATTCTAGGAACTTGCGTCTGTCGATTCAACTTCACGCGAGGAAGACGAGTTAAAACCTCTTCGAAACGTCAACGCATTACTATTGATTCTTTCGTTCCGTCTTGGTACTCGTCTACGTCCATTTTGCACTGCTAAAGAAAACGCGATTATGTCGTCACCCATTCGAGTGGGTTTCCAGCGAGGATTCATAAAGATTTTTACACCTAACTTTGAAAGAGATGACTAATGCTCACTCGCAAGATCAAATGATAATGGTAGAAAATTTCAAGAGAGATTGGAAAGAACCGCGGGGAGCAAAAGCTCTATTTCCGAATTCGGATGCGGTGAATATCCCTAGTTCGTATTGCGATTCATAATTTTTTAGTATCTTTGTTCCGTTGTTGACCTATAGAAATACGTATCGTAGTGTCCATGTACATCGGCTATAAAAAAAGAAGAAGAAAAAGACATGGATCTAATCTACGAAATCATATTTCCAACAATTCACGTGAAATTTAAACTATCTTTTGCGTATCCTTTTGACATATTCGAATGGGGTGCATAAATACACATCCCACCTCTCAAAAGGGAAGGATGAAGCGCTATTGCAGATTAGATGTACCAGTTAGAATTTTCTTTAAAAAAAAAAAAGACACGTCCTTTAACAGAATAAAAAGAATGGAAAGAAAAAAAAATCATGCAAATGGTCGCTGATCTTTAGCTCAATGCTCAGCGTAGTCCAATGAACATTTAATTTGACCTATATGGTCTTTAAACTTTAACTCAATGTGCAACGTTGTGTTTAAAATTTCAATTTTATTTAATGAACTTTTGAAGCATGTTAGTTTTCAAATTATAAGAAAATGTTCAAAGTGGTACTTGAACATGAACTAATGAAAAGATTACGTTGAATATTGTTTCTATAATTCTAGGATTAAGTCGAACATGTTTCAAAAGGTTTATGAATATATTGGTCAAATTAAAAAGTCCATATATCAAATTGTATATGAGGATAAAGTTTAGAAATTATATTGGTTAAATTATAAATTTAAGCATCATGTTATAGATTGAAGCAAAGTTCAAAGAGGAGGAAAACGAGGGAATTAGTGCAAATCATTGTCAAGCGAGGATTTCGTGCGAATATTCAGGGGTTTGCATAAAAGGCACGCGAAGCAGGCAGGCAGCAGCCTTCCCCTCACCCCGGAAAAAGGGCAAAAAATGCAGAAACATCAATTTAAGCGCGCCGGGCGATTTCGGAACCCAGACACAAAGTAGAAGAACAACCGAAAGTTCCTCTCTCCCGAAATCAAGGAGATTCTCTCTCCCTCCCTCTCTCTCTCCTCCGTTCGCCGTCGTTCTTCGACCGCAGAAGGAAACCCGCCGGAGGATCCCTCTCCGCCCTCCCCTTCATTCAGGTGGGTTCTGTTTGGTTTCGTGTTTCGCCATTACCCGATTGCCCAATGCTTTTTTGCCGTCCTCCTCTGGAGCGGGCTGTGTCGGTCTTCGCTTTTTTTGGTTTTTTTTTTTAAATTATTTGTAAAAAAAGGTGATTTTGACGAGCTTGGATTCATCGGCAATGGCCGCTCGAAGACCCAAAAAGTACTCTCTTTCTTCACCTTCCCTTCGTACGTGATGGTTTCGAGCTTCCCCGTAGAGAAATTCCCAATGAATTCGCTTGCAAAAGATTTGTTTTTTTTTTCTTTTTTTGCGATGGGGAAAAATTCTCGACGGATGAGGCCTCGAAAGCTGGAATGCGGGTTCTCTAGATTTGCTTAACGCCGAACGTTTCGCGCACTCGCAGTCGAGTTCGAATTACTCGTCGTGATGGAGGAGTTTGAGTTTTGGAAATTTTGGGGTTCAGAAAAACGGAAGAAGAGTTGTGGGCCTGTTATCTGAGCGTTTGTGCGGCTTGCACAACTCGTTTGGACTCCGGCGGGGGCAAAGAGGTAAATTCGGACACGCTTCACGGGTCAATTCAGCGGTCGACGTGACGTATTCGGCCCGCTTTGGTCACGGGTCACCGACTCCTCCATCCCCTTTTCCCGTTTTGCCCTTTTCGACCTTTGAGGAGGTCGTAATCGTCTTCTTTTTCATTATGGTCGTCGATCCTGATGTGTATGGGCTCCTGTGTTATCGGAGCGCGATTATTCATCAATCGCTTTCTTGTCCTTTTTGGCCCTCAATGGTAATACCCGCGTTTCCTATTTGATCTTTTCTAAACCTCTGTTTTATTGGTGAGTCCCATTTAGATGGCTTTCTCGTTTTGATGGGTACTTTATTGTTCTTAAATCTTTCTTGAACTGAATCAAATTGACCTTCTCTTTTTGTTTCGTTAATCTTGCCGTGTTCTTGTTCGTGGCAGCCACCTTTCTCTAGTCAGCAGAGGCTTTGACCGTCAAAGAAGCTTCCTGGTCGGTGGGGTCTTGCTAATCGATGATCGGGCTGTCAAACCACATTTGACAGCCCGGTTTTCTTGAACAGAACCTAGAGCGTCCATATTATAAGCAGGCGAGAATTTGAACTGTTGCCAGGTCAAATAAAAAGCTCCCATTTTGTATCTTTATTTGTTGCCGGGTTCTCTTCCTTGGATTCGGGATCTTTTATCCCTGTAACAACAGCGATCTGTCGTCTGGTGGATTCTTAAACCCTTTTGCTTCAATTCTTGCAGGTGAATCTTAATTCTGGGCTTTCTTGGTTCGGAGCAACCTGACTGTCTTAGCGTTATTAGTATAATTATTTTGCTTGTGTGAAGAGGGTACTTTGGATTGGCATAATAGAATTTGAGCTACATTTACGTGATGGGTTCGTTGTCCGGGATCTTTCAACGCCCTCTTGTGGCAGCCGCTGCAGTTGCCGCAGCATCTGTCACAGCTGACATACCCGACAAATTATCTCCTTCGAAATCATCTGTCACTTGCTCCAATCCGGAGCAGCTCGACTCTTCGTGTACATCTAACACAATGCAGGACTCAGATTCATCATGGGTTTCGCAAATATCAGTCTCGAAGCTTTCGAGTTTGTCATTTGTGAGCAGAATCCGAACACCTCTTCCCAACATTAAGGATCGATTTCCTCATTTGGGTCACAATCTTAATTCGAATTTCTCGAGCTCTTTTGTTGCGGCTTCTCCGACCTTAGTAAATCTATATCAATCTGCGGAGTTGGTGAAAGGACCGAAGCCTAGCACATCTGCGAGTGCACTCCCTACCTTGGCTTCAGTTTCGGCTTCGGCTTCAGGTTCTGATGTTCTGTACAGATGGCATTTGCCTGAGCTGCATTCTCTAGACATTTCGGGATATTCAGATTGTTCTTCAGAAAAGCAAAGGACAGTTGTGGTGTTATTGGGCTGGTTGGGAGCGAAGCAGAAGCATTTGAAGAAATATGCGGAGTGGTACACTTCAATGGGATTTCATGCTATAACCTTCACCTTTCCCATGGCCAAGATTATGACTTACCAGGTTGGAGGCAAAGCAGAACAGGATATAGAGTCACTTGTGAAGCATCTGGCTGATTGGTTAGAGGATGAGCATGGGAAGAATATCGTTTTTCACACTTTTAGCAATACGGGATGGTTAACGTAAGTGCGCTCTCTCTCTCTCTCCCCCTCTCTTTCTGAGTTAACCTATTAATTACCTTGACTGAGCATGCTACTATTCTTTTTTTTTTTTTTTTGTGATTTGTAAAATTGGCCTGACATGTTAGCTGATCCGTTTTACTACAGATACGGAGCTATTTTGGAGAAGTTTCAGGAGCAGGATCCTTCTCTGATGGGAAAAATAAGGGGTTGCATCGTAGATTCTGCTCCAGTTGCGGCACCAGATGCTCAGGTAATTGACTCTTTTGCTTTAGTAGTTGCAGTGTTAGAACTTTATCATCTGGAAGTCACTTGCTAGGCATACAACTAAATTTCGCCATAGATATCCAAGTCCTCTCAGTTTGATGACTTATATTCTACCAGTAAATGATTCTTCAAATCTTGCCCCGCCTCTTTTCTAGTGCTCTTCTGTGATATGCTGGTCAATAGGTTCTAAATCTTTTATCATCAGTCTCCTATTAGTTTTTACTACTAGTAGGTTCTTGGCGTGGAGTATTTGCACTTTCTGATGATTATGATGAGCATTTGCAAGGCAAAAATCTGTTGGGAACGCGACGTTTCTGTTGAGTGATCTTTGGTTCCTTTATCACTACTATAATTCTTCCTTTCTTTTGGGTGTTCAGGTGTGGGCATCTGGTTTCTCTGCGGCATTCCTGAAAAAGCGTAGTGTGGCAACAAAAGGATCCTTAAGCTCGAATGAGTTGGTTACAGGGGTGGTGGGCAGTCATGTAGTGGCGTCGTACCCAAAGCCTGCGGTAAGCGAAGCAGCCTTGCTGTTGATTCTGGAAAAGTTCTTCCAGGTTGTTTTGAATCTTCCTTCTGTGAACAGGTATGTTGCTCCGCTTGTATATATCTTTTGCATGCACATCAGCAATGTATCATGAGAATTCGTAGTTGTTTCAAGTGTTCTCCCTGCAATCATTAACGTCCGCATCATACCATACATAGGCACGTGCTCAGAAGCATAGAGATCATACTCTGGTTATGCTCTGAAAAGCAGCAAAAATCGGAACTTCAATTGATGTCGTTCTTATCTTGTTGTCTACTAATGCAGGAGGCTTAACAATGTCCTGGATGTATTGTCATCCCGACCGCCAAGTTGTCCACAGCTATACATCTATAGCTCATCAGACCGAGTCATTCCTTCAGGGTCTGTGGAGTCGTTTATAAAGGAGCAGCGGAGGATGGGTCTTGAGGTCAGATCCTGCGATTTTGTCTCAACACCTCACGTCGATCATTTTAGAAGTAACCCACAATTGTATACCAGCCAGCTTACCCATTTTTTGGAGGACTGCGTCCTTACTTGCTGCAGAAGACTTCCATGAGTTCTAACCACAGAAAGGGACATAGTATAAACTGGTTTTTGTCTCTATTCTTTTCCTCTTTCTTGACTTAATTGTCATCTACAAATGAGTAAATGATTCTTTCTTGTTGAAAATTCCTTAGTTTCAGAGGTGATTGCTCACCATGCTGGGAAGAGACAGAGTTATGAACATATTGTAAATTTTACTAGACTGCAATACAAGGAAAAAAGAAGAAGAAGAAGAATTCCATTTTAATGTCGTACTATCTTATATGTGAGATTCAGTACCGTTATTTTGAATCGCCGTAAAGTGTGTGCTTGCATATTTTTTTAATTTGTTCACAAGATACCCTCTTGTGGCCACCCATATGTTATCTGAAATCTATCTACCAAGTTCAATCTATCTGAAATGGAGTCATGATGATACAGGGCTACTATGAGGGATTGTTATTCCGAAGCGAAAGTGAGAAGTTTTGTGATTTCCATCATGTATTCAGTTCGTGCGAAGCGAATTCAGCTGGTTTAGATTCGAATTTCAGTGGTATATACGGCAATATATGGCTGAATAAGCTAATTACACAGGTTAAATGTGCTAAGAGATAGCAAAACTATTTGGTCATTCACCTATCACTCCTATTCAGTTTTTACTATCAGTCCTCAATCATTCAATTAAGTGATAAAGTCGGCCAAGTCTCATTTAATAAAAAATCTGTCCTTTCCAGGAAAAGTTTTTGGAGCTGACAAGGGTTCAAATGGTACAGATCTCAACCACTCATTTTTTAAGATTCAATTGAACAATGGGAAGTGTTCGTTCGGATGTCGTCCCACCCAATCTCGGCTATCTTGTCAAGCCGAAGAAGATCTTCATGAGCGACCTTTCACGTACTCTGATCTGTCTGTCAGTTAGAGGGGCAATTCAGCAGCACGGCTATAAAAATCTGAGAACTAACAGGTGCTCTTTGTTTCTTTTGCTGTGAATGTGGGGCTTGCATAGCGTCTGGTGTGCAGCATGAATTCTCGAGATATCTGCATCCTCTAGTGATGGATGGTAATCTGATGGAAAGCAAAATTAGCGAATCACGCTAATTTATGTTGATAACCTCTGAAAGGAGTTAGAAATTTAAGAGATTACTAAGCAAGATAAACAAAAAAAAAAGTTGCCAAGATATTATAGTATACGTATATAAACGCCGATAAGTAGCCCAAACGAAAGTGGCGCATTATTGGGCGGCAATCCAATGGGGGGTTAATACTCCCTAATACGATTTTGACCCAATTTTTTTTTTGTCTCGTACAAAAATATCAATTTTAGGTTCAATAACGATTATGACTCAAACTTTTTTACTCCACAAAAAAATATAAACTTTAATTCGAGTCTTAAATTAACTCCCTTAATTTGAAACTATTAGTTGTCTAACATGACAATTTCATATCATTAATAAATTCACATGGCTTGCTTATTTGGATTTAAGGCATCGTATTCTTAGCACAGAATTTGAAGTTGTTCATTTGATTCACTTTTCGCACAACTTAAAGGGCGACGGTTAATCTATTCATCATCTCCTTCATTTTACCGATAAGCATCAATTGTTTAACTGGAATCCGAAATTATGTATTACACCCATGGAGAGATCCGCTAATCTCACGACTAAAGCCTTTTTTTTTTTTACAAGCTGATGTAGCACAAATGATGTCATCAGTTTGTGTTAGGTATTTTTCAATTTTAGGAAATTAACGATATAAATTAGATTATATATTTATAATATTTTATTCAAATTCTGATTAGATTTGATTTCAATATTTTTTTAGGTCATCTTTAGGATATTTTTAAGAAATCTGGAGTCATATTTGTATATAAGGATGTTCACCTTTGTAACATTGACGTTGTCATTCAATCAAATTTCTAAAGTACTTTGGAATTGTTCGAGCAATTGCTTCTCTCTGCGTCACAAGCCTAGCCCTATCCCCTCCCCGAAGAGAATGATCAACTTCATATTTTGTGCCAATAAGATGATGAATAGCATCTTAGGGTGTGTTTGTTTCAAGGAAAGTCATTTTCGGGAATTCGTTTTTTGGAAAATGATTTTTTGGAAATCATTTTTTCGGAAAACGATTTATTTTCCTTTGTTTGGTAATATGTTACTGGAAATATTTTTTGGTGTTTGGGTTCTCATTTGGAAAACGATTTCAAACTCATCAATGAAACTGTCCTTAACACGGGTCGAGAGAGCTAATGTGAACTGACCTTGATCGCTGGTCCTGGCCCTAGTCCCGATTCTCGGCCCTAGCCTTGATCCTTGGTCCTGGTCGCCGGCCCTAGCCCCCTGTTCGGATCCCCAGTCTTCGACACCGGCTTGATCCCGGGTTCCCGGTCCCGACCCAGTACCTGGCTCTCGGTTCCAGTCATCGGGTCTCAGCCCTGGCCTCGGATCCTGTCTCGATTTCGATCCCCAGCCCCAGTCGCCGATCCCTGGCCCCAATCACCGATCCCCGGCCTCGGACTGGGTTCCCTGCCCGGACACCGATCCTTGGCCCCGACCTCGTTCTTGGTTCCGGCCCCCACCTCAGTTGCCGGCCCCGACCCTGGTCACCAGTCCTAGCCCCGGTCCTCCATCCCCAGCCGCAACCCCGGTCTAGATCCTTGGTCCTTGGCTCTAGTCTAGATCCCCGGCCCCGGTCCCGACCATGATGCTTGGTCCCCAGCCTCGGCCCCGATCATCAGCCCCGGTCCCGTTCCCCTGTCCCTGTCCCTGACCCCGAAACTGGTCTCCGTCCCTGACCCTGATCGCCGGCCTCAGTCTTGGCCCCGACACTGGTCCTGGTCCCCGGTGCCCGGTCTCTGTCACCCGGGCCCTGGCCCCGGTCCCCGGTCCCAACCTCGGTCCAGATCCCCGGCCCTGGTCTTGGACCCGGCCCTGATCCTTAGTCGCTGACGTCGGCTGCGATCGCTGGGTCCAGCCCCCGGTCCCGATTCCCGACCCCGGCCGTGACCTTGACCTCGGCTCAGTTCTTGGTCCCCGGTTTTGGCCTGGGTCGCTGGCCCCGACCCCATTTTTCCAAGAAAATGAGAGACTCAAATTTGGGAAAGTGTTTTTACTTTTTTATTTTGAGGAATTTAATTTCCTATTTTAATGAATAAAATCTTTGTTGACCGGAAAACACTTTTCGTTGACCAAATCATTTTTCGAGAATCAAACGAACGAAAATTCAGAAAACACTTCCCTTGAAAATACTTTTTTCAAAACAAACACACCCTTAAATCCACGCCAAACATGCCACGTGGATTTATTGGTGAAGTGAAATTGCCATATTAGATAACTAATGTTTCAAATTAAGGAGGACTGGATTTGAGACTCGAGTTAAAATTTGTGATTTTTCATGTAATGAAAAAAAGTTTGGACCAAAATCTTCGTTGGATTTAAAGTTGGTGTTTTTTTATGAGGCAAAAAAAGTTCGCATCAAAATCGTCATTAAACTTAAAGTAATTGATTTTTTAGGAAATTAGCCCCCTAATGGGAGAAAAGGCAGCGAATCATGCTAATTTTACATTATGTTCCGTCACAATGGTTAGTAATCCAGGAGTTGACCAAGGCAAACAAGAGTTGATAACTCAATAGAACAAGCTAACAAGTTAAAAAAAGAAAAAGAAAAATGAAAATTTAAAATATGGCCGTTCGTCCACCAAAGAGTAAAACAGGCCGCACAACAACAGTCCAACAACCTCTGACCCAAGAGTCGACAGCAGAAGAAGCCACTGGTACTGGTTGTCCTGTTTCTCTCAAGGGTTGCATTTTTATGCACTTTGCTTGCTTCTTCCGTCACCGACTCTCTCTGAGTCTCTTACCAACAACCCTCGTTCGTCAACCATCTGAATGGTCGAGATCGTATTCTCTGGTTCGCCCTAATCCCACCAAATCTCTCCCAATCCCATCTCGAATCAACCCCGTCGTACTCTATTCCCCGTTCAGTGTCCGGGGTTTGCGATCGCGCCAATTCCCGACTCATGTCTGCTCCGATCTGCGGCGACGCCGGTCCGGCCGAGGTCTGCATAAACGACATCCTCACCGACGACGAGCTTAGGTCGGTCCTGGCGAAGCTGGACTCCGACAAGGACAAGGAGATCTTCGGTCTGGTGTGCAAGAGGTGGCTCACTCTCCAGAGCTCCGAGCGCCGGAAGCTCGCCGCCCGTGCGGGTCCTCACATGCTAGTCATGCTCGCCGCCCGGTTTGGCCGAGTCGTCGAGCTGGACCTCTCGCAGTCCGTCTCGCGCTCCTTCTACCCAGGCGTCACTGACGCCGACCTCGCCGTCGTCGCCAACAGGTTCAAGCGCTTGAAGGTGCTCAATCTGAGCAACTGTAAAGGTACAATTTTCTTTTCCTAAGCTGTTTTATTGCTTAATCTTTCGGGGAATGAGACGAGTCTCGTTTGGGATGGAATTGACTTATCTTTTTTGGTTACTGTGTGTTCTTTGTTCGTCGCGGATTGATTCGTTTCTTTCTTGTACTAATGCCGAAACTGCTATTGCGCCAGAGCTAGTCGGCTGCGGTACTGAAATTTTATCACTTTAACAGATTCATCATATATTACCTTTTCATTGAAGATATTCTTTTTTTCCTGAGTTGCAGGTATAACTGATAAAGGAATGCTGGAACTTGGAGATGGTCTTTCGTCCTTGCAGTCATTAGATGTATCCAATTGCAGGAAGCTGACAGATCGGGGATTGGAGGCGGTTGCCAAGGGTTGTCATGATATGCGTGCGATGCATCTTGCCGGTTGCAGATTTGTCAGCGATGCATTGTTAACGGTTCTTGCACGAAATTGTCCCAACTTAGAAGAATTGGTGCTTGAAGGATGCACCAATATAACTAATGATGGAATCAGCGACCTTGCTAGTGGGTGTCAACAAATCAAGCTGTTAGATGTTAGTAAATGTAGCAATGTAGGAGACTTCGGGATCTCTAATGTCGCAGAGTCTTGTGCTTCTTCTCTAATAACCCTTAAGTTGCTGGATTGCTGTAAAGTGGGAGATCAGTCCATTTTATCCTTGGCCAGCTTTTGCACGGGTCTTGAAACCCTTGTTATTAGTGGTTGCCGTGATATTTCTGATGAGTCTTTAAAATCTCTGGCTGCTGCATGTGGAAATAGTCTGAAGATCTTGGGAATGAATTGGTGTTTGAACATATCCGATTTGTCTCTGAGCAGCATCTTTGCTCGATGCAGATATCTTGAGGCTCTTGACATTGGGTGTTGTGAAGATGTGACTGATGCCGCCTTCCAAGGTCTGGCTAGTGTGGAAGATGAATTGAGTTTGAAGATTTTGAAAGTTAGCAATTGTCCCAATATAACAGTGGCAGGATTGGGCATTATTTTGGACAAATGCCGCTCCCTGGAATATCTTGATGTGAGATCATGTCCCCATCTTTCACAGGCAGCTTGTGATGAGGCTGGGTTACAGTTTCCTGACCGTTGTAAGGTCAACTATGCCGGCAGGTTGTCCGAGCCTGACATGTTACTTTAGCTGCTTGAATTGGTGCATTGAGCGTTGTTGCCCAATTTTCAAGTGGAAAAAACTGATGAAGTTTCAGCTATGGACTTTCCTTGCAAGTTTGGTGGACATCTGTCTGGTGTGCTGTACCCCAACTCCAAGTGGTATTCTTCTGTTCCTAGTGATCAGCATTTTGTGATGGATGTGGGATGGAGTGTCATCTGCTTTGAGTTATATGTAACCAGAAGTTTATCTATGTAAATTGCAGCAAAACTTGCTTTCTTTCCTGACATTCATACAATTATGTTACTCTTCACCTATCTGCAGCGTGTAGGCATACTAATGCAGTGCCTTATCTGTATAGTTTCCACAAATTCTCCTCGAGAGATTATCGATTGGATAGAGTATTACACGGAAGAGGATGTTGGGATAAGCTGCACTTAGATAAACACGAGTATTCTCCGTTTTGTTCTGTGGCTGGAAGTTCGATTTCGGCGAACACTTCTGCAGCAAGTTACCTTATAAATTTGTGAAATTTTTCGTAGTGTTTTGTTTGCGCTATCTTGAGAGAGTTTAATCGACCTATCAGAAGAAGCGATGGCCTTTTCGGTTGTCATGAAATGCAGCGTTGTGAATACTTTCTATTCCGGTACTGCCTGGACATGCTCGAGCTTTTATTTGACTAATCCAAGTTCTTCAGTTTGAAGGTTCACGGGAACCTCTGTATTGACTTAATTTTTTTGCTTCCCTGAAGATTTTAGAAGAAAGGATGCGGATGCTACACATTGTAGGGCTAGAGGGACTGAGAGGGAACTAGAGTATTTTCGAGGTAACATGTGATATGTGATGACATGTTTCTCCAAGGGGTCATTGTTAAGCGTCCTTACTTCTACTGTTCGCATTTGTGGAATGTGACGCGCTTCTAGCTTCAATAAGTTGATTAAATGTTGTAGTCTGGAAGGCCCTGAAGAGAAGGATAAACACTGGAGAGAAAATTCTCTGTGCTCAATACATGTCCTTATTCCGTGAAGAGGATGAGCATGTCTCATATTATGAAATCGGGCTCGCAATGAGCAAGCCGAGAGGCTCATAGACTGGAGTTAATTTGTTGTTCTGGAAGCAAGATTCGGGATAACTCGAATTTTAGTAGCGCTGCATTTCTCAGAAAATTCTATACAATTTCTTCGACCGGTATAGTTTCCACAATTCAAGTAACACAATTGTCCAAGTGGGCTGTTCGGCGAGCAGCTCCTTTGTGAATTCCGGGTGACCAACTTGCAATTCTCGCTATGCTTGAGAGATTGCCCGTTGAAGGTGCTTCAGTGTCTTGTGATGATTCAAGAACCCCATGAACCAGAAATCAAAACTGTCGACTGTGACTATGTGTATGTACTTCTCCGACGGCCTCTCGACATTTTCACTTTGGTTTGCTTCCTCTATCTTGGAAAGTGGGATCGACACCTGTAGATAAGCAAGAAATTTCGTCAGAAGTCTTCATCTTATGAGGAAAGAGAGAGGAAAAGGGTATTAAGCAGCATAGAGCAGAAGAGTTTTCATGTCCGCTTTAACCAATTACCTTGTAATGGGTTCGGGCAGATTCGCCGATTGGGGATGGCAATTTGATCGACCTCTCGCTGCAGAAGGCAATTTTTTCCGTGGAGATGAAGAGGAGACCTGCTATAGGACCCGCTGTTGTTGACAGATAACACTGGGAAGCCTTTGTGAGTCTCTCCCCTTCTCTAACACTGAACAGATGCCTGAAAACTTTTTCCATCCCTCCTACTTGGAGAATTCTTGCTCCCAAACTCAACTTCCCCTTCACAGTTTCAGAGATCTTCGGACTTAATCTCACTGCATAGTCAAAATGGTAGAATGGTTAGTTGATTTCAAGATTGAAAAACAGATTGTTACAGAATCACAGAGAAACAGAACTTCACAAAATACAGGTCTTTGGTGCTAATTCAGTTCATCTAGCTAATAAAAATGAGTTAAAATGGCTACAAAGATCGGGTTTTCTTCTTTCTTCTTTTTTTCCTAAAGGGAAAACCGAAGGATTTGTGAAAAGTGGGTTGTTCTATAGATTTGAATTTCCCCACAAGGGGTGTACTTTACTTCCCCCACAAATTGCAAGCAATTCGATGGACTCTTCGTCGGATTTGCAATCTTTTCAGATGCAAAGAAGTGTAATTACCATGCTCTCGGATGCCGTGTGCGAAACCATCAGCTTTCTTCCCTAACTTGTTCATTCTTTTAAGCACCGAATTGCGCTTGGAAGATACATTCTCTGGAGAACGCATGTAAGACTGACTGCTGTTGTATGGCTTGGAAGAAATAGCTCTCGACGACTTCCGAACTGCATATGTCGCAGCAATGACTGAAATTCCCATTACGTGATCGCGAAGCTTGGTTGCCATCTTCGGTGGGGAGTCTTTACGTTTCTATCTCTTGAAAGCACTGCCTAGGAGCTTCAGAACTGTCAAAGGAAGGAGAAAGATTGCTGCTTGCTGAAGTTGGCTATATTCAGGTCTATATAAAGAGGTGATAAAATGGCAGGTGACTGCCAACTTTTGGTTGCATGACTCATCTGTTGATCATCAGCAGCATAAAGGCACAGACAAACACTTTGTTGGGAGTTTTTTTTGCTCAAGTAGGATGATGTGTGACCCCCCATTAATGCTTTTTACAAAAGAGGATTGTGGCATTGAATTTCATTAAGTCATTGTAAAAGATAGTGGATATCTTCTCTGCTGCTGTACTTAATTTTCCCAGTGGATGAGGCAAGGTTGCTTCTTCTCATTGAATTACACCATGGAATTTAGGTCTCTAAAAGCAATTATGAGAAAGATAACCTTTTTTTTTTTGATAGAGGGTGAACAAAACATGCTGATTGGGTGATGACCTATCCCTTTGTCTAACCACTGTTTGGATGCGTCAACGTATTTTGCTTTTGAGCTGGAATTGCAACTTTCTGACGCCAGTCCTCATTTGGATTGCACGAGAAAGGTCTTTAAAAAGAATTTCAACGTTATCTTATCGCCCGGGGTAAGCCGACCATGTTGGCCCAAAGAAGATATGTAAGACGTATGATCTCACCCATGTTCTGCAAACATCGAGTATGACCCACGTCAGCATGTTCAGAATTTCCCAATATATTTGTTTTGCGATTTTGTGCAGTTTTTGCAGTGTTACAGTTAAGCGATATGCGAGGATATGTCCACTAGACACGTCCCGAAGTATCGTCCTGTGGTGAAGGGTTGGAAAACGAACTTCAAAGGCTTTCTGCTGGCGGTGAAGTGATCGATCATCGATCTGAACGAGCAATGAAGCAGCAGTAAAGCTCAATCTCATTACACTCGTGAGAAGCTGCGGACATGTTCATATCACACCTCTGTTCTCGTTATGCAGAGTCCATAGGCCGAAACCAGATAACAGAAAAGGGAAAGATAAAGAAGAAAAAGACGGAAGAGACAACACAAGTCACAAAGCCACAAGTTATAGGAGCCCATGTGCATGTTTTTGCATGAATCTTTTTCACATGACCTGTTCCTTTCTTTTTCTTTGTTCAACCCTTGGTGCTGAGGTGTGGCTGAATGGGCAGTAGGCCATGCTGAGCTACACATGCCTCCTAACTGCTGTTCATGCCCATCTCAGCATACCACTCGGTTGAGACCGGGCGAATGAAAGTAGAGCCGAGGCGAGAGCTGAGCACTTTCTTTACTTTCTCATCTGAGGAGGAGGATTGCCATGTCACGGCCACATCACCCTCATCGCCCACATGAGTGGACTGGCCGTTAATAGTCCTTAGGCTCTAAGGTTTGAAAAGGCAGCCAGCGAAAGAGGAGAAAAAAGGCGGGGGCAGAAGCAAAAAGAGCTCGTTCCCACCTGGAGTGTCCAGCCGTTAATAAAGTGTGATGGTCTCCGTCTCATGTCATACAGTACCTTGGCTTGCAAGGTGGTTGCCAATACCGGCGATTTCCGGCCGACTGGCATTGTTCTGACTTCCCAAGAAATGATAAGATAAACAGATGATGAGGAATCTTGGAATTGCTATTCCTTTTACTTGTCTTGTCTGCATCTTTTCCCAAAGTGACATAATCAGGATGTTGTAACATCGGATGGTTAACAACATCACCACGCCGCCAAGGACTCTTTCTTTTAAGGAAGGACATTGGATCGATTGATAGAAAAGACATGCAAAAAGGCAAACATATTCTAATCAAGCAAAGAGCGGCAACCCTGCAAAATCTCATGACATTGTCCAAGCAATCCATTAGCATAGTCGAGCCTCTGATTGACAAGCACCCAGGAGTTGAAAGAGCGGAATAGGAATAAAAATGATATTGACGCAAATATTCATGTTTCCATATGACAAATCGTTAGTTTATGGGAGAAGAAATCACAATGCGGGTAGTCAGGAGATACGCCTTGGAATAGTACGAGAGAAGTCAGTAGTGAAACTCTGGATAGGCAAACTCCTCGCCCTAGCCTCTCGTCACGCAAATTTGGCGTCTCGACGGGACAAACTAACATAATCTGTTGACACTTCCATCTTAATACTTGAATCTCATGTCTGACTCTAGTATAATATCAAGCTCTACTGTTTCAAATATCTCGAAATTGACGGCACGAGAAATCTTGAGTTCAAAGACCTTTTTTTTTGTTTGGTCGAAGAGCTCAAATACTTAACAAGCCTAATTTGCAATGGCATTCTGGGTCTTCTGCAATATGAACCCTACACCATCCTAAGTTCAACAAGATTGAAAATTTGCTGAGCCATCCTTGAACTCAAGTATTTAGTTAGGCAAAAACGAGTTTGAATGGCATATTGACCTACCAAGTGGGTAGGCCAGAAATTGTGCTCTTTTTTAGTCCTCAAAATTTCCCATGATCAACATGCTCCAAAGTTGGGTTCTCAAACTAGGTCAGTGGGAATTGGAGGATAAGTTGAATCAAGCTCAGTCTTGTTTGACTGGCTAACCTCTCCCACTGGCCTCCATAGGAAAGGTTTTCCCAAACTCAAGCTTACGCCGGTAGCAATACATTTGATTTTCACTCCGTAATGTGGCGGGGTCTTTGTTCATCAGCCAACTCGAAGCTTGATGTCAATTTTTTATTCATGAAGGTAGAACTGGAAAGCTTGATGTTCATCAAAAGTGTGATGCAAATGTCCATGAACAAGCAAAGACCTCTGAACTTTGAGGTTACAAGGGGCAACCTATCTACTCGGCATGGCTTGGTTCTGACAGTGAACAGAGAGCGGTATTGGTGGACGAGGTCAAGTGCGTTGGCTGCTTGAAATGCGCGTTGTGTGCGGGAAGGACGTTCGCGATCGAGTCGGCTTACGGGAGAGCACGGGTGATTGCCCAGTGAGTTGACCCTGACCATAAAATTCAAGAAGCAATAGAAGCTTGTCCCGTGGATTGGATCTCGTGAGATCTCCTCATCTCATTTCTAATCAATATGCTTAGTTAGCCATGCCGATGTTAAAGGGATGTTGAGAACTGTGTGG
Source organism: Rhodomyrtus tomentosa (assembly GCA_028455895.1). NCBI lineage: Eukaryota > Viridiplantae > Streptophyta > Magnoliopsida > Myrtales > Myrtaceae > Rhodomyrtus > Rhodomyrtus tomentosa. Next base: position 6,607,080 of record JAPCWY010000011.1, on the reverse strand, counting down.
ACGCTTGGATGCTTAAAGGAAGTTCTACCTGAAGTAATTCGAAAATAAGAAAGATATGTGTTAGAAGCCAAACGTGAAACATGGGAGTTTCGCTTGAAGCTTCAAAATCTGCTATGCCTCTCATGTTCTCTCTGTTTTTGGGAACTGCCTCTTCAATCGTGGGAGTAGTAGCAGTAGCGACCAAAATGCGGTGTCGTCTTAGTGTGCCTAGCCTCAGATTCCTGCCTCTAACTTTCATAGAAGGTTGAATTGTACTTAATACTCTTTTTATCTTTCTCGAATACAGTATTGTCTAGAGATCGGACCTGGCAGCTCTTGAATTTCTGATGTCTAAGCAACCAAGGGGCAACGTAAGAATTGGTGCCGGCGGCTCGGTCGGTTCACGCATCTCAAACATATTGGTTGATGTGAAGAAGTTTCAAACCAGGGTTGCCGACGTGAAGAGCAAAGCGGCAACCATGGATGATGAGGTTAGTTTGCAGACTCCCTTCAGGAGAAAGCGGTGTTCTACAGGTCAAAATTTTCACTTCAAAACTGGCCTCACCATTCAATTTGGAATTGGCCTCGACGTTTATCAAAATGATGGCTAGGATGTAATGATCTCTCACCCAACCGATCTAGTTACGGCCTTACGACTGGTCAAACTTTTTCAACAAAAGAGGTGCTTTGCCTTAGAGAACTGCTCGCCCAACGGATTATTCTCCCAATCCAGATTAAAAGCTACGCTTGCAGATTTTTGGTTGCTTCATCATTATGATCATCGTACGAGGCGGTTTTAGTTAACATTTGCACCTATGCGATATAATTCTGCCCCCTTATTTAGTTGCCTCTCACAACAGAACTCAGTAGAAACACATGTATAATCCGTCCTTTCCATTTGCATTCTATAGTATGCTCATGCTGTTATGCCAAGACATGTGATCATGGGAAGTTCATTTCCAGCAGACTGATTTACAAAGAAAGGCTCGAGTTTCAGCTATCCAGGCAATCAGGTCAATCTCGAACTGGCTATACTGGCAATCACCTGACACGGAGCAAGGCCCTGACATGCAGAACTGGAGATTCAAGCGAACCAAACATCAAGAAACTTGGCTTCTAGGAAAAAGGCAGGTGTCAAATCTGCCAGTGCCAGACAAACCGCCGCAAGCCGCCTATACTGCAACAAGTACCGGATTCCCACCCTCATTGCGCTTCCGCCTGCAAGTGCAACTAAGGAGGAATCTGCCCCTAAAGTTTTCAAGGAGTCCTTATCTAACAAAAACAAAAGAGACGCGATCTCGATCACAGCACAAGGAGGAAAACTTCAAAGAACCCACTATGGTGGGCGTTTCCAGTCTGTGCAGCCTCGGTCGCCACTGCAATTGTGATGTCACAGGTTGGGGATGGAATGGCTGGCGAGTTGAGACAGCGCGCGGGTGGATCTCTAGCGCTGGAGATCGTTAACAGCTCCTGGATGCAGGTACTGTTAGCTGGGGTGACATGTATTTCATAGGTGTGGTGGTCGTAGAGCTAGTAGAGGCCGCTCTAAGCAAAGTGGGATCTGAGAAAGAACAAAAGAAAGAGTGAATCGCCATTGATTGTATAGTTAGAACATATTCAAAGAAGTTAGTTACCTAGAACAAATTTAGATAAAACCTCGCCGAGTCGGGGGTGGGGAGGGGGGGGGGGAAGGGGGAATATCTTGATACAGATGCCTGGTGCAATCATTGCATTTGCCTGTAATAGACGATTAATGCCATGAATGTTCTCCATCATTTCGCTTGCTAACGTTTTGAACTTCATAGCATCGTCCCAACAGAAGTGGAAACAACTGATTACAGATTTGGCTTGCCGGAATCTCTGCCATTATAAATCATTGAACTACATTGAAGATAAGGTTTCCGCCAAGTTAATTGAGCTTCGCTTTGCGTTCTCTTATTGCAAACATCTGGGCACAAAGAGAACTTGCCTCTACCTTGGCTATTGAATTTGGCAAGCCCGACTTCTCCCATCTAAATGATACAGGATAAACAGTCCGACCAGAAGTAAACTATTATCGCACCACCTGACAAATTATACCTAGGCATCAATATTCTAAAAATCATGTCACGTAACAAACTTGATTTACCTTATTGAGATTTCGCAATGCACTTATGATCTCATGGCCGTTCTTGACCGAACTTGGCCGCGTCTTTTCAAAACTCTAGGAGCGGTCCCTTCTTGCTCTCATTGATTCAATAACTGTCATTCGTACACAAAAGAAACATCATATCAGCCGCACAACACAACAGTGGAGCAGTATGTAACTTTATCACATTAGAATCCAATATGCTGTACCGAGTCAGAAAAGCTCCATGCAGACAAGTTCGTATGGAGTCTTTACAGAATGACAGTTCGGCCACAGCCAAATTTGAGGAGACAAAGCTTGCAATGGGGCTTCTGAAGACTTACATGCACCCAATAACTACAGTTTGGCACAGAGAAATTAATAGCAGTACTTAGTGGAGTAGTCCTTGGGAGCAATGACCAGACCACGACCCTTCCTAGCACCCCGATTTACCGTCTCGACAATATCGATGAATTCCTGCTTATCCTTGAGAGCCCAGTTGATCTTGTTATTGTTCCCAGTTCCAAGATCTATCATGATGTGCTTGTTCCTGAAGAACATGACCGTGGACGGGTCATAAAGCTCATACATAGTGTTGAAATCAGGCACCTCGGTTATGTCCACAAGGTATATGACAGCAAAGTTCTTTATGGTCTCCGCAACCGATGCCAGCAATTCATCCATATGCAAAACCCGTGTTCATACGAATTATTACAGAAGACCATCGGTAATAGAAGTCTATAGAAATGAATTTGATCCATACGGAAAGCAAAGCATAATCAGCATAGAAATGATACTTTTTTCTTGTACTCTGGTAAAATTATTAACTGAGATGTTGAGGCCAAAAGCTAGGTATCCTTCACAAGACTGCGCATTGGTTCATATCATTGACGTAGCTAGATGACCATCAAAAGTACCATATGGATCCAGTGGCTACACAAAGCATTCAAACATTCGTCCACCAGAATTAATTCTTTCAGCATGCTGCGCAATCAGTTCCTAAGCATCTAAGAAATAAAAAGCTATTGTCCTGATGATTTGGCCCTGATAAATTTCTCACCATCCCCAGGTTAATTAAACCCAGAGTGATGGTCAACAAAAAGAAAGTAGTAAGATTGGTCACTGCTTACAACTAAAGCAGTAAGCAACTAAATGTGTATACCACTGTATTCGGCACAAAATCAGGACAAAATGAAAGAGCTTAGGTCACAGCAGCTTTTCTTTTTTGTTTCTGCCAGAAGACGAGTGTATTCATTGATAGACATGCTTGGTCACAAATGAAGCCTTGGTACAGATTGATGAAAAACTAAAACTCATAACATCAAGACAGCAGAGCTCCTTAACTTCAATAGTAAACTACCACGGAGAAAACAACTGATTGATCAATTCCCTCACGAGACCAACGACGAGAGGCATCAGCAACTTTGTTTCATACTCTGGGATACCAAAGCAAAATGCCAAGAGGGGTTGCTCCATATCACACCACAACCAAAGAATGAAGAAGAATCTTCAAGTAAAACAATCTACCAAGATTCTCAAAACCTAATCCATCTGATTATAACATGATCTGGGAGGAAATCAGCACCGATCGAAGCAACCAAAAGGAAGTCAAGCCGAGCTCTAATCAGCTCCAAAGGACAAATTCCCAAGCTGAGCTCACAAATAGCACAATCAAGACAACGAAGCGGAAAACCATCAAGCCAACAAACACATATTCACAGCGGCGTCTCAGAGCAGTGGTTCTAGATTCCCAAAACCCTAAATCCGCAGACCAAATTAATGCCATATGAAACCAGTAACCGCAAAATAGAGTAGAAGCTAGTCATAGAAAACGAAAGAGAGAGAGAGAGTCGAGAGCGCGGGAGAACCTGCATGCAGGTCTCGTCCCAATCATGGCCGAAGCGGATGACAACGAGCCGCTCTTCCTCGGCCAGGATGGCCTGGTCGACGGCCCATCAGGAGCGCAAGTGGGCCAGCAGGTACGACATGGTTTGACCCGATCAGCACGATGGGATCGCGCTTCACTCGCTCCTGTGTCGCTCGCAAGGCAGGAGAAAATATTCAGCGCTCATCAAGAGCCACGTCATACGGGTATAAGACCATTCAGTTGGTGATAAGTGGCACTGTGGGGCCCACTTTCACGGTTGTTGCTTTACTCTTCTTTCCTACAATTTTCTCTCCCTCCCTCGCCCCTCCTTCGCGAATTTGGATTTGGTAAGATAATGTTACCCTAATATGTGAGAGACCAATTTTCACCAAATTTTAAAGATCAACTACACATCCTATATATACTCGAGAGCTCCCCTGAAGTCTTTGCGATTTGATTGTGGAAAACACATCCATTGATGCGTCCGTTTATGCATCCATAAACTATCGCATGAAAGCTGAGGGATTGCTCCTATTAACTCATCAATAACACATCCATGTAGATTCAATTATCTACTCATTTGCTGCAGAAAATTGATGACAACATTGAGTCATTACACCTCATAATTGCAACAATCCCCACATAATGGCTCAACAGAACTAAGACTCGAGAAATTCTAAATGTGCTTGTGGAAATACACTGCATCAAGATAGGTGGCTCTTGCTTTGAACCTTCTTTAGTGAAAGCCTATTGGACATACTCAACCAGTCGGCGAACTTTGTCTTGAACCGCCAGTTGTTGGTGTAAGCCCAGACAATAGATCTCACATAGAGTATCTCTGAGTCAAGATTGGTTCTCGGTTGTGTTCATTTTTTAGGCCTTGAACATCTCGGGATTCATGCGTGCTTTAGAAAATCTAGCCTTAAAGATTTTCATAGAGTCGGTCAGCTCCATGCATAAAGGTGCATTCCTAAAAAGGTATCCTACTGTACCTTACTGGGATATAAAAATCCAAGTTATATGAGTCATCAAACGCATAACGTATCCTTAAAACGCTATAAGAAGCACTATTGCATCATAGGAATGGGAGACAGTGCTCACTCTAGAGCTTTCGAAATTTATGTTGTCCCTATTCCATGGGATCTCCTATCATATAGGTTAAATTTCCACCTCGAAATCTCTTTATTGGGTTAAGGCTTTCAACGCCATTTCCTATGATGCACAATTTACTTGCTCTCTTGACAATCCTTTTGTTAGCGGATCCGCAATATTTTCCATTGACTTTACAAAGTCTAGAGAAATTATTCCATTTGAGAGAAACTGTCTTATGGTATTATGTTTATGACGAATGTGTCTAGACTTACCGCTATATATCACATTCTATGCCCTTGCAATTGCTGCTTGATTATCGCAATGAATGCATGTCGCAGGCATAGGTTTTGGCCACGTAGTAATATCTTCTAAAAATTGTCGAAGCCATTCCGCTTCTTCAGCGGCTTTATACAAAGCAATAAACTCAGATTCCATCGTGGAGCGCACTATTAACGTTTGCTTTGAAGATTTCCATGATATTGCAACCCCTCCTAGCGTGAACATATATCCGCTAGTTGATTTCAATTAATCATAATCGAAAATTCAATTGGCGTCACTATAACACCTTCCAACACAGCTGGATACTGACCATATTGTATAATATAGTCTTTGGTATTTTTCAGATATCCTAATACTCTCAACAAAGCATTCCAATGCTCGTGACCAGGATTGCTTGTATATCTGCTCAATTTTCCTACTGAATATGCAATATCTGGTCTAGTGCAATTTATGATGTATATGAGACTGCCATCACCTGAGAATATTCTAACTATTTGATACTACTTTCAGTATTCTTTCTTAAAGTTAGATGTCGTAGAAAAGGGTTATTTGCGTCTTTAATGCAAAATCCTTTAAATCTCTCAATTACCTTTTCAATGTAATGAGATTATGTCAAACCTAGGCCATTTGAATTCCTTAGAATTTTGATGTCAAGTATAACATCCGCAACACCTAAGTCTTTCATCTCAAATTTCTTCTTGAGAACTTTCTTGGTGATTTTGATAGCCTCAACGTTATCTCCAAGAATAAGCAAGTCTTCAACATATAGACAAATAAGTATAAATCCAATGAGTGTAGATTTAATGTACACGCATTTGTCATTGTCATTGATGTTATACCCATTTTGGATCATCACATGGTCAAACTTCTCATGCCATTGTTTATGAGCTTATTTAAGCCGATACAATGATTTGACAAGTCTACAAACTTTGTATTCTTGTCCTTTGACTTTGAATCCTTCAGAAATCTCCTCATGGAGATCACCATTCAAGAATGCAGTTTTCACATCCATTTGAGTACCTGCAAATTGTATAGCAAAGCTATAGCAATCAATATCCTAACTAATGTTATTCTTGTTATGGTGAATAAGTATCAGAGTAGTCTAGACCATCTTTTTGTCTAATTCCTTTGGCAACAAACCGTGCTTTGTACTTATCAATAGAACCATCAACTTTATGCTTATTCTTGAATATCCATTTATATCCAATTGGTTTGTTTCCAGTCGAAAGATCAACCAAATCTCAAATATGATTACTTAGGATAGAATCAATTTCATTGTCAACAGCCTCTTTCCAGAAAGAAGCATCTGAAGATGACATCGCTTCTTTGAAAGTTTCAGATTCGCCTTCTAATATGTATGTTATAAAATCAGGTCCGAAAGATTTTGCAATCTGTGATCTCTTGCTCCTTCGAAGCTCTGCGTCCTCAGCCTCAACTTCATCATTCTCAAATTCTGAATTTTTGAGTCTCTTCTAAAATGGTTTACCATCATTTACTTTTGTAGGATATATATTCTCAAAGAATTCAACATCATTATTTCGAGGATAGTATTGGCATGGATTTTCACATCTTCAGATTTGTGAACCAAAAATCTATATGCATTGCTATTTTGCGCAATCCACTGTTTTGGGTCCCAACCGAGTTTGTTTAGGAGGAGGAATCGCCACCTTGGCCAAGCACCCTCACGCTTTCAAATAATTGTAGGATGGTAGCCTTCTATTCCATAATTCATATGGAGTCTTACCTATTTTCTTGTGGGGTATTTTATTAAGAATATAATTCGAAGTCAGTACTGCCTCCCCCATGTCGCGACCCAAAATTTGGGTTTGAATTTCGGGTTAATGGATTATTAAGTTAATTAGATAATTAACTAACCTAATACGGACTCTCCCAAGCCCTACCAATTGGCAACTTAGGTTTCATTCAAAGATTTTTAATTTTATGAGCCAACACTAATCTTTTTTGGTAGGTAGATTAGATACCTAAATAAAGTTTGGGAGAACACTTTATTTTCAACTAACCAGAGATTTTGATTTGGTGACTTGATTATGTTAATTTTTCAATTAACACCATTTCGGTACCATTCTTGTGAAAATTCTCTCGATTGGCAAATTCATTTGTTTCCACTTGAAGATCAAGGTGCAATTCCTTTTTTTTTTTCTGGATTTAATGAATGCATGCAAAATGCAACCAAATGACATGCAATGTGATATGAAACTACATGACGTAAGAAAAGATGATCATGCATGATGACTCTTGAAAAACTAAATTTTAATGCAAGAAAGAATGTAAATTCTAATGTAAACGACACGCGACATGGTGATGCATGAGCTGAATCCTCCCCCCTCCAGCGAAAACCTAAAGTTATATTTATATAGAGCTTGAGTGCCCTCAATCTAGTGGAAACAGGATTGAACCTTGGCCATTAGATAAGGATCCTAGTTAAAGTAGGATTGATTTTTAACCATCGGATTAAAAAAACATGAATAGGAGTATCCCAACCCACCACATTCCTTTAAACCTTCGGCCATCAGGGGTGTAATTGTGGGCTGCCGAAAATTCTCATGGTAGCTCTATTAGTTTAATTTAAGCTCAAATTGGGCAATTAATTAGAGCCTTTCTGTTTTAATCGAATAAGATGGGGGCTGAATTAATTTTGAGCCCACGCTCACTTACCAATTCGACATTCACATATTCACCTCCTGATCGATTTTTCCAATCAAATTCATGGGTTCAAATTAAGGATTTTCCGAATAATGGGCAGCTAAATGAAGGCCTTAATGATTGATTTAATCCTGAATGTATTAATTTTAAAAATCGGTTCAATTGGCTCGTAGGAAATTCGACACTACTCCTCCCTTGGTCAAAAATTTTAGGTTATGCTCAATCGACTCACCTTTGATCCTAATGCAAATGACATGACTGACAGAAAATAAATATGTAATGCATGCGAATTTATTTTTTTTGCGAGAGTTATAAATAACTCTTGTTTTATGTTTAAATGAATGAATTCCTAAAAATCAAAATTTAGGTGTCAACAGCTGCCCCTCTTTGAGTGGAAGCTCGTAGATGTTTCGCTCAAAGACCATAATTTGAAACCTAAATTTTGTAAATGCAAGTGGATGATGATTTTTTGATTGATTTTTTTTTATTTTTTTTTGCGGGAGTTTTAATCCCATTTTCTGATGCAAGAGAAATAATGCATGGAATGTAATGCTATAAATAACATGTGTCAAAACTCCTCTTTTCACCGTATTAGAGAAACATGCTTACGGATTGCATATGAAATGCTTGTTTTACCAAATATCCCATAATGCTGATGATTCCCTCAATCTCCGAACTTCCTTGTGAATGCCAGGATTTCAAGGTACTGAGCCAATCTGTTGATAGAAATTTCTTTCTGACGCGAAACAGCGCTAGATCTGTGTAAGGTTTTGAAAATGTGCTCGAGTTATGATTCGAGCTAGCCATTTGTCTCTTCGAAATCACAAGAACACATATATTATGAAATCGAGAAAACATACCAAGATCACATGTAGATCTTAGGTTTTGGGGGCCGTATCCGTTACCAAAGGTTTCCCTTTGATGCGGAACATTGCAAGATCTGTGTAGGATTGAAAATGTGCTTGAGTTATGGTTCGAGCTGGCCATTTGTCTCTTGAGGGCCCCTCAACGGGTCATCATGAGTCGGTAAAAATAATCTCTTGCGACCTTCTCTGAAAGGTCTTACCGTATCAAGACAAGAGTTGCCTATTGGGACATCCTCAACGAGTCACCATGAGGCGGTAAGGTGTCTCTTGCGACCTCCTCAACGGTTAGCATGAATCGGTAAAATAATCTCTCGTGACCTTCTTAAGCAAGTCTCACTGTATCAAGACGAGAGTTGTCTCTCGGGACCTCCTTAACGGGTCACCATGAGGCGACAGAAATAATCTCTTGCGACCTTCTCAAGCAGGTATCACAGTATCAAGACAAGAGATGTCTCTTGGGACCTCCTCAACGGGTCACCATGAGGCGGTAAGGAGGATCTCTTGCGACCTTCTCAACGGGTCAACATGAGTCGGTAAAAATAATCTCTTGCGACTTTCTCAAGCAGGTCTCACCGTATCAAGACAAGAGATGATTTATCATTTGAATTGAATCAGTATGAATACAAAATGTTGCGATGCCTGAAAAATTGTCAGTGCGATCATTAGGGGTATGACTAAAGTCAACTTTAAAAGGGTTCAGAAAACTTACCTGAATTTTCTGAGTGATGAATGAATGATGGGTAGGCTAACTGTATCATACATGTCCATTCTCTTGACAAAAATGATGATATGCATAAGCTCAATATAAATGCAACATCATATGCTAGAAAATTTTATGAGCTTTTGCTTGTACTAAAAAGTTCCACTGGAGAATTTGTCAATAAAAAAGTCTATCTGATCTTTTTGACAGTTCTAGTAAGCTTGAATGAGGAATTTCAATGATAAAGTACTTTTCACTCTTTCTCGTGAAAAAATCTTTTGAGACCCGACCATTAATGTGGGTAAGAGGAACGCTCAAAGCTGTCATCATCGTGCCTGACAAGGGTCCGGGTATTCTCACAATTAGTATGACCATACCAATCCATAAGGTCTTTTACAAGGACTATAATTCAGATTTGGTCAAGGGCTATTCAAAAGGGACTTGTATGAGTCTTTTAGGCAGTGAAATGAAATCTTCATCAACTATATCGGGGTTTACAAGTCAGGAGCCTTGTAGAATGAGATAAAAATGATCTTGCTTGCACTTCTTCGAGCGATATTCATAAGCATTTGAAATCCTATATCAACTCAAGTGCCTTAATTTGAAGAAATTCTTGATAAAGGTTGTAATGTAGGTTCGGGGTAGACTTGAAATGAAATGTCTTTTTTTCAACAAAGGGTTGTATAATGATGAGAAAATCAGTGATCATTCGTCTCTGTCACTTTGTGCTTCAGAAATGATCTTTCCTTGAGGAACTCATTCAAGTAAGACCCTTCCTTCCTTTTGGAGTTTCTTCAAGAGAGCTCTCTTCCTTCTCTCTTTTTTTTTTTCATGAAAGTGGGCACTTTTGCCCCTTTTGCACTGCAAGTTTCATCATTTTTTGTTTGTTGTTTTTTTTATGGCAAGCTTCGCTTTTTCCTCTCTTTTTTTTTGCACAACGAGCTCTTTTGAAAAAGGAAGAGAGAGTCTATCCGAATTGTCTGCATATTGTGCTGGCAAGTTTTCAAGTTCCAGCTTGCCCAAGGTACTTTGCTCATAGTCTGAAAATGATTTCATTCTCAAGATGATCACCAATTGGGTTTAGAGAAATGAATTCGTTGCTCAAATTTGGCTTAGCAAAGGATTAGTGTGTATGGGTGTAGAAATGAAATGCTCTTCATCATGTCTAAAGCACTTGAGCTAACACAAAATTTGCATGCAACAAACCCATCTGAAGATTGATGCAAGTGAAAGCAAAAAATTCAACTTATTCTTTGAATTTTTTCGAAATTTACCACAATGTGGGGTTGTTCCTGACAGGGTTATGAAATGACACCACCGTTTAAAGGGGTTTAGAAATGGACAACCTGTGGTGTTTGGGATAAATGAAATAAATGCCTCATATCATTTTGACTGTCATACTTTCGTGAGAAAACCCTTGACCTTGTAAGCATGAAAATTCTCACATTGCTTACTGGGAATTGTGAATAGGACATGTATGGAAATAGCTTGCCTTTCATCGTCCTGATGTTCCTCATTCAAAATGGTTAATTCAATTGGATCAGAGAAACTTCCTGATTGAAATTATCTCACAGTGAAAATTTATAATACCCACAAAACAGACAAACAATACATGAAATGAACATCAAATGAATATTATAGCTTGATAACAAGATGTCAAAGCAAATCAAGTATAATATTTCTTTACAACATCAGAGTTGACAGGACTGGTGAAAACACGTCCATCCATCTCTGTAAGGATTAAAGCACCTCTGGGGAGTACCTTCTTCACAATGTATGGGCAGCCGTAGTTCGGAGCAAACTTCCCCTCTGGAAGCGGAACAATAGGTAATAATTTTTGCAGAACAAGGTCTCCTACCTGAAAATGCCGAGGCCTGACTTTCTTGTTAAAGGATTAGCAACCTTTTGCTGGTAGCATTGGTCGTGGCATAAGGTTTTAAGTCGCCTTTCATCGATCAAGTTCAACTGGTCCATCCTATGCTAGATCCAATCGGCTTCAATTAGCTTGACCTGAGATAATATACGTAAAGAAGAGATTTCTATCTCAACAGGTAACACTGCTTCCATTCCATACACAAGGGAATACGGGGTTGGCCCGGTAGAAGTTCGGATCGAAGTCCGATATGCCAAAAGTGCAAAAGGTAACCTCTCGTGCCAATCACGATAATTCTCCGCAGTCTTGGCAAGGATCTTCTTGATATTTTTGTTGGCCACCTCCACTGCACCATTCATCTGAGGACGATACGGGGAAGAGTTCAGATGCTTGATCTTGAATTTTGTGAACCAGTCATCAACCAGCTTGTTGTTCAGATTTGAGCCATTATCAGTGATTATGACTTCGGGTGAACCATATCGAGCGATGATGTCTCGGCTAATAAATTTCACTACATTTCGTGCCGTGACTGCCAGATACGACGCTGCTTCAATCCTTTTTGAAAAATAATCAATGGTGACTAGAATGAAACGATGCTCATTTAATGCCTTGGGGTTGATTAGACCAATCACATCAATCCCCCACATAGAGAAAGGCCATGGCTCAGATAACTGATGTAGTTCGTTCGGAGGAACGTTGATCTTGTCACCATGAATTTGGCATTTGTGACAGCTACGAACATGTTGGATGCAGTCACTTTCCAAAGTGAGCCAGTAATAGCCTAACCTCATAATCTTCTTGGCGAGCATGTAACCATTCATATGTGGATCGCAAATTCCTTCATGTACTTCTATCATCAGACGAATAGCTTCAGCAGAGTCAATGCATCTCAAAAGAACTAAATCAAAGGATCTTTTATAAAGATTCTCTCCACTCAGGAAAAACTTCGAGGCCATCTGCCTTATGTACCTTTGATCAGACACCGAAATCTCTTCAGGAAATTTTTGTTCCTGAATGTAAGGCTTGATATCATGGTACCAAGGCTTGCCATCAGGTTCATCGGTTACGGTCATACAATAGGCTGGCTTTCTCAGTACCTCAATCTTCAATGGCTTGACCTCAAGCCCATTGGTGACTTGCAACATCGAAGACAGAGTAGCCAATGCATCAGTGAACCGATTGTGGGTTTTGGATAAATACTCGAATGAAATATCATCAAATTCTTCTACCAATTCATCCAGGTACTCATGATAATGTATCAACTTGGCATCTCTTGTTTAATACTGTCTAACCATCTGGAGGATGATTAAGGCTGAGCCTCCAAATACTTTAAGCCGAGCCACACCCATTTCAATTGCGGCCTGTAGGCCCAGAATGCATGCTTCATATTCTGCAATATTGTTAGTATATAGAAATATTAACTTTGCTGCCATAGGATAATGTTGACCACCTGGAGATATTAGGACTGCTCCTATACCCGATTCGGATAAATTCACAGCTCCATTAAAATACATGATCCAGAAATAATCTTTCATTGCCACGACTCTATCTTCGGGTTGATATAGATCTTCATCTTGCCTCGGATTTTCGGCCAGGACATCGGCTATGGCTCGTCCTTTTACAGACTTTTGAGATAAATACTGCACATCGAACTCATAAATGAGGATCTACCATTTAGCAAGCCTGCCAAACAAGGCAGGTTGATTTAGCATATATTTGATGGGATCGCATTCTGTCACCAAGATAATTTGGTAATGCAAAGTGTATTGCCGCAATCTGTGCAGCACCCAAACTAGAGCCACACATGTCTTTTTAACTTCAGAGTAATTCATCTTGGAAGCTGTGAACTTTTTGCTCAGATAACAAACGATGCGTTCTTTCTCATCGTCTTGCTTTATCTACGCTAGCATAGTTCCCAATGATTCACTATGGATCGTGAGATAAAGAATCATAGGTTGCCCCGGCACCGGCGGGACAAGCACTGGCAGATTCATGAGGTGTTGTTTTATTTTCTCAAAGGCTTCATCACAATCATCATCCCACTCGACCAACGCATTTTTCTTTAACAACTTGAAGAAAGGCTTAGCAATTTCAGATAGTTGGGAAATGAATCGGGCAATATAATTCAACATGTCCATGAGGCTTTGAACTTCTTTAACTGTCGTTGGCGGCTTGAACTCACATATGGCATTCACCTTGGACGGGCCTATCTCAATACCCTTGTTCCTGACAATGAAACCGAGAAACTTGCCCGAGTTGGCACCGAAAACACATTTGGAGGGATTAAGCCGTAGCTTGAATTTCTCGAGTCTATCGAACAGTTTTGTTAGGGTTTCAATATGATCTTCTCCACGTCTTGTCTTTGCAATCATGTCATCGACATAGACTTCAATCTCATTGTGCATCATGTCATGGAATAAAGTAACCATGGCCCGTTGATAAGTTGCCCCAACGTTCCTGAGATCGAACGACATCACCTTACAATGAAACATCCCCCACGAAGTGGTGAATGTAGTCTTCAGTTTATCATCTACGTTTATCAGGATTTGATTATAGCCTGAGAAGCCATTCATGAATGGAAATATTTCGAATCCCGCCGTGCTGTCTACAAGCACATCAATGTACGGGAGTGAGAAATCATTCTTAGGACTAGCTTTATTTAGATCACGGTAGTCAACACAAACTCAAACTCGACCGTCTTTCTTTAGAACCGGAACAATGTTAGCAACCTAGTCAGAATATTGGGTAGCTTAAATAAATCCCACATCAAAGAGCTTCATGATTTCTTCTTTGATTTTCTTTGCTAGTTTTGGCTTAGCCCTTCGTGATCCCTGTACTACTGGCTTGAATGAGGGATCGGTTGGTAAGCAATTCTCAATAATTGATCGATCAAGACCGGGCATATTTGCATAGGACCAGGCGAAAATATCCTAGTAATCCCTCAGGAGCTTGGTGAGACGTTCCGCCATTTCGATGGACAAGTTTGACTCGATTTTTACCTCTTTTGGATTTTCTTTATTGCCCAAATTGATTGATATAGTCTCATCGCCAGTTAGAGGCTTGATCATCTTGTGCTGTTCAAACTCTTGACATATTTCCTCATAATTAGAAGTGTATTCGTCTAAGCCATACACTTCGAAATCCAATGGATCACCCTTCTCATATTTACCCCTGAAATATAAAATGATGAAGTCAGAGAAACAAACATGGTTTAATCATGCACTTATTGAAATTTCCTTTGAAAACTAATGTGTTTTTTTTTCGAATTTTTTTTGAAGACCGTGATACGAGAACTCTTGAGGAAGCCCAACCCTCAGTGCTTACCATGGATGACAAATTGTTCACTCGTTGGTTATTGTCATCGGGTTAGTTTGGGATGCCTCATCAAGATTCCAAAATTTATGAAAAAAATATGTAATTTTATTGATATGAAAATCAACGAATTACATCTTATTGAGTGCAACAGTAAATCGGAATGAAATCCTAACATGTGACATGAATTTAAAATTCTAATGCGATATGAAAAAATTAAAGAAAGCTAAAAAGATCCCATGCAGGGAACTGCAAAAACTCAGAAATGTTACTCTGAACCCTTCATTGGATCCTCGACCTCTACATCAACAGATAGACTTAGGGATGTAGACGTCAAGCAAAGGTATTCTTCTGGCACTTTATCAACCTGTACGGGATCCTCAGATATGACTCCGATGATGAGGTCATCAAAACAAACAGTGAGATCGAGGAATCCATCGTCAGATGCATCTTCATCCAACTTCATCAGCTCAGCCAAGATATCTTGCCCATGTAGAGAATCTGGAAATACAATCCCCAGATCATCCTCGAATTGGGTCAGCTCATCGTATCCATCGACCACACCAGCTGATCGGAAAGTAGTACAAAGTGGGGGCGGCAATAGACTAGCTTCGGATCTTCCACAGCCCTTCTATACCGGCCACATCCTTGGTGTCCTAAATCAGCTGTATGAGATTGTCCATTAAGCTTAATTGGGGTACGGATCCCCTGACCATGTCGGCCCAGACCCATGCCAGGTTCGAAATCATTGCCAATCATTACTTTGGCCACCATGATAGAATCATCAGATACCTCAAAAATGACTGGAGGACTTTCTAGTGATGCATGAATAGTCTGCACCAGTTTAAAAGCATGATACGAGTCTTCTTCATTCTGAGCTAGCTGAATGCAAGGAATAGCCGTTTCATTGTAGATATTATGATCCTCTTCACCATGAACGATCATTAACTTTTCCTTAACAACGAACTTGATCTTCTGATGAAGAGTTGATGGCACAGCTCTCGTATTGTGAATCCACAGATGACCTAGTAGGAGGTTGAAAGCCAACGGAATATCCAACACTTGGAATAAAACATGGAATACAGAAGGCCCAATCAAGATGTCTAGATTGATCTGTCCCATGACGTCTTTCTTCACACCATCAAAAACTCTAACTGAGGTTTTGCTGAGGTCTTGGCAGCCTGTATCCTAGACAAATCTACTCCTAGCCGATTCAAAGTGGCTAAAGGGCAGATGTTTAGTGCCGACCCATTGTCAACGAGCACCCGCGCTACTAGAGTTTGCTTGTGCTTTACCGTTATATGTAAGGCCTTGTTGTGGCCACGTCCCTCAACAGGAATCTCATCATCAGCAAATGCCACCTAATCTTTCAGAAGGATGGTTTCGATAAAATTCTCTAGCTTGTCCTGATCGATATCTTCCGGAACGTGCACTTGACCTAACACCTTCATAAAAATATATCGATGTTTCTCGGACGACTGCAAAAGTTCAAGCAAAGAAACCTGGGCTGGCAATTTCCGCAGTTGATATTCGCTTGTTTTGATCACGGCAAGGATCTCCTTCGCGTCTTTTTCTGTGACTATCTTGGTTGGTTGTTCTTCGTTGTACACACACCCGGATCTCGTCACCAAGGACAGATCATACGACCAAGGGACAACCTTATCGTTTTTGTAAGAAAACAATTGAGGCGAGCTGATCACCAGAGCTTCAGATATGACAATCCCTAACTCATCATCCGATGCATCTTGAAGGGGTAGCATGTTAGCAAAATCCAAGTTAACTTTGACCAGACTCGCTATATCGGCTTCAACAACTCCAGGTTCTAAAAAATGCTCAAATTGAGTCATGGTCAAGGCAGTAAGCTCCTGGTCCCAATCAATGACGATTTGAGAAGTAGTGGCAATTGTCTCAACGTGATTAACTTTAATTATCAACCAATTCTTCGTAAGGGTCGAAATTGTCTTCTTTAACTCATCCAGTGACAGTAGCTCTCCAGTCTGGTAATATCCTACTCTAACCAGAGCATCAAAAACATATGCTAACCGGACTTCAAACTCTCTTGCCGGTTGGATATTGTAATCAAACACACCGTTGACTTTGCCAGAATGGTCGGGCAAGAGATTATTTTGGACATTTGGCTGGGCGTTACCCTGGAACGAAAACGCCTTTGACTCGAGCAAGTCTTGGATGCGATTTTCAAGAACAAAGCAATTATCTGTGTCGTGGCCAACCTCACCGCGATGGTAATCGCATTTCTTGGACGAGTCATAAACTACATACGATGTATAATTTGGCCTCAAAGGTTCAGTTGACAACAAGTCTTTCTTGAGGAGGATAGCCAGGACTTGAGAAAGTGTTCCCGGCAAAGATTGTCGAGGTGGACGTGGATTTCTCCTCTACTTCTGTTCGCCAAAATTCCCTTGCTGCTTGACGGGAACTTGTATAGCCGGTGCGAAGCTAGTCATGTTGATCTGAGGAGCGACTTCCTTGTCCTTCTTTATTCCGAATCTTTTTACAGGCATGTTAGCATCTCCGTACCAGCTCTTCTTCATGCCACCTTCTACTTCCTCAGCCATTGTTATGGGGTGAGCAAATGATATTGTAGAGGTGTCAAGGATTCGTGTTCGCATAGTCGATGTTCACCCGAAGCTCCTGGGCAGTGCTTCATGAGTTCCCTTTTAGGGTGAACAGGCTTGAGTTGGGACGCAATGTTCCTCCACCTAGTAGCCTAATGCTTGATCATATCGCCCTTCCTCATCTCGGCTTGTTCCAGGTCCTCTCTAGAGACGAGGACATCTATGTTGAAATTGAAGTGCTTGATAAAAACAGTTGCCACTTGTTTCCAATTCCACATGCTATATACCTTATAGTCAGTATACCATCGCATGGCTGCATACTTCAAACTGGCCTGAAAAGTCTAAACCAGTAAAGGGCCATTGTCAGCGTAGTTGCTTATTCTCGTCTGATACATTTGAACATGTTGCACAGGATTGGACGTGCCGTCGTATTTCTCAAAATCAGTCACTTTAAACTTCTCTGGCACATCGACTTTTGTGAAGGCAGAAAAGTCGACATGAGAGATGCTGTGTATTCCATGAATCTCTTGGAGTCTTTCTTCCATCTTCAACTCCATCTTTTGTTCCATCTGTTGTTCTTGAGCAATCAGCTTGGCTGCATCATAAGTCTGCTCTGGGACCACAGGGCTAGCTCGGTGAACTGGAGCTGTCGGCGGAGCATTCATACTAGAGCCTGGGATGAATATGTCATCCAGTGACAAAAACTGCTCTTGGTTCTTGCTTGGACCATCAGCTGCTGGAGGTAGAAGAGGTGCCGAAGTTTGAGATGTCTGGCTAGGCAACTGCATCCTAGTCATGAGACTCGCTAGCACCTTGTCTGCCATTTGAGAGAGCATGTTGTCCATTCTGTTGTTCATGGCGTCTATATGCTCCTGGAGGGACTTTTGGATTGCAGCGTTCATTTCAGTTTTGTTAGCCATTTTCTTTGCGATTGACCTGGTGATGTGTGGATGACCCGTGATAAATTACCTTGAAAGAAAGACCATATGAAGATTATTAAAGTGAGTGAGAATAGTGGGCCAGTCCATAACAACTTTCTAGACTCAATAAACAAAGCAAAAATCAAAATCAGACAGTTTTTCACTTCCGTCGACCTTCACGATAAAATTCTTCATAATTTGTACGTTGATAAAAAAAATTCTATAATTTTACGAACTGATACAAGACACAATGATGAACGACTTTCGTGTTTTGAGTTAAGGCTAAAAGTGAACTGATCAGTACAGTTTAATATTTCCTTGGAAAAATATTGCCCAGAAAACTGTTATGTTCGGTTTTTATTAAATGAATGAAAGACCCCCTTAAATTGCGAATTAAGATCTGAAATTTTGCAAGTTACTAGTTGAAACCTCAACCTACAACTTTCATGTTTTGTGGTTCAGCAAAGAAAATCGTTTATTAAGGGTAGTCGACAAAATGTTTCTGGAGTCTGAAAATGTGAGAAATTTTGGCCCGCTCCATTACGGCCATTAATTCCGTATAAAGTGGAAAACCTATTGTATTGGCTCAAAAATTTTTGACATGAAAGTTTACCGGCCTACAAACATTTTTTATTTGATGCATGGGAGTTAAAATTGACTCGAAAATTATGTAAAAATTCGAGCAAATGAAGTCAAGATAAAAACCAGAATTGCCTTATTGACAATAAAATAAAATAAAAAAATAAAGATACTATAACTATGAATTCTAGAAAAATTCCTAAACAAGACATCTAAAATAACATGACTTGATAATACCATAAGGAAAAACCTAATTTTCCATGGACCGACCCAAAATAAAAAATGAGTAAATTAAAGACAAAAGTTAAGAGCTTACTATGAGAAACCACAATCACAATACAATCACATGCGAATGGATGCACGTTAATTGATTAATGGTGCTCTGACAAAATCAAATTCCAAAAACGGACCATACTAGAGGGGTTTGGTCAGATCTAATTTTCAAAATTTCAGCTATGGTCAAGGTTCTGCCCTTGCCATGTGGGTCTGGCCTCGGGAGAAGTCTTCAACAAGAAGAAAATTGTTGGGATCGAGGGACGAGGTCAATCGAATCTCGAGGGTGAGGTGAGGTGGATACCCATGCGATACCATCCTAATTGCTAGCAATCCAGGTTCGATTGCAATGAGAAATGCAATGCAAATGAAATGCGAACACATGGCATATTATATGATCAAGAACAAATTTAAACTACACTATCCTGCAAAATAGAGATTAGTAATATTTAAATTTACCCTGCAAAAACATATAACACCTCAATGATTAATGAAATGAAGCCATTCAAAGGAAAATCGACACAATAATGCGGCCTAAGTCCTCTTGGAATACAAAGAAATTTTCAGAAAATGTAAAGGTCTACATTTAATCCAATTTTTTAAAAAATTCAAGTATAATTCCCCAGCAGAGTCGCCAAGCTGTCACGACCCAAAATTTGGGTTTGAATTTCGAGGTAATGGATTATTAGGTTAATTAGATAATTAACTAACCTAATACGGACTCTCCCAAGCCCTACTAATTCGCAACTTAGGTTTCATTCAAAGATTTTTAATTTTAGGAGCCGCTACTAATTTTTTTTTTTGTAGGTAGATTAGATACTTAAATAAAGTACGGGAGAATACTTTATTTTCAACTAACCAGAGATTTTAGTTTGGGGACTTGATTATGTTAATTTTTCAATTAACACCCTTTCGATACCATACTTGTGAAAATTCTCTCGATTGGCAAATTCAATTGTTTCCACTTGAAGATCAAGGTGCAATTCCTTTTGTTTTGTTTTGTTTTTTTTTTCCTCTAGATTTAATGAATGCATGCAAAATGCAACCAAATGACATGCAATGTGATATGAAACTACATGACGTAAGAAAAGATGATCATGCATGATGACTCTTGAAAAACTAAATTTTAATGCAAAAAATAATGTAAATTCTAATTTAAACGACACGTGACATGGTGATGCATGAGCTGAATCCTCCCCCCCTCAACGAAAACCTAAAGTTATATTTATATAGAGTTTGAGTGTCCTCAACCTAGTAGAAACAGGATTGAACCTTGGCCATTTGATAAGGATCCTAGTTAAACTAGGATTGATTTTTAGCCATCGGATTAAAAAAACATGAATAGAAGTGTCCTAACCCACCACATTCCTTTAAACCTTCGGCCATCAGGGGTGTACTTGTGGGCTGTCGAAAATTCTCATGGTATGGGCTCTATTAGTTTAATTTAAGCTCAAATTAGGCAAATCATTAGAGCATTTCTGTCTTTAATCGAATAAGATGGGGGGTGAATTAATTTTGAGCCCACACTCACTTACCAATTCGGCATTCACATATTCACCTCCTGACCGATTTTTCCAATCAAATTCATGGGTTCAAATTAAGGCTTTTTCGAATAATGGGTAGTTAAATGAAGGCCTTAATGATTGATTTAATCCTGAATGTATTAATTTTAAAAATCGGTTCAATTGACGGAAATTCGACACTACTTCTCCTTTGGTCGAAAATTTTAGGTTATGCTCAATCGACTCACCTTCGATCCTAATGCAAATGACATGACTGACAGAAAATAAATATGTAATGTATGCAAATTTATTTTTTTGCGAGAATCATAAATAACTCTCATTTTATTGTTAAACGAATGAATTCCTAAAAATTAAAATTTAGGTGTCAACACCCCACAAGTTTTGAAGTAAATCAGAACTTATGAGCATGACATTAGCCATTTCTTTCAGAGTTATATTCTTCCGTTCGCCTATTCCATTTTGCTGTGGAGTATAAGGTGTAGTTGCTTGAAGGATTATTCCCAAACTAGCACATAATTCATTTAAATTGGAAGAACTATATCTCATCCTCTATCAGATCTAAGTACTTTGATTCGTCTATCAAGTTGGTTCTCAATCTCATTTTTACACTTGATAAATATGCTCATGGCCTCATCTTTGCTAGTTAATAAATAAACATAGCAAAATCGAGTATGATCATCAATAAAAGTGATGAAGTACTTCTTTCCACCTCTACTTTCTACGAACTTTAAATCACATAGATCGCTATGGATTAGTTGTAGAGGGGCACTCGTTCTTTTAATCAATTTAAAAGATTTTTTAGCAAATTTAGCCTCAACACAAGTTTCACATTTATAATGGGCATTCAGCTCAAACCTTGAAATTAGCCCCAAATTTGCTATCTTTTTCAACATACCATAGTTTACATATCCTAATCTACCATGCCATAGATAAGGAGATGCAACCATGTACACTGAAGACTTCTCGTTATTAATAGTCCTTGGATACAAGAATTTTGAGTTTACATCGATGACAACCATGTTGGCTTTGGATAGGTCATTACTTAAGTACCCTTCCCCCACATACATTTTTCCTTTAGAAAGTACAACCTTGTCGGATTCAAATACAATTTTGAAGCCCTTCTTGACAAGTATGGGGCCAGAAATGAGATTTTTCCGATTATCCAGCACATGCAACACGTTCAGCAGGGCAATCTCTTTGCTGGAGGTGAACTTTAGGATCACTGTTCCTCTCCTTGTAATTTTTGCTGAAATAGAGTTTGCCATGTAAATTTTCTCATCTTCCTCATCCTTCTCGTAAAATGAGAATAAGTGTTTATCCACACAAATGTGATTTGTGGCATCTGTGTCCAACCAATTGGAATTGTTCGACGACAAGGACACCTCAGATACCACCACGGCAACTAGTCTTTCATTATCTTCCTGTGTTGTCAAATTCAACTTTTGGTTGCACCATCGCCTTTGCTTTTGTTTGGGCGCTTCTTGCAATTCTTAGTACGGTGGCCAAACTTATTGCAAATAAAACATGTCCCTTGAAATTTTTGAGATTGTTCCTTCTGCTTGTCTTTTCCTTGAAAAGACATCTTTATTTTCATATCTTGTTTGGATTTGAAAAACTCAACAACGTTGGCCTTTAGTTTCGTAGAAGAGTTTTCACTCCTCCTTTTGTCCTTCTCGATTCTGAGGCACAAAATGAGATCTTCTAGGCTCATTTTTTTTCGTTTATGCTTCAAATAATTTTTGAAGTCTGACTAGCTCGAAGGTAGCTTTTCAACCAAAGCTGCAACTTGGAATGATTCACTAAGTGTCATTCCCTCAATAAATATATCATTCAGAATTATCTGCAATTCCTCAACTTGATTCATAACATATTTAGAATCCACCATTTTAAAGTCTAGGAATTTGGCAGCCACGAATTTCTTGGTGCCTGCGTCCTCAGTTTTACATTTATTTTCTAAAGACTCCCATAACTGTTTGGCATTTTCAATGTTACAATAAACATTATATAGAGAATTTAACAAACAATTAAGGATGTAATTCCGACATTGGAAATCTTCGTGCTTCCAAGTCTCCGACGCCCCAAGCGTCGTGATATCTTGTTCATCTAGACTAATTATCGAACACACATCCAATAAATATTTGACCAAATTTAATGTGGTTAGATAAAAAAAAAATATCTTTTTCTGCCATTGCTTAAAGCCCATACCGGCAAAATTTTCCGGTTTCTCATTTGGTGTATGAGATGGTATCATCAAGGAAGGCATAGCCTGTTGATGCATACCCGTACCACCATATGTGGTGCAGCACGAAGGCTTGCAACATTCGTTGTCACAACACCAGGCCTCGAGGTATTAACCACTCTACCAACTATGGTTAGATCGACCATAGGAACATCTCCAGAAGTATTCTGGACATTATTGAGCAGTTGATCATTATCAGCCATCTCGTTTTTCTGATACACCAACAAACAGTGAGAGTAAGTAATAATTGCCTTAAGATTGTTGAGAAATTCACGTAATAAAATACGTGCAATATTATTTGAAATACAAATACACATAAATGTATTGGAAAAGTATGTGACACTTTTTATATTTTATCAAAAATAATATTAATAGCACATGGTGATAGACAATCTTTTTATTGAATCTTCGATCCAAATGAAGAATACGTCGATTTTCCAATCAAATTAGGCTAAAAAAATAGCTATAAAATTGTAACAAATTATAGGAAGGTGAGGTACGGTTAATCGAATCTTTTTAAGGCAATTAGTTCATACCAACCGTGCTTTGCAGTTTCACGAATTTTGACTCCCAAGATACAACACCTCAAACTCGTTCGTATTAGCACTATACAAAACGGGACTCAATCGAACAATTCTCGACACCGGCACACTTAGATCACGATTTCTAGGAATTCTATAGACACGTATTGAAATCCTATTTTTAAATACCAACTACACAACCTTTTTATACTCAAGAGAGCTCCCCCGATGTCTTTGCGATATGATTGTGGAAAACGCTTCCATTGATGCGTCCGTTTATGCATCCATAAACCGTTGAGTCTTGAACTGACGTTGAGTCATTACACCTCATGATTGCAACAAGTCGAGGTCCGAAGAAGGAGCGAGCGATAGTTTCATCCATGGAGTTCAGAGACTGTGACTGGGAGAGAAGGAAGGAAAGTTTTTCACTCAATTTTCCGAAGGTGGGCCCCATAGTGCCACTTGTCGCTAACTGAATAGTCTTATACATAAATTGACCGGCATTGATGAGCGCTGAATATGTTCTCGTCCTCTCCTGAGTTATGGATGGTAATCTAATGGAAAGAAAAATTAGCGAATCATTATGTTGATAACCTCTGAAAGGAGTTAGAAATTTAAGAGATATCTAACTCAGATAAGCAAAAAGTTGTCAAGATATTATAGTATACATATATAAATGCCGATAAGTAGCCCAAGCAAAAGTGGCGCATTATTGGGCGGCTAATTCTAGTAAAAAATAATAATTTTAAGGCGATTTTATCACGAATTTTTTTTTTTGTCATAAAAAATACCAACTGTAGGTCCAATGACGATTATGACACAAACTTTTTTCATCCCACAAAAAACACAAACTTTAATTTGAATCTCAAATGAGGACTCTTAATTTGGAATCATTAATTATACAACATGATAATTTCACATCATTAATAAATTCACATGGCTTGCGGATGTGGATTTAAGGTATCGTCTTCTTGGCATGAAATTTGAAATAGTTTATCTGCTTCAATTTTTGCACAACTTGAACGACGATGGTTAACCTATTTATCATCTTCTTCACTTCACCTACAAGTATTAGTTGTCTAACTCAAATTCGAAACTATGTATTATACCCATAGAGAGATTTGCCAAGCTCACGACTAAAGCTTTTTTTTTTTTTAAACAAACCCAGCCCTACCCCTTCCCGAAGAGGACGACCAACTTCATATTCCATGCCAGTAAGACGATGAGTAGTATCTTAAATCCATATCAACAAGACATATAAATTTATTGATAACGTGAAATTGCTTTGTTGAACAACTAATGTTCCAAATTAAGGAGCCGAATTTGATACTCGAATTAAAGTTTGTATTTTTTCATGAAATGAAAAAAGGTTTGGGCTAAAATCGTCGTCGGACCTAAAGTCGGTGTTTTCTTATGAGACAAAAAATTCGGGTCAAACTCATCATTTGACCTAAAGTTTATACTTTTTTAGGGAATTAGCCCTCTAATGGGAGAAAAGTTAGCGAATCATGCTAATTTTACAATGTTATTCTGTCAAAATGGTTAGTAATCCAAGAGTTGACCAAGCAAACAAGAGTTGATAAATTTATAGAACGAATCTGGATTTACTACCATTAAAAATTTTCTATCATTTCTTACCATAATCAATCTAGACCGTCTAATTCAAAATGAACAGTTCAGATCAGTTCACATAATTTCTCACTAAAAAAATATTCATTGATCTGAGACGTACATTTTAAATTGGACGGCTCAGATTTAATGACGTATTTATATTTATGTCATTAAATTATTTTTCAAAACGAGCTAACAAGTTAAAAAAAAATAGAAAAATGAAAATTTAAAATATGGCCGTCGTCCACCAAGGGTGAAACAGGCCGCGCAATAACGGATTTGACCCAGGAGTCGACGGCGGAAGAAGCCACTGGTAGTGGTTGTCCTGTTTCTCTCAAAGGTTGCATTTTTATGCACTTTGCTTGCTTCTTCCGTCGCCGACTCTCTCTCTCTCTCTCTTTCTCTTTCCAACAACCCTCAATCGTCAGCCATCTGAAGGGTCGAGATTATATTATCTGATTCGCCCTAATCCCCCCCAAATCTCTCCCAATCCCATCTCGAATCAACCCCGTCGTACTCTATTCCCCGTTCATTGTCCGGGATTTGCGATCGCCTCCCTCGCCCAATTCCCGACCCATGTCTGCTCCGATCTGCGGCAACGCCGGTCCGGCCGAGGTCTGCATAAACGACATCCTCACCGACGACGAGCTTAGGTCGGTCCTGGCGAAGCTGGACTCCGACAAGGACAAGGAGATCTTCGGTCCGGTGTGCAAGAGGTGGCTCACTCTCCAGAGCTCTGAGCGCCGGAAGCTCGCCGCCCGCGCGGGTCCTCACGTGCTCATCATGCTCGCCGCCCGGTTGGGCCGAGTCGTTGGGCTGGACCTCTAGCAGTCCGTCTCGCGCTCCTTCTACCCAGGGGTCACTGATGCCGACCTCGCCGTCGTCGCCAACAGGTTCAAGCGCTTGAAGGTGCTCAATCTGAGCAACTGTAAAGGTACAATTTTTTTTCTAAGCTGCTTTATTTCTTAATCTTTCGGGGAATGAGACGAGTCTCATTTGGGATGGAGTTGACTTTTCTTTTTGGGTAACTGTATGTTCTTTGTTCGTCGCTGATTGATTCGTTTCTTTCTTGTACTAATGCCGAAACTGCTATTGGGCCAGAGCTAGTTGGCTGCGGTATTGAAATTTAATCACTTTAACAGATTCATCATATATTACCTTTTCATGTAGGATATTCTCTTTTTTTTTTTTTTGAGTTGCAGGTATAACTGATAACGGAATGCTGGAACTTGGAGATGGTCTTTCGTCCTTGCAGTCATTAGATGTATCCAATTGCAGAAAGCTGACAGACCGGGGGTTTGGGGCGATTGCTAAGGGTTGTCATGATTTGCGTACAATGCATCTTGCCTGTTGCAGATTTGTCGGCGATGC
Organism: Rhodomyrtus tomentosa; assembly: GCA_028455895.1. Classification (NCBI taxonomy): domain Eukaryota; kingdom Viridiplantae; phylum Streptophyta; class Magnoliopsida; order Myrtales; family Myrtaceae; genus Rhodomyrtus; species Rhodomyrtus tomentosa. The sequence goes on along the minus strand of JAPCWY010000011.1, from coordinate 6,580,728 downwards.
ATTGTTAACGGGTCTCGCACGGAATTGTCCCAACTTAGAAGAATTGGTGCTTGAAGGATGCACCAATATAACTGATGAAGGAATCAGCGACCTTGCTAGTGGGTGTCAACAAATCAAGCTGTTAGATGTTAGTAATGTAGCAATGTAGGAGACTTCAGGATCTCTAATGTCGCAGAGTCTTGTGCTTCTTCTCTAATGACCCTTAAGTTGTTGGATTGCTGTAAACTGGGAGATCAGTCCATTTTATCCTTGGCCAGCTTTTGCATGGGTCTTGAAACCCTTGTTATTAGTGGTTGCCGTGATATTTCTGATGAGTCTTTAAAATCTCTGGATGCTGCATGTGGAAATAGTCTCAAGATCTTGGGAATGAATTGGTGTTTGATCATATCCGACTTGTCTCTGAGCGGCATCCTTGCTCGATGCAGATATCTTGAGGCTCTTGACATTGGGTGTTGTGAAGATGTGACTGATGCTGCCTTCCAATGTCTGGCTAGTGTGGAAGATGAATTGAGTTTGAAGATTTTGAAAGTCAGCAATTGTCCCAATATAACAGTGGCAGGATTGGGCGTTATTTTGGACAAATGCCACTCCCTGGAATATCTTGACGTGAGATCATGTCCCCATATTTCAAAGGCAGCTTGTGATGAGGCCGGGTTAAGTTTCCTGACCGTTGTAAGGTCAACTATGCCGGCAGGTTGTCCGAGCCTGACATGTTACTTTAGCCGCTTGAATTGGTACATCGAGCATTGTAGCCCAATTTTCAAGTGGAAAAAACTGATGTGGTTTTCAGCTATGAACTTTCCTTGCAAGTTTGGTCTACATCTGTTCAGGGTGCTATACCCCAACTCCAAGTGATATTCTTCTGTTCCTAGTGCACAGCATTTTGTGATGGATGTGGGATGGAGTGTCATCTGCTTTGAGTTACATGTTTATCTATGTAAATTGCAGCAATCTTGCTTTCTTTCCTGACATTCATACAATTACATTACTCTTCACCTATCTGCAGCGTGTAGGCAGCCTTATCTGTTTATTTTCCACAAATTCTCCTCGAGAGATTATCGATTGGATAGAGCATTACGTGGAAGAGGATGTTGGGATAAGCTGCACTTAGATAAACATGAGTATTCTCCGTTTTTTTATGTGGCTGGAAGTTCGATTTCGGTGGGCACTCCACGAGCAAGTTACCTTATAAAATTTGTGAAATTTTTTGTAGTGTTTTGTTTGCACTATCTTGAGAGAGTTTAATCGACCTATCAGAAGAAGCGATGGCCTTTTCAGTTATCGTGAAAAATGGAGTCGTGAATGCTTTCTATTCCGGTACCGCCTGGACATGGTCAAGCTTTTGTTTGACTAATCCATGTTCTTTAGTTGGAAGGCTCAGGGGAACCTGTGTTGACTTAAATTTTTCGCTCCCCTGAAGATTTTAGAAGAAAGGATGTGGATGCTACACATTGTGGGGCTTGAGGGACTGAGAGGGAACTAGAGTATTTTTGAGGTGATATGTGATGACACGTTTCTCAAAAAGGGTCATCTTTTTCCGGTAAATAGCTCCATTCCTCGGTTTTAAGCGTCCTTCTACTATTTGCATTCGTGGAATGTGATGCGCTTCTAGCTTCAATAAGTTGATTAAATCCTGTACTCTGGAAGGCCCTGAAGTCGGATAAACACTGGAGAGAAAATTCTCTCTGTGCTCAATACATGTCCTTGTGAATATTTTCCGTCCGTGAAGAGGATGAACATGTCTCATATTATGAAATCGGGCTCGCAATGAGCAAGCCGAGAGGCTCATAGGCTGGAGTTAATTTGCTGTTCAGGCAGCTAGATTCGGGATAAAACTCGAATTTTACTAGCGCTGCCTTACTCAGAAAATTTTGTACAATTTCTACGACCGGTTTAGTTTCCAGGGCTGTTGAGCGAGCAGCTCCTTTGTGAATTCCGGGTGACCAACTTGCAATTCTCGCTATGCTTGAGAGATTGCCCGTTGAAGGTGCTTCAATGTCTTGTGATGATTCAAGAACCCCATGAACCAGAAATCAAAACTGTCGACTGTGACTATGTGTATGTACTTCTCCGACGGCCTCTCGACATTTTCACTTTGGTTTGCTTCCTCTATCTTGGAAAGTGGGATCGACACCTGTAGATAAGCAAGAAATTTCGTCAGAAGTCTTCATCTTATGAGGAAAGAGAGAGGAAAAGGGTATTAAGCAGCATAGAGCAGAAGAGTTTTCATGTCCGCTTTAACCAATTACCTTGTAATGGGTTCGGGCAGATTCGCCGATTGGGGATGGCAATTTGATCGACCTCTCGCTGCAGAAGGCAATTTTTTCCGTGGAGATGAAGAGGAGACCTGCTATAGGACCCGCTGTTGTTGACAGATAACACTGGGAAGCCTTTGTGAGTCTCTCCCCTTCTCTAACACTGAACAGATGCCTGAAAACTTTTTCCATCCCTCCTACTTGGAGAATTCTTGCCCCCAATCTCAACTTCCCCTTCACAGTTTCAGAGATCTTCGGACTTAATCTCACTGCATAGTCAAAATGGTAGAATGGTTAGTTGATTTCAAGACTGAAAAACAGATTGTTACAGAATCACAGAGAAACAGAACTTCACAAAATACAGGTCTTTGGTGCTAATTCAGTTCATCTAGCTAATAAAAATGAGTTAAAATGGCTACAAAGATCGGGTTTTCTTCTTTCTTCTTTTTTTCCTAAAGGGAAAACCGAAGGATTTGTGAAAAGTGGGTTGTTCTATTGATTTGAATTTCCCCACAAGGGGTGTACTTTACTTCCCCCACAAATTGCAAGCAATTCGATGGACTCTTCGTCGGATTTGCAATCTTTTCAGATGCAAAGAAGTGTAATTACCATGCTCTCGGATGCCATGTGCGAAACCATCAGCTTTCTTCCCTAACTTGTTCATTCTTTTAAGCACCGAATTGCGCTTGGAAGATACATTCTCTGGAGAACGCATGTAAGACTGCCTGCTGTTGTATGGCTTGGAAGAAATAGCTCTCGACGACTTTCGAACTGCATATGTCGCAGCAATGACCGGAATTCCCATTACGTGATCGCGAAGCTTGGTTGCCATCTTCGGTGGGGAGTCTTTACGTTTCTATCTCTCGAAAGCACTGCCTAGGAGCTTCGGAACTGTCGAAGGAAGGAGAAAGATTGCTGCTTGCTGAAGTTGGTTATATTCAGGTCTATATAAAGAGGTGATAAAATGGCAGGTGACTGCCAACTTTTGGTTGCATGACTCATCTGTTGATCATCAGCAGCATAAAGGCACAGACAAACACTTCGTTGGGAGTTTTTTTTGCTCAAGTAGGATGATGTGTGACCCCCCATTAATGCTTTTTACAAAAGAGGATTGTGGCATTGAATTTCATTAAGTCATTGTAAAAGATAGTGGATATCTTCTCTGCTGCTGTACTTAATTTTCCCAGTGGATGAGACAAGGTTGCTTCTTCTCATTGAATTACACCATGGAATTTAGGTCTCTAAAAGCAATTATGAGAAAGATAACCTTTTTTTTTTTAATAGAGGGTGAACAAAACATGCTGATTGGGTGATGACCTATCCCTTTGTCTAACCACTGTTTGGATGCGTCAACGCATTTTGCTTTTGAGCTGGAATTGCAACTTTCTGACGCCAGTCCTCATTTGGATTGCACGAGAAAGGTCTTTAAAAAGAATTTCAACGTTATCTTATCGCCCGGGGTAAGCCGACCATGTTGGCCCAAAGAAGATATGTAAGACGTATGATCTTCCCCATGTTCTGCAAACATCGAGTATGACCCACGTCAGCATGTTCAGAATTTCCCAATATATTTGTTTTGCGATTTTGTGCAGTTTTTGCAGTGTTACAGTTAAGCGATATGCGAGGATATGTCCACTAGACACGTCCCGAAGTATCGTCCTGTGGTGAAGGGTTGGAAAACGAACTTCAAAGGCTTTCTGCTGGCGGTGGAGTGATCGATCATCGATCTGAACGAGCAATGAAGCAGCAGTAAAGCTCAATCTCATTACACTCGTGAGAAGTTGCGGACATGTTCATATCACACCTCTGTTCTCGTTATGCAGAGTCCATAGGCCGAAACCAGATAACAGAAAAGAGAAAGATAAAGAAGAAAAAGACGGAAGAGACAACACAAGTCACAAAGCCACAAGTTATAGGAGCCCATGTGCATGTTTTTGCATGAATCTTCTTCACATGACCTGTTCCTTTCTTTTTCTTTGTTCAACCCTTGGTGCTGAGGTGTGGCTGAATTGGCAGTAGGCCATGCTGAGCTACACATGTCTCCTAACTGCTGTTCATGCCCATCTCAGCATACCACTCGGTTGAGACCGGGCGAATGAAAGTAGAGCCGAGGCGAGAGCTGAGCACTTTCTTTACTTTCTCATCTGAGGAGGAGGATTGCCATGTCACGGCCACATCACCCTCATCGCCCACATGAGTCGACTGACCGTTAATAGTCCTTAGGCTTTAAGGTTTGAAAAGGCCTCCAGCGAAAGAGGAGAAAAAAGGCGGGGGCAGAAGCAAAAAGAGCTCGTTCCCACCTGGAGTGTCCAGCCGTTAATAAAGTGCGATGGTCTCCGTCTCATGTCATACAGTACCTTGGCTGGCAAGGTGGTTGCCAATACCGGCGATTTCCGGCCGACTGGCATTGTTCTGACTTCCCAAGAAATGATAAGATAAACAGATGATGAGGAATCTTGGAATTGCTATTCCTTTTACTTGTCTTGTCTGCATTTTTTCCCAAAGTGACAAAATCAGGATGTTGTAACATCGGATGGTTAACAACATCACCACGCCGCCAAGGACTCTTTCTTTTAAGGAAGGACATTGGATCGATTGATAGAAAAGACATGCAAAAAGGCAAGCATCTTCTAATCAAGCAAAGAGCGGCAACCCTGCAAAATCTCATGACCTTGTCCAAGCAATCCATTACCATAGTCGAGCCTCTGATTGACAAGCACCCAGGAGTTGAAAGAGCGGAATGAGAATAAAAATGATATTGACGCAAATATTCATGTTTCCATATGACAAATCGTTAGTTTATGGGAGAAGAAATCACAATGCGGGTAGTCAGGAGATACGCCTTGGAATAGTACGAGAGAAGTCGGCCGTGAAACTTTGGATAGGCAAACTCCTCGCCCTAGCCTCTCGTCACGCAAATTTGGCGTCTCGACGGGACAAGCTAACATAATCTGTTGACACTTCCATCTTAATACTTGAATCTCATGTCTGACTCTAGTATAATATCAAGCTCTACTCTTCCAAATATCTCGAAATTGATGGCACGAGAAATCTTGAGTTCAAAGACCTTTTTTTTTTGTTTGGTCGAAGAGCTCAAACACTTAACAAGCCTAATTTGCAATGGCCTTCTGGGTCTTCAGCAATGTGAACCCTACACCATCCTAAGTTCAACAAGATTGAAAATTTGCTGAGCCATCCTTGAACTCAAGTATTTAGTTAGGCAAAAACGAGTTTGAATGGCATATTGACCTACCAAGTGGGTAGGCCAGAAATTGTGCTCTTTTTTAGTCCTCAAAATTTCCCATGATCAACATGCTCCAAAGTTGGGTTCTCAAACTAGGTCAGTGGGAATTGGAGGATAAGTTGAATCAAGCTCAGTCTTGTTTGACTGGCTAACCTCTCCCACTGGCCTCCATAGGAAAGGTTTTCCCAAACTCAAGCTTACGCCGGTAGCAATACATTTGATTTTCACTCCGTAATGTGGCGGGGTCTTTGTTCTTCAGCAAACTTGAAGCTTGATGTCATTTTTTTAGTCATGAAGGTAGAACTGGAAAGCTTGATGTTCATCAAAAGTGTGATGCAAATGTCCGGGAACAAGCAAAGACCTCTGAACTTCGAGGTTACAAGGGACAGCCTATCTACTCGGTATGGTTTGGTTCTGACAGTGAACAGAGAGCGGTATTCGTGGACGAGGTCATGTGTTGGCTGCTTGAAACGCGCGTTGTGTGGGGGAAGGACGTTCGCGATCGAGTCGGCTTACGGGAGAGCACGGGTGATTGCCCAGTGAGCTGACCCTGACCATAAAATTCAAGAAGCAATGGAAGCTTGTCCCGTGAAAGGTTTTCTCATAGTTGCAGACTGATATAGCCAAAGTGGTCATATTTGGAATTGCAAGAGATTGGCACTGCGATTTCAAGTAAGAATCATCACTATAATCTTTGTGGAATTACTCAACAATCGGAAAACTCGAACTAGTTTGAATTTCTAAGCATAATATATTCTTATCTCACAAGCACTAGAGAAGAAACTATCAAGAAAATAGATGCGAGGCCAAAAGAAGGCCACCAAAAAATCGAGACAATAGACCTCACAGAACAGGACTCCATGTAGATATCCTCGCCATATCACAGAGCACAACTAATATACCTTTTGAGTCTGTCATTTACATCTCATATGCAGATTACCTCTGAGCTGATGCACGCGGCATCGGATATGTTATGTGACCTACACTCATGGGTGCACCAGGAACCATGGCCCCTGGCACCGGGGCTCTAACTCCAAATGCCATATGCGAGGGACCAGGGAGGTTCACTGGAGTCCCGACAGCAGGCCCGCCTATCGGTTGCCCAATCGTTGGAGCACAGTACATACTGACACTGGCGGGGCCAGTTGGTGGTTGAGAGGGCTGTTTACTAGGTTTGCTGGACGAAACTCCTGCCACGGGACTGTTTGTTTGACCAGTGATTGGTCCTTGGGGTGTCGAGAGCTCTCCGTTGTTAACGCTAGTAATATCGTGAATGCTAGAACGTCTCCTATCTTTGTTCATCGAGTTCAACCTGATGAAGTACTTCTGGGCATGGCTAGCCACTTGTGTAGGCGTTCTTGTCACCACAAAATTTCGGGAAATGCTTCGCCAATCTCCCTTCCCATATTTGTCTAAGCCAAGAAGGAATAATCTGCTTTCCAGATACAAGAAATCATTGAAAAAGCTTAGAACATATTGATGTAATCATGCTATTATGAAAACCAAAGAGCTGAAGGGGATTTCAATCCACAAATGAATGACGTAGGATATTCACAATCACATCTAATGCTGATACATTATCCACTCATCTGTTGTTCAGAAAGCTTGATTTCTTAAGCAAAAGACTCCATGCCATTTCAGACTTACGTGCACAATGAAGCTTTTGCTAATAGTCACACCAATTCACACCGAGGCTATTGATTCGTCATATTCCAAGTTTCCTTTTTCTTCAGCTGATTGATGCAAATCAGACTGCTAACCTAGCAATGCCCATGTTTATGCCAAGGGTTCTATTATTTGTTTAATAAATAAGCAAGGTTTCTATGAATTTATTTGGAGTTTGGACTGATCACGGGTCTTCAGTTTGCCTATTTATAGCCTTGAGTCCTCCTGAGATTAGTAATACCGAAATCCATATAGCAACATAACCTCTTATGAGAAAACCATAATTCAGAGATTGTGAGGTGCTCTGCTTTTGGTTTCATGCACAATTAAACCTTGGATTTTGACTTCACCTCAGCCTTTTATTTCTCCTTCCCGGTTCTTCTCTTACACTAAAAGATCGAGCTGACCATTGTCAGCTCTGCAGACCACAGGAACTCTTGTCGCAGTGCCTATTCTAGAGGCCTGGCATGGTGGCAAATCCATTTATTGAAACTTTGATCTGCTTGCCTCAACCAAATACAATCCTGAGTTCTCTAGAAGTATTAACTCTCCTGTCTATCTCTTACTCCCCAAATAAGCTATAGGGTTTAGAGTTTGCTTTGGACTGTCGAAACTCCAATGGACAGTCTATTGGAAATTTGTATTGTACTTATCTAGAGAGAGAGAGAGAGAGTTCATATAATGCTAATAGTGAGTTGATTAGTTTAATGGAAAACCTAGTCAAAACCAAAAGGGAAATCAATTATGTTCTCCACCTACATCAGATGCAATAGAAAGTCGGGAGTCTCCAAGCAATGCCCAAGCAAAAGCTCTTACACGAAAAAAAATCTAACTCAGATATGCCTCAAACTTGCTAAACAAAATGATGGCGATCTTAGAAAGGAAAATATCTTGAGCATCAGTGATAATTTCAATGCTGAAGAGCCAAACAAGGCCAACTTCCTCATCCAGTAAAATGGAAATATATGTTACCTTCTTCATCTTTTTTTGAATACAAGAGATGGGAAAACTCGAGGAACAGGCATGCAATCCATGCTCTTGGTCACTTTTTCCTAGATTCTAGATATATACTTTGCATCACCAACGTGAGACTCGAGTATCAGCCAACCAATTATATAATGTAACCAACCATAAGGGAAAAATAAATCTTAAGAGACCACCTGAAGAACTATCACCTGAAATCTGTCTTAAATTAAGGATGGTGACAGAAAGACTTAAAATGAAAAGCTTAATCTGACAGAAATGAAAATCATATAAGCATCAGGTGGAATAAGCCAAAGTAGAAGAATTATATGCATATAAGCACACAGCAAGAATACACATACATAGGGAAGCATCATAGTAGTATGTATATGATGGTCTAAAAGCTGCAAAAGTGTCATGATTGTGTACTCTGTGAAATTTTGTCCAGCAGGTTCTCCTACTTTTAAACACATCAACATCAACAACGCCTTTATCCCAAACTAGTTGGGGTTGGCGGTCGATAAACCCCAAAGATTCATAAAAATAAAAGCAAAATCAATCGAGGGATCACATAAATCTGTCGATTTTGAACAATTGTTTAATTTTCCAGAAATCTGTCGATTTTGAATATCACATGACTGGGTCTCGATAGTGTCAAGAAGATTTGTGTTAGACTATTTTTAAACAAATCGATGTCAGTTACTAGAGTCATTTGAGAAAGATAGATAAAACAAAATCACCTGTGTTCTTCTTCTGTCCAAGCAATTCCCTTCCGACGTTCTTGGTCCGACCTCGATGCCTTCCCCCCGTGATTGGACTCGCCATTGAGATTCCCAACATGACCACCCTTCTTACTACTTGTCTCATAGCTGCCATGGCTCGTTGAACCCTCTGAAGAACAACTGTAAGGAGGCAGTTCCACACAACCAGACTCTATCCTATCGACATCATCGACCAGAATTTCATAGTGACGCTTAATCTCTTCTAGAGTTTTCCCGGGCACATCGGCGGCTATCTTCTCCCATCGATCAGCCGAGTTTTCCGGGTAAGTTGCCAGTCCATTCTCAAACGCTTTATCCTGCTCTCTACTCCAGGAGCAATCGGTCGTCGTTTCATCCACAGTCATAGAGCTAAAGCTACGTCAGCTACCAGAACAGATTATTGATTGATGGACTACAATTAGTCCAAAACAGCCTGTGGGATTCACTCAGACGGGCATGTATATGGTTTCAGGAGCCAATAACAACTAAAGGTTAAGTTCATAAAACCCCCCCCCCCCCCCCCCCCAAAAAAAAAAAAAACAAAGTGACTCCCAAACAGCCTGGCCTAAGCTTAGAGTTGAGCCTGGAGAGGAACAGACGGACAGACAATGCCAAGAAAGCTGAACTCGAGATCACTCCCAAGAAATATCCGAAAACCCCAGTGAGGATTTTGTGAAGAAAAGGATCGTATCTAGCCCCCCCTCCCTATGTGGCAACTTGAATCCTGTGAATTGATGACCTGTTGAATGAACGAAAAGGCAACTGCCTTATGAGTCAATTTCACCAATGAGAAATATCTGACTACCAAACACGTAATAAGTATAGTCATCATTGTCAAGGTGAATTCTGGAGAATGGTAAGTTGGGTTCTTTTGATTGCGAGTCTTGAAAGTGACCAAGAAAAAGACAAATAGACAAGAACAAAGCCAGGAATCTGTAGTGGAGTTAAACATTTTCATCTGTTGCTTCAAACTTTTCTCACAAATGAGGGGAAATAAAATTGCGGCCAACTCCTTGCCCACTGATTAGAACAATTCTAACAGCACAGGCCCACAACAATTTACAGCTTTTGCACTGCAACACCAACAACTGGTCTACAGCACATGTTTGTGCCTCCTTATTTTTTTCTCGTGCAGTCTACAAGTGGTGAAATTTTCCAATTAACGTGGCACTTAAATGCTAGAATGACAAGTAAGGCGCTAAAAAGTAATTGACATCTTTGACAAAAATTCTTTGAACAAATTAAAAACCCAAAATAGAAGAGTGCGAGATATGAGATTGCATAGCATTAATGCAGATGCACTAAATCAAAGCCTGCTAAAATTACTTTCAGCCATAGTTGAGAGAATGACGTGTCATTAAAAGTTAAAACTGCCAAATCGAGAGGGGGTGGGGGGATGAAAACCAGTTTGAAAATCATGCTCTCGATGATAAATTAGCCGTACTATTCTTGATAAGCAGTTCTGCACAATCAAAGCAGGGAACAGTAATCACAGTTGAATCCCCAGTGGTTAACTTTGAAAGACAACGCCAGAAACCGCGGAACTCATTTGATCAGTCGACCAACGAGCCCTATGTCTAAACAAGAAAGCAGAATCATCCTAAGGCTCTTCCTTTTCCTAAAATACAGAGCAAAGAATATTTCAAGTACTGCAACAAATTGGATATCACCTAAAACAGCTCAGAACTACCACCTCTAAGCAACGAGATTCTGACAGTTCAACACCTGAAAAAATCTTGCTCACGGAGCAATAAGAAACAGCTCCAGATAAATCAAGCACACATCATTGAAAGAATAACAAAAACGAGGTCGCTAAATTGTCCTAAAAAGGAGAAAAATATGCAGCGAACACAGGACGAGGATGGGTACCACTTGCACAGCAATAAAACAAATAAGAGCAGAGCACGACGATGGGACGACATTGGTCCCCCCCCGAAAACAACTACTTGCTATTAATACGACAACTTCGAACCAGAAAGGCCCGACCAAACACAAATCGCTAAAATCTGGAATCTGCCAACACCCATTAATATCTCATCTTTGCAAGAAACAAGAAACGAATGAAAACCCATTAATATAATGAAAATAGAGAGCATCAGATAAATCGATCGACCAACACAGAGGCAGCTGATTTCCCAGTTATTTTCTTCCGATCGAAACCAGCAAAACAATCTGATAAATGGTTTGGGTCGGTGAAAATCACCTTCCTCCTCCTCCTCCTTCTCGGTTGGTGAAGCCCAAGGAGATCCGTCAAAGTTGCAAACTTTCTGTTCTCGGTGAAGTCCAATGCCACAGTCAAGGGAGACGGGCCAACCTGAAGAACAGACAGAAGCTAACTAGCAATAAAAAGAAAGAATTTAAGTGTCTTTCTATCTTGTCTCTTGGTACACTTCAATCATAGCGGGTCTAATCTCTTATCCAAAGTCCAATCATGAAAAGCTTCCCATTTTTATATTCACCGCCGTCATCGGGGTACTCTTTTGGATAAAGGAAAGAGACTTTAATGGATAACGCAAGCTGTCCTCCTCCTCCTTCTCTGAATATAAAGGGAAGGTCGATCGCTCGGTCAATTTCTGCGTTCTGGTGAGCGTTCACGAGACCACTTGAGGAGGAATTTTTCGTATAATTCCATGTATAGAAAAGAGTATATTAGGAGTGATTATATATGTTATTAGATGATCAAATATCTAGAGTTTGTTTTTGTATATTATGATCCGATTCGCAAGTATCATGATTTGTAAGGAAATTAAATAAGATATGCATAATTAAAATAGATATGAAAAATCATAACAAAATATCTTAAATATATGTAGAAGATATCTAAATATCTCTAGCAAGTCCTGAGCACATGGACGCTCACAATTATGAATCATGATGACCATTTCTTTTTAGACTTTATTTGTTTCGCAAAAATTAAATAATTTGAAAAATATTTTTCAAAAAATTATTAATTAGTCAATGAAATAAAATTATTGTCCACGACAATTTTTAGGTGTATATTTTCATAAACGATGAAAATATATATATATATATTTGGTAAGTAATGATGAAAATATTTTTCGTTCACTTATTTTCTTATTTTCATAAGCGATGCAGGTAATCGTTTCTAGAATTTTTTTTTTCCCAAATTATGCATTTTATGACTATCATCGAAACCCCACGATAGAGCAAGTGTTCTCGATAATATTTGTTGAAAATGCTTGTCTGGTGGATAGAGGAAAGGGTGTCTTGGAATGTTTGAATGTTACGATGATTAATCGCCAAGAAATTGGAAAAAGAAGTGGATATTGTCCCTTAATTAAGCAACTCTCAAAATTAGTCTGATTGGTCAGTTTTATACTCGAGTTCTTTCAAGGGGATCGTCTCCAAAAAGCAACGTCTTTCATGGAGTTTTTCTCCAACCATGTGATAAACCACTTTGCTTAGATTACAAGGACGTTGGTGTGTCAAAGGATTGCCTAAAATTTCTTCAAAAAGTTAGATACATAACTTGTAATCCGGACTGTCCATTTTTTGACGGATGACCCAGATCTTCGATTTTTAGGGAGCAATTTTTTAAAATTTTTTTATATTTTTTTATTAGTTATAATCTGAATCATCCATTCATAACACGAACAGCCTGAATTGCAAAATTAGGGCCTAACTTTTTAAGTAAATGTTATACCATATCTTTCCACATACATTGGCTTCAATTCTCCGCACAAAAACTCTCAAGTTACAATCTTTCAAGGTTGATTTACAGATTCTCCCAATAACTTGGGGTCCTGTAGTAAGGACTCCAGTACATGAGTTTTGTCTCTCAATCCACCCCTCCAAATTGCGCGAGAAAAGACGTCCGTGTGAAAAAACGAACGTATAAATTGATCAAAGGGATGATTCCGAATGCGTTGACATTAGTCATCGCGCATCGGCTAACTCACATGTTCTTGTCAGCCACAAACTTCAAAGAACAAGAGAGGTGAATGATCTGAGTGTCAACTCACATGTTCTCGTCAGCCACGCACGTTTTCATAGAAACACGCCACGATCTACGCCTCCGATGAGATACGAAGCGCGATTGTCTTCATCATTGAGGAAAGGCTAAATGCAAAGTAAAAGAGCAAAATTTGTGGACACGGTCACATAGATACAGACCTCTCTACTAATTGTGACAAGAGAAATCAAGGATCAACCAAAGAATCACCGAATTGACGTCACCAAAATCTCCATGGATCTTTATATGGAGGGACATAATTCTCTGTCGGCGGTAGGAGACGAAACGATGACACAGTTTTCTTGAGGAATGGTCCCATCTGCATCGAGACGATGAAGATCTCAATTTTAGGTTCCATCGATACACTATTTACACTTTCCAGAGCGGAATTGCTACGAACTAATGGTGTGTGGGTGTGTGTGTTTGCGCATGAGAACGAGAGAGATAGAGAACCTTTGTCCATTGCTTGCTGAGCGTCGAAGCATTCAGTGTGTATAGATAACCTGAAAGCAGAAGTTAGGTGAGATATCTGAAGAGCGATTAACACCAAATGTAGCAGAAGAGTTGGAGCAAAAAGTTTCCACAACATGGATATTGAGAAGTTCCAACCCTCACTAAAAACACATGCAAAGAAAGAAAACACAGAGGCTTCTGCCTCTTTAACACAAAAACAGAGAGATATGGAAGTTCAAAGACAAATACAGATGGAATGGGGTGCCTAAGGTTTCATAACATTTGAAAGACGTGGAGGAAATTTAGAGTAAATACACGTTTTTGTTCCTACCATCTCGCTCTGCGGTTGACGCAACATAATGTCTGTAAAGATTTGATTCTTGAGCCTGCAGTATTCCATGAGGTATGTAAGCAGTTGCCTCATTGGCACATGCCCAATACTAATTTTCAGAAAGAAATGACCTACGGTTTTCGTTGGAGATTTGCGAACAAGGTACTCATAATACCAGTACGGCTCGCCATTAATCTGAAAAAGACAAGGTGAGATGGAAACAGAATGAATATTTATATGAACAAAGCATAACACGGGAAAGTTGTTTAAGTAGCAGCAAAGAGCACTGAATTTAGTTCATCAGCACATAGATATGGGAGCATACATCACTAGAATGAGCATCGAGGACCGAACTCTCAGCCAAGCGCTGGGTTGAAGTGACTCGCTGCATAAATGTGAGGAAAAGAGTTAGCCACGATTATTTGGATGTTAAGATTTCTGGCAGCATCCTATTAAGATAAAATCTTGCATTTACACAACTGTCACATTATTTACCAGTCTCATTACAATTTTAGCCTGGTAATTAAAAGGATAAGTTGATAGACTGTCTAAGACAGCCCATCAGATGACCATCGTTGTACCATTTCTATGCAGTTAAAGCTCATTCATAGAAGGGAGTCACCTTACCAGGGCAGATTTATCCGATAATACGGAATCAGCAACATCTTTTGCTGCCCATGAACTCTTTTCCTTTGATTTTAAAATCTGAAAATTTGGAGGACCTATCTGCAATAAAGGGACAAGATAAAAAAATGTTGAAAATTGTGCATTGCCTAAAAGGAGATGGTGATGATTGGACATTACCGAGACAGAGATGATGAGGTTATCAATAATGTCAACTCTCTCGGACACAATGCGTAAACGTGCATCGGCTGAATTACAACCAAACAGAAACACGTTCAGTACAAGCTCAATGACATGTCACCGTTCGCATATAATTGCTCAGAGCAAAGTATAATTTCGACCGATGCTGTAACAAAATCATAAAGCCCAGTAATTTCCTTTCTTCATAAAGAAGAATATTTATATAGGCAATTAGCATTTTTCAACATAGCATATCGACAAAACTTGAAATGCATAATTTGAGGCATCCAGCAGCAATCTCACCATCTAGGTATAATTATCCTGAACTTAAACCCATGATTTACACCTCGCACACGAAAAGGGGTAAACTATGCTAAAGTGAGGTGTTGAATTTCTGTCTTTGCAATGCTGAAGGGAGAGATAGACTAACTTACGGGACAGTGGCGCAGCTGAAGAATAGCGCTCAGGCTTTCTGGATTCCACCCTTCAAATAAATAAAGTAAGTGACATGCCAATACAAAAACTCCACTACAATAGATGTAAGCTTTCTTTAGGTCTGCACATTACTCAAGATGAGTATGTCTCATGCAATTTTGCCGCCAAAAGCCCAAAAATTCCTCAAACTAGAACGACCCAGGGAAATGCATAATGAGGTTCTGGTGATTGGCAGTCTATTGTATCCAGCATTTCACAAAATCACGAGTTACGAAAAATCATGGATATGGAGCTTATACTACCCATTCAAGAAATTTTGTAAGGCAAAACAGCAAGAGAACATTGTTTATTAATTTGAAAAAACAACTCAGTACATATGAGTATTGGCAAAACCCCCTAAAAAGATGCATGATTATCACGCAATGGAATTTCAGAGCCTGGCACACCAATTCAGTAAGACCAATCTTGGCAACTGTGGAATCAGAAATGAGGCCTATGATTAGCACAATCCTCAAATATCTTCTCAACAATGAACTTCCTCATGCGCTCCGGTGGCTGAGGCCTGAGGTACCAAACCCTCAAAGATGCTGCACAACGTTTACATTTTTTATCGCAGTTGAGCATTCAAATCATTGTGATAATTATGTCTTCAAAATGTGGCTCTAGGGTCAAATATAGGCTAGAAAGCAATGAGACAACCTCAATGTTTTCCTATACACATAGTAACAGATAGACACATCCATTCTTGTACATCTGGAATTGACCCCTTATTCCAGTAGATATTTTGGTAGTAATAGGATACTGAGACAGAGTTAAAACTTCTGGTTCAAGATGAAAACTTAATAGAAATTAACATACCATTTGAACATGAAATTCTTTGACGGAAGACCCATTGGATACAAGTAGGAATAGGCATTTATGTCATCAACTACTGAAGCCATTTTCAACTCTTCCTCGGCTAAGGACCCTGCAAAAAAAGGTTAATATAACTAATACCGATCATGGCCAGAAAATTAATTCAAAATGGCATGACTCAAACAAGGAACAGAACTGATTCACTGGTTGCAAGTTACTGGATCTTTTGCTTTCCTTTTGAGGCCCCCATTTAGCTGAGGACTCCATAGGAATGAGGACGCACTAATTGAAACTTTATACAGTACCATCTTCAGTCTTTCTAAAAACTAGAGCTGGTGCATGCAAGCACGAGCTTGCTAGTCAAATAATCTAATACTTCTCCCCACGAGCAGACCCGCGCTCATCCTAAACATAAAGCATGAACTTATGCTAGATGGAGTCCTCAGCACTAGAAAACACGAGCTTCTTTCAATGACACTGTACGAGAAAATGTACGAATCTGAAGTCTTTTAGGTGCTTCAGGAACACGAAGTCCCTGCACACCTGAAAAACCCGTATTGTGTCCCAAGTGTTGTGCATATCGCAATTTCTCTCTCGAAGTGATATCTAGACGCGCGGAATGGGGGCTGAGGAAGTAGCTAAAAGTTCCCTTCTAGATGCAAAGCTCAATGTATAACTACTATGACACTGGCTGCACCACTTCTACATCCAGTACCCTTCCACAAATGAAAAAGGGAAATTTGGGAAGCTGAAGAAATTTACCTGAAGAAGGAGCAAGGACAAATAAGGAAGAAGAAAGGCCAAACATCACCAAGTCCCTCCTTCCAAAACCATTGAAGAAGGCGGGCTCCGTTCTGGCACTCGAATTCGCCATGGCTTTCGGAGTTAACCCGCATTCCTTCCGTACAAACACCGTTCTCTTTTGGCATCTGAAGCCGAGCCCACATAAGGAAAACACACATCACCAACGACAAGCTAAGTAGCGCTAGCGCGCGCGCGCGCGCGAGAGAGAGAGAGAGAGAGAGAACCTGAAGCAGAGTGGATTGGAAAGCGAAGGAGAGAGAGGAAGCATCGTGAGTGAAGAATTCTGGAGCTGGCGAGTGGGAGTGGGGTGGGTCTGGTCTCAGAGAAGAACCATGGAACCGAAAAGGAATGAGCTTGCGCACTTTCCACCTTCAGCTCATCCACTCGGACACCCAGGATGACACTATCGCTTCTTCCTTCCAAAATTATTTGATTTTTTCGGAGAAGAAGATGCCTGAAAAGAGAGAGAGTGCATTTGTTCTCAAGAGCAAAAGCTCTAGCTTTTCTCTCCTAATTAAACGATTTATCAATGTAATTTTCCCTCCCTCTTTTTCTTTTCTGTTTTTTTTTTTCCACAGGCTCTACATCTCATATGTAGGGACGAAGGACCGTGAAAATGCAATTTCGCGGATATAATGTGTTTCAATTAACTTTTCTCTGGCACTGTATTTTTTTATTAAATGTTACAAAAACTCATCACATCGGATTATACGAAGCTATAGTAAAATCAAAGTATAAGGTCCTAAAATTTTTAAAAAATGAAATTAAATCCTTAAAATAGTGAAGTGATTCAATCAAACTTTTTCGTTAACTCTATTCTATTAGGCTCACGAAAAATGTGATGTGTCTTGTTCTATTACTTTCTTAAGGCCAACATGAGGACGATGTGGCACCTATCAAGCGCCACGTCATAATAGTATTCAAAAAATTTGTAAGGAATACAATCTAAATTTGATAAGAACAAAATAAGCTCAAAGTTAATAAGAAAAAACACTAACTGTCAAAAAAAAAAAATATACACACACATACTAAGCTGTCGTCACTGCCCATCATCGATAAGGGCCGACGGAGGTCGCTTGGACCTCACCGATGGCCACCAAGGTTGCCGGGCTTCGACAAGGCCCAAGCGACCTTCGCCAGTGCATTCCAACAATGGACAATGGCAACGACGATCACGAGTAAGACTTGTTCCTCCTTTTCTTTTTACTTGGTGTTCAAGAAAAAATATATTTTAAATTTATTTATTTTAATTTGAGTAAAATTTGAAAAAGAAAATAATAAGAAATGCATTGTAGAAGAAATAAAGTAATATAAAATATCACGTCAATACAAATCATTTGTCAAGTTGGATTGATTAATTGAAGGACTTGATTAAATTAAATTGACTAATTTTAAAATTTGATTGCACTTTTTTAATTTTTTTAGGACTCAATTGCACTTTCTTAATAAGTTTTAGAACTTTCAGTGCATTGATACTAAGTATTAATTTTTCACTCGTCGTCCTCTTTAGAAATAAAATAAAATCTTATGTGTAGCTTAGTAAATTTTATGTTGTTAATATGTTTAATTAAAGTTTGTAAGAAATTTGCATTTGGGGCATAAATGCCAACCAACTAATGCACGATCCAAAAACTTGTGAAATTTATATTCGGAATCATAAAAACGGAGTACACGAAATCATTAAAACCAAAAATAAAAAGAAGAAAAGGGAAAATTGACCCCAAATAAATTTTGTAGACGATTGGCCACAAGCGAGGGCCGACCTTGTTGGCCTTGCATGTCTATCGAGACTTGCCCTCGCCAGCCTAGGCTTGGGTGTTCCTTGCCCGAGGTCTGCGAGGCCGGTTGTCGCTTGAAGCCAATGACCTGCACCAACCATTGACAAGGCGCGGTGGTGGCTAGTAGAGGGGAAAAAGAGAGAGGCAAAAAGTAAATCACTAATATAAAAATAGCCTCTGTTATAGATTTTCCTCTGCCATCGAGTAAATGGCTCTAGGAACTAATAAAATTATCCATGTCAGCGATTTCGAACCGAAATCGACCCAATGAACTCGATTGGAAAATGTAAAATGTTTAGGACTTAATTGGCAAAATTAAAAAAAAATTAAGATTGAACTGATAAAAGTGCACTAAATTTAAGGTCTTTCACACAATTTTTCAAACAAAATCACTATTCAAGCCTATGGTGGGCCTGGTTGAGGTAAATTTTATTTTAATTTTATTTTTTGAGAGCTACAAGGCCACTCGTTCTCTAATCCTGATCCCTAGCCCTAGTGGGATCAGGACGGTGGTGCCCTAGTTTGATCTATGCCATCCATTTTGAATTGGATGATCCAAATCCTTTAATAGGGGGAGGTTAAAAGAGTTTTTTTAAAATTTTGATCTGGGCCATTCATTTTTTAAGTGGACGGCCCAGATCCCCCTGCCTTGATCCCACTAGGGCAGGGGATCCAAGCCCCTCGTTCTCTTGGTAGCGTTAGAGTTGGCAAATGAGCGGGTCGGGTCGAATATGATCCGATCTATCTAACCCATATGACCCATATTTAAGACCTATACCCGACCTGACCCCTGACGAACCCATACTCGATCCGACCCGTTTTGACCGATATTATCAAAAGACAATAATATTTTTAAAAAATAATATTACTAAAATACTTCTCAGTTCCGGCCCTGGCCCCTGGCCCGGCCCCGTCCTTGGACCCCGGCACCGATCCTGTCCTTGGTCCCCGATCCCAGGTCTCGACCTCGGCCCTGGCCCCAATCCCGATCTTGGTTCCCAACCCGTCACTCGCCTCAGCCTCGAGTCTTAGCCCCAAGTCCTTGTCCCGGTGCCCGACCCGGGTCCCGGTCCCAATCACTGTCCCGGGCCCGATCACTATCACTGCCCCAGCCCCGAGACCCGGTTTCGGGAACCGGCCCCCGCCTCGGGACCCGGCCCCAGCCTCGGCCTCGGGACCCGATCTCGGCCCCGACCTAGGTCTGAGGACCCGGTCTCGGGACCCGACCTCGAGACCCAGCCCCAGCCTTGGCCCCTGCCCCGGACCCGGCCCCAGTCTCAAGACCCAATCCGAGCCCCGGGACCGGGGCCCCGGCCTTGGACCCGACCCCAGCCCCGACCTCGGGAGACACGGCCCCGGCCCCTGCCTCGATTCGGGCCCCGACCCCGACCTTGGGAGACCCGGCCCCAGCCACGGTCTCGGGACCCGATCCCGGCCCCGACCTCAGGACCCGATCCCAGTCCCTGCCCCAGGAGACCCCGAACCTGACCTTGGGAGACCCCGGACCCGGCCCTAGCCTCGGCCCCGACCCTTGGAGACCCGGCCTTGGCCCCGGCCCCTGTCCTAGACCAGGCCCAGCTCTCGGCCCTTGAACCCGGCCCCCGGTACCAGTCCCGACTCCGATCGTCGATCCCCAGTCCCTGACACAGATCTCGACCCCGGTTGCCGGTTCTCGACCCCCGTCCCCAGACTCGGCTCGAGCCCCAGCCACTGTCCCAGTCCCGGCCATGGCCTCGATCTCGGGTTTGGCCCCGGCCCTCGAACCCTACCCTCGGCACCGGTTTTGACCCCGGTTGTCGATCCTCGACCCCCGACACCGTTCTCGACCCTAGCCGTCGACTCCCGACCCCCATCCTTAGACCCTGCTCGGGGCCCAGCCCCGGCACTGGTCCCGTTCCCGGCCCCGGTCGCTAGGCCGGGCTCGGGCCTCGGTCTTGATCTCGGCCTCGATTGCCGACTCCGGCTCCGATCTCGGGACCACTTGTAACTAATGGAAATATGTTGTCCTTACGGGTCGAAAATGAGTCCAATATAGATCGAAAATGGATCAATGTGGATTTAAGTGTGATCCATTATTGATCCATTTTTAGTGAATCATTTATAATTTAATAACTCATATTTGACCCATTTTATACAAATATGGATTTGTAACCCATATTGTCAGCTCTAGCTAGCGTTCATGCAATGGAAGATCTCTTGAACCGTAATTAACGTTGTCCGAGGCTCTTCAAGATCATCAACGCATTGCCGAAAGTGGCGGGTTCACTTGGATTAGAAAACTAAAACGAGGAGTTTTGATTTCGAGCAATTTGCATACAAAGAACTGAACTGATTAATATTATAATCTTGAAAAATACTTCCTTCACAGTCTGAGAATATGTTGTGCATAAAGCAATCATTAATTGAAAAATCATAGGGTCAAAAATAATGACAGTACCGTAGATTACTATTTTACAGTCAATTATTCATTCATCAAACGTATTAGAAAACGGGCACGACTAGCGATACTCACATGTAATAATCGCCATGACAACCTTAATCAAATCTCCAAACGAACCCCAAATCGTGAATCCCCCTCCCCCAAAAATGTTAGGGGACAACCCCCTCCCAGGATCTAGATTGTTTGCCCTGATCAAATCAGGGTCGTTCAATTGATCACGGATGGTCATAATCTGATAGCGAAAAAAAAGTGCGTCGCAATTTATTTTGATCTGGACCGTGTATGATTTATCGGAGTCTCCTGATTCGAAAGTTCACCGTCTGCCCTAATTTGATCATGCAGACGATCCAAGTCCCCCCTCCCAACGTAATCAAATCACCTCACGCGCCCTAAAACGAGAATCCCCAAAGTAGTGTTAGGCCGCGACCTCTCTCTGGCCTTCATGAGCAGCACCCTCGCCCGCCCAGGACACCCACGCTTGCCAGGGCATCCTCTTGTCCCAGCAACTCCCCCACCCAGCAGCAGCCTCAGCCCTTCCTCCACCTCCCTCTCCACCTCCTCGTACCTCCCCATCCCCAGGCATAGCTGCCTCAGCACCACCCGCGGCTCCCGACTAACGGGTTCTTTCTGCGCTTTCCCTCAGGCTCTGCTCCATCGAGTCGTAATGCTCGGCTCCTCCATACTTGCTCATGTCGCACACTGCTTCCCAGTACTTGTCCCTCGCCTCGATCTGGTCCCTCGGGCTGAGCACCCGCGTGCAGAACTCGAACACCGGCGGCACCACGAGCTCCATGTCCTCGTCCCGCTCTGCTTATGGCGGCTCGGAGTCGGCGTTGCCTTGGCTCTTCCTCTTCTCGAGCAAGAAAATCTCTTCCTCTCGCACCACAAGCATGTAGACCGCGCCCATCCTCGATATCGAGTTCATCCAGAGCCCGGGCTTCCCGTCCCCTGGCCACACTGCCCAGTAATTGTTCCCGGTGAACTCCAACCGCCCGTCGCTGTTCTCCACCAGCATGTCCTGAAAAGTAAATGGTGTCGAAAACAAGATTACGGACATAAACTAACAGCAATAGTAATGAATAATCCCGAGTACGATGACATGAACATGACAACCGTAACCTGAAACCCGAAGAACTGGTCGCTAAAATCAGCCATGGTCATCATCAAGAAAACCGCCACCATCCTCCTCGAAAGGAGCACGTCCTCTCCCGTATCTATGTTCTTCACGCATATCCCCTCGGCAGGCAACAGCGACTGGACCTTCTTCCGCCACGCCTCCTTGCCTTTGAACACTCCCTTCTCCTTGACGTTCCGGAGGGACGTCTCGGAGAGTTTCAGGTACTCGATGAGCTCCGAGTCATCATAGCGGAAGAGCAGGTCATCGTGGATAAGGGTTGGCCTCTGGACGATGCAGAACAGGTGGATAAGGCGCTCGGTGGCATTGCCGACGTGGCTGCGGACAACGTCACGGCCGGCGTTGGGTTCGAAAATGGCCAGATCGACGTGGGAATTGGGGTAGGCGGAGTGGTAGAGGCCGCAGAGGGACACGGCGTCGGGGGCCCCCCAGAGACGAACGATGCGGTACATGGCGAGGAGGTGGTCGAGGAAGCTGCCGTTCTTGTGCCAGCACTCACCAGCACCGACCGAGCGGAGGGTGGCCACAAGGGAGAGGAGGCGTGGGTCGACGGCCTCAAGCTCGCCGCGCAGGAAAGGCCGCGCAGCATCGAGGAGGGCCTGGAGGTCGGCGTTGGTGGGAGGAGAGAGAGATGTTGGTGCTGCTGTGGCGGCCATTGTTGGGTATGTTTGATTGAGAGCGAGACAGAGAGGTGATGGAATTTTATTTTTTTTTGGTGAGGGGGTGGGGGGTGGTGTTGGGTTGGGTTGGTGGGGGTTGAAAGAGAGGCGATGAAGCTTAAGATTGGTTTGTTTTTGGAAGAAGAGAGACTGTTGGAGGATAAGTTTTCTTGCGTGTGAGCTCAAGTTCATGTTTGTCGAGATATTTATAGGAAAAATGACTAACATGAAGTTTGGTTTAATATGCACTTTTATATTTTTAATTTGTTCAATATGATCTCTAAATTTTAGTTCAATGTGCAATATCATTCATGAACTTTAATTTATTTTATGTGGTATATGAACTTTTAATACATGTTCAATTTAATCCTTGAATAATATTAAAATGCTCAATGTTATTCCTGAACTTGAATTAATGAAAGTATTACATTGAAAATTTTGATACATTCCATGGAATAGATTGAACATGCACTAAAAGTTAAAGGATCGCATTGAACATATTAAAAATTTATGGATAATATTGGAGAAATGTTAGGATGTATGGGGGTGTATGAGAGAATCGTGATCTGCTCATATTGTCTATCATATCTCTTTATTCACATGGATAACTGCTAAAGGCAGTTATACATTTTAAATAAAATAAAATCATGTTTTCTTTGAGATGTCGTTTTCTCTGTCAGTTCCTGTAACAACGTTCCTTCATAAGAGAACATAGAGAAGAACAGAGAACTGATGAATGATGAATTCCAACTCCATCTCCGAACATCAAATGGATGAACAATATCTCGAGAGGCTGCAATGGTAACATCTAATTTATGGAAAACAAGGTGTCTTCGTTAATCGTAATATACTTCTTCGATCAGTAATTTAAGTAAGTCTTGAGCTTGTTAATTTCGTAATCAGCTGCGTATATAATAGGACTGTGTACCTTAAAACATATATCAAAAGTTTAAGGATTACATCGAACTGATTAAAATTTCATGGATGATAGTGCATATTGGATCAAAGTGCATGGATCATTTGTGTAATTATCCTATATTTAGTATCTTTAGGAGGAGTGTGTGCTTGCTACGGAACTTAGCTAAAGAGCAACGATCGAAATGAGTCAGAAAAAATTATACAGGGAATCCTTTTTAGTTAGTTTTATAAGAAGTTTGTAATCTTTGAAGGGATAAGATAGCTAGTGACCCATGTACATATTATTTTACTGATATTTGTATCTGCTTTCGGTTCATAAAAAATTTATAGGACATATGGTATTACTGGGGAAAAGTATCAAAAAAAGTTTTAAACCTATTGCATTAGTGCCAATTTAATCTTAGTTTTTTTTGTACCAAGTCAGTCTTAAACGTTTTTTCATTAGTGCCAATTTGGTCTTAAGCATCAATTGTCCCACATGGCGCGGCTTGCGCTAACGTGAATATTGTTTTTTGATATTTTAAATAAATTTTAAAAATAATGTTAAAAAAACCAAAATTCCTTAAAATTTATTTAAAATTATAGAATAATATTAAACAATATCTAAGTCATCGTTTGTCGTGCCACATAATATAATCAATATCCATGTCAGCCATTTTCCATCAAAATTAGTTGGATTAACTCAATTAGCATTAATAGAAAATATTTAGGACTGAATTAGCACCAACGCAAAAGGTTTATGACTTAATTGACGTCAATTCAAAAGGTTTATGATTGAATTGGCACAAAAAAATTAGGACTAAAATGACATTAATGCAATAGGTTTAGGACTTTTTTTTACACTTCTCCCAATATTACTGGCATCAAACATAGAGATACATTTCTTAGGTGTGCATGTTGATGGAGGAGATCTATTTGTGGACATATAGTTGATAAATCAGTTGCGTAAATACTACATTGAATTTACACTATAACTTATAGTAATAGCATAGGAAATCATTATGCAAGCACGGCTAATCTCAAAATACATGAAGAACGAAGTAGTTTCGATATTTGTATTCCTGTAATGATCAGAAAACTTGTCTGAGAACTTCTCTATTAATGGCGATGTTAATACTATTCAAATGCCTGAATTAATCTAATGTTCTACGTGATATATGACATGATTCGTCTATAGATTGACCTGAGTGACTGAATAGAACTCGAAAACAGACTATTAGTCTTACAGTCACCTAAAGACTGTCACTTAACACATTCTCATCTAAAAAAAATACATAAAGAATGAAGAAGTTTTGACATTTCTATTCGTGTAATGGTCAGAAAACTAGTCTTGGTGTGAAGAAAACTTCTCTATAAACGTCAATATTAGTATTTTCAAATGTTTAAATTAATCTAATTTTCTACGTATCATATGACATGATTATACTCATCCAAAAATATTAGGGAATTCAGAGATTCATAAAAGTTAATACAGGCTTCACAAATGCAAGCCACAAAATAACAAATCTAGTCGGAAAAATTTCAAAAAATGGCCTGAAATGATCTCATTTTCTTAAGTAAGGGCTTGAAGTTGATCTTGTTAGTGGTCTACCCTAAGAACCAATTAAGTTTGATACTCTAACATTAGTTGTGGATTAGGTTGTGTCGGAAATCGATCTTCACTATGCTTAGATAGTCGTAATGTCTTGTTAGAGACCGCTTATGACTTATGGGCCAAAAGAGTTTTGAGCACACTACTAATGTCTAGTGAACCTACATGTTCGCACACAATAGCGAATTGATTTAATATTTTTTCTGCACCTTAATCTACTTAATAAGTAGATCTCAATTTATTTTCCTATTATAAATATCTATACGATTGTACGCGTAATGAGATAACGATTAAATGCACGATCGAGTGGACAGTTTATAGGACGTCGTGAGCCCAAGTTGTTAAGTCGCGAGTCCTAAACCGCCAAACGTGGGTTATAAGAAATAATCCTAGAGAAGACTCAGACATATAGATAATATTATTCATGAAGGATAAAAACAGAGAACAGTTATTTGTTCAGGCGATCGAGAGAAACACTCCAAGATCTGAAAGTTAGTACTTGGATCGTTGGAGAACTCAGTTCGTGTGTGTGGATACCGGTAGAGCCACAACACTTAGAGCGCTAATCCAGACACAACTAACCGTCAATTCGAAGCCGACCGCAAAAGGTACGTCTTGAAACCTACTTTGATTTCGATATACACATATATTCTGTTTAGAGTTTCGTTCCGCTGCGTTTTATGATTCTAGGAAACCCATCAGATCTTACTTCAAAAAAAGGCCCGAATTACTCAACTCCTCTCAATGAAAGCCTTGGTTTAGTGTTTTACATTTTTGCATTTTTTTCCGTTTTTTCCCCTCCTTGGCCATCACCGGTCTCTAGCTCGAGCAAGGGTTGCCCTTGCCTAGGTAGTCAAGGGCGGCCCTCACCAATCCGGGGTGGGTGTTTCTTGCCGGTGTCGAACGAGGGATTTGCGCACTTGGCCAATGTTAAGCCAGCCGCTCGTCAAACCAACACACAGAATCTTAGTCCTTTGGACTTCTTCTTCTCTATGCTTGGCTTGCTCGAGTTGGGGATCCAAATGGAGGACACGCTCTTAGAAGTAATGAACTCACTCCGTACAGGATTCAGATTCCATGCTATTGGTAAGGAGCTTCTGATTTGTCACTTGAAGCCCAAGATTCGCCGACGTCAGGCGAGGGTGGCTATCCCCCACCCAGGCGAGTACAACTCTCGCCCGCGTTGAAGTTGCGGGAAAGGAAGAGGAAAAAAAAGGAAAACGGAAAAATAAAAAATGAATAAAAAAGAAAAAAAAAGACGAAAATGCCCTTTGATCAGACAAATCTTTGAAATAATAATGGAAATTCATATTTTCATTTGAAACAAAATCAAATTCAAACATTTATTAAAAAAAATAAAAATATTTCAAACGCTTATTTGAAATTTTACGAATCCAATCGTTAGACTCTTTCCTTGTCGCATGCATGTAGGAGAGCTGCAGATCATTATCATCTTTTGCTTAGAAAATAAAGTGAGGGGATGCCCACCACTCGTGCTGGATGTAGTCTGGATTTGGCTGGACAGTGTTGCAGTGGCAAGGCATTTCCTGAATCCCCTATCGCCCGAGCACGATCGTTGTCAACTGTAGTGAGTTGTATTCTTCTCCTCCAAGCATGTAAGAATCTTGCCTGACGTGTTGATAAGAATCTGTGCCAGGTCCGGCAAGGGGCGACCTCTGTCGAGTCTTGCCCGAGGCTGTACGAGGGCCGGTGATGTCTGCCCTTACCAAATCCAGCGAGGACGTACGAGCATTGATCGACTTTACTTCATTAAATTATAAGAGAAATGGTAATTTGGAAGAAACTAAATAAATATTAGTAGCTAATTCAAATAAGAGTTGGTAGCTCATAGCCTCATATCACTGATAGTTTAATCTAATAAAATTTGATAATCACATCAATTAAAGTTGTATTTTCTAAAAATAGTAATCGACTTTACTCACCAACATCAAATTCGAGACCGACAACGGCTGCTCGCAAGTGACGTGTGAATTCAGCTATCGAGTCCATGAAAGGTTTGCCTTGATAATTCCTACTTAGGGTAATTAAGAAGCGCGCACGGGATGCATTGATTAAACGAAAAATCATTGATTCGGAGAAGACTTTCTCGAAACGAATTGCTTGCATCATACACGAAGGAACAAAGATATTTTTGTGATAGACGAAGATTTTTAACAATGAATAGTTATGACGGTAACATTTCTTGCTTATTAATTTGTCGTAAGCGACATGCACAATTATTTTAAGTAGAATTTTTGTCATATCATTCAATTTAAACCGATTGATGATCGTTGCTAGCTTTCTTAATTGAACCAGCATGAAACACGTAACCTGCTCTGGGAAATTGGACTAAGAAATAACCTTAACCACAAACATCCCCTTAAACTATATGGGGTCCGACCAACTCTGTCTATCAAACAAGCAAAACGTGATTGGCATGAAGAGCCCCAAAAGATTCACATGCACCCACTAAATCTCATGAAAAAATAAAGGAAAATGTATGCAACATTTGACCTGCTCTGTCTAAGAAATTACAATAAGAAAGCACCTTAATCACAAACATCCGCTTAAACTCTATGGGGTCCTACCAACTCTGTCTATCAAACAAACAAAACGCGTTTGGCACACGGGGGCCCAAAAGATTCACATGCACCAACTAAATCCCATGAACAAAATAAAATAAAATATTTTCCTGACTTTTAGATATTGTATAATCTCAACTGCAAATTCATACACTATCACTGCGTGTTTTGCATAAAGCATTCATTGATTGAGAGATCGTAATGTAAAAAATAACTAACAGTACTGTCAGACCAGCTTCCAAAACTTAATTCTAGAAAGAACAAACATGTCAAAACCACTTGCTTTTACCTTGGATTTTGTTTTATTTTGTAGTTCTTTTGAAATTTGCTTGCTTGAAAGCTTTCTATGTTCCTCTCATATTAAATTATGACAAATGAACAAAAATTTTCTTTCGGCAAAACAAAAGTGTCACCTGCCCAAAAAAGTATAGGAGAGACAAATTGTATCACCCATGAAAGTAGAGAAGTGACAAATAAAACCTGAAGCTAAGGGCGTGCATGACAATACATCTGAAGCAGAAATCCGTTTGGTAACACAACTTCTGGAGCAGATATCCATTTTGTTATACAACTTCATTTTGTTACTTCTGAAGCATTTTATTGCTTTAGAAGTGATGCTCCAGAAATAATTTTGGAGCCACTTAAAGAAGTAAAAAAAAAAAAAAAACAACTTCTATCCAGAAGTTGATTCCTAGAGTAGGAACATGAGTTTTTGTCATCATGTTTTCTAGAAGTCACAACTAGTAAGTATTTGTTTGCTTCAAGCTTTTGAGAATCAAATATAAGAGCCACAGAAGATTGCAATTGGTCCTTGATGATTGGATAGCCCATGGAGCTTAGGAGCTTCCGACAATCACTCAAGGGGTTTTTCAAATGTGATTCGACCAAATGACATTTTTTTTAAGTTACTTCTCAAAGCACAATCTTACCAAATAATTCTTGCATTTCCTCAAAATTCTTTAGGCGGAATTCCTTTGTATTCCCCAAAGCTAATTGGAAAAGCCAAACCAAATGCAGCCCCTGCACCTGCTTGGTTCGGCTTTGCGGGAATTTATTTGAGAAAATGCAAGGGGTTTTTGGCAATACAAGGGTGCTTGGTAAAAGTGTATTTCAAAAACACATTGGGATACAACTTTGGTTAAAATTGTGTCTGAAAAAATCACACTTTGCGAAGCCTTTTTTACTTTTATTTATAAAAAAACACTCAAAATTGACGAACGATCGGCAGCCAATGGGCTTCCGGCCGCCCATCAATGGTTGAGGCCTTCGGTGGAATTAGGGTTTTCAAGGACATTTTCATTTCGACAAAAAAAGGACATTTTCATAATTATGAAAGTATAGCAAGGATAAAATTGAAAAGAAAAAAAAATCTAATTGCATTCTAGAAATGCAACATTTGCAAGTACATCTGGACCTATTTTGGGCTAAGATCCTTTAGAGGTCTTAGGAGATGCAATTGCATTTTCTCAAATTTATGCTAAAACAAACCAAATGCCGTTTGCATTAGGGTAGGGGACTTTAGGACTCCTAAGCCATTTGCAATACTGAACCAAACGTGGCCAAATTCAATTGATTGAACGGATATAAGGTTCTATTTGTTTCATAAAAAATGAATGATCCGAAAAATAATTTTCTAAAATATGATCACATATGCAGTAAACGATAATGAACCACAAAAAAAAATCATCATTAATGAGATTGAGATGTAAGTTGTCCATAAAAAGAATACCTTTATTCACTATTTATTTCAAGCAAAACAAGCAATCATTTTTTGAAAAATATTTTTCAAATTATTCATTTTTCATAAAATAAGTGGAACCTACATTTGGAATGATTCATGTTGTTGCCATGATATTAGCGATCTTCAATTCACATCCAGACTTCATCTGAAATCTCGTTTAAAGTAAACCCTTAGACTTGGTCTGTTTTTTGAAAAATAAATTATTTTGGGATACTTTTTCTTAAAATAGTCACTTATATAGCTTCAAATAATTAACTAATTAGAAATATTTTCATTATCGACGATCGTTTATGTCTAAACATTTTTTTGCGTACGATGAAAATATTTTTCGTTCTTTAGTTTTTATAAGCATACAAACGATCATTTTTTTTTTTTCAAACCATTCATTATTCATAAACAAAAGCATCCGTAGTAACTTTATTCTTCTCCTCCAAGCATATGGGAATCTTCCCCGATGTGTTAAAGTGAAGTTCATGCTCGCTTGCTCAGGAAACAACGCTCGACCAGTCAGCTCCACTCTCCCGTTCTCCGCTTAATTTCGTCGCCCGACTTACCATCTTCACCACTGTCGTATGCCGCTGCCAGTCACCATCTCCGGACTCCCGAGAAAAAGGACAATAAATCAAATTATAAAAAACAAATATTCTATGAAGGTTAAATATAAAAGTTTTTAATTAATATGGATCGGATCGAGTATGAACCGTTCAATTGTTATTGCATGAAAATGAGTCAAAGTGAGTTAAACGGGTCAATATGGGTCAGATCATATTCAATACGATCCAATTTCAACCCCACTCGACCTACTTGTTTGACATTGCAATCATCGTTCATAGGGGTGAGCATAGGCGGGGTGGACCGGTTCCAGATTTAGACCTTGAAATCAATCCTGTTATAACCGATTCTTAGTTTTGGAACCGAGAACCGATCATGTTTGACTTGGCACTTGTTTTGGAACCAACCATGTTTTTCGGTCCGGTTTCAGGGTCTACTCGAAAACATGTTTTCCCTTTTTTTTCATCAAAATAATATGAGTATTGATAAAATGAGCAACACAAATTACTATCCACCGAAAAGAATAATCTAACAAATAAAAATTAAATAAGAGGAGGTGAGGAGCCGAGGGCTGTGAGCAATGAGCATGAGCAACAAGGCAGCGACACAGTAGGGAGTCAGGACCTAGAGTTGCTTTTTTTAAATAGCAACTAAAAATCGATTTTAAAAATCGATCCGAGTGGACCTACACTTAGAACAGTAAACCGAACCGGTTTAAATCAGTTCTCAAAATTTAGAACCGGTACCCGGACTGGTTTGATCGGGAATCGATTCCCGACCCCATTTTTTGGGTGGGACGATCCGAGTTTCGGATCAACCCAGTCCGGTTGCACACCCATAATCGTTCAATTCCATGACCTTGTCTTCCAACTTTTGTAATCTTATTTTCAAATAATTTGTAACATTTATGTTTATCGTTGGAAACAATTTAAGTGCAAACTTCATTGAGCAATACCATTGAGCTTAAGTTTAATTCGTCTCTACATGATCAGCATCATCATTGAGCAGTCTAGGGATTATTCAAACTTCTTTCGTAAGCTAATTTAAGATTAAATTCGTGGTAAAAATTTAAGTACAAATTGCCTATTGAGTTTATGTTATTTCTTAAGGATTTTTCATATGTCTTCATACTCCACGAAATTAATATACTAATTATGGATTATGGACAACAGGCACTCATTTTATCAGTGAAGCTATATAGGTTCACTTTATAGTGAGAAGACGTAATTATTTTACTCAAATGAAAAAAAAAAATTGAGAAGGTAAATTATTTTCGGGAAAATAAATTTTGTGTATTTATCAAACGCACAATTTTGTATAGTTACCAACCACATTCTGATTCTATAAAAATCGTATAAAGAATAGAATCAGAAAAAATTAATTCTGAACCCGATCACAATCGCAAACGCACCCTAAATGGGCCATTTCTCAAGGGGTCTTCAACAGACCGAGCTTTGACCTTTTTGGGACCCGGTCCTTAGGCCCGAGCATCATTATATGGGCAGGACAACATTGAATCGGTCTGGGTCCTCGCTGGGCCGAAAAGGACCAAACAAAATCTAATCGGTTGGGGTCATAGCTGGGCCGAAATGGACCGAAGCCCAATATTTAAATTGAAAAAGGTCCAAAAAATAAAAAAATCAAATGTTCAAATGTTCAAATTCCAAACTGGCGAGTTTCATCCAAGCAGAGATCACGAATACGTGGAAGTTGAGATGGATGCCGCATATGTATTGGACAATTTAAGCATCAGTAAGCGAACCACATATTCCTCGAGGTGAACCAAAGCGCAAGCTATCTCGCTAAGATCGGAAGAAGCCAATTGAAATTTCCAGCCGAAGATTAGGGATTGATCTCTCTTGAAACTACCACACACTTTATTTCTGATTGTACAATTTTCGTATGCTGATCGTCGCAATTTCTTTATTAAAAGTCCTTTGACGATGCATGGGCCTATCTGTGCTTTTGTAATCATGTTCTGCTCTCCTACCCAAAAGAGCAGAGGCAAAGGAACCATTTTCATAATAATTTACTCACCTAAATACATTCTTACTCTGCAAAATATTTTTTCAATTAATTATATCTATTTGATAAAAAAAAAATTAATTATATCTATTCTTTGAAAAATTCTAAATAAGGTTTTGAAATGTCCACATTTTCTTAAATAGGAATACCCACGTTGTTTCACGAAATGGCATGATCAAAGGCATTTATGTTATTTATTTTTTTCATTTTCCCATTTCATTTTTTTTCCTTTGTTTGCAACCTACATGGACTTGATGACCCTCGTCGGCCACTGGGCAAGGGCCAGTGAGGGCTCTTGCCCATTCCTCGTCGGTGGCTGGCCATAGCCTGAGACTAAGCACTGGCGAAAAAGAATGAAAAAAAAAATCAAAAAATACAAATAACGAATATATCATTGGTCGGGTTATTCTTTGAAATAATAAATATAACTTACTTAAAAGAAGATTTTTTGTCGAACATTTAAAATAAGTTTTATTTGATATATTTATTTTTTAAAAAATAAGTTCACTACATATCTTTATTTAGAATTTTTCTCAATTCTTTTGCATATTTTTCGTTGCACAAGAAAAAGAAAATTAAAATTCCGACGAAACCCCTCCCCCAAAACAAAAACCCCAAGTTCAATCAACTTTCTTGAACTCCACCGTCTCTCAAGCCATCCTCTGTCGATCTCTACTCTCCCTCATTCTTCCATCCGATGGCCACAACACACGCCATCCGCCTCACGGCCACCGCTTCCTCCGTCAATTCCCTCCGCCGCTTCTGCTCCTCCACCGCCCCCGCCGCTGCCGCCACTTGCCACCGGCAACCACCGCAGGACCACAAGTTCCTGTCCCCGAGCCCGTACGTCGGGAGCTGGGAGACGCCGAAGGATCCGAAGGAGGCAGAGGCGAAGCTGGCGGGGCTGAGAAGGGAGTACGCTAAGCAGGTGAAGGAGCTGAGGAGGGAGTACATCCGGGAGATGGAGGTAATGAGGCTGGAGCAGCAGAGGAAGGACGAGGCCAAGAGAGAGGCGATTAGGGTTGCGAGGGAGGAGCGGAACAAGGTGAAGGCCGCCGAGGCGAAGGTCAGGGCCGAGGAGAGGATGGTCGCCGAGGAAGAATTTCGGCGGATGCTCGTGAGTCCTCAGTCTCTCTCTCTCTCTCTCTCTCTCTCTCTGTTGATTGAATGACTTATGAAACTATTCAGCTAGATGCTGGATCACGTACATGCTTGACTGAGTATATCATGAATAGCATGGTTGGCAATGCAAATGAAGCAAATGATATACTTGTGGTGATCATTGACTCAAAAAATTATCTTTATCAAGTAGTTTCAGATTTGTTTTTGTGATTTCGGAGAGAAAGGATTCAAGGATTCAGACCTTGCTAAAAGCCGGACTAAGAAGAAAAAGAAGTGGTGGGAGGAGTCAAATGATTATTCAAAATGTCTTGGAGAGTATGAACTACAAATAATTGACAAAAGCCCAGTACACGGATCAACAGATGTGTAAGAAAACTACTGTAAGTGGAAAACAAGGTTAACTTTTTATTAAAAGCTGAATGAGGCAGTGCAAAGACATTTGTATGAATTAAGGCTTTGACTTCTTACAATATCTTCTTGGCCGATGGCATTTGCGGACCGTGGATTATTATGAGTCATCGGCAGTCTTTTTTTGTGGTCTTACCGCTCCAAAAAGAGTTTTGCAGGGCATCAAAAGCCCAAAGCTAGGAAGGCAATGCCCCCTTGCAATAGAGTCTACCACAAAAGGCATATAATACAGTTCTAATCCCCAGTGTTATTTGTTTTATGCAATGATGAATTAGAAGTTGGATACTTTGTGTGCTGTGAATTAGTTGGCACGGTGAATGTTGGCACCTTTTTCCATAGCTCTTTTAGTATCTTAGACGTCAGATGAGATAGAACTTGTGACCCATGAGATCACACAAACAGCTTGATGCGTGAGGGTTCAACATAAAAAAAGGATTGCTTCTTGACTGTTTAATTCCAAGGTTAAGTTTTGTACTGAGTTGCTGTGAAACCTTTTTGTGTCTAGTTTAGATATAGAAACAGGGAAAGAATGAAAAAATACCAATCTTCTGCACTAGTGGGGGACAGCAGATTCTTCAAGCATTTAATCCGAAGTGAGATCTTTAATTGGCATCCTCTGTACATTTGAAGAAGGCAGCTTCCTTCCTTCTTATTTCAATTCCATTTTCCATGCTTTCCCCCTGAGGTGCATTATGTTCTCTTGTTGGAAGGACCAACATGCATAGGACATCATGCTTGTTGTGATTTTTGACAGAATTCCTGTTTAAGTCTTATTACTTTGGATCCTATCCTGGTATTAGTTTAGTTGAGATGTGTTGGGCCTATCCCACCATCATGGTGAGGAGAAATGACAATGATGACGTGGGTATTTCTTTTTTGGGACAGTGATGATAGGGTTATAGGTTACATGAATAAGGCTTTAAGAAATGTGTTGAACTTGCAGTTGACCATAGTGTCGGGTAAGAAGGGTAACTTATTTTGTTTGAATTGTTTCATCTCACTTCATTTCATTAGACTATGCATCAGTGGATTGTGGAAACACGGAAAAACCTATTACAGTTATAGGTTCCTGAAGTAACTTCCCAGTTATGGAAGAGTAGTCTAGGACAAGGCCGTGTTTCCTCTTTTTGTGCTTCTCAAGAAAGCTATTTGTAGAGCTCTTTCGCCCAGACTGTTTATGCTGCTTGTGAAGTTGCAGTGTAGTTGTTAATGTGTTTGCTATTTTCTTAAAAGCCAACTCTCCTTCTTTCCTTCTTCCTTGTTTTTCCCCTTTTTGGTAGAAACTTGGATCGTGATGTACTTTACCAAATAATTTGAACCAGATGAAAGAGAGGGCTGAGAAACTTGAGAACTGGAGGATGAAGGAGAAATCAAGGGAAGATAAGAAGAAAGAGGCCTGTGAGCTGTTGCGCTGGAAAAGCTCCATGTGGATTGATGAATCTGAACTAGAAAGGAGAATACTGGAAGCCATGGTCGATACGACCACCCTCTAAATCGAAATCTCTGCAGTGGTCTGCTTGTAGAGATGCTATTACTTTGAATCAAACTGACCTGCTCATTCACAATAGACAGTCTCTTCAGTTGGGAGCATTTTAGTTCAAAGGTTAGCCAAGGCCGAGATCAGTGTTCCCTCTGAGTTTACAAACTTATTCTGGTGCAGCTATCCCTGGAGTTTCGGAGTTGGTGCAATCTTGTGATTGCCATTCCTCATCATGCTCATATTTTGTATTCCCTTATCACGAGAGGTTTTGGGCACTTGCTAGGACATATATTCTGGGAATGTTACATGCAATGTGTTGGCTGACGAAGCATGTAAAATGGTCAGAAGTTGAGAACCTCGGTTCAAAGTGAGGGTATGGCCCTGCTATGGTAATTAGTAAGCTATTGTGGCCGGCCATGTCTTTCGGGCTGGATGCACCGGTCTTTGCTCGGCTTTATCTATGGGAAAGAGGATCAATTGTTTTCCGTGGCGGAGTGGGTGGGCTCGAGAGTGTTGGATTGTCGTATACAAATGAAAGGGTATCTGCCATTATATTAGATTTAATTCTACCAAAGGGTAAATTTGGTTTGGCTAGTTCTAAAATGATTTCTAAATATGGGTAAGTTATTAGCTACTTAGAAGTCGATTAACGGCGTGAATTACACCAAGGACGGTGATGTGCGCGTGATTTGCAAAATGACTTTGAAAAATCTTCCAACAAGCTGCTACCTTTTTCGGAAAGCGCAAATGGCTTAGGAGAAGTGGCCGAGAGATTTTAAAGGAAGTGGCTTGGGAAATAGGAATTACTAAGCGTTCACGAATGGGTAGAAGCTAAGGAACAACAGCAATGAAACTTGATCGACACCGTAACTACATTAATCACGTTTACAAAAATAAAATAAAATTAGTCGATTCACCTTAGTATACAATTTGATAAGGTCAATCCTAAGTAAAGCAAATCTAAATTTTTGATTAATTCCTCTGAATTACGACATGGATATTGAGTAGAATATCTATCGGTTCTTATCGTCGATTAATTGAGTAACCGTCTAGCTCAATTGTAGACCACATCTTAATCCTACACCAATTTCATAATATAGCTCTTGTCTCTCTCACTGCACTCCCTATTATTTCACATCTCGACTCTAATGCTCTATCTACCCATCGATGCACTGTCATTGGGATTGGCCTTGTTCGCGACATAGATTTTGGGCAGTCTATTTCTTTTTTTTTTGTTTACTATATTTAAGGATAGAAAAACCCAAAACAAATAGAAGATCGGCTATGATAATACAAAAGAGAAGAAGAATTAATCCTTTTCCTGACTCAATTATATGGTTTGATAGAATTATTCGTGCCCCTTGTTCTTGAGCCACCACCAAAGGACAAAAACAGAAGAGAAGATAATAAAGAAAGGAAAAATGTCAAAAAAGGGATCTTAATAGCATTTATTTTTTTAAATAAAGTTCTAAACTCAAACTTATTTAAAAAAAAAAGGGCCCAATTGGGTCTTTCTCTTTTTCTTTTTTCTTTTTTTCTTTTTCAATTTTGTCTTTCTTTTTTATTCAAGGTGACGCTCCGCTTCAGGCTTCCCTTCGCGATGCGGTTCGCGAGCGCGTCAACAAGCGTCGACTTCCCGGAACCGTTGGCCCCAAGGACGGCAAGGATCTCGCCGTCGCGAGCCTTGCCGGAGATGTCGTTGAGGAGGACCTTGCTCCGGGTGAAGAGGCTCTCCCCAGCGACGGGGTCCTCGACGGTGGCAGAGCCAAGGCAGAGGCTGACCGTCGGGAGGACCTCGGCGCACATGCATCCATCGTTTGCTTCCAGACTCGAACCGGGAACACACATCCTACGAAGACGACAAAGAAGAAGAAGAGGAAGAGGAGGAGGAAGCCATAGCCATATCTCCGTCACCTCCACGCTCACCCCCTTTAGCCTCCTCAGCCTCTCCCCCTCGATCACCCCCCTCGATGCTCCTCTCGTACTTGAGCTGGTACGAGTTCTCGATCGTGAAGCTGCACGTCTCGTTCACACTCACCGTGAACTTGCCGGTGGCCTCGTCCAGCTCGTACCCCATTATGCCCTTCGGGAGCAGGCCGACCGGGAACCCGTACGACCGGAGCACCTCGTACGCCGATGGCGACCACTCCTCGCCAGCGGGGGAGGCGACAGGTGCCGAGAGGATGCAACCCAAAAGAAGCAGAAGAAGAATAAGGCCGTGCGCGGACTGGGGGAGGGGAGGGGAAAAGAAAAAGGAAAAAGGTAAAAGAAAGAATAAAAAGAAGGATAAAATTTAAAAAAGAGAAGACAGACGAAAATCAGATCCTTCTTTGGGCTCTCCTTTAGAAATAAATTTGAGTTTGGACTCGTATTTAAAAAAATTAAAACTGTTGAGGCCTTTTTTTTTTTTTTTGGCATTTTCCCATAAAGAAATCCAACTGTACTGCACTTTACTCTCTAAGTCTCGAGAACATCGTAACCCGTTACCGGTCCTTCCGGTATCTTCTGCGACTTCTAAAGTCACCGATCACGGCACGACCCTCCCATCTTCTCTGTGGAGTCTCAAATCCTTCGCTTCCGTTGCAGCTCAGAACCTTCTTGTCGGCGCAATCCCTTTGTTTTGCTTGGATTCGTGGAGGGTTTCTCGGTGCGAATCTGTGTTGAAGTTTACTCCTTTCAGGGCTTTTTCGAGCTCTGGTCATGTCGAATTGCTCAC
Organism: Rhodomyrtus tomentosa; assembly: GCA_028455895.1. Lineage (NCBI taxonomy): Eukaryota > Viridiplantae > Streptophyta > Magnoliopsida > Myrtales > Myrtaceae > Rhodomyrtus > Rhodomyrtus tomentosa. The sequence continues at coordinate 6,543,038 of JAPCWY010000011.1, read as the reverse complement.
TTCCACTGGTACGGTGCGTGCTTTCCGCTCTAATTTGCTTCAACGTTCTCGTTTGTATTCTTGCTGTGGCTTGATTGAGGGCTTCGCTCATGCCCTTTTTCTAGTAGTCCACTCGGACTCCGAAAACTGTAACGAAAATGGCGAAACCCAATAGCAGATTCCACAGCTGGATTGATTCCGTACCGTCCTTTCTCATCGGCTATGGCTTGATTGTCACTCAGGTGGCGTATGGTTTCCTGATGCCATCTGCTAATCTTATCTAGTTGTCCACACGAACTTGATTCGCGGAGTTATGACCCACTGGTTATTGAATTCGGCTGAAAATCTGCCTGACTGTGCTTTTGATCTTGTCTAGTTTAGATGCATTGCTCTGAACAGTTAAGTGTATTTTTACATTGAAGATGTTGAAATTAACGTGTCGTCTTTAGATGCTGTCGTGGCTTGGTGTTTTAAAAGTAAAGCTAAAGTTGTACGACAGTTTTCATCCTAGTTTCTGTTGCGGGGTTGCTAATTACAGTGATCAATTTGAACTTGCTGTGGTGGTGCTTGGACTTGGTCTACTTTGCTATTGGTTTGTTACGTTGGGAAATGATTGCTTTATGCCCGCTTGGAACGTGGTGAAAAGTATGGATCCATATTAAGTTACGTTTTGTGTACCATGGGAGATTGCTTTCACAGTTTACTTTCTTTTCCATTCCCTTTTTGTATAAGCTAGCCAATGTGATATGCCTGTTATAAGAGAGCTTGTATCTTTCCACTTTAAGTGGCATACTGGAAAATTTTTCAGGGAGAGGATGCTAGTTTAAAAAATTTGAATCTCTGGACAAATACGATTACTGAATAACATGGAGTTATCAGGTGATCTATTGGATTGTAAATATTTGCATCCAAGCAGCGTGTCTCCAAATGCCAAGCAACTCTTTCTAAAAGACTTGGGTTTTGTCAATACCCGAGTTAAAAAAAGGAAAGTGTCATTTGAATGTCTTCGTGCCATATACACAGAAGTACTATTAGATGCTAGAATCATATTATTTATTACCTAACACATCTTTTTTGCCATCTCCTTTTAGATGTCATTGTTGAAATGTCTTCCGGGGGATCTTGGATGTTTTTCAGTTTCAAGGTTCGGCCTGGCATCACTTTCAGGTCTGAAGTATTCTGCAATGTTTCCTAATCCTACAGTTTGATGGCTGAATCCTCTGGGTTTCAGAGGATACATTCAAGGTTGTAACTTGATGCGCCCTGTTTGATCAAACAATGGCAGAAATATTTAGTTACACAGCTTGCAGACAGTTGTCCCAATTGCTCTTGTCGATCATCTTCTTTCATGGGTCTGAGTATATCCTCGCAGTCGCCTTTCATGGAAGATCAAATGTAACTCTTAAGTCCCTCTTGATCAGCCGAAATTATCTTCTTGCAATGTTCTTTTCGCTGGTGGAGTATCTTCTTGAAATTTCTTTATTTCCAGCTTTGAAAGAATGCTGGTGGGTCAGCAATTTCGGCTTAGCCATGATTGTAGTTGGGGAAATCATTAGGAAGATGGCGATTATCACTGCTGGGCAGGCGTTCACGCATTTGATAAAAAAATATCATGAGGATCATCACAAGCTCGTGACTCATGGAATCTATCGGTTCATCCGTCATCCTGGATATTGCGGATTTTTCATCTGGTCGGTCGGGACTCAGATAATGCTGTGCAATCCCGTGTCAACTCTTGCGTTTGCAGCAGTTGTTTGGCACTTCTTTTCGACACGGATACCATATGAAGAGTTTTTCTTAAGACAATTCTTCGGGCGAGAGTATGAGGAATATGCCCAAACTGTTATTTCTGGGGTCCCATTTGTGAAGTGAGTTCTACATGTGAAGGTCTCAGGAAAGAGTGTGGCATACTAGATTCAGTTAATATTGTCTGGTGGAGGTCTCTGCAAATTAAATTGGACTGGACAATGTCGAAGCTTCTATTTGTAGATGAAACTCTCTTGAGTCCTTCAGCTACAGATTGGACTATTGGTTAATTGTAAAGCCCAAATTGTCAAGTCTTCTTGCCCAGCATGTTTGTTTTGAAAATTTTGTAGCAAACTTGACATTTTTTTGCCACACGAAGGCTCATCGTGCTTGTCCTTAGGTCTCTCTTATGTTAGGGTTGTGTTACATTCAGAACATGCTCTGGATCGACTTATCAATATGGTTTTGGTGCGTAATCGAGCTTGTCACTCCATGGTGGTGATGGTGGAGTTGTACATGTTCAGAGTTCCAAAGTTGAATCTTCTGTTATAATATTTTTTTTCTTGTTCAATGGTGTCCGTTACTCTACAATATTCCCATGGTTGTTATTTCTGTTTATGTCTTGGTTTTCTTGCTTATTTGGAGGAAGTAGAAACTCTCCGACTAAGTTGTCTTGTTTGACCTACTAATCACTAGATCAAGTACTGTAATTTGCTTTCGAGGCGTGGTTTGAATTTTTAAGCGATTTATATAATTATTTCTTTTTTTTTCAATTGGTATTGAGTCTATTTTATTTATTTTTGGATTCATTGATCGTTGACCCCAATTAGTTTGGGATGAAGGTTATGTTGATGTTGATATTGTCATCACTTGTTAGAAAAGCTCAATGTGATGCCATGGTACATTTTTGGTCAATACACTATTTTGCACGTAGTAATAGAAAAATATTCCATTGTTGAAGGGAAAACTGATTCACAAGATCGGTAAGCAAAGCAGCATATCATTCTGGAATATGAAGATGGAAATTGACAGTCGCACCGATTCTTAACACCCTCCAACAAAAGAAAATAGGTCAAGTCAGGCGATGATTTCGCGCGATACGCTTGACAGAGAGCTATGAAGTTGGGGATTAGCTTGTCATGAAGTGACAAACCATCCAAGTGCGATGTCCAGATATCTGATGTTGTCTCTGCCGAAGAACTTCTTACCTCTAATCTCTTCTTCCAGCTTCTCTGCAGGTGTTCCCTTGTGACACGGACTGAGAGTTTTGTGACCCTTGAACATGCGGGGGATCGAACGATGGATGTCGTGGGGCCCTACACTTAGAAGATCTTGGAGTGATATTTGTTGATGCTAAGACATAACTCAGTGAGCGATACTTGTTAATGCTAAAACATAACTCGTGATTCCTTCTATCCTTGAAAACCTTTGCAAGAGCTGCTTCTTTCTCTTTGCCTTTGCTTATGAAAGTTGTCCCGTATTGACGGCATATCCTTCAAACTTCCACGCCCATCATATAATTCAATTCGACTTTTGAAGGAATAAGGATATTATAAGTGTTATAACTTTCGTTTGACACTTTATTTCGTGTCAAAACCTTTTGCTGCTTCACTTAAGTGCAAAATTTGAAGAAACAACGACCGCCTACGTGACTTTTTGGCAATAATTCCAAGAAAAAGTCCCATGTAATAAAAAAGAAGCCTTCAGCCCGACATCACTTCCGGATCTGAAGTTATCCTGGGATGATTCCTAATCCCACAGTTTGATAGGTCTATCCTCTGGGTCTGAGAGAACTACTTTCAACTGAAGACTATAAATGGATGCGCCTTGTTCGGTAAAAGAAATGGCGGAGATATAATAGTTACACATCTTGCCGACAGTTGCCCAATTGCTCTCGGATCTTTCATGGGCTTCAGTATAGACTTGCACTTGCCTTTCATGGAAGATCGAACGTGACTTTTAAATTCCTCTTCATCAGCAGAAATAATCTTCTTGGACCGTTGTTTTAGCTGGGGAGTATTTTCTTCAAGTTTCTTTATTTCCAGCTTTGAAAGAATGCGGGTGGATCAGCAATCTCGGCTTTGCCAAGATTGTAGTTGGGAGAATCATTAGGAAGATGGCGATTATGACTGCCGGGCAGGCGTCCACGTGTTTAACCCGAATCAATCATGAGGATCATCACAATCGGATAACTCAAGGAGTCTATTAGTTCAACCATCAACCTGCATAACGTGGATTTTTCATCTGGTCGATCGGGACGCAGATAATGCTTGCAATCACAATCCTCTCTCGATGTGTGCTTTGGCCGCAGCAGTTTAGCACTCTTCGCGTACGGATACCGCATGATAAGTCTTTTTTTCCCGAGACAGTTGTTCTAAGTTCCAACGTTGTATCTACTGTCATAAGATTTTGCTGCTGTTGAATGATATTAGTTGACTGGAGTACAATATTGCCTATTTGTTATATCGGTTTTCTCTTGGTTTTCTTGCTTGTTTGGAGGAAGTAGGAACTATGTGGCGAGATTATCATGTTCGACCTACTAAATCACTAAATAAGGTTCTATATTTCAATCTTCAAGCTATTGTCTCTTTGAAAGATCAATGTGATGTCATTTTACACCGTTTGGTCGGCACTATTCTGTATGTGGCTTTGTGAATTACATTTGCAAATGTTTCAACAGATCAGTAAGGGTGCAGCATATCATTCTGGAATGTGAAGATGAAGACTGACAGTAACACAAGTCTCAACACTCTCCCACAAAAGACAATAGGTTAAGTCGATGATGATGTCGCGCGATACGCTTGACGGAGAGCAATGAACCTGGGGACGAGCTTGTCATGGGGTGGCCAACAATCTTTGATTACTGGAGCGTCTGAGAACTCCTCCAACCAAGTAAATAGAAGCGGAAACCTCTCGCCATCAACCACTTTGAAGCTGCATATCTCCTCAAAGATGCTGTTTAGATTGGCCAGCCATCCAAGTGTGATGTCCAGATACCCGATGTTGCCTCCGCCGAAGAACTTCTTACCTTTAAGCTCTTCTTCCAGCTTCTGCAGGTGCTCACTTGCCTCTGCAAGGGCCGCCTGTTGCTCTTTGCCTTCGCTCATAAGAGCAGTCCTCACTGATGGCATAACCTGCAAACCCCCCACCCACCCATTGGATGTTATGTTTGCTTCCCAGTCTTGAAGAAACTTAAAGAAACATGTCATCAAACTTTTCAGTTTAGTTCTGAGTTTACACTATTTTCAGTGAGTAGTTTCGAGTAGACTTTTCGAAGCTCGCATGATCTATCATATGTGTAACATCGTCTCCGACTTCTGTTAAACCGCATAATCGGATGAAGTCAATAGACACCGACTCTTTCCTGTGATCAACAATAAACAAATGCCAAAAGGCGCAGGATCGATTACCTTCTCGTCGCCAAATTTGGCCCAGAATCGCGCCTTGGCCCTCGCATAAGGATCCTGCGGGAGAAGCGGGGCCTGCTTCCATGTCTCGTCGAGGTACTCGAGAATTACCAGGGACTCTGAGATCGGTCTTCCGCTGTGGAGAAGCACCGGCACCTTCTTATAAACCGGGTTATACTGGAGAAGGAGGTCACTTTTGTTGGAGATGTCTTCCAGGACGGACTCGTATCGAATGCCCTTGAGCTGCAGTGCCCACACGACCCTCAAAGCAAATGCGCTCGACCATGTCTTGAATAGTTTCACTTCCTCTGACATTTTCGTCGGCTTGATCATATGATCCGATCCCCTTCAACCTTCGAAGGCACCCTTTTTAACACAACTAGCCTTCTTGTACTTACAGCCATCTATGACAGATGCTTATTCTTCGTCGTACCTGGTCTTGCCAAGATTCTCCTTTCGTCCTGATAGTCTGCATTGGAACCACATGTATGGATGGATGGAAGCCTTGCTTTGTCCTTTTTGTATAGGCTAGGCTCGTCTGTTCCCAATGTCGGGTGGCATACCTAGAGAATTTTTCTAAGGAAATAATGGTAGTTTCAAAGAATTTTAATTGCTAGGCAGAGTTGTTGCACTGGAAATGCCTGCGTTCAAGCAATTAGGGGTGTCAATGACTTGGGTAGGGCGGGGTCTCGGCTTAGTCGGAGCTGTCCCGAACTAAGCAGTACCATACACGGGCTGGATTTGGGCCGAATTGTTTTTTTATTTCTTTTTTTTTTATTTTTTTAAATCAAAATCAATTAATAAATCATCAAATGAAAAATATAAAAAGAAAGTATAAAAATAAATTACATTTAAAAAAAATGGGTATTTAAAAAAGTTTGGCGTCGGGCCGGCCAGGACCGACCCAGTACAAGTATCAAACCTAGCCCGAAAAGGCAAAAAAAAAAAATTCGGGCCAGGTCGGGCCGATCCTTTGGCTCGGGCCCATTTGACAGCTCTACAAGCAATGGGCCTACAAATGCCAGGGAACTTCATCAATGGGACTCTAGTTTTGTTTATCAATCTTTGCCATCTTCTTTTGGATGTCTGATGTCATTGTTGAAATGTATTTCGCGGAATCTTGGACGTTGTTTTTATAGTTTCGAGGTTCGGCGTGGCTAGAGCTGGCAATATGGGTTACAAACCCATATTTGACTCATATTTGTATAATATGGGTCAAATATGAATCATTAACTCACAAAGGGTTCACTAAAAATGGGTCAATAATGGGTCATACTTAAATCCATATTAACCCATTTTCGATCCGTAAAGACAATATCCTTCCACCAGTTACAAATAGTCCCGGGACCGGGGCCGAAATCGGCTATCGAAGCTAGGATCAAGACTGGGGTAGGGAACGGGACCAATGCCGGGGCCAGGTCCCGAGCTAGGTCCAAGGACGGGGGCCAGGAACCTACGATCAGGGTCGGGGGCTAGGAGCAGGCGACCGGTGTTAGGACCGGTGCCGAGGGCCAAGGATCGATGACCGGGGTAGAGACCGATGCCGGGGGCTGGGGACCTAGGCTGGGACCAATGTCGGGACCGGGGCCGGGGTTTGGATTGGGACCAGGGCTGGAGTCCGGATCGGGACAGGGATCGGGACTTGGGCAGGGTCCCGGGACCGGGGTAAGGGCCGGGGACATGACCAGGGATGGGGCCGAGGTCGGGTCTCGGGATCAAGATAGCAACCGAGGCCAGGACCTTGATCGGGGCCAGGGATGGGGCCGGGACCCTAGTCAGGCATCGGGGTCGGGACTCTGGGCGGGTGCCGGGAACCAAGGTAGGGGTGGGTGTCGAGGCCAGGTCTCGGGGTTAGGGCTGAGGCCGGGCTCGAGTCTGCAAGGGCCGGGACTCGAGATTAGGGTCGAGTCTCGAGACCGGGGCTTGGACCGAGGCCGGGTCCTGGGGCTAGGTCCTGGAGCTGGGGTAGGCGCCGGGGCCTAAGCCAAGTCCAAGGGGGGCCAAGGTTGGGTCCCGAGACCGAGGCTGGGATTAGGGCCGTGGTCGTGACCGTGACCGTGACCGTAACTGGGGCTGGGACCGGGACTGGGGTCGGGCACCAGGACCGGGACTCGGGGCGGGTGCTGGAGCCGGGTCTCGGGGTTGGGGCCAGGTCCCGGAGCGGGGTCCCGAGACAGGGGCCGGGGCCCAGGCCAAGGTCGGGTCTAGGGGCCGGAGCCGAGACTTGGGACCGGAGACTAAGGACGGAACCGGGGCATGGGCCATGGACAAGACCAGTGCAGGGGCTGGGGCCAGGATTGAGAATTATTTTAGCAATATTATTTTCTTAAAATATTATTGCATTTTGCTAAAATGGGTCAAAACGGGTCAGGTCGGTATGGGTCGGTCACGGGTCGGATCGGGTATGGGTCATTAAATATGGGTCAGATGGTTTAATATGGATTGGACCATATTCGAACTGATCTAAACCCGACCCGATCCATCCATTTGCCACCTCTAGACGTGGCCTCCCTTTCATATTTGAAGTTAGTCTAAGAAGATTCCTAACTCTATGGTTCAACAGCTGAATTCTCTAGGTCTCTGAGAACTACATTCAACTCTCTAAATGGTTCCTCCTTATTTGATCCGACATTGGTTAAGAGATATATAGTTACACAGCTTGTAGACAATTGTTCCTTGCCAATTTTATCTCTAGCATAGTCTCAGACAAAACTATTGCATTTATAGAAGGGTAGTGATTCCCTAACAATCAGACATTACTGTCGGTTATTTCTGACTGTAAATATATATAATGTCACCACGTATTTTGCATAAAACACTCATTAAATGAAAAATCGCTAGGTCATCAAATAGTCAGGATAGCAGCTCCTTTTATAAAAACATAACAAACCCTTTCATAGTTGAATGGAAAACTGATTCAAAAAATCAGTAAGCAAGCAAAACTTATCATTCTGGAATATGAAGATGGAAAATTGACTGTCACACGAGTCTTAAAACCCCCTCCAGCAAAAGGAAACGGGTCAAGTCGACGACGATCTCGCGCGATGCAGTTGACGAAGATCGACGAACTTGGGGATGAGCATGTCATGGGGCGGCCAGCAATCTTTGATTACTGGAGCATCTGAGAACTCCTTCAACCATGCAAACAGGAGTGGAAACCTCTCACGGTCTACCACTTTGAGGCTGGATATCTCCTCGAAGACCCCGATAAGATTGGCTAACCATCCAAATGCGATGTCCAGATATCCAATGCCGTCTCCGCCGAAGAATTTCTTCCCTCTAAGCTCTTCTTCCAGCTTCTGCAGGTGCTCACTTGTCTCTGCAAGAGCTGCTTCTTGCTCTTTGCCCTCGCTTAAAAAGGCAGTCCACATCGATTGCATAACCTGCAATAATTCACCCCTCAAAACAAACAGATTATCACATAGATACGCCATTTGGATGTTATGCTTGCACTTTAATCTTGAAGAAACATGTAATCACAAATTAGGTCAGTTTAGTTTCGAATGTACATTAGGGACACAACTCTTTCTTGTGATCAACAGTTATCCATGTGCATGGTGCATAAGAGAAACAAACGCTAAAATGGCATCCGGTCAACTACCTTGTCATCACCGAATTTGGCCCACAATCGCGCCATGGCCCTTGCATGAGGATCCTGTGGGAGAAGCGGGTGCTGCTTCCATGTCTCGTTAATGTACTCGAGGATTATCAGGGACTCTGAGATCGGTCTTCCATTGTGGAGAAGCACCGGCACCTTCTTGTAAACTGGGTTATACCGTCGAAGAATGTCGCTTTTCTCGGCGGAGTCTTCCAGGACGGTTTCATATTGAATGCCTTTGAGCTGCAGTGCCCAAACGACCCTCAGAGCGTAGGGGCTCGACCATGTCCTGAACAGTTTCACCTCCTCTGCCATGTCCTTGGTTTGATCATATGATTCACTTCTACCTCTGAAGGGACCATTTAACATGGATGTCTAGCTTTGCTCTTTTTTATTTTTTTTGGTGAATGTCTTCCCGGAGGCCTTGAGTTTATCGAGAAATGTTGCAGAGAGATCATAATTTATGAACTCGTAGACCCGTTTTGTACTTTTACTACTTGGATTAATTGATACAGCTGAGAAAGGCCGTATACCCCCCACCCCCCCCCCCCCCCCCCCCCCCCCAAAATATATATATATCCACTAGTTTTCACCTGAGTGACAAAATTCCACCGCTTATAGAACGAGCAAGTACCCCATGAACATTCCTCGAAGGGCTTCGGTTTGCACTTGCTCGGTCAGATCTGAAGTGGCGTTTGGAGTCCGACGATTTAACTCTTCTTCAGAAGCTACTAGTTGCAGATCATGAACAAGGTACCTTTCAAAGAGGGCTCAGATTTGTCTCTCTCTCTTTTCCTAATCTCGCTTTGGCCCATTGCTCTCCAGTTCAAAATGAAGTTGCGGACTCCGGAACACTCTTCCTCATAGCTGGGTTTCAACCCCCCCTCCTCCTTTACCTCTTTTGAATGTGTTATGCTCTTTTTGTACTCTTCTTCTGAGACATTTTGAATGAAATGAGTTTTTTGCCGACGGGAAAAGAACAATTACCCTTAAACTCTTAGTGGTGGGATAAAAATATGGTTAGTTTTTGGATTAATATCACAAAAAACTCAAAACGAATATGTTTGTGACAAATTCACACCCAATAAATTGATGTTTAGATCATCAGTATGAGCCAAAAGGCAGTACATATCAGCAAAATCCATATCACAGCGTTTCTGATTCCCCTGGATTATAACTAATGTGCTTCCCACTTCAGGAGAAATGTAATGATTTTTAATGGAAAGTCAGGATACTTTATCCTCCAATCAAAAGTTTGGTTTTTTAGGGAATTGGCTTACGGAAAAAACGGAAAAAAGAGGGAACACAAAAAGGATGTCAAAACGATTTCTTCGCCCACCAAATAAAGGTGAGCAAAAAATTCACGATCCAATCAAACCGGACTGAACCGTACCTAACCGGTTGATTTTGAATGGTAACCGGCGGGTACGGTTCGATTTTCGATTTCAAATTTCAAGAACCTGTGGGTATCAGTTCGGTTTACAGTTTCAAGTGCGAACCATCCAACCGGCCCAACGAACTGGCCGCTTTAAGCAAATTGTATTTATGTTTGGTGCAAGAAATGACATTATATTGTCATGTTTATATTTACAGCTCATGAATGATGTTTTGTATTTCAATAGAGGATATTAAATACTTGTGGCATGCATTTCCAATAATTTTTTGCCCTTCTTGTGATTATAAGTAAATTGTATTTGTGTTTGGTGCAAGAAATTGCATCACAATGTCGTGTTTCCCTTGATGCTCTCACCCGTGAATAGCGTAACCACAATCCAATCGGGAACCGGACAGAACCAGTGATTCAGTTTTCAGTTGGATTCATGAAACTAGCGGGTGGTTGACGGTTCGCATTTTGCGGAACTGGTCCTTAGCGGACGGTTCTCGATTTTAGGTAGGAACCACCCATCCTGGAACCGATCACTCCTACCACCAGCCACGAAAATTGTACTTTTACTTTGTGCACAGCATGATGCTAGACCTTGCTTGGGCTTTGGCATGTCAAAGGAGGTCAAAATTTTGTGCACTGGGAAGGAAGGGCATATCCGTTTCAACCATCACACAACACTGACGCAGAAAAACTTACGGAAGTAAAGATTTATCCGACGCTGTACGCTCAAAACCCTTGGATTAGTATAAACATCTAACAAACGGTTGAGTGCATATAGGAAGTAAAGACTGAAGCGAGTATATGGGCAGCATGAATTGAACAATGTCCACCTAACAATCGGAGAATCGGTATGAGTAATATAACTCTTCCTCCTCAAGAAACGAAGAGCACCAGCAGACCTGAAAAATCCTTCGGCATTGCGAGTCACCTCTGCCTCCAACATGGCCTCCAACACAATGTCAGATCCTTTTACATCGTCTGCCCAACATTAGAGATGAGATCAACTTAAGAGACACAATTTAAGCAGCATATGACCAGAACAACTCCAATATTTCTTTCTTGATCAGAACAAGTCTTCAATCTATCAAGGAGGCCAGCAAAAAATTCCTTCAAATTCATTGTCCAAACCCCTGACAAAGGCCGTAGAATATTATACGATGACTGAACCTGACGGATGTGTTACCTTTCCGCTTTGGCAATAAACCGGTAGTTTCACCTGACACAGGCAAAATGGTGGGAAAACCAGATTCATCATCGACGCTGTCTGTCTGCCTCAGTACTGCTTTGTGGTGAACCAGACCTTATGGCTGGTGATTCAGCCAACTTCGCATGTGTTATTGCCTGGCTATGCATATTAGTTAGGTTTGACCCAGCAGTACCGAAATCCTACAAAAAGTTTAATATTTCAGTGCCAATTCAACGTTGAAATAAAAAACAAAAAAAACAAAACAAAAAGACGAAAACAATAATATATGGCCAAACAAAACCTCCGTGAAGTTAATCGTCTGCGTATCTCCTTCAGTAGGTGCCTTGGGCATTTTGTCACCTAAATACCCAAAGAAAGAAAACATGAGAAGCAGAAATGTGTAAAATTGTAACAACAAGCTTTCAGAAAACAATCTTCAACAATACAATGTTAATTTACAACCTATAATCAACATACGACGATAAGATAACTACGTAAATGCTAGGAGCACCCAACGTGTGTTTAATCCGGCCTTGAAGGATTCACATGATAGTTTATGCTCGTAGTCGATGCTCGCATGTGGCCCACTAAACTCAGATGGGTGATGAAACTGAACTCGGATTTTATTTCTTTCTTTTTTATGTTTGGTTGTGAAAAAAAAAAAAACAGATTTATCAAATCTGCATAATGACTCGAGTTTCTATCCTCATGCACGTACGCGCTTATTTTTCGTGCACGTGCCCATCATAAGGAACAGATCTTATTATCAATTAAGATCTGATTTTGTCTCAAAGTAATACCAAAACCCAAATTGCTAAATAATATATACAATGACGAACAATTTTTTCAAAATAATTTTTTTAAAAAAATATTTATCAAATTAATATTAAAAAAATATTTACTAAATTGGGTGTCTATCGGCACCCAATTAGTGAATTGGGCCCCACTCGGCGGCCCAATTACCGAGTGGGCGCTCCCAATCGGCAATTGGGCTGTCGATTGGGACCTCGACCAGCCCCATTCAGCGGCCCATTCGCCGATTGGGCCGGTCGGGGCCCCGCTCGGAATATGGGCCGCCGAGCGGGGCCTCAACATAATTTTTTAATATTAATTATTTAATTTATATTTTCTTTTTTATAAAAGCATCAATTAAATAATAACTTATATTAAAATTACGTAAATTTGAGGAAAAAAAGACAATCACTACATAATTCATATTCCACCATTAAATTTGACTTTTAATTTATATTTTTTTATAAAAGTAACAATTAAATAATAAATTATATTAGATTTACGTAAACTTTGAGGAAAAAAAAAGACAAGCACTACATAATTCATATTCCACCATTAAAATTTACTTTTATTATATATATTTTTTAAAAAAAGTTTCAATTAAATAATAAATTATATTGAAATTTCGTAAACTTTGAGGAAAAAAAAGACAAGCACTGCATAAATCATATTCCACCTTTAAATTTGAATTTGAATTTATATTTTTTTATAAAATTTTTAATAAAATAATAAATTATATTGAAATTTCGTAAACTATGAGGAAAAAAAACAAGCACTACATAATTCATATTTCACCATTAAATTTGACTTTTGATTTATATTTTTTTATAAAAGTTTTAATGAAATAATGAATTATATTGGAATTACGTAAACTTTGAGGAAAAAAAAAGACAAGCACTGCATAATTCATATTCCACCATTAAAATTTACTTTAAATTTATATTTTTTATAAAATTTTCAATTAAATTATAAATTATATTGGAATTTCGTAAAATTTGAGAAAAAAAAAAGATAAGCACTACATAATTCATATTCCACCATTAAATTTGACTTTTAGTTTATATTTTTTTTAATAAAGTTTCAATTAAATAATAAATTTTATTGAAATTTCGTAAACTTTGAGGAAAAAAAAAAAAGACAAACGCTGCATACTTCGTATTTCACCATTAAATTTGACTTTTAATTTATATTTTTTAAAAAAAGTTTTAATTAAATAATATATTATATTGGAATTTCGTAAACTATGAGGAAAAAAAAAACAAGCACTGCATAATTCATATTCCACCATTAAAATTAAATTTTAATTTATATTTTTTTATAAAAGTATCAATTAAATGATAAATTATATTAAAATTACGTAAACTTGGGGGGGGGGGGGGAGGAAGACAAGAGCTACATAATTCATATTCCACCATTAAATTTTACTTTTAATTGACTATTAATTTATATTTATTATAAAATTTTTAATTAAATAATAAATTATATTGAAATTACGTAAACTATGAGAAAAAAATAAACATTACATAATTCATATTCCACCATTAAATTTGACTTTTAATTTATATTTTTTTTATAAAGTATCAATTAAATAATAAATTGTATTGGAACTACGTTAATAATTAGTAATCATAAAATAAAGGTGCTGAGACATGGGTGCTGAGACATGGAAAACATGGAATTTCGTTAACAACCATAATTACATCTGGTGACGATGTTGTCCTCCAACACGACCTCCTGTTCCACAACTTGGTTGTCTCCGGTGCTCGGGAGGTCAAAGGTGATATCGTCGCCGAGGAGATTGAGTAGATGATGAAGTCATATCTTGTGGAAATATGCCATGGCCATACTATGCATGTCCAACTGTAGGAGGGCTTGAAGTGTAAGGAGGAAAATCCTCATATGAAGTCGGATGAGTATATGGTGTTCGCTTTTGTGCATAGTCAGGAGACGCAAAAGCAGATCCCTCAATAAATGGGGTGGCAAACTGCTCGAATTCTTCGTCAAAATATGTCGTATGATACTCGATGGTGTGAGAGACGACATGACCTATTGGACGAGCTCGAAGGGTCGTCCTAAACGGCTGAATAGACTCGGATGGGACATCCGCATTCGACTCATCGGGTCCAGCTGCAACCAGTGGTTGTGGCAATGTCACTGTTTTGACTAGCCGCCTCTCCTCCTTCTAGGCATGTAACAATGCCTCAAGTGGACTCTCCACGTAATCCAAGTCCTCAGGAGGTCGAGACCCCTTCATTATATGCCCCGCATGTTCGATGCCATCAGTCTGGTATTGATAATAAAAAATTAATAAAAGTCATCAATTGCCAATAAGTTATGTTACAAAAAAATAATTAATAAATTAAGTTGAGAGTGTTTGGACAAACCGTTGAACTTATTACAGCTCTCGTAATAGAAACCCATTTCCGTGTATGTTTACGGAATTACTCCAAATATCCTGAATGAAAGTAAAGATTTTCCATTATAGGATCACCATTGATGATACGTGCTTGACATCTACCCCACAAATTGATGCCGTCTATGTGTCTATCCACCCAATTCGTCCTGGGTGGCGTATTATTGATATCATGGAATGTAGTATGATGCTTGATAATTATACGTATTTTCTGCTGCAAACCAAACTGCCGAAATACCCGGTCTGGGTAGTGCCACTCAACTACCCAGTGGCAAATGAGTGAAAACTTCGCCTTCTAATAACGATGTCCCTGTTGGCAGGACGCCGGTAGACTACAAATGACATCAGTATAGGGATCCCAAGTAATCTATCATCGTAATAAAACATCTAAAATTAAATGAATAATTAATTTAAAAGGTAACATCGTATTAAAACATTAAAATTAAATGAATAATTAATTTAAAAACTAACAACATATTAAAACATATAAAATTAAACGAATAATTAAACTCATTTGTTGTCATAGTTACTTACATCTTCGGATGTCAATCTGTCAAGTTGGTAGCGCAGATGTGTCAAAGTATGCGTGGGGATCTCCGTTGTGTGTATGCCTAAAGTCCAGCCACAAAAAAAATAAATATATATCTTACACTTTCATATATTATACACACTAATAAGAATTAATGAGTGTGAATTGAAAATGCAATAGATCACATACCGACTATTGAGAGACGTATCTGGGAAAGGAACATCATATCGCACGGATGGGGAGATACATGCAATATCCTCCCACCCCCAAATTTGCAATACCTATAGCGCACCGCCCATTTGCTTCGCCTCATGGTAGGTTGCACGGCATAACTTCCGATACAACCACTCTAGTACTGCTGAACCCCAACTGTACTGCGTATGGGCCTCGATATTCGATAGTAGTAGGAGAAAGTGTAGACTAACTCGGGCACCTGATTTGTCCATGAAAATAGATCCTCCAAGTAGTCGGAGAATGAATGCCCTCGCATACTGCACTATGATGACGTCATTTACATCTGTCGAAAGATTTGCAAAGCATTGTGCCAACCAGGACAAACTGATTTGCGAGCCTTTCAACTTTGGTGGCAGAGCATCAAGTAAATCATCACAAACTGCGGCCCAATCCATAACAGGGGGCCAAGTAACTGCTTCTCCATCGATGGGAAGCCCTGTAAGCACTCCTATGTCTTGTAGCATGATTGTGTATCCTCCTTCCGGCATATGGAAGGTGTGGGTCTCGAGTCTCCACCGCTCCACTAGTGCAGTAATCAAATGCCAATCAAACTGAACGAAACCCACCTTATAAACACCATAAACTCCAGAATTTTGCAGATACGTGCGTGTGCGCGGATCAATGTCACCTATGTATAGCATTACTTGCTGACATCTAAGGGGCCAAGCCGGATATATATGTGAAATGTGACCTGAACAGTTACTTACAAATTCGTCGAAGGCGATCATAAACACAGATCAACTATGAATCTTTCACTTATCTCACTGCTCCATAAATGCTCCGATCTATGTCTAGCTTGGCTAGTAAGTAGCGAATCATCCTCAAGGCCTAGTTGAATGTAATACCTCTGATCCATATCTACAGAATTGTGATATTATAACATTATAACAAATTAACATATCTAATTTAGACATGGAACATGGAAACTGAACAAATATTGCGCAATCGTGATATTTTATAATTATATGTTACACATATTTGTTATAGAAAAAATTACATAATAAAATAAATATCAATCCAACATTAATATAGTTTTATTACAAAAAGTTCATCGAACCAATGCGATCTATTGTTCACCCGGTCTATGTCTACAAGTTTGTCTATTGTGCCCTGATTTGCCACAGTTTCCGCAATGGATACGTGATGTGCTCGACGTTGTTCAGTCCATCTCATTTCTTATTCATGATGCACGAGACCTTCCTTTCGAACGAAGACAAACCGGGTCTAGCACTAATGGCATCTCATTATCCTCATGCCAACAATGAGGATTTTCCAATGGCTGAAATGAGTATTGATAGCACTGAAGGGTTTTGGCCAATATATAACATTCATCTACGTACATGTTGTGGTCAATTCCATATGCTTGATATGCTGCGATTTCGTGGGAACGTGAGATTTTCAGCTATTCAAATTTCCCACATGAGCATATTCGTTCGTGTAAGTTCACTGCCTGTTTGTGGCCCCCTAATCCTCTTGATCTATTACTTGCAGTTCTCACTTCAAAAATCCCTTTTTCAGAGTCGAAACGTCTAACTTGATGCCTATTTGCATTTTCACTGTATTTCCGGAGAGCCTCACCCACAAAATGCATATATACAAATCTTTCGCTTGCTGATTCGTGTATGTTGTTCGGCTCGTGTCAAAATATTGATTTAACTTATAGAATATGTTTTCCACCATGGCTGTTATTGGCAGCCCACGAAAACTCTTCAACATTTCGTTCACAGATTCAACTAGATTCGTCGGCATCGATCCATATCTCTTCCCTTCATCATGAGCTCTTGTCCATTTTTCTTTTGGGAGCTAATCACACCATGCAGCTGTTTCAGAGTCAAACTGCCTAATTCGGCTCATCAGCCAATCGAACTTATGGTTTTGATATGCGTAAGCTGTACATTACACTAATAATTAGTAACTCTCATTCAAATTTCTGAATACGCACTTTCGTAAAATTTACATAATTACAAATCTTACCTACCATCTGAACATGTTTTTTGCCTTCGGCATTTTTGAATTGTTTGTTGTAATTGCTCGCAAGGTGTCGAATGCAAAATCTATGATGGGCATGTGGAGAACGCCACCATGTTGTATCCATTGCTTGTTGAATCCCGACATGCTTGTTTGATATCACACAAATTTCTCTTCTTCTGATCACATATCGCTGCAATATATGCATAAACCACTTCTGATTGTCTACATTTTCTATTTCAACCACAGCAAATGCTAAAGGGAAAAATATGATTGTTGCCATCAAGTGTCGCAGCACAAAGAAACGTTCCTTTATATTTCCCATACAAATGAGTGCCATCGATAAATATCACAGGACTACATCATTCGAAGCCTTGAATCGTTTGCTAGAACATCCAAAACATTCGGTCGAAAAACATACAGCTTTGATCTTGCTTCACCTTACCCTCGATAACAAAATGAGAACCTGAATTGTTACGTTCCATTTCTTTCATGTACCTTCTCAATCTATCGTATGACTCATCCCATCCTCCAAAAATTTTGGCAATTACCCTAGGTTGGAAGTTCAGTTTATCACGAACTTCAGTCATGGGTGGCTTGATTTTAATATCTGGTTGGGCATTGATCATTGGTTCTATAAAGCTGCAAATGTATTTTTTATCAACATGCCGATGGTCCCATGACTATAGCGGATTAACGCATGTATGTGGCCCACTGTACTTAGCTATTTTCCAAAACGAGCCACTGCCTTAAGTAGTCGCGCGGAGCCTCCAATGGTACGCTCCATTCATATTATCACACCTTATCACATATTCTCTATGATTCGTCACCTTGCAACGAAACTTATGATTTCTTCCAATAGAGTATTTTTTCGCAGTCGACTGTAATGCCTCACGTGATGAAAATAACTTGCCAATGGAAAATTCTTTTGCGGCATCAAATACCTTGCCACCCGGCTTCGCGGTTGTATCATCTCGCATCAAATCAAAATCGATCTCCGAATAGGGCTTTGGACGTACGAACGGCGTAATGGGATTACTGCAATGAGTGTTGCAGTAAGCCTCTATATCATCACCTTCAACATCTTCTTCATATCCGTCACCTTCAACATCTTGCTCACCGTTGTCTCCTCCGACATCCTGTTCATCGCTGTTAGCAGTGTCCATCCCAGCATCATCTTCTTCATTAATATTTTCATCATCATCAATATCGTAATGAAGATCATCATTATCACTGTTATCGTCATCATAAGCATCATTATCGTCACTCTCATCGAACTCCATACACTCATTATGCACACCTTGTTCGTCTTCACCAACATTGAAACCTTCCTCAAAATCATGTAGCATTTGGTGTTTAGCTACAATCGCAAAAAATTGTGAAATTCCCAACATACCTACCTAACGTGCATACTGCTGGATCATCGTAACCATACCATCATTATGCACCTCCGTCATTTCGTATGTAACATAATTATAAGCTACAACTGGATATTTACATATCAGCCTTTCAATGTACTGGTTTCCTATTAGATTCAACGTGCTCTCAATCGTAGCACGTAACTCATCGAATGTCGATATGTTTGCAAACCCGAACATGGTAGATTGTCCCCCTTCGTAACCATGTCCATGTTCATTTTGAACCACTCTACCTCCCCAAAACACAATCGCAAAAGGTGTTGTCAACATTCTATTAAATAAAAATATTACAAATTATTTCAAGTATATAATTTAGTAAATATTCATTCCGTACATATTAATTGAATACTCACCATGAGAATTACTCATAATCTCGACATTTTCAGAGGAAATTTTTCTGGAAATTTTTCAGAGGACATTTTTTTTTCTAGCCCTTAACAAAAAAAAAATTGTATTTTCTGGAAATTTCGAGGAAATTTTTTGAAAAATTCAAGGACCAAATTATAATTTTCAAAAATTTCGAGGACCAAATTATAATTTCTAAAAAGTTCAATGACTAAATTGTAATTTCTGAAAAGTTTGATGACCAATTTATTATTTTTGAAAAATTCGAGGACCAAATTGTAATTTTTAAAAAGTGCGAGCATCAAATTGTAATTTTTCAAAAGTTTGAGGACCAATTTGTAATTTCTGAAAAGTTAGAGGACCAAATTCTAATTTGTCAAAAGTTTGAGGATCAATTTGTAATTTTTAAAAAGTTCGAGTACCAAATTGTAATTTCTCAAAATTTCGAGCACCAATTTGTAATTTCTGAAAAGTTAGAGGACCAAATTCGAATTTCTCAAACGTTCGAGGACCAAATTCTAATTTCAAAAAGTTCGAGGATCAAATTCTAATTTTCAACAATTTTTTAATCAATCTTTAATTTACAAATTACTTATTTACTCGAATTTTAACATTTTATATATATATTTTTCGGACCGGTTCAAACCCCGCCCACACTTCTCGTGCCATCTTATCCTCTCTTTTTTTAGTTGACAAATTCATTTTGAACTCCTCAAACAGTAAATATTATTAATGACCACATAAAAATCAAGTACACATTATAACTATTATCATAACATTTGTCAAAATATAAAACATATTACTAATAACACCTATAAGTTACACAAATGATGCAGATATAAATAAAAATCAAATAAATAAATGTAAAAATTTATTACAATAAAATTTATCTCAAGTTATCGAAAGAAATCATGCATCGAATTTATAAGCTTAACCTGCCAAGAGAAAACCCCAAATAAAGTCGTCAGTTTTGCTCAAATACAACAAACATATTCACAATATAAATAACACTAACTGTGCTATACACTTATTGCGACAGAAAGCACCAGCGAAAGCTTAGTGATGGAGTAAGAGCATGACAAAAATTAAGATAAAAATGAGGAAGGAAACGACCGCGCGAAAGTGAGGGACGAGAGGAGCGCGAGAACTTTAGAGGAGAGTGAGGGAAGAAAGCAGCGCGAGAGTGAGAAGTGACGGGAAAAATATGAAGTGAAGGGCGATATGGGAGTGTTCGGCTCTGCTTAATAGCAGAGTCGAATGACTTGCTGTTGCAAGTCTGCAGTAGCAATAATGCTGCTGCAGGCTTGCAACATCGATTATTAGTGCAAAGAGCACCACTAATCGACTGCAGCAGCAGCACTGCTGAGCGGGCCGTTAGGTTGAGCGACATCCAATTTAATTTTTTTTCTCTACTTTGGTGAATTATTTTTAAAAAATTTTAATTTTGAAAGTTTCCCAATTCTTATTTGGTTGATACTTGCGTCAATCGTCTAACCACGAGAGGCTAGTATTGACGTCTTTGTTATGTTACATGGACACGTGCTTTCGACATTTTTTTGCATATCGGACACACCAGCATGTCCCATGGGGTAATCTAGGAAATTTTAAAAAAATTGAGGGCAAAAACATAAGTGGAGAAAAATTTGAAAATTCACTAATTGTTAAAAGTAAATTTTAATGGTGGAGTATATATTATGTAGTTCTTGTCTTTTTTTTTCCCTCAAAGTTTATTTAATTCCAATATAAATTATTAGTTAATAATTACTTTTATAAAAAAATATAAATTAAAAGTAAAATTTAATGGTGAAATATGAATTATGTAGTACTTATTTTTTTTCCTCATAGTTTACGAAATTCCAATATAATTTGTTATTTAATTAAAATTTTTATATAAAATATAAATTAAAGGTAAAATTTAATGGTGGAATATGAATGATGTAGTGCTTGTCTTTTTTTTTTTGTCTTTTTTTATCCTTAAAGTTTACGAAATTCCAATATAATTTATTATTTAATTGAAAATTTTATAATATATATATATTTAAAATAAATTTTAATGGTGAAATATGAATTATGTGGTGCTTGTCTTTTTTTCCGTCAAAGTTTACGTAATTTCAATATAATTTATTATTTAATTAAAACTTTTATTAAAAAAATATAAATTAAAAGTCAAATTTAATGGTGGAATATGAATTATGTAGAGTTTGTTTTTTTCCTCATAATTTACGAAATTTCAATATAATTTATATTTAATTGAAACTTTTATAAAAAAAAATATAAATTAAAAGTCAAATTTAATGGTGGAATATGAATTATGCAATGCTTGTCTTTTTTTTTTCCTCAAAGTTTACAAAATTCCAATATAATTTTTATTTAATTGAAACTTTTATAAAAAATATAAATTAAAAGTAAATTTTAATGGTGGAATATGAATTATGTATTGCTTGTCTTTTTTTTTGTCAAAGTTTATGTAATTCTAATATAATTTATTATTTAATTATTACTTTTATAAAAATATATATATAAATTAAAAGTCAAATTCAATGGTGAAATTTGAATTATGCAGTGGTTGTCTTTTTTTTTCTCAAAATTTACCCAATTTCAATATAATTTATTATTTAATTGATGCTTTTATAAAAAAAAGGAAATATAAATTAAATAATTAATATTAAAAAAATTATGTTTGGGCCCCACTCAGCGGCCCATATGCCGAGCGGGGCCCTGGCAGGCCCAATCAGCGAATGGGCCGCCGAATGGGGCTGGTCAGGGTCCCAATCGGCAATTGGGCTACCGATTGAGAGCTCCCACTCGGCAATTGGGGCGCCGAGTAGGGCCCAATTCGCCAATTGGGTGCCGATCGAAGGCCCAATTGTCGATCGATGCCCAATTTAGTAAATATTTTTTTAATATTAATTCGGTAAATATTTTTTTAAAAAAATTATGCTGAAAAATTGACCTACAATGACATCAATAAACTTAATAGGCGTGAGATGAGATTCACGGGCTTCTCAGAATATTAAAAATATGTTAACTTTAGATGTATATTAATTTTAAAAAATTATATTGACGGTCCGGCCTGGGCTGGGCCGGTCCGGTCCCAAATCATGGAACCGGGGATTGGACCGCCCAGTCACCGGTCCCATTTATTGAAACAGGGGACCGGACCAACCCGGCCAGTCATAGATCGGTTCAGGCCAATCCGATCCAGTTTGTACACCCTTACCTTCGAACTTCTGCAGAAGAAGAGGCCCGGGAGATGAAACCTACGAATTCCTGAAAAATACTTTCACTGAAACAAACGCGCCCTAAAATGAAACCTATGAATTTCATTTTCATGAGGTGTTTGCTAATGGCTCTCTCATTTAGTCTCTAATCGTTTATTTTTTCAGTTATGTTCACTAATCATTTTCCTAACTATGACAAGTATCCCCTGAAAATGTTACTTTTTCCATGTGGGGGAGTTCGTGATAGATGTAATGAGGCTTGTATTCTTCTGCCCTTATCAAATGCTCCAAAAATGCATCGCTCACTTTGCTCATGCCCTCTTAACGTGTCGACTAAAAGAAATGGAGGATGAAAATCATCAACGCATTGCCAAGCGGGGAATCAGATTTACAATGATTAAAAGCTAAAAGATTAAGATTGAGGGAGTAAAGCTGTGCACATAAAGTGGGGCATGAAGATATGAAGTATCTGTTGGGGTTGTACCACATCGATTGTGGAATGAGCCATTGGTCGGTTTATAACTGTGAGTGGCTTAGGATTTTGAGTGAAATTTGGTCCAATTGGATATATTGACGGGTTCAGACTTGGGCTCTCTCGTGATGATCTCTCAGCGCCCGCTATATTGGGAGACAGGCATAACCATCCTCAAGTTGTAATGATCTCTAGGTACGCGGAAACCACAAAACCCAAAGAGAGTCACTCCCGTGATCGGTCAACCGCAATTATGTTTCTTGGCATTTAGAAATTCGTGATGGGAAGGACACTCCATGCAACATGTGATCTGTTCTCCTTGTGAATTAAAAAGCACAATAATCGGAAGCATCCTCTATAACTTCAACACTACTCATACTGTAATATTGAGGCCACTTACGGAGCTTTGAAGCTTCCGATGGTCATGGAAGTCATCAGCAAATCTCATCATTCTTTGTTCAAATCGCCAAGTGACTCGAGGGAACCCCGAAAATTAACTACTTGTTCGTTGCAATACGAACTTGACAATGGAGGCCACACAAGAGGAACAGTCATTGGACTCTCCCCTTCTCGCACACATGACAACAGTCCGAATCGCAGCCATCTTCTCGAGGAGGTTAAAGGAGGGGATGACAATCACATTCTGGATGAAGTCTGGATTTGAATTGAAGATGGCGACTGTCGGAGCAACAGCAGGAATGCGCTTGCAGTTGTGGACTTACTTCTCTCTACCTTGCGTACTGTCGTTACTCTAAAACTTTGGCTCATCTTCCATTGCTTGACATTCGTGGAACGAGATGTGACAGTCGAGCGAAGCACATATTTCGAGAGGCGAAACAAAGCACGGACTATCTCGCTAAGATCGGAAGAAGTCGGCCCGATTACAAGCTAGCTCAACCTGATACAACTCTAAGTGAGGTTGTACTTTTACTACTATATTTATCATAAGGACTTAGGTAGAACTACTGCAATATTTATGAGGACCAAAAAGGCAAAAAGAAAAAATAAAGGTAACCATGTTTTTTTGGTTGAATTGGGAATTGGATTGAAATGAAAATTACATTCTAAAATCCAGACAATATTAAGGATTACATCAAAGTTTAGATACTATTTGTGTGATTTTTCCTTGTAAAGAGCGATGCCGCAATAGAAACTAGGATGAACATTTAGACAAGCTACCGTCTGTCTACTAAGACGTACGGTATTTCAATTTCTATCGATCAGCCGAAATTATCTTCTTGCGATGTTGTTTTTGCTGGTGGAGTCTTTTCTTGGAGTTCCTTTATTTCCAGCTTTGAGAGCAAGCTGGTGGACAGCAATCAAGCTCCAGAATTTGCTTTTGATGCGGTATTTCAATTTTTTCAGCTATCGCCGTCGCTTCTTCGAAAGCTCAAGGTGATGCCATTTCACACTTTTTCGTCAGCATATGACTCTTCAGGATGAACATCTTGTTATAAATAAAATAAAATTGATTTTGTATTCTTAACTTAGAGAAAAATCAAATTTGATGAGCAATGCAACTTGTGGAGGAAGCCAATTTGGAGGACAAACAAAAGAATGAACTTAGGCAAGAAAAAATGCATAAGTTCTTCAAGAATCAACTTAGAAGTTATCCTATAAATATGTGGCATGGTAATTACTTTTTTTAAGCCTTGGCATAGAGAGAGAGAGTGGGAGAGAAAGTTGAGAGTTTGTATTTCTTTATTTGTTTGAAGACTTTGCAAGGCTAGTTTGAATACTACTCTCGCATTTATATACTTGAATTTTTTTCCATCTCAAATCTTCCAAACTTTCGCAAAATCCCTTCTAGTTCCTACAATTGATATCAGAGCCAGCAGATTGCTAAGGATTATGTCGGAACCTAGACGGTCAAGAATCCAAGTGTGGAGATCATGAACCTAGAGTGGACGATCGCGGATCGTGAACCCGGAGCTAACCGGCATCCACAAGCTCCGTTTAATTGCAACTTCCAAAGTTGAACGGGAGGAATTTCAACAACTGGTCCGTCCAAATCAAAGTTCTATTCAAATTGCAGGATTTGTGGAACTTGCTGGAGAATGACTACATCGAAGTAGCTGATGTCGAATAATTCAATGCTTTGAAAAAGGAACACAAGGATTCATTGGTTGAGTCCCGAAATAAAGATCAGAAGCATTATAGGCAATCTTTCAAGCTGTGGAAGAGACGATATTTGAAAAAATATCATGCGCGGAGAAGGCGAAGGCGGCGTGGGATATTCTATAGAAATCCTACAAAGGCGATGATCGTGTGAAGCAAGTTCGACTTCAAACACTTCGAGGTGATTTTGAGTCTTTACACATGAACGACTCTGAATCTATTTCGTCATATTTTGATCGTGTGTAAACCATCGTTAACCAATGAGGGTTAATGGTGAGGAATTCCAAGACGAACGAATTGTAGAAAAAATCTTGAGGTCTTTGACAGAAAAATTTGACTACGTCGTTGCGACGATCGAGGAAAGTCAAGATATATCAACCATGACGTTGGAGCGGTTGATGGGTTCATCATGCTCGCATGAGCAAAGAATGAATCAGAAGTCTGTCAATTCATATCCGAAGCAAGCTTTGCAAAGCCTAGTCGCTCACTCAACTCGAGGAGGACATCATACTGTTCGAGGCCATGGAGGTGGACGAGGTCGAGATGGAAATTCTAATTCCACGGGAAGAAATAAAACATGTGACAAATCAAAAGTCAAGTGTTTTAAATGCAACCAATTCGGATATTACAAATCCGAATGTCAAGCAAACATGATGCACGAGCAGCCAAAACATGCCCACACCGTTGATGCTGAAGAAAACGTCGTGTTGGCATGCAAAATGGATGACTCGAATACCGATGATGTCAATATCTGGTATCTTGATACTGGGTGCAGCAATCACATGTGCAGTCGAAAGGAGCTATTCTCGCAGTTGGATGAAACGGTTCGTGGTGAAGTCAATTTCGGGAATAAATCAAAGATTCTCGTGATGGGCAAAGGTAACATTGATATCAAATCCAAATATGGTACTAATGTTACTATTGTAGACGTTTTTTTGTGCCGGGACTTTTCTGGAATTTGATGAGTATTGGGCAACTTTCAGAAAAATGCTACAAAGTTAATATTCAAAATGGAGTTTGCACTATTAGAGGTGCAAATAATAAGTTGATCATATCGGTTCATATGACAAAGAACCGGATGTTGCCTCTATCTCTCCAGACGAAATCTTTATTGAGTTTTCAAGCCATGACGAAAGATAACAAGTGATTGTGGCATATTCGCTTTGGCCATCTAAATTTTTGTGGATTAAAGCTATTGGTCCAGAAAAAGATGGTGACTGGGATGCCTTTGATCGATAGTCCAGATAGTCCATGTGAAGGATATCTCGTCGGAAAAGAACATCGAGAGTACTTTCCAGTTGGAAAAGCTAGGGGAACCAAGCAACCTCTAGAGCTAGTGCACATAGATATTTGTGGCCCAGTTGAGGTGGAATCAGTCAGACAAAAAGGTACGCATTAATTTTTGTCGATAATTTTACTAGAAAGACATGGGTATATTTCTTGAGAGAAAAAGCTGAAACTTTAGGCAAATTCAAGGAATTTAAAGCCTATGCTAAGAAACATAGTGATTTTAATCTAAAGACTTTGAGATTAGATAGAGGTGGAGAATTTACTTCTAATGAATTTGACAAATATTATAAAATTCATGGAATAAAGTGTCAGTCGACTGCTAGCTATACTCCTCAGCAAAATGGTATAACAGAAAGAAAAAATAGAACTATTTTTGAAATGGCAAGAAGTATGCTCAAGACTAAAGGTTTGCCAAAGAAGTTTTAGGCAGAAGGTGTTGCTTGTGCTGTATTTGTCATAAACAGGTGTCCAACGAGGAGTGTTCTTGGAAGAACTCCAGAAGAGGCTTGGACCGGTAACAAGTCATATGTTTCATTCCTGCGAGTATTTGGGTGTGTTGCATATCCCCATGTACCAAATGAACGAATGAAAAAGTTTGACGATAAAAGCTAGAAGTGCATCTTTATTAGTTACAGTGAGATGACCAGGGTTATAGGCTGTATAATCCAGTCACGTAGAAGGTGATTATTAGTAGGGATGTTCAATTTTTTGAACATGAAGCCTGGGACTGGAATCACAAGGGTGATCCCAAAAACATCACCATTGAAGATGAACCGACTGTGGGAGAGCCAGAAGAATCTTTAACTGAAGTTCCATCATTTTCACCTGGCAGCTCATCTTCTTTACCGACAACAGTTTCAAAACCATTGGTTCGACGTTCGCAACGACTACGACAGACTCCAGTAAAATTTAGGGATTATGTAGTCACAAGAGATGATGATAATGACAATGACGAGGTCATTGATGCAATAATGGCAAATTTTTATTTATTTGATGAATGTGACCCCATTTTCTATAATAATGCAACTGCAGATGAAAAGTGGATCCAAGCAATGAATGAAGAAATCCACTCCATCGAAAAAAATAACACATGGGAGCTAACTTATTTACCACATGGTAAGAAGTCTATTGGTGTCAAATGGGTGTACAAGACAAAGTACAAGCCCGATAGTCAGGTGGACCGTTATAAAACCAAACTGATTGTGAAAGGTTATAAGCAAAAGTCAGATATTGATTATTTTGAAGTATTTGCACCAGTAGCTCGAATGGATACCATTCGAATGATCTTAGCACTAGCAGCTCAAAACCATTGGAAGATCCATCAAATGGATGTGAAATCTGTATTTCTCAATGGTTTTCTTGATGATGAAGTCTATGTGGAGCAACCACAAGGCTATGTGAAGAAATGGCGTGAAAATCAAGTTTATAGGCCGAAGAAAGCATTATATGGGCTAAAATAGGCGCCTCGAGCTTGGTACATGAGGATTGATACATACTTGTTGAAGCATGGTTTTCAAAAGTGTCCATATGCGCATACATTGTATATCAAGTCAAATACCAACGGTGATCTCATCATTATATGCATTTATGTAGATGACTTGATATTTACAGGAAACTGTGAAAAAATGTTTGCTGAATTCAAGGAAGCCATAACGAGTCAGTTCGAGATGACAAACTTGGGATTGATGCCATATTTTCTAGGCCTTGAAGTGAAGTAGACAAATGATGGCATCTTTGTTTCGCAACAAAAATATGCTAATGATAATTTGAAGCAATTCAATATGGAATCACTGAAATCAATTCGGACTCCCGTAGCAGGACGATTGGAGCCGAATAAAGAAGGAACCGGGGAGCTAGTAAATCGCACTTATTTTAAAAGTATTGTTGGCAGTTTAAGGTATTTGACATCTACAATGCCGGATGTTATGTATGGTGTGAGAATTATTAGTCGGTTTATGGAAAAATCGTACCAATCACATATGCAGGCAGCAAAAAGAATTTTACGATATGTCAGTGAAACTCGAGATCATGAAATTTTATATTCTCATACTAACGATTTCAATTTAGTGGGATACACAGATAGTGATTGAGCATGTGATATTGAAACGAGGAAAAACACTTCCGGATATGCATTTTTTCTAGGATCAAGAATTATTTCTTGGTCCTCAAAAAAGCAACAAGTTATTGCACTCTCGACAGCTGAAGTAGAATACAAAGCAGCAGCTTCGGCAGTATGCCAAGGAATATGGCTTCGTAGGATGCTTAGCGAACTAAAGTATGAGCAGAAAAGTCCTACCATATTGATGTGCAATAACAAGTCGGCAATTGCGTTGGCCAAGAATCATGTTTTTCATGGAAAAAGCAAGCATATCAACATCAAGTATCATTATATCTGTGAGCTAGTCAAAGATGGCGAGATTGAACTTGATTTCTGTAGGTCTGAATACCAGATTGCAAATATCCTGACAAAACCTTTGAATGCGGATTCGTTCGAGAAATTGAAGGCGATGCTTGGTGTTATGGATTTCCAAAATCAATTTTAAGGGAGGCTGTTAGAAATAAAATAAAATTAATTTTGTATTTTTAACTTGAAGAAGAAGCAAACTTGATGAGTAAGGCAACTTGAAAAACAAGCCAACTTGTGAAGAAAGCCAACTTGGAGAACAATCAAAAGGATGGACTTAAGCAAGAAGAAATGCAAAAGCTTCTTCAAGAAACAAATTAGAAATTCTCCTATAAATATGTGGCATGGTAGTCAGTTTTTTTAAAGCATAGAGGGAGAGTGGGAGAGAAAGTTGTTACTTTGTATTTCTTTCTTTGTGTGAAGCCTTCGCAAGACTAGTTTGAATACTAATCTCGTATTTATATACTTGAATTTTTTCCCATCTCAAATCCTCTAGCCAATAGCCGTATGCTGGTGGCTTTGTGAATTACACATTGAACTGTTCGATTATCTCCTGTCCTGAACTATCGAATATTCCATTGCACGCACTCAGGGCAAAGTATTCTGTACCGGGATACCGGGTTAGCAAACTAATTCCATAGTTGAATGACAACTGATTCACAACATCAGTAAGCAAGCGCGCAGCAGATCGTTCTGGAATATGAAGATGAAAACTTGACAGTAACATGAGTCTTAACACCCTCCGACGAAAGAAAACAGGTCAAGTCGACGACGATTTCGTGCCACGCGCTTGACGAAGAGCAATGAACTTGGCAACGAGCTTGTCATGGGGTGGCCAACTATCTTTGATTGCTGGAGCATCTGAGAACTCCTTCAGCCATGCAAACAGAAGTGGAAACCTCTCGCCATCAAGCACTCTGAGGCTGGATATCTCCTCAAAGACCCTAACTAGATAGGCCAACCATCCAAGTGCGATGTCCAGATATCCGATGTTGTCTCCGCCGAAGAATTTCTTCCCTCCAAGCTCGTCTTCCAGCTTCTGCAGGTGCTCACTTGCCTCTGCAAGAGCTACTTCTTGCTCTTTGCCTTCACTTTTAGAAGCAGTCACTATTGATGGCAGAACCTGCAAAGTTCCCTCCCCCCAACATCAAACAGATTTTTAAGAGATGCGCCATTGGGTGTTCTGTTTGCATTAAAATCTTTAATATCACAATTTAGGCCGGTTTAATTCCTTATGCACATTATTCTGGTGAGTAGTTTCGAACAGACATTTGAAGCTCCAATGATGGACACAATGTGTTAAATTTGTCTCTGACTTCTCTAAAACCACATAGTCTGATGAAGTCAACAGACACTACTCTCTTCTCGGGATCAACATTTACTCTCATGCATGGTGCATAAGAGAAACAAATGCTGTGCGGTGTATGGTAAATTACCTTGTCGTCACCGAATTTGGCCCAGAATCGCGCCATGGCCCTCGCATATGGATCCTGTGGGAGAAGCGGGTATTGCTTCCATGTCTCGTCGACATACTCGAGAATTACCAAGGACTCTGAGATGGGTCTTCCGTCGTGGAGAAGCACCGGTACTTTCTTGTAAACCGGGTTGTACCGAAGAAGAAGGTCGCTTTTCGCGGCGAGATCTTCTAGGACGGATTCGTATTGAATGCCCTTGAGCTGCAGTGCCCAGACGACCCTCAAAGGAAATGGGCTCGACCATGTCTTGAACAGTTTCACCTCCTCTGCCATATCGTGGATTCGATCATATGATTCCCTTCAACCTTTGAAGGCACAAGCCTTCTTGTTCTTGTCCCATCTTTGACAGATGCTTCCTCTTCGTCTTACCTGGTCTTGCCAAGATTCTGTGTCTTATCTGCATGGGAACCCCATGGATGCCATGACCTCTAGCCGCGGCCAGACGGAAGGGACATTGATCTTTACATATATTTATTATTGGAGAAGCCGGTGGCCCTTTGTTTCCAATTCTGATAGGTGCACCTGACGTGGGATTTCCACTAGCTTTGTTTT
Organism: Rhodomyrtus tomentosa; assembly: GCA_028455895.1. NCBI lineage: Eukaryota > Viridiplantae > Streptophyta > Magnoliopsida > Myrtales > Myrtaceae > Rhodomyrtus > Rhodomyrtus tomentosa. The sequence continues at coordinate 6,512,504 of JAPCWY010000011.1, read as the reverse complement.
CTTATGACTGCCTTCCTGGTTGCCCTGACAGTAGATTGACGTGACCTCGGGTTTTATCGTGAAGTGCCGCAGAGAGATGCTTAGTTTAGGAACATTTTGTACTCGTTCACTTGGATGGATTGACGAGAATCCAAGGCCCAGTTTTTCACTTGGCGCATGAACCATTTTACTCGAGGAATAAAAAGACCCACTGTTAAAATTTCTGTTCTAATGTAACACAGATTGCTAAAAGAGAGAAAAGTATGTATGATTCCTTGGGCAAAAAGAGGGAATACAAAGATCTTGTTGCGGTGAAATCTCGCCGGCTATATTCCTTTTTTACTTTTTCCCAGCAGCTCAAAGAGATCATGGCGGTCTGGGGTTGTTTCAAGTCCGATCGTAGTTTTCAAATGAAACCAGGCGTCACCTTCCTCCACCTCTGCCTTTTAACATGCAACCGCCAAAGGGAATAGATCGATTCGAATTTCTGCGAGTTCATACAGTCTCACTACATCGATAGGAGAGAATTGAGAACCGCCAAATACATTTTTTCAAACGCAACCATCTTCCAGAAGATGATATACCCAATACGACACTCTGAAAACCCTTCAAGAAATAATTTGTCCAACAAAAAGCTTATGCATGCACGTCCACATCTAAACTCCTTTGCATTTCCCGAAAGCCCGTTAAAAAAGCTGTACCAAACGCTCCATATATCTAAATACCAACGGCGGTGTCACCACACATGGAAATGTTCAAAGTCAAAGATGCTTACACGTATCCTCCGCCAAGATTCGAGATATGACAAAGTCCCTTCTCATCGCCAACCGATTTTCACATTAAGTTGTACATATCTTATGTAAGTGCACGGGCATACTTGCAGAATCCACCCAACAATCAGAGGGCAATTATAACTCTTAACTCTTCCTCCTCAACAAAATAAGAGCGACGGCAAACTGAATAAAATTATAAATACCTTCTCGTTCATATTTTATTTGATTCTGGGGTTTGAGAGAAAAATTCTTTGGCATTGCGAGCGGCTCAGGATCGCCTGCCAAGGAAATTTCCTTGGTATGGGATCCCCACCCTCCATTGGGATGGACCCCCTCATGTGGAGGGTGGGGATCCCCTGCCATGGAAATTCCTTGGCATTGCGAGCTACCTCCGCCTCCAACATAGCCTTACACAATCTTAGAACCTTTTACATCATCTGCCAAACATTAGAGATGCACTTATTATGGGTGCAATTTAAACTACGACCAGAACAACTCCAATGCTTCTTTCTCGATTAAAACAAGTCTTCAAACTGAGCTATGATGTCCTGTAGCTCCTTGTGCACCTGATTGTCCAATTGAAGTTGTAAGCGGGTGTGCATTGCCACTCTATCCCGAATCTTAATCACCGCTTGGATTGAAAATCTCCACCTTGTCAAACCTCCAAACGTCTATACACAATCGAATGGCTATCTAATGAACTGTTTAATCGATACAAAATTTCGTCTGGAACGCATGGCTAAAGGGGGATATCCGAGGTAAAAACTACACCTTGTAGATGACTTTTTTTTTTTTCTAAATTTATTTTTCAAGAAAAATTTCAAATCATTTTCCGGCGAAATATAGCCCCCGGCAAGCAAAATCGATCGATTGCCCTCTAACCGTCGAAGACCAGCCTTGCCTAAGGTTGCCGAGCAACCTAAGGCATGTCGGACGGCATCAGACTAGCTTGTCGGTAGCCAGATCTGGCTTCACCGGTAGGCCCGTACCCTCACCACTGAGGTCGCTTGAGGTGAGAACGCTTCTTGAATTATGGAGGTTCGACGAGGGAAAAGTTGGAAGAAAAACATCGTATTTACATCCCCGGAAATGGAGCATTTCAAAGCGACTCCGAACTCGTCTGGAGCCAAAGGACATTGCATTTTCCCAAACCTCTCCGCTAAATTCGTCAAACCGCCGTTTGCATTTGCCCAAAAGGGCTTTAGCAAAGCCGAAACCAAATAAGGGATTTATTTCGTTTTATTTGCGCGCGCATATATATATATATATATATATATATATATATATATATATATATATATATATATATGAACAGCAACTAGACGGCCGGTAGGTGAGTTATCCAAAAAGCTGAAGATCATGGAGAGAGACGTGAACTGTCTGTCTACGCATCAAGACGCACACGGGCACTACTACCGGACCGCAACAAATGTCCACAGTCACCGCACGAGCCCCAAATTGAGGATCCCCCAGGAAGTGTTGGGCCAAGACCTCTCCCTGGCCTTCATGAGCAACACCCTGGCCCACGCCACCCACCCTTCCCACGACGTCCTCTTGTCCCACGGGCTCCCCCACTCCAGCAGCAGCCTCAGCCCGGCCTCCGCCTCCCTCTCCGCCTCCTCGTACCGCCCTTCCCCGAGGCACAACTGCCCCAGCAACACCCTCGGCTCCCCCACGAACGGGTTCTTCTCCACGCTCTCCCTCAGCTTCCGCTCCAGCGCACCGTACTCCTCTCCTCCTCCGGACTCGCTCACCGCTTCCCAGTACTTGTCCCTCGCTTCGATCTGCTCCCTCGCCCCCAGCACCCGCGTGCACGACTCGAACACCGGCGGCACCACCAGCTCTATCTCCTCGTCTCGCTCTTCCTCCGACGACTCGGCGGCGTTGCTTTCGCTGCTGCTCTTCTTCCTCCTCTCCAACACGAACATCTCTTCCTCTCTCACCACCAGCATGTACACCGCCCCCATCCTCGATATCGAGTTCATCCAGAGCCCCGGCTTCACGTTCCCGGGCCACAATGCCCGGTAGTTGTTCCCCGTGAATTCCAACCGCCCGTCGCTGTTCTCGAACAGCATGTCCTGAAACTCGAATAGAACCGATCGGCCCCTCTGTTTATAAACTTTCATAACATACTTGACAGATATCCGAGAACCATGACACCACATCCGTTACCTGAAATCCAAAGAGCTGGTCGCTGAAATCGGCCATTGTCATCATCAAGAAAATCGCTATCACCCTTCTCGAGACGAGCACCTCCTCTCCGGTCTTTATGTGCTTCACCCTAATCCCCGCCGCGGGCAACAGCGACTGGACCTTCTTCCGCCACGCCTCGTCGCCTCTGAATACCCCCTTCTCCTTGGCGTTCCGGAGGGACATCTCCGAGAGCTTCAGGTGTTCCACCAGCTCCGAGTCGTCGTAACGGAAGATCAGATCGTCGTGGATAATGGTCTGCCTCGGGACGATGCAGAAGAGGTGGATCAGGCGCTCCGCCGCATCGCCGACGTGGCTGCGGACGACGTCGCGGCCGGTGTCCGGGTCGAAGATGGCCAGGTTCACGTAGGAGTTGGAGTAGGCGGAGTGGAAGAGACCGCAAAGGCAGACCGCCTCGGGGGCCCGCCAGAGGCGAAGGACGCGGTAGATGTCGACGAGGTGCTCGAGGAAGCTGCCGTGCTTGTGCCAGCACTCCCCGGCGCCGGCCGAGCGGAGCGTGGCCAGAAGAGAGGGGAGGCGCGGGTCGACGACCTCGAGCTCCCCGCGCAGGAAGGGCCGCGCTGCGTCGAGGAGAGCCTGGAGGTCGGTGGCAGCGGCGGGGGGAGGAGAGGGAGATTGTGGTGGTGGTGGTGTAGAGGGCATGGTTGGATTTGTTCGGCGAAGGAGGAGCCTGTTGGAGGAGACGAGGTTCCCCTGTGAGCTACAGTTTTGTTGAGTTTTGGATATATCTTTTGGAGTGTGATTGCTACTAGACTTCAGATAAAGGATGAAGACTTCCACTATCATAACAATATCATACTACATTTGTTATTTTTAACTTCATGATTTTTTAAATTAATAAATATTTTAAGTGAAACACGCGATGATAATATATAAATCTACAGTTAAAAATATACTGTCATATTATCACGTAAGCTTTTTCTAACTATGAATGTTTTATATGAACAAAAAAAACAGTGCAAAAACGACTACAATGGATTGCTTAATATCATTGAAAAAAAAAGTCGAATTAGGGTTCATCAATTTTTTGCGAGAATCGACTTTGTGAATATGTTAGTCATGTAATTAAGCCAATGGCTTAATAGGCATGCAGCCTTACTGCCTATTGATAAAGCGATTGGCGGAGTGGGGACGACAATATTATAAGTGTTGGGATTCAACTAGAGAGCAAAATTGTAGAGAAGAGTACACAGGACAGACCAAAAAAAAGTACTTACGCTATTATTTCTTTTTGTTAAAAATCATGGCTCGATTCTTCACATGTGCAAAGGTATTTCTTTTTATAACATGTTTACACACATTAGCCACAAATATAATACTTTTACTAGATTTGGAACACCTTTGCCGTTACCATGAGAATGGATAAATTTGGACTTTTTTCATCTAACAATACCTATTTACTGGCAAGTACCGAAGGGTGGATCATATTTCATGGATAAATTGAAAAACAAATGAAAACACTTAGTAAGTATCTTCTGTTTTGATTCCTTCAATGTTAATCGAGATCACATGCAGCACTTGATGAGGACTCTTACTACATTGACAATATATGTATCGTTGAGTTAGATTTGATGCATTTTTTAAGTCGGTGAACAATGTGACACCAGTTCCTGATAGGATCAGACTTTGGAATCGGGAACTGATCGGTCCTAAGTTTTTAGAATTGGGAACCATACATGTTCTCGCTAAAATCAAACGTGATGCTCATCCCCATCTCAAACTACTATCCAACAACACATTCACTCCAAATTAATTATCATCTCTTAAAAATTATGAATTGTGCTAGTGATATATAACCCTAACCAATCTCCAAGAAAATCCCTAACTATCACCATGATATTTACCCAAAATAATTTTTGTCTCACAAAATATTTGAGATTGATTTATGTGATCCCATTTTACAATCTGTTAAAATTCATATGTAGAAACATCACATGGAAAATCCACGTGAGATCTTTCATTCTCCACGTCAAATCGTCTTGCGGTTGTCAACCACTTGTATTTACATGAATGCTTTTTAATGGATATTAAAGGGAATGGGAACATAAGGTAGATTTGTGCAAAAGATTCATATTCGGGTTGTTTTTATGAGACGAAAATTAGTTTTAGACAAATGCGTCGTGATTTATTACTTTGAAATTTTATTTCAGATGAAAATTAGTCTAGAGTAAATGAGTCATGAGAAATGACTTGAGATTGTTTAAAGGGCAGCATTATTTTCATTCTCATTTTGGTTAAGAGGTTCCTCTTTTCAATCATAGACCAAAATATCATTTTTCCTCTTCATGTTATTGTTTCTTTTTTTTTTATCAACTTAATCAATATAACTTCATTTATTTCTATTTTCGTTTCAGATATGAAATTTACAATATCAATATCAAATTACACCCAATAAAATGTCATACTATCACTTTTTCCAAAGAAGTTCGTTCTTAATTCATGATCTCATGTTTTTAATTAGAAAAAAGCTATATAAAATGTTGAAAAGTTCTAGCTATAATGGCTTATGAACACACAATTAGCTGTCTATTTTTTAAGAAATAGTTTGTGGAAAACTTTATTTCAAAGTTGAAATTTAAATTCCCAATATAATTATCATGTGGATTCTAATCTTTTGGGTAATTTTCAAATGGACTTGTAGGTTTCTAAAGTTACGAATCACTTATTTGTGTTTTTTTAGCTTTTCATAGTTTAATATGAATTGCAAGATGGAGTTGAAAATTTATTTACACATTCTGTACTTTCAAACTTGGGTATGATTTTTTTAGGGAAAAATTTTAAGTATATTTACATTCGATATTAATTCCTTTCTTTATATCAAGAGTTGAACAACATGAAATTTCATGTTTTTTCCTTTATATTTTTATCCTTTGTTAATACATATCTAACTATAAATATATTTGACATTTTATTATTCCTTTGACATTTTATTATTCCTTTAACAAATTAATCTATTGCATTTTGCGATCAATTTTCCTTTTTCATTTTTATCAAGATCGACTAAAAAAAATAGATTTGTAGAATAGCCTGAAAAGAAAAGAAACATTTAATTAAAGAAAGATGATGCATTTTAGTAAGCCAACTTGCAAAAGGAATGTCTTAACCAAAATGAGAGTGAAAATAGCGTCGCTCTTGTTTAAATTGCAAATTGTATATATATGGCATCATTTTTTTGCTGCAAATTATGTGTTAGGAGAACCAATTTAGAAATTTTTAAATTGCAAATTAGCAATTTGGTACTAACTTACTTGTATAAATTACCATTGTTTTCGAATTGACTAATTCGTACCTGAAATTACCAAAGCGATATACCAATTTCATCCGATTATAATACCAACTATTTCTGAATAGTCTATTTCCTTTTGAGATAATTACCAATGCTTATCCGACCAAAAAAAGAAATAATTACCAATGCTTAAAGTACATAAATCATGGGATCAAAAAACACGTGCATATACTAGGTAGGCAGGATCATGCATCATACCAATTGGCATCCACTCAACATGCGATAATTGACCATTTTGTCTTTATCCGTAAAACGTCGTGGACACCATCTTGTCAGGTCCCATCAACCACAACCAACATAAAAAACATAGGACAGTGTATAAATTAATTGTTATATGCGAAATCTGTATAGCTTAGAATAGTTATTCAGTAAAAACTATTTAAAGTATCGATGAAATATTTTCGTGGATAATAAATATATTTTTTGACCGTTTATCTTTGTAATATTGACACAAACAATCACTTTAAAAAAATATTTTTATATTTTTTATTTTATGAGAATAAGCGGAGTCTTAGAGTCGTACTTAATTCCGTTACAGACGCAAGTTCACGTGCATATTTGTCCTCAACACGTGTGCGTTGAGTTTAAAGAATAATAATTTTACATCAATGAATAGGTGTTATGTGGACCGGTTAATATCTCATAACTTATTAGCATTAAAAACAAATTAATGGCAATGAAGTTAATTAGTTATATTGACAAGTTCGGACTTGAATTTCCCCTTCTTCACGATGTCTTCAAGTGAAGACATCAAATTCCTCCCCGCAATTTGTTTGACGAGTTGCATATCGTGGTCGAACTCTAACCACTGTGAAATGTCAAAGCAATTTATCCACAACAAAATGAAGGTATTGTTATCATCGAATGTTGACATCTGGCCACGCTCTTCTTACGTGCCAAAAGTTGCGTGAGCAAGATTTACACACAGACGCTGGGCAATCAGTATGCCAGAACCATGATGCCGCTATGAACTTCAAGCACGGTGAGAATAAACAGGCAACGTTGTTTCGTGCTGCCAATATGTTCTCGAAGTCACACACCGCCTTGTAATAGCTAAATCCATCAAACGGATAGAGAGGATCGAATCGATTTTGGGTCATGTCGAAAATAGTCCATTTTAAATTGATTCATTTAGTCCATTTTGATATGTTTCCATACAATACAAATTAAGTTATTTATACCCGACACATACGTCACATCACTAAAACACTTTCATATTTAATCATACCTCAAAAAATTTATTTCCAAACTAAAGTAAAGGCATGAAGCGAGCGAGAACGAGATCAAATTAAGGTGAGAAAGAATGAAGAGAGAGTCATAAAAATGGATTGAGCTAAGCAAGTTATCCACTCATTTAACACTCATATTATTTTAAGTTTTGTCGTTCTAAACTTATTTATGACCTAATTATGAATATAACTAATATGTATAGTAATTTAACCCATCAAATATGGATTAAAAAAATAGATTCAATACCAAAAAAAATCTCCACTTTTAGCATTTGTGACAATTATACCCAAAACTTTTTTTGTCTCATAAAAAACCTTCAAATTTTATTTTTTTCTCAATACTACTCCAAACTTTTACTTTGTCCCAAATTTACAGGCCTACTACAAAAAAACGTCAACTTTAGCGTAAGTCGCACATTATATTCAAAACTTTTTTTTTATCTCACAAAAAACGTCAACTGTTTCTTTTTATCTCAATTTTATCACCATTAACCTATCATCTATAATCATTATTAGTTAATCTTACGTAGTATTTTCACATCATTAATAAGTTATACATTAGAAAAGCTAACAAGAAAAACTCCTCTGATATTGTTTGTTCCCCACATATTCCTGGAAATATATAGTCGCTCAAGATAGCATATTTCGTATTTTGTTTAAATTGCAAATTATGGTATATAAATGGCATATTTTTTTTTATTATTTTGTCGCAAATTATGTGTTAGGAGAACCAATTTAGGAAGTTTATAATTGCAAATTAGCAATTTGGTACTGCTTGCATAAATTACCGTTGTTTTCGAATTGACTAATTCGTGCATGAAATTACCAACGCGATTTGCCAATTTCATCCGATTAGAATACCAACTATTTCTGAATAGTCTACTTTCTTTTGAGCTAATCACCAATGCTTATCCGACCAAAAAAAAAGAAAAGAAAAGAAATATTACAAATGTTTAAGGGGCTCAATACCCAAAAAAATTCAACTTTAGCATTTATGACAATTATAACTAAAACTTTTTTTGTCTTGTAAAAACCCTCAAATTTTTACTTTTATCCTAATTCTACCCAAAATTTTTACTTTCGTTCCAATTTTACCGGCTCACTACAAAAAAAAAAAAACCTCAATTTTTATTTTTGTCCCAATTTTACCAAACTTTAACTTTAATTTGTATCTCAATTCTACTCAAAACTTTTAATTTTGTCTCAATTTTTTCAGCCTAGTACCAAAAAAATCCTCAACTTTTACTTTTGTCCCAATTTTACCACTGTTATCGTACTATGTATAATCATTGTTAGTTAATCTTACATGACATTGTCACATCATCAATGAATCACACCTCGGAAAAGCTGACATGAACTTTTTTTAGAAATTCTCTTTTTTTTTATTACCCCTATATATTGGTGAGAGATATATAGTCATTAAAGACGGTGTGTTTCATATCCTTTTTTGTACTCAATAGCCCAAAAAACAGTTAGACATGAAGATATTATGATGAACTTTTTAAAATATCGTCATCTTTGAAACTTACTATTTATAAATTTCAAAAATTCATTGATAAATTCGGCAAGAAAATTTGAGTCATGTAGGATTAATTAACGGTGATTATAAACAAAAGGCTGACGATGGTAGAATTGAGATAAAAGTAAAAATTGAAGTTTTTTTAGTATTAGGCGGGTAAAATTTTGACAAAAGTAAAAGTTTTGGGTAGAATTGGCACAAAATTAAAAGTTGAGGGTTTTTTTAGTATTAGGTCTGTAAAATTGAAATAAAAGTAAAAAAATTTTGTGGAATTGAGACAAAATTAAAAATTGAGGCTTTTTTTATACTAAGCCGATAAAATTGGAATAAAAGTAAAAGTTCTGGGTAGAATTGAGATAAAAGTAAACATTGGGGTTTTTTATGAGAGAAAAAAATTAGATATAATTGACATAAATGTTAAAATTAGATTATTTTTTTAGTATTAAGCCTTCTTAAAGTACATAAATCATCACACGTGTAGATACTAGGTAGGCAGGATCATGCATCATATCAAATGGCATCCACTCAGCATGCAATAATTGACCATTTTGTCTTTACCCGTAAAGCATCGTGGACAACACCTTGCCAAGTCCCATCGACCACAACCAATGTGAAAAGCATAGAACAATCAACAGTATATAAATTAATGGCTATACGCAAAATCTGTGTAGCTTTTGACAAGTTCCATATCGTGGTCGAACTTTTAACTAGCATAAGTGTCAAAGAAGTCCTAAATTTATTGCAGTAGTGTTAATTTAGTCTTAAATCTTTTTTTGATGCCAATTTAATCCTAAGCCGTTTACATTAGTATCAATTCAGTCATAAATTATTTTTATTTATGTCAGTTAGGTTAATTTTGCTAATTTTGGCTGAAAATAACTTACATGGGCATAGATTGTATTACTTGGCACAATAAATGCTTACTTAAATATTTTTTTAATATTATTCTATAATTTTAAATAAATTTTAAGAATTTTTTTAAATCCACGTTAGCGCAAGCCGTGCCATGTAGGACAATTGATGTTCGCACCAAGATTTCCGACCAAAATTGACTAAATTGACTCAATTGACATAAATATAAAACATTTATGACTAAATTGTCACTAATGCAAACAGTTTAGAAGTGAATTGACACCAATAAAAGGTTTAGAATTGAATTTACTTTGGTCCCAATTTTAAGGGCCTATACCAAAAAAACCTCAACCATAGCATACATCTCATATTATATTCAAAACTTTTTTTGTCTCATAAAAAACCTTCAACTTTTTCTTTTATCCCAATTTTATCCCGTTAGCCTATCACCTATAATCACCATTAGTTAATATTACGTGGTATTTTCGCGTCATTAATAAATTATACATCAGCAAAGTTGGCAAAAAAATAATTCGAACTCCTCTTATATTGTTTGTTTCCCCTACATATTGCCGGGAAAGATATAATCACTCTAGACGACACATTTCGTATTCTTGGGTGATTATGAACAAAAAGCTAACTGTGGTAGAATTGGGATAAAAATTAAAAATTGAAGGTTTTTTTGGTATTAGGCCAGTAAAATTAAAACAAAAGTAAAAGTTTTGGGTAGAATTGGCACAAAATTAAAAGTGGAGGGTTTTTCTGGTACTAGGTATGTAAAATTGGACAAAAGTAAAAGTTTTTGGTAGAATTATAATAAAATTAAAAGTTGAAGGTTTTTTTGTACTAAGTCTGTAAAATTGGGACGAAAGTAAAAGTTTTTGATAGAACTGGGACAATAGTAAAAGTTGTGATTTTTTATGAGATAATTTTTTTTTTGAACCCACCCATGAATAACTCGGTTATGGCGTACTTGAGATTGTGCGGTTAGGCGCACTAGTCCCAGGTTCGATTCTCCAGATGAGCACATGTGATTTAAGTGGGGGTAATGGCGGTGGGTTGCTGTGCTAGTTTTCCTTGAGGAATATTTAAGGTGCACGCAATCTGACCCGAACAAATTAGTTATTAAAAAAAATTAAATATAATTGACATAAATATTAAAGTTAGATATTTTTTTTTTTTGATATTGTCACTTCTTAAATTACATAAATCACCACACGTGTAGATACTAAGTAGGCAGGATCATGCATCATAACAAATGGCATCCACTCAGCCTGCAATAATTGACCATTTTGTCTTTACCCGTAAAGTATCGTGGAGACCACCTTGTCCGGTCCCATCAACCACGACCAATATGAAAAACATAGAACAGTCAACAGTGTATAAATTAATTGCTATACGTGAAATCTGTTAGCTTAGAATAGTTATTCAGTGAAAACTATTTAAAGTATTGATGCAATATTTACATGGACGCCGAAAATATTTTTTGGTTGTTCACCTTTCCAATATCGATACAAGAAATTACTTTTAGAAATGAGAAATAAGCGGAGTCTTAGAATCATACTCGATTCCATTACAGGCGCAAGTTCACGTGTATTTTTGTTCTCAACACGTGTGTGTTGAGTTTAAAAAATAATAATCTTACATCGGCGAACAGGTGTTATGTGGACCGATTAATATCTCGTAACTTATTAGTTTAATTTTTTTTCTAGTTGACAATGGAGCTAATTAGTTATATTGACGAGCTCGGACTTGAATTTCTCATCTTGTCGATGTCTCCGAGTGAAGACATCAAATTCCTCCCCTGCAATTTGTTTGGCGAGTTGCATGTTGTGGTCGAACTCTAACGGGCACAAGTGTCAAAGAAGTCCTAAACTTATTGCATTAGTGTCAATTTATCCTAAATCTTTTTTTATGCCAATTTAGTCCTAAATATTTTTTTTGGTGTCAATTCAGTTATAAATCTTTTATTGGTGCTAATTAGTGTTAAACATTTTGTATTGATGTTAATTCAGTCATAAATTATTTTTATTTATGTCAATTGGGTTAATTTGGCTAATTTTAGCTAAAATAACTAACATAGACATTGATTGTCTTACTTGGCACGACAAACGCTGACTTGGATTTTTTTTAATATTATTCTATAATTTTAAATAAATTTTAAGCATTTTTTTAAATCTACATTAGCGCAAGCCATGCTATGTAGTAAAATTTATGTTCGTGTTGATGGTCTACCCTAAGAACCAATTAAGATTGATACTCCAACATTAGTTGTGGATCAGATTGTGTCGAAAAACCGACCTTCATTATACTTAGGTAATCATAATGCCTTGCTAGAGACTGCTTATGACTTGTGGGCTAAAAGAGTTTTGAGCACATTACTAATGTCTAGTGAACTTACAGAGTTGTACACAACAGCAAACAGATTTAATATTTTCTCCGCGCGTTGATCTACTTAAGAAGCATATCTTAATTTATTCTCCGACTACGAATATCTGTACAATTGTGCGCGTTATGAGATAACGATTAAATGCACGGTCGAGTAGACGATTTAGAGTATGTCGTGAGCTCAGGCTGTTAAGTCATGGGCCCAACCCTTGAAACATGCGTTAGGAGTAAAAACCCTAGGGACGCCTTAGACCTTGAGAGATTATTATCCCAATCGCAAAAGTGGCAGAGAACTGTTCTCTATTAATAGGTCTTCGAGAGAGTCTCAAAGGGAAAAAGGCGATCCGCAAGAAGAGCTTCAAGATCTGAAAAATAGTACTTGGATCATTGGAGATCTCAATTCGGAAGTATGGATACCGATAGAGGCGCAACACTTGGAGTGTTAATCCAGACACAACCGACTGTCCTTTAGTCGTCGATCGCAAAAAATACTTCTTAATCTTTCTGATTTTGATATACACATGAATCCCGTTCTAGAGTTTTCATTCCGCTGCGTTTTAAGAATCTATGAAACCCAACAGTTCGCGCCAAGATTTCCGACCAAAATTGGTTGAATTGACTCAGTTGACATAAATACAAAATATTTATAACTAAATTGGCATTAATGTAAAAGCTTTAAGATCGAATTTACTTTGGTCCTAATTTTAGGGGCCTAGCACACAAAAAAAAATCTCAAATTTAGCATATGTCTCATATTTTATTAAAAAAAATTCCTCTCATGAAAAACCTTCAACTTTTTCTTTTATCCCAATTTTATCACTGTTAGCCTATCATTTATAATCATCATTAGTTAATATTACGTGGTATTTTCACATCATTAGTAAGTTATACATTAGCAAAGCTGGCAAGAAAAAAATTCTGAACTCCTCTTATATTGTTTGTTTCCCTTATATATTGCAGGGAAACATATAGTCATTCAAGATGACGCGTTTCATATTCTTTCGATACTCAACAACCTAAAGAATTTCTAATAAGGGGATATTATGGAAAACTATTTAAAATCTCGTTGTTCATGAATCTTACTGTTTCTATATTTTGAAAATTCATTAGTAAATTCGACGAGAAAATTCAAGGCACTTAGAATTAACTAATGGTGATTATGAATAGAAAACTGACAGTGGTAAAACTAGAATAAAGTAAAAATTGGTGATTTTTCAGGAGATTAAAAAAAAAATTGGATATGACTAAGGCATATGCTAAAGTTGAGGGTTTTTCGGATAATAGAATAGTAGAATTGGAATAAAAGTAAAATTTGAGAATTTTTTTATGAGACAAAAAAGTTTTGAATATAATTGACATAAATGTTAAACTTAGAGGGTTTTTTTTTTTTATTTATGTTAGGCCAACAAAAATTTATCTATAACCCGTTTTGACGGGTCTATAGCGAATGCAGCCATATCGCCGTGGCCTTTATTGCCAGATTTGGATTTGGAATCTTCGTAAAACGACGAATGGGGCTCATATCAACGTGGCCACACGGACTGTCCATGAAAGCCGTATTTGTGGCCGGCAATGGTGGTGGAGTCCAACCACCGGTCGGGGAGAAAAGCAAATGTAAGTGGAGAATTACTGGCAGAGTCCCAATGGGGACGAATCCCGACCTTGACACGCCCGAATTCGACTCGGCTTCCCCCTTTGCTTGTCTATATCATGGCTTGGCCATTGTGTGCGATTTCAGCACGCGAATTACGATAGCATCCACTTCAATTCAATTCGACGTGCATTTTGTTGATCATCTTTGTCATCGCCGCATCGGGGTAACTCCTTATGGGCTTCGTTGTTACAGAATATCCAAAGATCATTACAACTTGGGGCTGGTTTTGCCCGTTTCTCAACGGAACGGGCCGAGGCCGATTCTCGAGCCTCTCCAATTTCTACCAAATTATTTTTCCTTTTTTCTGGTATGAGGGAAATGGCAGAAATACTTACGGAAGCATAGCTTCCAGCTCTTCGTTCAGCTTTTTAAGGACATGCGTAGGTTTGAGCTTCCGAATTACAATAGCATCCACTTCAATTCAACGTGCATTTTGTGAGCAATCTGTTAAAATCGTTTTTTTTCTTTTTTTTGGCCGATCCTTCGTATTCTTTGAAGAGCCGGCCATTGTTGAGCTTGACATCCACGAGAGGAGGGCAATTGGGGATTTTCAATCTAAGACTCTAGTCATATGAGTCCTATGTACGAAATGATTCGAGTTGATGATATCTGATCAAGAGTCCAAGTGCTCGAAGAAAAAAACTGTTTTCGGGAAATTATTTTCAGGCTTTCCAGTGTGTTGATGGGAAACTAATTGATTTACGGATCCTAACCATGTGCGAAAGCCACCATTATCATTGAGACATTTGATAAAACTCCTATTTAAAACCTTACCATATATGATGAGAATCAGTGAATAAAATTGACAGAGTTGCTCTTCAAGAAAATCATTACATCTGAGTCATGCATCAAATTGGTACAAGCACGCAACTAAGTTGGCACTAAAATTTGGATCGAGACAATCAAGGATAGCAACAGAGTCTTAAAAAATAAACATAAAATGAGTCAACCCGAATAGTTTTTTCCTATACACGTTCTTTACGGATCGGGCCACAAGGCCCACAAGTAAAAAATTACATATCCTTCATGTTAGCATCGAGCGGTGTACCGATAGTGGTCCGAACCGAACTCAACCGTTGACAAACCCCCAGCTATGGCCACACAGGTTGCAATGAAGACACATGCTTAGCACACTCCATGGTCGAAAGACTCGAAACCACGTCTAATTGCCGGATAACACGGATATTAGGTGCAAATCAAGGATTACGTTACTATAATTTCTTGGAAGAAAAACCAAGTTTCTTTTTTGTCCCCGTCTTATAGTATCCTTTGTTGGGATTTCCTAAAAGGGTTTCTATTTTTCAGCATAAAAAGTCTATATTGCCCACAAAAAAGGAGAAATTTAAAACTTCAACCCCCACCCACCCCCCCGCAAAATGTGCGGATCACGGAGACTCCTGATCGATAAACCCAAAGACAGTCGAACTCTAGCTGTACAAAACGAGTAATCTAAGGGATCTTAGCTTTAAGCGATGGCTACTATATTAAAGACATAAATTGGAAACAATAATGCACTTAAACTACATACAGATCAAAGTTATACATATAGCTACTTCCATGTTGTTTCCATCTCGCAAACAAAGAAAAACATGGCTGTTCTACGGAGAATCATAGTTGTTCCAATTTGGTTCTCAGGTACTTGCTTTGGTAACGTCGGAGAAGATGCCGATGAAGCCTTGGTGGACAAGACGTGCAATGGAGTACAGTTCGGAAGGGGAGCGATGTACAATTCGGAACTAGACGCGGTACTTCAAGGCTTGGTGCTGGCGACGCCAAATCACAGCTATGACTACTATAGCCAGTCTACGGACTTGGGCCAGGGTTGCTACAGCCATGCGGCTTGCAACGGAGTCATCCCGAAAGTCGGCCGTTTAAATGCTTAACGTCCGGCCAACTCAAAATAATGTCTAATCGCCCTGATGGTGCGGAAGCTCGGGTACAGCTCAAGAATTGCAGGACGAGGCAAGAGGATCATCAATTCACGGAACAAAGGAAGGTCAAACGCAACATAAGATGACAGATTGACTTTTGAGAGAGGGATTTATAAGCAACAGATCATTTAACCATTTCAGGAATTAACAGAAGATAAAACAAAGAATGTCATCAATATCAATTTCTTGTGTTAGCAAGAGATTCAAGTAGCAGAGCTAGTTGAACCCATTCAAACGATTGGAACTGGTAGTAGTATTTACATTTACCCTCTCCAATATAGAAAAAATTATGATGAATTCGTGAATACCTAGTTTAAAGACAACATTTTGGCATGGAAATTGTTGACCAGCCTTCAGTTTTAACGCATCTTCAACCAAAAGCCTTCTTTCTGTTCAATATTGTTGGAAAATGATGTTGCCAGGTAGCACGCGATGACCTCATCAGATCTTCGCAGACCCATGATTAGGAATCATATTCAGAGCCTTCAGCAGAAATGCGTATGTGAAAGCGTCTTCTTGAAGCCTCTCGAATCTGCGCGACGGAATGCATACGTAAAGCAAACATACTAGCAAATCACCTACTCATTCACTGAGGTTTTAGAAAAGACCGTCAATATCCAGAGAGACTACCCCTTGCTATGTTTGATGTGTTTATTACCTTGTTCATGTTTTGAGAAGGCAATACTGCCAAAATATATGTATCATAATGGGTTATTACACAGATTCCGAAATCATGTACCTCAAAATTAGGGGGAGCTTAACAATTTCACCAACTTACCTTCCTGACTTTGAAAAATGTCCAGCGCCCATTTCACACTTGAATAATAGCATATTGCCATCCTTCTTCAAATCCCTCAATTTGGCAACAAACTTCGCAGGTTCTGAGTATAAAACTCGTGGATCTGTTATATAATGCCGGGACAATATCAAAAGTCTTACTAAAAGAAAGGAGTGATACCAATACTAGCAAATACATGCAGAACCATTAAAACAGATTCTTTGCTTACGTGCTATGTAAAAGCATGCTAGTGAGATACGTGTAACAATATCTTCAGAACCAATCGCTATTGAAAGGCATGAGAACACATAGCACGTGCTGAAGAATACTTGGTGATGTGAACTTTGTCATTAGCAAGCAAGAGAGTCCAATATTTTCAATTAGGTAGATAGCGATTTGGGTCTCACAAGTTTGAAATTTGGGTCTCAGGTAGGTTTTCTCTCTCTATAAACATAAGGGCCATCTATGGGATGCAGCATTACATTCTCTCGCCATGTCTCTTGAAATCACTAAAATCTTAACAGCATGTGAGCTTATCTTTTAATCAGCTGATGAAAAGGAAAAGAGCATCCCCTTGAACGAGGGAATATCTAACAAGCCCTGCATTCGCCATCGATATAATATGATCAACTCAAATATTTCTAGCCTGCTGCAGTGTCTCACAAATGCACTTCCTCGGAGTATCAAGTCCAATAGATCATACTAACATGTGAAGATTCAACGATAAGACATAGCCACACACGTTTCAGGGGCGTTACACTACTCACCATTTAACCCGGCAGTAACAAGAATATGTGGATAGTTTTCAGCCCTCACCTGTATAAACAAGCTCAGTAAAGAAAATAAGATTAGTCAGTTTAAAATGTTTCTAAAAGATGTCCACTTCACACCAAAGAAATAAGATGATGACGAAGATGGACATGAGCATATGAGTAACCAAATGTTTGCAGATGATACTAACATTGTCTACTGGAGAATATGACTTCATGTAGTAGTAGTACTCCTCTGCCCGAGGGTCACCCCATTCCTGCAGCAATAAGTGCATTAACAAATAAAGAGAGATTGACGGACATAAGAGGACACAACCATCTCCGAAGTAGCTACAAGTTGATCCCACCCTTAAGTGTGCACATTGTCAAACAGTCAAGTAGAGCCTTGAAACCCACTAGTTGCCAAATCACTTACTGTTAGAAACATTCCAGATGTTTCAGAATTCGATCCTTTCAATAAATGCATCCTAGGATGAATGCCTCATTGTCATCTTTACATATTCAAGTATTTCCAAACAAATTTGTCATCGCAGAATCCCATAAATCGAATCATTTTTCTTCTCTGAGTAGACGAATTCAGATGTGCCGAAATCATTAAACTTTTTCATTAATTATTGAGTCCTACATGGATGAAATCAAGCTGATTCCAGTTATGCTACCGGATTATATCTGAAACCAGAAATCTGTCATCTGTAACTCCTTGACTATCAGGCCAAATCACACTCTCCTGCCAGTTTATCAGTTTATCCAATCAATAACGGACATTACAATCCATATAGAAAAGATGACCTTGCTAATGTACCACTATTTAAGTCTCAAGTATATGATGTCATTAATATCACTGTAGGGTGTCAACAGGGTGCAATACCACTCAAAACTCAACTGTTCCAAATACTTCAAGACATTTGAGGAGGTAAAGCTTACCTCCCACTCTGATGTCGTAAGAGGTATAGTAGGATCAAGCATGGTAGTCAGAACATCCACGAAAGGTACTCCAGCAACTGCTGCCCTGAACAAATCTGGTCTCATGTTCAGAACAGCACCCATTAAGAGCCCCCCAGCACTTCTCCCGTTAATACACAGCTTTTCCTTCGTACAGTACCCTTTTTCTATCAAATACTCAGCACAAGCAATAAAATCCGTAAACGTGTTTTTCTTCTTCAACAATTTTCCATTCTCATACCACCGCCTCCCCATTTCTCCACCGCCTCGAATGTGGGCAATCACATAAATGAACCCTCGATCCAACAATGAGAGCCTTGACCCCTTGAAACTTGGATCAATGCAAATCTAATCAGAGCACAAAAAAGTGAGTTTGAATATATTTAGGGAACTCATAAGGGACCATAGAAAGATCGGACGGCATAAATTAGAGACTGCTCTGTGATTTGCATTTACAAGCTTTTTCCACGGTAATTCAAAGAAATAACATAAAGCAATGGAACAAGAAACTTCTGCAACCTCAAGCACATATGCAAATGCTAAGTAGATGTTGATACATGCATTTAGGGAAAAAGCTTTGACAAAAGAAAATCACGATAGTAAAAAAAGTAAAAACTATCACATAGTTACACTTAGAACTTTAAGCTACGCAGAAAATTGCATTTGGCAAGAGCATGTATAACCTCTCTGATCCTCCACCACTGAAATTTGACCATGGCTGGACTAGCCACTAATAGGTCATTCAAGCTTTGAAAATCTCATTTACCGAATTAGAAAAATACGCTGAAACAGAACAAGCATGTAACAAATAGCGAACGAGAGGGCATTGGACGCAGATACAGACACCAAAACGTACACCGACAACTTTTAGAAGGCATGGAATCAAATCACACTTTCTTAGGACATAAGACTAAAGCACCAAATGCCAACATGTCAATTGAAACAGCCCAACGTTGCAACATCGTTTACAATTGATAAACATATTGATGCTTCAAGTCTCCAGTATCAAATGTGAAGCAAACAGGTCTTCACTGTAGCATCCAAACTTAGAAAGAGCTAATATGTTTTCTCCCTGTCATCCTGATATGAACATCCATATATCCACGCGTAAGCAACCACGATACATATGTTTTATCCTACCTCATATGAACCATATCCATAAAGCAACAACGGATCAGATGCATCCAGTTTCACCATATTCTTCTGGTAGACTATTGACATGGGAATCTGAGTTCCATCAGGAGCTGTGGCCCATTTCCTTTCGCTAACATAGTTTGACTCATCAAATCCTCCTAATACCTGGGTGAAACAGTGGAAAAGTTTTTCATATGTCATAAGCCATGAAAAATAGACCGATATACAGTTGCAACACCACCACTCCATCAAACGACATTAAGAAAATACACATAAATACACATACTGAAAAACTCCAGTTCGAAAAGAACAAAATAATGGTAAATCTGAGGTTTCAGAATGAAAAACAAATGGCTTAGAGAGATGTCTTGTGAGAAACAATGTCATGACAGGTTAAAATAGCTCTGAATATCCACATTACATTGCCTTTTCCTGGCATCATTAGAAGGTAGTGGTCATATGATATTTATGAAGCATGAAAGCTTTTCAACTAAATGCCTCCTCAAGATACTCCAAGCCATGGATTTTTCCATGAGTGTCTGACGAGCTAGAGATAGGTCAAGGCCAATACTCTTTATGACTAAATGCTCCAAGAGCCAATGTATATGTTGACTTTAAGCTGGGGGGAACAGATCCAGTAGAAACTTCTATAACCCACAGGACAGTACTCTTATGATCATTATTGAAACATAAACTAACAGGAGATATAAAGAACAAGTTTAGAGCTGCACATTCACGCAAAGCCCCCTAAACATAAATACAAAGTAGTAACAATTTAATTGCTTGGTCCACTGAAAAGCCTCCAAGCTTAGCTAATATGATTAATCTACAAAAGACAGAGAAAAAAAATGATGCATGCCGGATGCAATGCAGATTGCAGGTCACGACCATCATGAGCACTTAATTGTCTATCATAAACAAAACAGTCAATGAGTCAAAAAACTTGTCCATACGTGGACATTAGTCTAAAGATTCATACAGGTAAGTGACCAGAAATATCTTGCAAAGGAAGAATTAAAAAAGCACCCAAGACCATGCAAATGAATCATTAATTAAAAAAATGTATGATATGAAGATTCAAGATACAGAATAAAGTTTATCATATTCCGTACGAACTCCAGCTTCCAAAAAATAAATTATTGCGCGCGCGCATGTGTGAGAGAGAGAGAACCAAAAGTGCCAGTATTTGCAAATGACTAGCCCACAGCACTTACTGTTTCAATTTTCTTCACAACAGATATGCCAGTGTCCATATCGTGATCATAGACAGAAGGAGGTGTTCTCATGGAGCTATAGGTGAACCTTAATATATTCGAGGAAAACTGTGACTCTGATCGATCCACTGAAAACACTGGATCAACAAAATCAACAGAATGACCGCCCTGAAGCTGTGTGAGTGGTTCCCCAAGAGCTGGAAGGCGATACACAGTAACTTTTAGTGAACCATTTTCACGTTCAAAAAGAACGAGATGATCAGCAAAAAGCTGCATGTCCTTGATTTTTACACTGGAAGGTCAGAAGATCAGTAAGCTATAAAGACTGAAAGACAAATTATTGACATGATAGAGGCACATATTCATTCACCTCAACCAATTTGTATGCATACACAAAGAAAATCTGTGTGAGTGTCCATGCATGGTACAATCCATGCTTTCACATGTGTCTGTACATATGTGCATGCATGTGTGCATATGCGTATATCGACATGTGAAGGGTGAGAGAAAATCAAGATGACGTTAAAGCAATCAACATCAATAACACCTTTATCCCAAAGTAATTGGGGTCGACAGTCGATGAACCCCAAAGATACATAAAATAAAACAAGACCGATCGAGAAAAAAGAGATAAATATGCAAAAATAAATAAACATCAACATCAACATCATCAATATCAACAACACCTTCATCCCAAACTAGTTGGGGTCGACGGTCGATGAACCCCAAAGAATCATAAAAATAAAAGCAAAATCAAGGGAGGAAAAAGAGATAAATGTGTAAACTAAATAAGTAAATATATATATATATATATATCTATCTATCTATACATTACCCCTCCACAACACTAATAACCTTCCTCCACTCCGTCCTAAGACAAACCGCACGCCAATCTATTTCTCACTCCATTAAATATTGTTTTACTGCTTTCCCCCAAGTAAGTTTCGGCCTACCTTTTACTTTCTTCATGTTATGCTCTCGATAGCAAACCTCTGTTCATACCGGTGCATCTAAGAGCCTTCGAAGGATATGCCCAAACTATCTCAATCTATGCTCTCATCTTTTCCGCCACCAGTTCTACTCCAACTTTTCATCAAATTTCTTCATTCCTTATCTTATCCATCCTTGTATGACCACACATCCACCTTAACATCCTCATTTCCGCTACTCCCATTTTATGCTCATGTTTTCTTTGTGCTGGCCAACATTCAGTTCCGTATAACATGGCAGGTCTGTGCTGTTTTATAAAATTTTTCTTTTAACCTAAGAGGAATTTTGCGATCACACAAAAATTCCGATGCACTGTGTCATTTCATCCAACTTGCTCTGATTTTATGGCTTACATTCTCATCAATCTCTCCCTCCTTTTGCAATATTGATCATAGATATCGAAATGTATCTTTCATGGGTACCTCCTGTCCGAGCATATTTACGGCTTCTTGATCCCCTCTTCCTGCCGTGTCAAACTCACACTTCAAGTATTCCGTCTTACTTCAACTTGGCGTAAATCCTTTAGACTATAACGTGCTTCTCCATATTTCCGACTTAGCGTTAACCCCAGCCCTGGTCTCATCAATAAGAACGATATCGTCGTGCTTCTCCATACACCACGACACCTCATCTTGAATATCTTTGTTAGCTCATCCATAACTTGGGCAAAAAGGTAAGGGCTCAAAGCAGAACCTTGGTGTAAGCCTACTGTGATTGGAAAATAAATTGATGTGCCATTACAAGCCTTCACGCATGTAGTAGCACCGTCATACATGTCCTTGATTGCCTCGACATACTTTGAAGGTACTTTTTTCTTCTCAAGAATCCACTACAAAACCTTTCTTGGAATCCTACCATACGCCTTCTCGAGATTAATAAACACCATATGGAGGTACTTCTTTCTTTCTCGATATCTCTCCATCAATTGTCGTATTGAGAAAATAGCCTCCATGGTAGATCTTCCTAGCATAAATCCAAATTGATTGACAGAAACTTTACTCTCTTCTCAAACGATGCTCAATAACTCTCTCCCACAGCTTCATTGTATGGCTCATAAGCTTGATGCCTCTATGGCTGGAACAATTCTGGATATCCCTCTTGTTCTTGTATATGGGCATAAGTATACTCTCCCTCCATTCATCAGGCATCTTATTAGTATGGAGGATCTTGTTAAAAAGACTAGTCAACCAACTTATTGCTACATCCCCTAAGCATCTCCACACTTCAAAAGAAATACCATCGGGTCCAAAGGCTTTTACTAGTCTTCATCTTTTTTAATGCCTCCCTAACTTTCCGTGCTTTAACTCTATGCACAAATCTTCTATTTGAATCATCAGAAGCATCTTCCAAATCCACCTCACTTCTATCGCTCTCCCCATTAAAAAGTTTGTTAAAATAACTCATCCACCTGCCCTTGACGTCTTCATTTCTTATCAAGAGTATTTGATTTTCATCCTTGATACATTTAACCTGTGTCAAGTCTTTATTTTTCTTGTCCCTTGACTTTGCAAGTCTATAGATGTCTTTTTCTCCTTCTTTGCTCCCAAATTTGTTGTACATATCGATGAAATCCTTGCCTCTGGCCTCTCGTACAGCTTTCTTGGCAATTTCTCGCAAATCTAAATTTTTGCAAATTCTCTTCATTAGGACATTTATGTAGGCATCTGAAACACTCCTTTTTCTACTTAATTGCCTCCTGCACCTCTTCATTCCACCACCAGGTTTCCTTTGTTTGATGTCCATTCCCTCTACTTTCCCCCAACACCCATTTTGCCACTGTCTGGATGCAGTTAGACATCTCCTTCCACATCATATTTACTTCGCCCTCCAATTGCCACGGTCCTTCCTGTAGCATTATTTCCTTGAATTCTGTTTGTTTCTCCTCATGTAACTTCCACCATCTTACTCTGGAATGCTACGCACTTCTCTTCATCTTCTATACTTTGTTATACCAAACTTCTAAGACCCCTAACTTATGTTATGTAGCTACACATTCACCAGAGTATACCTTATAATCTACATACGAAGCTCTATCCTCTCTTCTGGTAAGAAAGAAATCAATTTGGCTACAATTTTGACCGTTGCGAAAAGTAATCAGATGTGACTCTTTTCCTAAAAAAGGTGTTTGCCAACATCAAATCATAAGCTAATACCACACTCAAGATGTCTTCGCCAACCTCATTTCTAGTCTCATATCCAATACCTCTATGAACTCTGTAAAACCTCAACTACTCTGACCGACATGTCCATTTAGATCTCCTATGAATACCTTCTCCTCGTGTGGTATCCGCCTTAAAATCTCTTCCAGATCTTCAAAAAATCTGCTCTTCTAGGACGCTTGCAGTCCAACTTGAGAGGCATACACACTAAGAATATTCAGAATCAAATCCCCCACTACTAGGTTATCTAAAATAATCTTATTTTCTATTCTTTTAACATCAACAACTCTATCCTTGAAATTTTTATCGATCAGAATCCCAACTCCATTTATACTCTTTGTTGTGCCTGTATACCATAGCTTGAATCCAGTGCCATCCACTTCCTTAACTTTCTCTCCTTTCCGTTTAGTCTCTTGCGGGCAACCAATATTCATTTTTTTTCTAGCAAAAGCATCAGTCAATTCCCTCAATTTACCCATTAAGGTTCCTACATTCCAAGTCCCCAATCTAATCCCTACCCCCTGAGCTTTTCTTGCCTCCCACACTCGCCCACGGAAGTGTAAGGACCATTGCTCATTTATCACCACATCCGGGCACCAATGTGGCGCATCACTCTGGGAATGATGGCCCAAGGCTAGCTTCCTTACCCTCTGCACCCACCTATCTTGATGCAAAGACCCTTGCTCATTTTTCACTACACCCGGACGCCGATGCAACATGTCACTAAGAAGGATACACTCCAACGAAATATCAATACGGTTCATCTCATAAAGATAGCTCTTTTTTTATAACCGGCTCGCTACGCCTGAAGTAACCCTCCTCCTTTACCTGGCTTGGAACAAGCTATGTATACTGCATAGGTGGAGTTCAAAAATAAATAAACAAAAATAAAAAAATAGATAAATATAACATATATATGATAAATGACTACAAAAAACAGTCAAGAACATGGAAATTATAATTATGCCCCTCCACAATGCTAATAGACATTCTTCACTCCGTCCTAAGACAAACCGTACGTTAATCTATTTCCCACTCCATTAAATCATGTTTTATTACTTTTCCCAAAGTAAGTTTCAGCCGACCTCTTCCTTTTTTCATGTTATGCTTTCGGTAGCAAACTTCTGTTCTTACCGGAACATCTAGGGATCTTCGAAGAATATGCCTAAACCACTCAATCTATGTTCTCTCATCTATTTTGCCACCGATTCTACACCAAATTTTCGTCGAATATCTTCATTCCTTATTTGTATCCATCTCTTTGTATGACCACACAACCATATTAACATCCTCATTTTCGATACTCCCATGTTATCCTCATGTTGCCTCTGTGCTGGCTAACAACTAGTTCCATATAGCATGACAGATCTTATTGCTGTTTTATGAAATTTTCCTTTTAGCCTAAGAGGAATTTTGCGATCACACAAAAAATCCTGATGCACTGCGCCATTTCATCTAGTTGGCTCTGATTCTATGACTTACATCCTCATCAATCTCTCCCTCTTTTGCAACATTGATCCCAAATATCTAAAAGTACCTTTTTTGGGTACCTCTTGTCCGAGCATATTAACGGCTTCTTGATCTCCTCTCCCTACCGTGTCAAACTCACACTTCAGTATCTGGTTTTACTTCGACTTAACGTAAATCCTTTAGACTCCAACGCGCTTCTCCATAATTCTAATTTAGCGGTAATCTAAGCCTTGGTCTCATCAATAAACACAATATCGTCTGCAAATAGCACACACCACGGCACATCATATTAGATATATTTTGTTAGCTCATCCATAACCAGGGCAAAAAGATAAAGACTCAAAGAAGAACCTTGATGTAAGACTACTGTGATTTGGAAATAACTTGATGTGCCATTACAAGCCTTTACACATGTAGTAACACCGTCATACATATCCTTGATTGCATCTATGGACTTTCAAAGTACTTTGTCCTTCTCAAAAACCCACCACAGAACCTTTCTTGGAACCTTATCATACGCCTTCTCGAGATCAATAAACAACATATGGAGGTCATTCTTTCTTTCTCGATATATCTTTATCAATTGTCATATCAAAAAATAGCTTCTATGGTAGATCTTCCTAGCATAAATCTAAATTGATTGACAGAAACATTGATTTCTATTCTCAAACGATGCTCAATAACTCTCTCCCACAACTTCATTGTGTGGGTCATAAGCAATGTACCAATAAATTAATTAGCCGATGCTCAAAGCTTCTCCTGGTGTCTACAGAAAGACAAATGTTTGGAAAAGCAAGGAAGAATTTGAGAAGCAGGGTGACGGGAGACATCGTCCCCTCAAGACATCAGTCCTCCTTATTCACTAGAGCTTTGCAGTGACATGCAAAATATGGAAATGAGTTGGCTCCCAGTCATTTTGCTACACTAGCATTATGAATGGCTTTTCACCTAAGATAATGAAGAAAGATAAAAACATCTTTGTCCCAAACAATCGGAGATATGAAATATCGTAGTCCTAATTATTAGCCATCAAAATGCCATCTCCCTTTGGTTTTTGGTAGCACGAGCCCCATCTCCCTGCCTCCCTCCCTCCTCCCCCCCCCCCCCTCTCTCTCTCTCTCTCGGTTACACCTACAATCGAAATAGAAACCAAGCATTTTCATCAACATCAACAGCACTTTTATCCCAACCTAGTTAAGGTTGACGGTCAATGAACCCAAAAATAAATAAAATAAAAGCAAAACCAATTGAGAAGAAAAGAAAGAATTATAAAACATAAAAATATATATAAATACCTATAGGAAGAAAGGCCAGAAAGGACAGTTAGGAATATAGGAATTCTACCCCTCCACATTGCTAATAGCTTTACTCCACCCCGTCCTAAGACAAATCGTACGCCAATCTATTTCCCACTCTATCAAATCTTGTTTTACTACTATCCCTCGAGTAAGTTTCAGCTGACCTTTTCTTTTTTCACTTCATGCTCCCAGTAGAAAACTCCTACTCTTATCGGAGCATTAAGGGATTTATGAATAATATGCCAAAACCACCTCAATCTATATTCTCTCATCTTTTCTGCCATCGATGCTACTCCAACTTTTCGTTGAATATCTTTATTTCTTATCTTATTCATTTTTGTATGACCACACATCCACCTTAACATCTACATTTTCGCTACTCCCATTTAATGCTCATGTTCCCTCCATGCTGTCAACATTCAGTTCCATATAGCATCGCAGGCCTTACTGTTGTTCTATAAAATTTTCCTTTTGGCCTAAGAGAGATTTTGCGATCACACAAAACCCCGACGCACTGCGTCATTTCATCCACCTTGCTCTGATCCTATGATTTACATCCTCATCAATCTCTTCCCCCTTTTGTAATATTGATCCCATATATCAAAAATCATCTTTATTGGGTACCTCATGTCTGATCAAATTCACGAATTCTTGATCTCCTCTTCTTGTTGTATCGAACTCACACTTCATGTATTCGGCCTTACTTCCATTTAATGTAAATCCTTTAGACTCTAACATGCTTCTCCATAGTTCTAATTTAGAGTCAACCCCAGCCCTGATCTCATCAATAAGCACAATATCATCTGCAAATAACATACACTACGACACCCCAACTTGGATGTCTTTTGTTAGCTCATCCATAATTAGGGCAAAAAGATAAGGACTCAAAGTAGAACCGTGGTGTAAGCCTAACTTAATGTGTTATTACAAGCCTTCACACATGCAGTAGTACCATCTTACATATCCATGTACTTTTCTCTCAAGAATCCACCACAGAATATTTTTTAAAACCTTATCATACACCTTCTTGAGATCAATAAATACCATATAAAGGACTTTCTTTTTTCGATATCTCTTCATTAATTGTCATATCAAGAAGATAGCGTCCATGATAGATCATCCTGATGTAAATCCAAATTGATTTATAGAGACCTTAGTCTCTATTCTCAAATGATGCTCAATAACTATCTCCCACAACTTCATTGTATGACTCATAAGCTTAATACCTCTATAATTGAAACAATTCTAGATATCCCCCTTGTTTGTAGATATGCATAAGCATACTCTTCCTCCATTCATTAGGCATCTTATTAGTACGGAAAATCTTGTTAAAAAAGTTAGCCATCCACCTTATTGCTACATCCCCTAAGTATCTCCACACGTCAATAGAGACACCATCAAGTCTCAAGGCTTTACCAGTCTTCATCTTCTTTAATGCCTCCTTAACTTCATGCACTTTAACTCTATGCACAAACTTTCTTTTTAAATCATTAGAAGCGTCCGCCAACTCCACCTCACTTCTATTGCTCTCTCCATTAAAAAGCTTGTTAAAATAGCTCATTCATCTTTCCTTAACTTTTGAATCTCTTACTAAAAGTTTTTCATTTTCATCCTTGATGCATCTATCCTGTGTCAAGTCGAATCCCGTCTCAATCATCATTTGTAAGGAACCTTTGGTGTAAGTTCTCCCGGCTGGCTTAGAAAGTGTTAGTGATAAGCAAAAATAATAAAGAGAAGAGCTAAGATTCAGGAAATAAAGCTTTATAGGAGAAAGGGGAAACTGAATATAGGTCAGTTCCAAGGGTATACATGGAGTAATCTCTCCCTCGCTCTCTCTCTCTAGATCTTGAAACTACTTATGGGTGCATTATTATTCTAATTTCACAAAAAAGGATTTCATATTGCTATTCTTACGGTTTCTATCACATGAAAAAAATCTTCATAGACTAGCTAAGTATCAAATGTTTAAAGTGACTTAACATTATTTTTCTTTTTTCTATCCGTTATAAATCCTCCTAGGTAATCCCATCATTAGAAAAGTTAATTTCTATGTCATCACTTAGTTATAATCCATTTCCTTTACCAAAACCAACTTAGGTCCAATCTACCTTTCAATTCTATGGAATAAGCGCCCAATGTAGACAAACACATTGCATTTCAATCAACTACACGTCCACAACAAGCTCAAATATAGAGTGATAGTACAATGACTAAAGTAACAAGCATGGTAACCAATACAAGGGTCAATTATTAAGACATGTTACCTTTCCCTATGAGGGATAAGAACGGTTGTGTTCGACGAATCATCAAGTGGGGAAGCCAAAAGTTCTGAGTTGTAAAATAAGTCACTTCTCCTCCGAATGAAAAAATGATTTCCACGATGGCTAACACGAGTATCCACTCCGTATATGCGAGGAGTCAAAACCCGAAGACCATCTTCTGGCTTTGAAACGTCAAGATAGAAAGTAGATGAGGTGTTTTTGCTCTCAGATGCAACAAACAAGAACTTCTTGCTCTCAGAAACTTCAAGATCAAGAGAAAACATATCATCCTTCTCATGATAAAGGCAAATGTCATCTGATTGTTCAGTCCCCAACCTATGCAACCACACCTAAAAGTGAAACAAACCATTATTACAAAATGCCATGCCATTAATTAATAGGTTAGATTCTGAGAATGACCATATATCCCTAGTGTCCAAGTATCCAAGGACACTTCATGACTGTTATCCATATTATATGACGTTAAGTCTTCCAGCCAAGGGATGTTTGGCATATTTCCGATGTCCTGTTCCCAGTTCACCATTATGTGCCCTTTATGTGTGTACACAAATTCGATCCAATACAACTCTTAGCAGTTTGCAACAAGGGATCTTAAGCTAGCTTAATCAATCAGCAATAGAAAATTAGACAAAGGCAGCTTGAATGTGATGCCCTAGACTGATGACATGTATTATAAATGATTGCAAAGCTCCACCAACCCGCCTATCTCATGTGGTCATTTAACATGGAAACATTCAAGTGCTGAGAAAAAAAAAATCCTATCAGAGGAAATAGGCCTATGATTTGACCCTTCTAAATTTATGGCTACAAATTCCAGCACTGAGTATGCCTAATATCATATCAGGGTCAGATCTCAACTATGAGGACATGAATGAGATCCCACATTTTTTATTTAACCGCAACACCTATAATGGAAGCAGATTACTGATATTTCATTTTTTTTCCCCTTTAGAGCTTAAGCGAAACTTGATGTATTAGAGAAGCTAAAGATTCCCTAAAATCCTATTATCAACTAAAGTCTTCTGGACCTATAAATCTAGCAAAATGAAGCAATTCAAATCAGAGTAGGTTTCGACCAAAAAAAATCAAAGTAGGTAAACCAAAATTTGTTAAGCACAACTTAAGATCCACAAGCTGATAAAACCACTGAGAAGTATGCCTTGATATCAGTACCGAATTTTCTGTAAAAAAGAATTCCCATAGCAACACATACTATACTACACAAAACACACCTTGTCCGGGCGAAGAATCTCATCCATTGTGATGTAAACTACTGCATCATCACCAGCCCATTCCACATAAGATGTCACATTTGCTAAAGGTTTCCCTACTGTAGCTCCTGTCTCAGCATCAATTACATAAACGGTATATATCTCATCACCCTTGGTGTCCTCTGCATATGCCACCAACTTATTACTTGGATTAACCTATAGCATCAAAGAATTAGCACAATGATGTTACGAAAATGAAAAGCATGATGGAACTAAATGTGGGTGCAGAAGAAGAAAAGAAAGGGCCACTCTTGCCTGAAAAGCAGTGACATGATAGAATGAATGATTTTGAGCCTTGATATTCTCATCCAAGATAACCTGCTCAGGAGGAGCCTCAGGACCATTTGGCATCTTATCATAAACAGAAGGATGGGCCTCCGTATCCGGTATTAACCGCCTACAGTGTTGAACATACTCCTTTCCTTCTAGATTCCTTTCATAATAGTAGTAAGGTCCTCTGCGTATGGGTGCCGATATGTCATCTTCCTTTATACGTCCTCTTATCTCAGCAAAAAGATTGTCCTCAAATTGCTTAGTCCCTGTGTCATTCATCAGAAATATTGAGCTCATCACATATTTCTTTTCGGATTACACTGTCACAATTGATTGGAGTAGAGTGTATCAGCACTCAGTACAAAATATAAGACTGCATACCATGCTTGATGAGAGAAATAGGATGACTGGCATATTAGAAGCCTATTGTTCTTACTAACCACGTAAATCTTCAGATAAAAACTCCAGACTCTAGCTTCCTGACTCTTTTTTTGAGACAGAAAGAAGAAAATTTGTCACTTAACCAAAAAATTGTGCTCAGGAACTTCGTGGAGCAGTATGTCTCTAACTTCCACATGTTGGTACATCTTAAAGTTGCACATGCCTATAACCATATTCTCAAGTCTCGAGCGAACTTTTCCATCTATAGTACGAAGTGGCTTCTTCTCTCCGTTTGAATCATTCAAGATCATTCCTTGACGCACAATTCATGCTAAATTCAAATCTCGAACCTATTTATTCCCGGACCTAAACCACATTTTCAATACCAGAGAACCACGGAAATGACCATCAGGCAAAAAAAAATAAAAAGCTCACCTTACAAACCATTGAGTAAATCAAATCAAGTTTCCACTACACACTGAATCGTAACTCATCAAACTCCATTACAAGCGAGTGCCCAAATTCCAGACCTTACAACACCATAACACATTTCGAGTCCGACTTCCTCAATCCATCAACTCGAACCTTTCACACAAACGGGACTGCATTCTCAGCGTAACAAGGATAATCAACAGAGTCGACTCACCAGCCATCACCGAATCGGTGTAGGCATTCTCCTGGTGGAGGTGGGAGAGGACATCGGGATTGGAGCGAGAGTCGTCGCGGAGCCAGTAGTAGTTGTCGATCCTGGCATCGCCGAACATCTCCATCTGGTGCTCCACCTTCTTCGCCACCGGAGGAGCGATCGTATCCGAGCAGTTGCCGCCGGCGCTCATCCTCGCCGTTGAGTACGACCACACGGTGTGAGAGCAGCGAGGGAGTGTGAGGGGGAGCGTGAGGGGCGGCGTCGGGGATTTCGTCCGACTTATATAGAAGAAAACCCCCGGCAGGTACAGAATGGCGCTCGCGCCTGTGCGCGACAAATTTCTGGCCATGATTTGACTTTCTCCTTACTTTATTTTTTAAATTAAAAATTGACTTTTTGTTTCCCTTTTTTTTTTAATCATCTCGTCCCAGTATTTTTTAAAAAATTGACTTTTTGTTTCCCTACTGGAATTTTAGGGCATTCATGATAACACTTCTCGGGTGTGAAGTGTCTACTAGAAATAGATTTTTCAACTTTTATTTTGAAGTAGAAGTTTAAAATTCAAATTCTATTTTAAAAGTTGATTTCTGATAGAGAAATATGTTTGACAAATATCAAAAAAGAAAATATTCGAAATATTATTAAAAAAAAAATGTTCAACGGTGACGACCGGTGGCGGAGCTGGAGACCGGCGACGGCGGCCATCCCCGCAATAATGACTTCTCAAATAGATAAGTAAAAAAATTTTACTTCTCAAAATCGATCAAAAATATTGCCAGAAGTAGAAAATACTAGCACCAAACGGTTTTCTACTTCAGATTAGATTTTACCAAACGCATTTCATTAGGAAATGGAAAAAAAAAATGTTTCCATGCAGTACATTAACATTTCCCACTTTTTTTCTTTGTCAGAAACATTTTCTATTTAAAGTATGTACCAAAAACAGTTTCAAGTAAAGTGTTGATAGAAACCTTCCTATATTGCATCTGCTAAACACCTTTTTTGTTTTTTCGAGTCCAATTGATTTTGCAACTTGAAACCAACTAGGATCGGCTTCCAATTTTTTTTAAACTTAAAACCCACCATATCTTTCTTGGAACCGATACTCCAACCTAACTTATTTGTCTGATCCGATTCCATAGTCTATCCAGGGACCATTTTTTTTTTTTTTTGCTTCATTTAATGAAAAAATCATGACAAATAGCATTTATAACAAAATAATCTGAGCAACGAAATCACTCAAAATAAAATATCTACACAAAAATAATCAAGTAATACAAAAGTTAAGCTCATTTAATAACAAGGTTAATACTACGGAAAACTTCAAGCTGGTACGTTTGTAACAAATTTAATACAAACTATTTTTTTTACCATAAAAAATTTTAAATTGGTACACATGTGACAAATATACCCTTAAACAAAAATCTCAAACTGCTACACTTATGGCAAATTTATCCTAAATTAATTATTTTTACAACAAAAATGACAAACTATTGCACATGTGAAAAATTTACCCTTCGTTAGTTCTCCTTAAATCGAGTTAATACCAAGAAAAATCTCAAATTTATGTATCTGTTAAAATAAAGGGGCAAATATTCGAAACTAGTACAATTATCAACTGTCATGTGTCATCCAATTAAATAATTTAATGTTAAAGAGTAATGTAAAAAATCAACCGAAGTTAAATTTGTCACAAATCTATCAGTTTATGACAAATTTACCACAGTTATATCAGTTTGAGATTTTTGGTGATCAAAAAAATAGTTTGGAGTAAATTTATTACATATGTACCAATTTGGGAGTTTTAATTTGTGGTAAATTTATCACAAATATACCAGTTTGAGATTTTTCGTGATATGAACCCTTAAAAATAATAAATAAACTTCTTCGAATCTCAAAGGATAGATTTAACCGGTTCCAAAGTCAGATGAATACATTCAACACCTCGAGCGTGGAATTTATCCGTGCAATATCGATTCTAGAAATTTGAAATTGGGAATCGGACTTGTTTCTATTCGAGTCGAGAGCCAAACCCGCTTCTATAGATGGTCGGATCCAATTCCAAGGTAGGGACCCAACCGATTGTACAGCCCTAAGTACGACTACTATCTTCAAAAATGTGAATAATTGAGGGGGAGGAAAAAAGCTCAAAAGCATCGTAAGCACGTCCGTAATCAATCGATTATTCCAAATGTTACCTATTATAAGCATCAGGAGAAAGAACTCGCCAAAATGCCGTATCATCCGAATACTCTTTTTTTTTTCCCCTGAAAATAGATAAAAAAATATTGAAGAAATCATAGAATCACAAGCATTCTGTGCATAATGACGTCATAGTGAGCACTTCAACTTTTTTTATTTCATGCGACGACTTAAATTTTGTTAAAAAAAGGCATGGTCTAGGAAATAGGAAAATGCCCGAAAATGGCATTTGGGGACGACCATGTTGCCAGTAACCTTATCACTGCGAAGCGACAGACCTTGCATGCGCTGAACGACGGACGGTAATAATTGAAGTTATATATATATTCAAACATAATTTCTTGAGAATAATTATTTTGTACACAGGATAATTGCCTCACATTTTCCTTACTCTCTTTTTGCCCTTTCATCCTTGTCAATTTCTACTCTAGAAATAGTTATAAACAATGACGGAAAAGCAATGGTCTCCACAAATCTTAATTGAAAGAAATAATGCATAACTTATCAAAGCTCGAAAAATAAAAGTTATTTGTGATTTCTTAGTAGCTTAAAAAGGAAATTGACGAATTGCTCAGCAATAAGAAATAGGCACTCCCGATATGGATTAGTTTGGAAATATCTGGTTCTTTTATTTTGGATGAAATTATGGGAGTAATTAAACCATAATTAGCCAATTGCGAAATCAAAATCACTGACCTGGCGGCCCACTATTAGCAACATTAAACCAAGAAATGAAAGTCCTTGTCAACAAAAAGATTGTTAGTTTGGTGGAAATTAATTAATGGACCTTGTTCTAACTAAGGGTTTGAAGTGGCCAAATCGTCTCAAGTTAAAAAAATTTGCCAGCCAGCAAGCATGTAACTATTATGATTGTCAAAAGAGGGGTTTTAGTAAAAAAAAAATTCTAATTATAAATATTTTTATTTTGTACTTTTCTTTTCTTTTTTCCTTCTTCCCTCCCCGACCATCGCCGGGCCTTGTCATGGCCGCCGGAGGTCACCGGCCTTAGGCAAGGGTCGCCCTCGTCGATGTCGGGCGAGGGTAGGCCCTTCTTTAAGATTGATATGGCTATTAAAGATTTTTATTTGAAACGATGTTCACTCAGGCTCTCATTTGAAATTTTCTCTTGATAAAATAATATAGAAGTCATTATCAAGAAAAGCCGCTTATGAACTATAGTAATTTGCAGACCCAAAAATCCACATTTGTATAGGTAGACATAAATTTCAAGTCGGAATGAGCCTACCCTATAATGAAAGAGGTCATTGTGTTACGTTTACGGATAATAGGCAGGCGGATAGCAATTTTGATCCAAAATCGAAAAAAGCACATTCAACTTCTAGATTACGTCTATATGGATCAGAATTATAAATGTAGGAATAAACTCTATGTGAACGATATTTGTGTAATAAAGGACGCACGTTACTGTCATTAAGAAGATTTCAAGCGCATATTTGCTTCTGCGTTATAATTTGGACCATGAGCTTCTAATGCGTTACTATATAATTCTGAGAGGTTACAATACTAAAGGAACAAATTAAACAATAAGAATAGACTAAAAGATAAAAGCAAAATTCTGGTTATAAAAAGAAGAGCAAAAATGCGTTAATGAAATAAAATTTAACTTATCTGAGTGCTTACGTATAGAGGAACACTATGAAACTTGCAAAAATTCGAGTACCCTAAAGAAAAAATTGCAAGGAATTAGAGCTGTTTATGGCAGGGTATGGGTTGGGTTCAGATTGGATCAGGTGTGGATTGCCAAAATTGCATCGTGTAAAAAAGGGTCAATATAGGTTAAATATGTTATTTTGGGTCGGTCATTTTTAATCCAACTCAAACCCGATCTGACCGCTGCACTGGTATTCGTACACGTGCCCAACCAATTTATTGACATGGTTTGATTTTCTCCTTTTTGTCAAACATAATTTTAATTTTCTGATTTTTAGTCTCACTGGTAAAATTTTATGGGAAAATATATCATACATTTAATCTGATATTTTCGCCATATTTATCTTTAACTAAATCCTATTCAGCTATAACTTTTAAGGAAATGTGAATAATTGGAAAAAGAATACTCTATAACATTAGGTTTATCTTCAATCTAATGATTTCTACCCCCCCCCCCCCCCGCAAATACATATATATATATATATATATATATATATATATATATATATATTCGTTTGATCCTTAGTTAAATTGAAATAAGAAAACTAGATAGTTTAATGTAAAAAAAAATGTATCGACCTTATCAATATTTTCTTTGCTTTTTACTTCTAGGTAAATTTTTTACAGAAAAAAAAATGAAAAATAAACGTACCAAATAATGTGCAACACTAATTTATTAAAGTTTGCTGAATTAATACTCATCAGTCGAGTGCGGATCATGTGGCAAAACTATGTATGCGTGTCTTGCGACGTGATATTCACAAAGACAAAATTTAGCTTGACATGATAAGCACATAAGCAAATTTAATGAACAAAGACGTAAATTTACACAATAAGAGAATTGGGAAATTCTTCAACTCCATAAAACATCTTTTTTATATTCATAGCTTTTAAAAAAATTCCAAATCTTTGAATTTAATTATTTCTCTTGATATATGCAAAAGTCTTGCTTATTTCTATTTATACGTAGACTGAGTGTCTTTTTCTCCGTAGAATTGCTTATTAGGAAAAAAAGAAAGAAAGAAAAACTCGAAACAGATAACTTCTCATAAAATTGACACTAATTTACCATACCTTAATCAATGTGAAAGATTTCCACGAAGAGTGTGTTGCGCCTAGATTTGTCTCCTTAGCTGCTCTAGCAATGCGTATCCCTCGGACTCATTGAAACACGACACGATGAAAATCATGTAACAGTTTTAGCTCTTTTGGCAAAGAACTTGTACGTAAACGTAAGGATGTCGAGACACTTAAATTATGCAACCGAAGATAGGAAAGCATACGTTACATCATACAATTAATGTTTGAAGAGTGCTCGAGCAATTAATACATAGCCTAGTGATTATATAAGCAAGCACAAGTTCCTTTGAACCTTGACATCCATTAATGAAGAGGACATAGCAACTAGGCGTTACCGATATCACACAAGGCAAACGCTTGAAAAGCGAATGAAAGTTCCCCAAGTTGGAATGAACAATCCCAATATGCATATCTACGAAATTTGTCTACCTCAGCACGGATGGCAATATATGTTCAATAACTTCCAATCGCGATAGAGGAAGTGCATGCAAAATCAATAAGATTGTCGTCATTGTGATTGCGTGCAATCTGTTCAGACATGAACCAAAAGAAAATTAATGTTGTTATAAGTTATTTTATTATTTATCATCATGTGTGGGAATATCTACCGTATTATTATGTACCCTCTTCATTATTATAAAAGGTTAAACAATTCATTCATATCATTCTCATATTTTCTTCTTCTTCAGACATGGAATCAGAGCCAACTCTAGTCGCCCCAACCAAAACCCTATCCAACACTCACTATCAGCGCAATCAACATCTAACACTTGCTTCTCTCTCTCTAATCTACTCTCTCGACCAGCTTTGTCGGCCACGTTCCACCATCTAGCACTTGCTTCCCTCTCTCTAGTCTATTCTCTCGGCCAGCTTTGTCGGCCACGTTCAAGGCTCTCGGCCAACTTGGCCAGCCACGTCCTTAGGTTTTCGGCCAGCTTGGCCGGCTACGTCTCAGGTATCTCGGCCATCTTGGTCGGCCACGTCCCAAGGCTTTTAGCCATCTTGGCCGGCCACGACCCAAGGCACTCAACCAACTTCATCGGACATGTCCCAGACCTGATTATCGAGCCATTGCTACAGGTACTGCAGAGATTATGTAGACTAGACATCTTCTGAATGAGATTGAATATGGATCAAGTGGTCCCACATCGTTATGGTGTGATAGTAGTTCGGCAATTCGCATTGCTTCAAATCTCGTCTTTCATGAGAGAACAAAACATATCGAGATTGATTGTCATTTTGTTCTACAAGAGCTTACACGTGGTGGTCTCACTCTATTACACATTCGCACTGGTGATCAGTCAGCAAATATGTTTACTAAACCTTTAGCTGAGCAACAGGTTTACTTTATATGTAAAAAGTGGGCATGATCGATATCTATGGAGGGTGTTATAAGTTATTTTATTATTTATTATCATGTGTGGGAATGTCCACCGTATTACTATGTACCATCTTCATTATTATAAATATAAGAGCATGCTAACCTAGATAGTTACACAATTCATTCATATCATTCTCCTCTTTTATTCTTTTTCAAACAAATGTCAATTTTCCTCAACTTCCTCTTTCATGAGATCAAATGGAGGAGAGGATGGTTGGAACCGAATCCAATCCTACTTAAGGAAAAGTTGAACTTAGGAACTCGGGTGAAGCCAAGTTTTCTTCTATTTAGCAGAAAATTTCTAGGGAAAGCACGATCATAGTACCGACTCTCCCAAGGCCGTCGTTCAGCAAGATGACAGAACATTGTCTTGATAGGCAAGATAACAACCTTGATGTCAGGAAAGTGCAACCAAACCAATATTCAATTGGCAAAACAGCCAATTATCATTTCACCCGCCTGAGAAATGGTAATCGTACTCTGGAGAAAGGATCAAATTGCTAAAGCTATTGTCAGCATCTTAAGTGTCGACAAAGCCTGTGCTCCGACCAAAAAATTGAGCTGCAGGCGAATGACAAGTCCATCGTTCAGGATTATTATGTACACCAGGAAGTCCCTAGAAGGTAGAAAGTAAAGTACAGTCATTTGTTTTTCTTGTGATCGGTCTTAATGAGCTGAACGGGGGCTGCGGGTATTCTGACCCACCATTCTCTCATTCGCCTTATCCACCTGTTGGTGCTTTCTTTCCTTAACGGCATCTCCCGCGTGAAAACTTCAAGAAAGGCTAACAGAATCAAGTACCTCGGGGGGACAAAGGCTAAAAACAGAGCCATGATGATCAACAATAGGGCAACCCTGTCCGTGGCCTGGAAGACAAAAGTATTTGACTCAATCAAAATAATACCACAAAGTCTATCTTAGGATTGAGTTCCACATATGATATATTATGCTTCAAATTCCAGCACAAATCATTTGATCAAGATCAAAGACACGTGTACATGAAACCATTGCAGGTCTGAGGTCAGCAACAGCATAGTTGCAGTTTCAAAGAAAAACTATCAATTATATTGGGTAAATGTTTCCTATGGGCATTAACACATTCAGGGTGTTGATTTTCTTTATTTATAATGACCCTGTTTCTTGTTCAGACAGAAGGTCAGCTCTCAGCTAGATCATTTTGTTGGCTGGAGAGAGAGACTGCAATTAAAGCAACTTTCCATCACTTAACGCCAAGTAAGGTCTTCAATAGAAGGTACGCTTAAAGGCTCCTAAGACTCCATGATTTTATAGCTCTCACTCAATCTTTCATCATCAAACATGATGGTAAAAGTGAAGAATACTGAGTTGTAAGTCCCATGAATAGTAAATCATTTTTTCATTTATAGCAATGTCTGTGTATACGTGCCTTGAATTGTAAAACTTGATAGAAAAACTCTTGATTGTGAAAACTTGGATGCACAGAATTTGAATTTGAAGGAGAGAATGCCTTATCAATGTATGTTACTAGTGTAGATAGACAACATATGGAGTCAAAAAATTACACGACACATGTAGAATGATAATAGAAGGATGAAACCTTCGAGCTGACCAGGTCTTTAATATATGCAGAAATCATCAAGATGGTGCGTCCACTCAGACAATTAAAGCATCATATATTATATATTCCTCTATCAGGCTCAACATTCTTTATGTGGACTAACAGTTTGTGGCCAAAGAAGAAGCAGATTTCATACATTACAGAGATTAGAATATCAGGGCAGCACATGCTCGAGTCAAGACAGTATAAACATGTTAGAGCAAAAAGTGATGCTCATGCATTTATTGTGTCATGTTTGATCATCCAAGAGAATCATAGAAACACAAGTACATAGAAAATTTGCTTGCACAGTACTTTGACCTATGCACAAAACATAACCTTACAAGTAAGAAACTTTGTGAATAAAGATGATCCATAGTCGTTCACATAGTTACTATAGAGTTCCAATTTCATAAAAGTCAAGCATGGCTTCAGGGCTATACCTGCGGAACTACAGCAAATAAGAGTGCTCTTATCTTCAAAAGAACAATATTTGCAGCTTGGATAAGTGCTTCAACCTGGCTGACTGCATCTTGTAATGTCAATAGCTGCTCAACAGCATTACGGTTTGGAGGAGGGGTAACTCTGAAGGCTTCTAATGACTTTCCCCTGTGGAAGTACCTTCTCCACAGCATGACAAGGGCAAGCGATACCAAAATAACTGGAAACACGTACTGCATCCATCCCCTGCGTCAAATAGAAGTTCGCACATAATTTTTGCCATCAAAATCAAGGCAGAATGTCATCATGCCAATCTGAAGCATAGATGAGTTGGATTTCATGACGCAATCACATAGTGTGACGCTCCCCAATTCTTGCAGCATATGTTAGTCCTATCAACTTGCTTCACTGTACCTTTTCTACTTACGTAGTATGTTAGTCCTATTAACTTACTAAAGTAGCGTCATGAAGAAACCTTTTGCAGAGATCTAATTCAACTATTTCCACTAACCCAAGAAAAAAAAGCTTGAAGAGGTACCTTAAAAACTTATAGTGATTAGCACATGCATATCTCCTGATTTTGGTTTCAAAGATTCCGTATAGATATGATGAGGATCTACAGTGGTAAATGAGATGAACATGAGGTTACAAGCAACTAAGTGTCAGCACCAGTAGTTACGGTATTTACACAAGCATTCATGAAGATTCTTGACAGAAAGCAATAAAGCTTATTCAACAATAGAAGGAAAATTATTCTAAGGCAGCCTACCTGTGTATCGTATAGCAAACTAACACGAGAAATACAATTGATTTGAGAGCATCTTCCCATGAAGCCAAACTCTGAAGACGGCCAGCCAATGCAATAACTGGGAACAGTAGTTCCTTAAAAAAAACATTGTCATTGAGAACATTTTCTAAGAGAAATCTCATCAACGAACTTATACAAAGATCCAACCAGCCGAACAGTTATATGCATATTCACAAAAACATAGCAAAAAGTTAATGAAAAATCCACATTATGCAATCACATCTCACTCATGGTTCACGTACCATCATCTTTCTGTTACCAGAGAAGATGATAATTCAGAGTCTATTGGGCTTAGGTAGTGCATCAATGATGAAAGCAATTTATGAGGTGTAATGTGTTTTTTCGACTTTTTTTTTACCAAGTAACTTATAAGACTCGCATCTACAGTATATCATTAAAATGTGTTGTTCCTCTACCTCACGAAGCAAGAGGAACATTAAAAGAACAGCGACAGAATATGCAAGTTCTCTGAGTATCAAAGTGATAATGTAAACCTCCGACCAAAAATAAAAAAGTGATAATGTAAACCATTCAGTAATCTAATCTGTCAACTGGATTTTTCACTATATTCATCAAAGAATATTGCAATAGAATCAATTTATTAACCTTCATCACAGCAACATTTGTGTCAATACCCTCCACTTTTACTTGGTCTACAGTTGCCTGAGCAGCTTCAGCCCTTCCAGTATCCAATATCGAGTTCTTCAGAGCTGTCTCCAAGGGATTGATTTCAGCGACACAAACATCTCCTACAGCAACCAAATCAATATCCAGTTTTAACTGTTTTAGCAAAGTGAATCCAAGTCGATTAAGCGCCATGACATACGCAGGTGAGAGAATT
The DNA here is from genome assembly GCA_028455895.1 of Rhodomyrtus tomentosa. Lineage (NCBI taxonomy): Eukaryota > Viridiplantae > Streptophyta > Magnoliopsida > Myrtales > Myrtaceae > Rhodomyrtus > Rhodomyrtus tomentosa. The sequence continues at coordinate 6,471,074 of JAPCWY010000011.1, read as the reverse complement.
TTCTTTTGTTTTGTGAACGGACTTCCAGAGCCATCAGGACATGAAGCATCAACTTTTACAAGTTCCAAGCGACTGGCCAATGTTTCCAAGATTACATCTCCCCCTGGAAGACTTTCAGCCAAATTATATGGAAGTATCGTTTTGTAATTTGATGGGAATATACTAAAAGCTTCCCTAATAGCACGGTATCGGAAGATGCCTAAAATAGCCCTGGCAATTATTTCTGCTCGCTGTATCTCTCGGAAATTGTTCTTCCTAGCAAATCTATGTGCACGTAGAACCTCAAGGCATATGTCCAACCAATAATCCCGGCGGGAGCTTCCTTTCAGTTCAGGAAATTCCATGTAAACAGGCTCCACTCTGTAAATAATAGTCGAGAGTCATCAGCTTTAAGAATAATAGCTCACAAAACACGTGGAATGAGAATTGTCCAAAAAATCCATTGGAATCTCAATGTGATGTGCATTAAGTAAACATACACAGAGGCTGACTTGTACATCACAGCTCTGTCGAAAAGACGAGCACCCAATGGTCCAGTTAATTCAGGCTTTATGACCTGCTTCGTGTCAGTTGCCAGATCATATCTGATAGGGCTATCATATACCCCAACTCCCAACGATTCAAAATAGAAAGCATAGTTGGTCAATGTCAAACGACCTATCCAAACATAAAAAAGATGAAATTATGATAGCCAGAAGAAAATGTTTCAATAAGGTCATAACCTAGCACTAACAACACAAAACAGTCATATCTGAGATGGCGTGGAAGGAAAGTCCAGTTTTGATCACGATCTACAATTTTCTGTACAAATCAGTAATATAAGCAACATTCACATAGAAAAGTCCCCTGAGAACCCATTCTACAGTTTTTCTTTTCCAAAGAGCCATCCTCCACAACAGAATTAACTGAGAGCCTTGGGTGATGAAGAGAAACGGCACAAAAAGGTTTATTTTCCATGAATTCCACTTGACGGGGTCTTCCGCTCACATAGTGTAGCTAACCAACAGCACCAAGCAACCTAGAAAAAGTTCCAATTTCTCCATCTTGGACATATATCTAAAACTAACATGCTGGTCTCTGTCTAACAGTGTATTAGCTGTTTAGCCGGAGTTCGCGGTAGTTAAGTCCCACCAGCCCTAACTTCTAGGCCTTCCCCTTGAATTCACCATTCAAAGTTTTAAGCAACATTGCCAGTAGAGCAGTACCTTAACCTGTGTTTCAAAATCCATAACTGCTATATGGAATAAAACCACCAAAACAAAGAATAAACATCAACATCAACTTTATCTCAAACTAGTTGGGGTTGGCGGTCGATGAACCCAAAAAATAAATGAACTAAAAGCAAAACCGATTAAGGGAAAAAAGAGAAAAAATTATATCTATAATATAGGGAAAAAAGACTAAAAAGGACAGCCAAGAACATAGTAATTCTGCCCCTCCACAATGCTAATAGCTTTCCTCTACTCCGTCCTAAGACCAACTGTGCGCCAATCTATTTCCCACTCTTTTAAATCTTGTTTTACTACCTTCCCCTAAGTAAGTTTCGATCGACATCTTTCTCTCTTCATGTCAAGCTCTCGATAATAGACTTTTGTTCTTACCGAATCATCTAGGGATCTACGGAGAACATGCTTAAACCATCTCAATTTATGTTCTCTCATCTTTTCTGCCACCGAAGCTACTCCAACTTTTCATCGAATATCTTCATTTCTTATCTTATTCATTTTTGTATGGCCACACATCCACCTTAAAATCCTCATTTCCGCTACTCTCATTTTATGCTTATGTCGCCTCTGTTCTGGCCAACATTCAGCTCCGTATAGCATTGCAAGCCTTACTGCAGTCCTATAAAATTTTCCTTTTAACCTAAGAGGGATTCTGCAATCACACAACAACCCTGTTGCAGTGCGCCATTCCATCCGACCTGCTCCATTTCTATTACTTACATCTTCATCAATCTCTCCCCCTTTCTGTAACATTAATCTTAGATATCTAAAAGCATCTTTCTTGGATATCTCCTGTCCGAGCATATTCACGGATTCTTGACCTTCTCCTCTTGCCGTATCAAACTTACACTTCATGTATTCGGTCTTACTTCTACTTAATGTAAATCATTTAGTCTCCAATGTGCTTCTCCACAATTCTAATTTAGCGCCAACCCCACCTCTGGTCTCATCAATAAGCATAATATCATCTCTAAATAGCATACACCACGACACCTCATCTTGGATATCTTTTGTTAGCTCATCCATAATTAGGGCAAAAAGATAAGGGCTCAAAGAATTTATAAAAAAAAAAAAAATGAAAGCTGAAGTATGTGGGATATATATTTCATTTGGAAAATTCGAATGCAATTTGCTCTCCCCATAACAAATGGAAGCTAAGGATGAGAAGCAAAAGTTTCTAAGGCTGCAGGATTCAATCATCAGTCAGAAGTGATCTTGCAAGTAAAAGGTCCATGATTATTGAATTCCAGCAGCTACTATAAGACAAATCATCATTCCAAGAATTGATTTCCCACCAGCAAACAGATCATGATCCACAGAGTCAACCAGGGAACCCAACCTAACATAACATAAACTCTCACAACTCGATTGCCAGGATACAACTCACCAGGCCAAGCTGATATACCAATGTGCTGCAATACAGGTTGCAGAGGAACAGTGCCATCCATGTCAAGAATAATCTCTCCTTCAGCAAGCTGGAAATTAGAAAATGTTGGTCCCGAAACGTTCTTTGCAGCCTTAATCGCTCTGCATAGATATAACAATTAAAGTAGTAGTTCACAACCATTTGCTAGTAAACATCCAATCTATTAAACGAGATGCGAAATGAATCCGTAACACTAGAAATAGTACGTAAGGTGCCTCTAATGTAATTGTTAAAAGTTAAAACTACATTCTTCTTAAATGAAAGGAAGGAAACAAGATCTTTCTCAACGGCTGTGAGTTAAAATCCTTGCTTTGCATCTTGAAAAGCCTTCTTAACATACCATGGACATCATAAAGAATTAGAGCAACCAACTAGATAGTACATTGAACATCAGATATTATCCGTAATTAGAAAATTGTAGTTCCCAAAAATCAACTTTCTGATAGTTTTCCATTTTCAGAGCCTGCCTTGACTGACTTTTTCATTGTCAGCTACATGGCACTACTACCATTTTGGTTCAATTATTTTCACCTCCTAGCACTTTTGGCTGTTCTCCATCCGGTCACCATCTCAATCCATCTAACAAGCCTGAGTAGTTAGATGACGTGTGCATAGCTATTGACTCCTACTTTGAAGAATTGTCTCATCCATACGTAAGGTATAACTTTCTATCTCCAATGAACTGTACGGAGTTTCTAAGGATCAAAATGACTGTCTTCCTTCTATGCTTCTCAATCTGCTTCCTAGACACCCTCCTTGCCCGGATCTCATCGTCTTCTGGAGTGTTTACCTCACCTAACAACTCAATCAAATCACCAGTCCGATATGCAGGTACTCCAAGGGAACAATCTTCAGGTTTAGAGATAATTGACTTTGACCATGCCTAAACAACACGATACAGCTGTCTGCATTGTGAAACATTATGCAAACAATTTGGAGCCCTTACTGAAGCTTACTCTGATTAACCCACCAATCGTGAGCTAGTTGATGATCCTTCTTTATTTTGGTGCACTTATATTACGCTTGAAGTGCACATAATCACACTAGCAAAGCCAATCAGGTACATGTTGCGTCTTTTTGTGCTTCGTCTATGGGTTAAATTAGCAAAAAAGCCTATCAGCTGCATGATATTTGAATTATCCTTGCAAAAAAAACAAAAAACAAAAAACAAAACTAGATCCAGCATTATCTGGTTGATCCATATGATTCTGTTATGGAAATTAAACTATCCAAACCAAACGCTAGAAGGAAAGAAACACTAAATGTGACGTCCTGGAAATTCAACCCTTGTAAGTGCCGGGAGTCGATTTAATGATATGAATGTATATTCATAGTCGACGCCATTTTGGACTATAAGGACTGAAAAGACGAAAATTTGGACGAATTCCGAACTTTAGATTATTTCGAATTGAGTTTCGAAATTAATCCGTGGCGATTTTTAAATTGCCGTTTTTGCAAACGAGCTTAACCCTGATTGAGCTTGACCAGTGAAATTGCCGAAATTACCCTTCGATCAGTACACCAAAAATTTCGTTTCAGTCCCGGCGCGCCAAAATTACCATTTTGCCCCCCCCAATTATTCATTCATATAAGACAAAAAAATTAAAATTTGGCCTCCAAAGTCAAGGTGGTGGGCCATTTCTCCCTCTGCCCAACGCACTGCTCTCTGCCGTTGCTTCCTTCTTCTTCTTTCTTCTTCTTCTTCTTCTTCTATTCTTCCTCTTCTCTTCTCTTGGTTGACCGACGACTCCCCCCCCCTTTGCCGACCGATTCCTCCTCCGTCCGTCGCCATTTTTCGCGACCACCACATCCCCACCGGCAGCCACCGTCCCCAGCCACTCGCCGCAGTTGCCTGGACCCCGGCAGAGCCGCCATCGCCGCCGTTTCGCCGAAGGAAACTCGCGGCCGGGCCTGCCCTGTTTTCGGGTCAGAGGACCCGAGAACTCCGCGGTCTCCTCCGGCCGCCACGGCGGCCACCGACGCCGACCACCACCACCCAGCTAACCCCCGACCTCCCCTCGACCGATCCGACCCCTCGTCGCCGACCGTCAGCCGCCGGAACCGCCGGAATCCGGCCCGAAAGTCTCGGTGCTCTGTTTTTGAACCCGGGTTGTTCCGGTCTTCGTTTCGGCCGCCACCGTCGCCGCCGTACCACACCGCCGCCGCCAGACGACTCCCCTGAGTCTCCTCTACCGCCACCCAGCTCAGCTCCGCCGGTCGCCGCGCGTGGCCGCCGGAAACCGCCGCCGACCGAGAGCCCTGTTTCGGCTCGAAAACAGGACAGCCACTGATCGCGGCTGTCCGCCGTCGCCGGCCGCCTTCCGCCGCCGTCCACCTGTCCCGGCCGACTCCCACCGACCCCTAGGTGAGCCCCCGACCCTTGGCCGGCCTTGTCCCGGCCCGTGTCGCCGGAAAACGGCCAAAACAGTAGAGTTGCCGAATTGAATATTCTGTTGTTTACTGTTGTAGGCCGCCGGCCGCCGCTCGCCGGAGCTCCGCCGCCGGCCACCTGTTCCGGCGACCTCGCCGGACTCCTACGGGGTGTCGCCGAAGTTTGAGCTCGATTCGCCGCGCGATAAACCTTAGTTTTATCGCCGCCGCCGCCGCCGCCGCCGCCGTCGCCGTCGCCGATCGAGCTAACTCAAATAGTGAGTTGACTCTAAACCTTGGTTAGGGCGCTAATTGCGCTTAGGATTAGTCTGTTTTAATTATTTATTTATTTATGTATTTATTTATTTATTTTTATATAAAAAAAAAAATATATTTCGATCGGGACCGGTTTAGATAGAAACCATGGTTAGGATACATGGTCGATCGATTATTTGTCTGTGGCTATTTGTGGTAATTTAGTAATTAATTGTTTGATTGAGTTACTCGCGAGTGAGTGACAGGTTAGAGACGAGCGAACGATTGATTGCTATAATTTGACTAAGAATTAAGATTTTTAATATGAATTGAGCTTGAAATTGCCGGGTTAAGTGGATTACTCGAGAGTGAGTGGATTGCTTGATTGGTTTGTTTGCCTGGCTGAAAAGTTCAATTGGGAATCTTGTGGGCCTTGGGGCCGAGTTGATTGTATTTCTTGTGGATTTTGGCGTTAATCCAAGATAATCAATGAATTGATTGCCGAGTGCAATTTGTGTGGTCATTAAAAGGGTCAATGACGCTACCTGGCAAGTTCGCTTTGTACCGTGGGTACTTGTACCGTACTGATTGTATGAAAATTTGCGACTTGTCAGAAGCACGATAATCCATGCCCCGTGCCAGTCGTACGGTTTTAAGGGATTATCGGATGCCGGTCGCAGCTTGTGAAGGGCCGAAGCTCCTTTTTAAGGAATGCCTACTCGCAGTGCCGTGCCGGGTGCACTGGATACACTGCTTGTAGTAGCCGTCGCTGAGAGGGTAAAGTGGACGTAGCCTGGTTTTGCCAGAAGAGCGCGGGATCGCACTATTGATGTATTTATCACGCCAGTCGCGTGGGTCATTGATTAATAATGAACTTGTGTATACCTGAGTGGTTGTACTTCTGTTGGTGGTAGATTTGTCAGACTTGTTATGAATGATATATTTATATATATATATATATATATATATATTTGTTGTTATCTTGTGATCTTTTTGTGGCACTTAGGATGTTCTGGGCGAATCATTGTCCTAACCGAGATTAGGCTTGATTCACTGAGATTCATTTCTCACCCCGTCGCGGGACAATTGTTTTTCAGGTCCGAAGTAATGGAAAGACCGGTGCGGTTCGGCACCCCCACTGACTCATCACTTGATATCAGTCTCCATCCGGTACCAGGTACGGACCAGATGTGGGAGCGTCACATCACGACGATATGGGTTAATGAAGGGATGCCACATCTGGTGGCACATCTCTTTAAAGCCTGGTATTTTCGTGATGGGATGGATCTCTTCGGTCCGCTTCGAGGATTTGAGGGGCCACCTCTACAGGGGGTCCCTAATATCCCCGCTTGGGACCCGATGGATATTGATACACCTGATGGGGAAGTGATGGACCCCGCGCCTGATATGGAGCTCGATCTCGAGCCTGAGCAATCGGTAGCCCCCTCTGTGCGTTCTAGCCAGAGTTCTTGTGATGACCCAAATGACCCGGCTCCCCCGTTTGATTATTACGACACGGATGTCGAGTCTTCCCAGTAGTGGGTTAGGGCCTTTTTGTAGTCAGGGAACTGTGGTTATTTTTGTGGGGGATACTGTTTTGGGATAGATGAGAGTTAACCTTACCTGACTCCTGTATCTTTTTGTGAGTCCTAGAGGGCCACCCCGAAGCATGGGGTTGTATTTATCAGTTGATGGCTCTGTAAGGTTATGAATCATCTATTCTCATCAGCCTTTTGTATTTTGCAATCTGGCTTTACTTTCTATCTATCCCATGTGATTTTATTGAATGGAAGATGGTACGTTCCGCTTGCGCAATATAAGCTTAGGTCGATAGCAATTGCCTGGGACGCTATCTATTATGACCTGGTGGCGATTTGGCAAGGGATGTCGCGGGCTCGAGAGTCGGGACGTGACACTAAAGTTCTTTGTAACAATTCTGGCAAAAATTAAGTACATTGGCAGATGATGTCATGGTACAAACTATAACGGACAGTAAAGCAAGAAAGGGAGCAAGTATTTACTTATCGAGACTTCGGAGGTACTTGTCATACAAAAGAAAATGAAGCCGGTTGCACGAGGAGCCTGTGAGAGCATAAAAAAGATTCTTGACGGTTATTACATCTGCAATGGCAGCACAAGCTGGAGCGATTCGCGCAAATGCATCGATTCCAGCAGTTTTCTTGTTTTCAACCTAAAGGAGTAAGAAAACAATCCTCAATTTTACGTGTTTCCCTACTATCAACAGGTCTATTGTGAAATAAGTAACCTAACAATTGGAATTTTGCAAGAAACTGGAGAACCATGAAAGAGAACTGCCCACCTGAACAGCCATAGTAGTTGAGGCAGCATAAAAGAGTGACCATCCGTCACCATCTTCTGCTTCTTTGCAAGTAGTTGTTTCCTGCAATCAAAATTATCAAAGTCGGTTGTATGAAGTGTAGTGTTCCAGTTCCATCAAATCACCAAAATGAGGATTTTAATGCCCGTAACATAAATTAGTTGATGTTTTACAAATATCAATAGGTTATCAAGCAACTTGTCTCACTCACTTCACTCGCCACATCCGGGGACTCCCAGGCAAGCATCATATCAAATGTCAAGCGGCGGAACTCCTTGTCACCCAAATAATCAGGAGCTTTTGTTGCCACATTCATTGCCTTGTATGAGCAAAACTCTACAAAATTCCTACTGTAGAGTGAAGGTTGCCTAGCACTTTCATGTATCTCTTCATCAAAATGGTGACGCAGTTCTTCAGTGGAAACTTTAAGGATCCTGAACGTAAGCAGATTGATAAATCTAATCAATTTCAAAAGGCAGCCAATCAGGCTAATAATTAGGTTGATGTAGCTACACAAGTACAATACTACAATCCTAAGAGTGACATTTTTATTTTGAATGCCAATACCATTTTTTATCTCAACTCCTGAAGCCAACCTAGACTCACCATTTAGGTCCCCACTCAAGTAGAATCAAGGATGAGCAGTGGCATAATACAGGGAGCATTGAGGAATACTAAATACGGACATGCAAGGGTGAGAATTCAAGATTGCATTCGAGCAACTTTCCAGAATTAAGTTTAAGCTCCATATCTGAAACAACACTACAGTATGTGCTGCCACCCCCTCTCGAAGACCACTTCTCTCTAGAAACCATTTGCCCGAAACATCAAAGAGCAAGAAACGGAAGACTGATAGCCAAAAAACACATGGACAAACTCATGTCCGCACATGCATGCGCACGTTAGAAACAGCTGACTAATTGCCTCAACATCTTATCATCCTCTCTAAGTTCACCATTGTTTAGTCAGCACTAGCGAAGCGACAGATGACTTAACACTCAGTTATGGACGCTGCCTATCTACCATGTGCCGTAAACATCTGCGAACAGATAGGTTCCTGACAATCTCACGCACACGTTTCGGCAGCAACTACCATGTACAAGCTCCTGTACGATTTCAGTCACTGCCCGATGCTAACATAGGCCTAATATTTTAACTGCTTTTCAATCCCAATCACGGCAGCACGAGTCTTCATACATTACGGCAGCAGTCGCAAATACAATTTCACAAGCATTCCGAAGTCCACCCAAAATTCTCAACAGCAAAACGCATGTCGCGGCATAGTCTGGACCTAAAGCCACCACTTCTTCGAAACATTGTGCAACAAGTAGAACAAACCTCTGCCGGCATCTCGACGTACATTTACTAGATAGAAAGTTCGAATCCTAGGAACGCACATTCACTTTCAGTCGCGATGAGAGAAGGAATCGGAAGCGCACTCACTTGGAACAGCGAGACACGACGGAGTTGGCGATGGGAGAGAGAAAGGGGAGGAGTCTGGGGGAATCGGCGTCGTTTTCGGCGCCCGATTTCTTGCGGAAGAGGGACTTGAACGAAGTCCGCTGGCCTCTCATGAAGTTCTCGAGAAGCGTCCCCATCTTTTTGCCATTGCTATTGCCGTCGCCGTCGACGTCGCTGTTGCGAGGGACGACCTCCATGCTTAGGCTCGAGTCGGGAGCTGTCGATCTTCGTCGCCTTCGTGGGAATGACAAACGAGATCAACGCGTCTCGGCGCCAAACGAAAATGCCTTGCGTAATGTGGCTGTTTCGCTTCTGGATGCTCGCTCCTTGGGAAACGAGAGACGACGTGAAAGTGATATTATTCTGTTTTTTTTTTTTCCTTCAATTGGGACGCTAGACATAAAAAAACAAAATTAGAAGGTTAATATTACAAAAAAATCACAATTTAGTATGATAGATTTATCCCAAACAAATTTTTCTTTTATTATTTGTCAAAATTTACCATCAATTTATTGAATTAGATAACATGTGATAGTTGACGTAAATACTACGAAAAATCTCAATTTATCATATGTGTACATATTTGAGATTTTTCGTAGTATTAATCCAGTTTAACGAAAATTAAGAAAAGGTAAATTTTAAGATTTTTTTATTGTCGAAAGATTAGTTTATGATAGATCAATCGCAGGGTACCGGTTTGGCCTTTTTTATGGTCAAAATTAATTTAGGATAAATTTATCGATGTACCAGTTTGGAATTTTTCGTAATATTAACCCAACAATAAAATTCATATAATATCTCAAAAAGCCAAAAATTAGTACTATTTTTTTTTGCCACAAAAAAATCTCAAACAAGTATAATGTGAAAAATTTAATCAAAACTTCTCAAATCAATAGACTTATGACATATTTACATTTCGTTAGTTGTCGTTAAATTGACTTAATATCATAAAAAATTTCAAATTGGTATACCTATGACGTCAATTGCCATGTGTCATCTAACTCAGTAATTTGATGGTAAAATTTAATAAAAAATGATGGAGGGTAAATTTATCGTATGTATCAATTTGGATTTTTATGGTCAAAAAATTAATTTATTTTAAATTTATCGCAGGCATAGCAGTTTGAAATTTTTCGTGCATTAACCCTAAAGCGGAGTACTAGACCTTCTAATTGGTGCAATCTAATTCCCAAAACATCTTCTGAGGGCTTCAATGGAGTTTTCTAGGGTAATTCTCAGAAAGCAAAAAAGGTAAACGCAAATTGCTTCGTGTATCGTTTAACGTCAAAATTACATTAATTATAAGATCCAAGGTTTCGTTACATTGCCTGACGAAAAGCCTGGAAACTTCGCATTGGTTGAAATATGCAAAACTCGACTGCATTTTGGACGTGAAAACAAGAGTGACGACCTTCCCACCATTGCAACAGGGAGGAGGGGTTGGGATTTTCATGTTTTTTCCGTAAGGCATATCTTGATGCTCTTCTATTTTATTTTTATTTTTTCTTAGCTTCATATGGATCATGAGTCAAGGTGTGCAAAAATCATTTAAAATCGTAAATCGAGCCCCGCGCGCACGCGCGTATATATATATATATATTCGATTCGATTCAAAGTGCGTGCATGATGACGTTCTAGAAATAGTTTCTGGAATGCAAATTTATTTCTAGAATATGTTTGAAACACAAACTCGTTTGACAAGGAAATTCTATTTTTCTATTTATGAAACAAAAAAATATTCTAGAAATAGATTTGAAGTAAAAATGATAAACAAAAAAAAACTAATTCTCCGAGTAATTGAAATAAAAATAAAAATTTATGTTGATAACCACCACCGGTTGCACCTAGTCAGCGGCCGCCTCCCCTCATTGCCAATCGCCGGCCGCTACCGGCACCACCGTTGTGACCACCTGTAGTGACCGCCGATCAAACAAATTTCTATTATAAGATACGATATTTTATGTCGTTATCAAACGTATTTTTTTTTTTGAAAGCTCATCCAGGAATAGAAATAGAAAAATTATTTATGTTCCATAATGAGAACAGAAATATTATCATGCGCGCCCAAAGAATACTTCCTTAAGAAAAGTCACAACTTTTTTTTAAAAAAATTTAGGCTTTGATTTGGTTCAAGAGTACTTCCTTTCGATGGCGGCCAATCTTCGCCAGTGACAACCATCGGGGGAGGGGTGCGATCCTCGCCGACCGCTGGCCAGGCATCCCCAACCATTTGCAACGACAGTGAAGCAAAGGTTACTTAGCCTCCAGATGCCCTCAACGTTCTGCATTCTCCTTTCCCATTTTCGTTAAATTAGTTTATTCGTTTAGTCTCTTTATACAAGACATGGATTAGATTATATTTGGACAAAAACCACGTAGCTTTAGCATCATCTTTCATGTTTTAGTCACATCAGCGTCATATATGGGAGAGAAAATAATTTAAATAGTCAACTCAGTATTATTCGTTAACCAAATTAGGCTGAATTAATGGAAGTATTTCATTGCATTTTTTTTTTGTAAATTTTAAGAATGAATCGCACTTTGGTGATATCTCTTAGGATTTCGAGCGTACTTTTGAACTAGATTTAACTTTATTTTAATCAAATTTATGCATTTTGGTTTGGTTTTATTTGACATCGAGTCTGTCTCATGTTTGATGCTCGCTTACAAGATGCTAACATCCACATTTTCTTCAAGGGAAAATTTCAAAGAATTCATGAAGTGCTCTCTTTTATTAAATGAGTGCATCAAGCGGATTTTATTTCAAATAAAGATTTAAAAAACCTTCATTTGTTAAATGAGGGCTTAGAGTGAATTTTATTTTAAACAAAGGCTTGATATGATTATATCATTCTCCCAAAAAAAGTTAGACCTCACCAACTATTTGAAGGTATTTTTATCATTTACTTTTTTGATTTTTTAATTTCTTTTTTATCCTTATCGCGAGCAACAAGTGCTCGATGACAATTGCCCATGCCCTCATCAGCCGCTAAGCAACGCGACCCTCGCCTAGGCCTCTCTTATGCCCAGTCATCGCTTGAGATTGACCATATGCGAGGGAGGAAAAAAAACAAAATAAAGGGAAAAATAAAAAAAAGTTCAAAAAATATAAATCCCCTTGACCGACCAGAGAGGCTAGGTCTTCCTTATACCATTATTTAAATTAAATTTTACTTTCATCATTTATTTGAGAAAATAATCGTGTTTCAAATATTTATTTGAAAATTTCTCTTTCTTTTAACTTTGATGAAAGAAAAAAACTTGAAAGTGAAAGGCAAAATGACACAAATAGTACATAAATTTTAGCAGAATGTGCAATCTGGTCCATAAACTTTTAATTTATTTAATTTAGTCCATATACTTTGACAGAATGTGCAATTTGATCCCTAAACTTTTGACTTGTTCAATTCAGTTCCTGAACTTTTAGTAAATGTTCAATTTAGTTCTTGAATTATATGAAAATATTCAACGTTATCCTGATCTTAAATTAACAAAAGGACTATATTGAATATTTTTCTATAATTCAGGGACTAGATTGAACATGCACTAAAAACTTAGGGACTAAATTAAACAAGTCAAAAGTTTAGAGATCAAATTGTATATTCTGCAAAATTTGATGGATTAAATTGAATAAATTAAAAGTTTAGAGATCAAATTGCAGTAAAAATTTAGGAATTATTTGTGTAAATATCTCAAAAGAAAAACAAAAAGTGTTTCAAAGACAATAGAAAAAAAAAACCAATAAAACTCAAGTGTAGATGCTGGATGAAATGTTCGGCAGAAGTGAAGAGATATTTTTCGTAATTCCTCTGAAAATAAAAATACCTCAACCCGCCGGGCGTCTGGTTGACGGGACGGTCTCCCCTGTTGATTGCGCCGTCGCCACAAATTTCCAGTCGACGCTGCTGCTGACTGGAGTCTAATAAGAGACCGTTTTCTTGGACACAGCAGCGATCAGTGAAGAAACGATCTGAGGTGTTCATCACATTTCACGCTCTTCTTCTTTCGATTGAGATAACCAACAATTTTTTTCTCTGCACAAGAAAAAAGATGGGTCAAGCTCAGAGCGACGCGGCAGCGAGTGAAGCAGCTTCGGATGGTCAATCTCGAGGCGGGCCGTCGTCATCTCCATCTCCTGGTGGCGCTACGTCCTTGGATTCTCTGATTGCGGGTGCTTGCTCTTTTCCCTTTCTTTTTCCTTTTTTCTTGGGGTCAACAGGTAGTGTCTGTTCGAGCTCGATACGACACACTGATTCATCCCCACTTTTGGGTTCACTCGGTAATTTTTGTGGATGGAACATGTCAAGTATTCTGTTGCCGAAACTGGGTATACGAGTTTGTCGATTTCTTGAATAAATATGTTAGATTCGCCTGTTTCATGAGACTGGTTGTGTATGTGGTGTTTTAGGTGGGGGTCAGCGATTCATATTAGCTTGCAAGTTTTCTCATTGACAATGAAATGCAGACCTATGGTTTTGGGTAACCGAGAACTTGAGCTGAAAACTGTTAGTGAGGACTGATAACCATGTTCATTGTCATTTAGAATTGCGGTGGAGGACTTTTAGTGCGACACATGCAAGTAGTTGCTCATGCATTTGCTTAGCAATGAATGGAAGATATGAAATTTCTCCCTTTTGTTAGAATAAAGGCGAGATATTCTGGAACAGTCCTAAGATTGAATGGTCAATGTGTCTTTACGAAATTTATTCATTTGTCGATGTGTCTTTGATCAAATTCCTTCGTTTCTCATCAAGCTGAAAGGGCGGGTGGGAGAGTTCTTTTGGCACGCTGCATGATGCTGTATTGCTGTTTGAATGCTGCCGAGCCCAATAAGAAAAGTCGATCACCTAGCACAGTGTGCTGAGGTGAATCCTGTATTGTGTCTACCTGTACAGGAAGAACTAAAAATACGTGGAAGGAGATGTTAAGGAAACATGTGAAGCACTTAGAGCTTACAAAAGATCTGATACTAAATCTAGGGCAACAGTGTAATATAACAGGACTCGTGCTGGCAAGCTCACATGGTGAGAAGGATTCATTTGTCATGATCTTAGGCTAAGTCCTGGAAAAGCTGCTAGTAGTAATACTTCTCTCTTAGTTACCAAATTGAAGCACAACCGGTATACTTGTTGAGGATTACATTTTGAAACTGGGGAAAGTGTTTCCGCAGAGTTCATATAGCTGAATGGACTGACTTTAGAGTTTTGCCTCATGGGGACTGGAGTGCAGACCTTGAAGTACATTTATTTTTGTTCTTTCCATGGCTTACTTTATTTTCTAATGATTTCCTTCTGCAGAATTTTAGGTTATTACTTTTGGATTTCTCGTTTCATTATGAATTGTGACGGCTCTGTTTGTGCAGTAGGAGAAGTTTAGTGACATATGGAGAAGCCTTTAGATAGTTATTGTAAATTCATAAAAGTCAAAGCTCCAGCTGTATCCTATACTTGTAATTGTAAAAATGTGTTAGATTAGTACCATAGGAGCCTACCTTACCACACCTTTCAATCTTTTAATTACGAGGACTTTTGAACATGGATGTGCACTAAAAAAAATAGCTCATGCTTTTACGTTGGTTTACCCTGTTAAATTCTGGGAAAGACAAAAGATTTCCTTGCACATCTCTCTTTGCTTTGTTTTGTCTAGAAAATGCTCTAAATGAGATTCCATATTCATTATGGGTTTTCCTTCACGAGTCTTTACTTTGGATAAGACTATTGATCCTATTAGAGTGATTAGAATGTTGATAACTTTTCATGATCAGGAGAACATCCAGTGCCGCTCTAAAGCGATTTAATTGACGTGCTTATCTGTTCGAGTTCTTTTTATCAGCTCTTATATTTGATAGCAGCGTGTAGTCTTCCCAGAAATATTTCGGACGATACTGCTTTGTGGTTTTCATTTTCTTGTAGCTTCTTTGACAAAGATGACGATTTTCAGTTATTTAAAAAATTAATTTACCCTGCGTAGGGCAGATATCAATTTAAGAACAGTTTCCACTGGTGAAACTTATTTTTCTTTAGCTTTTCTAGATAGGCAGCATAATTGTATCAGTTTGTGCAATTGGGCTTTTGTAGCTTTTCTCAAGTTCCCGAGAATTATGCTATAAAAGAGAGGTTCGTGAGAATGTTATATGTAAGCAACTGAAGAAACCGCTTTGTCTGCAAAAACTGTTTCTGAGAACTCCCATTTTGAAGACTGCTTGTGGAACCACCTTCGCTACTTTCTCTTTGAAACACAAAATTGATGGAGGCTTATCTGTGATCACATTAGTTTGTGTGGAGATACTATAAAGTAAATTATGCTTCTGCATGTGCCTGCAAGCCACAACCTCAGATCCCCATCTCAGCAATTTGAGTGCTAGTTATGAGAGAGTTTCTTTGAGAGGGGGCTAGTTCTTTATAATGGCATCATACGTCATACCAATATTATTTTCATGATTGAATGTAGTCGTCCTATTCTTTTACTGGTTTATGTGAAGACTTCATTGTTTTGCTTTTCAGAAGCTGCAGCTTATGCCAATGATGAAAATGAGGTCGATTCTCTCTTATACGTACTTCTTCCTTTCAAATAAGTTACCGGGGTTCTGATGTAGCTTTTTCAGTCTCTAGATGCGAAGGCACAGAAAGCTTTGGAATGTCCATGCATAGCTGACTTGAGAAGTGGCCCATGTGGAAACCAATTCTCTGAAGCTTTTGCATGCTTCTTGAAAAGCACTGCTGAAGAAAAGGTATTCATAATTTACTTCTTCATGGAAAGTTGACGACTTGTTCAATCTATGCTGTTGAGTCCTATATTAATCCCTACCTGCTGTAGTGCTATTGCCTTTCTTTTCTTGTAGTCTCTCGGGTGACAATTGGCATAATTGCTTTGATTTGAAGGTGACAGGAAAACTAGGAATGCTTGTACACTTTTTGCTCTCTTCATGCTCCTCGCGACATTCAGTATTTTGTTTGACCTTGTTCTAAAGTTTTAGTGGCCTGGCACTTATGGAAAATAGATTTGGTCTCTGTGGGTCAGGACTTATATTTCTGGGCTTTTGACGAGTATAATAGTTAGCAAGAAAGCTTTTATAGTTGTTCAGTTATTGATTATTAGTCTGTCAATGAGAACGTTTTAGTTAAGTGTAGCTCTCTATTAGAGTGCATACTGCAAACTTTGAACCATTGCTAACAAAGAAAAACCTGCTCTATTTGTAAGGGCTCGGATTGTGTCCATCCTTTCGTTGCCCTGCAGAATTGTATCAAAGCCAATCCCGGCGCATTCTCTAAAGATGTTTTAGAAGGTGACAATGACGATGTCAAGAAAGAGGAAGAGCCGAAGCAAGATTACCAAATCATCCCTCCCACATGGTCCAAAGAATCGCACAATGCGAAGTCCAAGCTTTAATACCATTTCACTTAGCCTCCCCTCTCGCTTGCACAAGGACATGTAGCAGCTAGAAAAATTGTTAGTCATTTCATACCAGTTATTTAGGTATCGTTGGAATATTCCTTACAATGCAATAGCCAATGATCCTCTCATTATGATTGCCTTAGTGAGCTTTAATGCTTGAACTTCCATTTTCAATACTCTGTTTCCATCCAACTTTCGGGCAGTTGTTATCACCTTGCTGGATATGCGAAAGAATGCCTGCGTTTATTAGCTAATAAATATATCGGAAACTCGCTTAGTATGTTTTAAATAATGACCGAAGCAAATGTAACTTATGTGTAGTGTAGAGTGCTTGAAATAGTGTCATACCATTGCCAACATTCATTAAACAGACATTAATTGGCTTCGAGCTTTTAAAAAGCAAAAAGGACGGAGGAGACAGCTCAGATAGCTCAAATGATATCACTGAAGAAGGGTTTCGGTAAAAACTGTAAGGCCTATGCTGTGGGGCATGTGTGTGTCTTACCCTCAATAATTGGCCCTTTGGTAATCAAAAGCTGTGTCATGGATCGTTGGGTACTATTGTCAGTGTCAGTGGATCTGCTTATCATATGCTTGTGTTTGTACTGTTGTGTTTTCCTAGCTTATATAAGGCCCCTTGTATCATGTAACGAGGTAGATCGAGCCTCTCTCTAATATCAGTGTCAAGTTGCCCCATGATGAGTTTTTAATTTCTCCTCTCTTCTCATCCAAGCATGGTTCCTAGGTTTTAGAATTATCTTGTTAATTTGGTAGTATGATGTGGTTCAGTATGCTCTTCACTTGCCACTCTGGTGGAGCTTGTGAAATAGAAATTTCTGACACCTTGAGGGTTGTTCTTCAAGATTGAGCTTCGAAGCTAAAAAGCAGTCCCCTGAATTGGGAAAGAGAGCCTAGTATTAGGGATATCACACTTGCTTCAGGTTCAGGCTTGTTTTCGCTTACTTTTTGGTATCAACTATTCTTATCCAAAAAAGTGATTCTTATTAAAATGACTTTTTCTGATTCTGTTCTCTGGATGAGTTTTATAGAATCCAAACGTATTTGGTGACTACATAAAATTTATGTTCCTAGGACAGAAATTTTTTTAGTAACTGCACATAATTTCTGTTTCCGAGAATAGCTTATCTTCCCAATTTTTGTCATTTAAATCAAATAATTACGTAGTTACTTTATGAAATTTCATCCAACATTTTGAATTAACCGAAGATTAATTCATGTAAGTTCTCTTATATAATATATTGTATATTGAAGTGTAAAAATAAATATCAAGTATCATCACGAGTCATTTTCGTTATTTATTGTAGGGTTTCATTCCAATCTTTTGAGCGAGCGGACAACTGACATGAGTGACAATTCATTTCTACAAAAAAAATGCACTGCATTGCCTTGTATTGGTATGCATTTTTTGTTCTTAGAAATCAAATCTCAGACTTACCAAAACTTAAGAACAAGAGCTTGCCAAGTGATCACATCGGTTATTTTCTTCTTTTTTCAAAATTTTCTAAAACTAGACTACATCTAAAATACATAAATTTAGGCAAATCACAATCAATAAAATCAAGTGCGTAATCAAGAAATCATGACATTGATAAATCGCATCATAAAACCCTAACAAAGCTATAAGGCTACGTTTGACAGTCATGATATAAGTCAGGGTAGGATAAAACTTATCATATCCTGTGTTTGGTTCCTACTCATGATAGGATATAGCAGGATATAAGGGGATATAGACTGGATATAATTATCCTAGGAGGAGATGGGATAAAGGTGTATAGGGTTTATCTTGTTTACGATATAAAAACTATTTTTCTAAATAACAAACTTCTTACATAATAAAATTAAAATAGTAATTGTTTTTAAATAAATTTGAATTCTAATGTTTGAAAGAAAAATAAAAATAAAAAATAATTTTCATTTTTATTTTTTTATAAATCATATTTATAATTTGATTTCTTTTTTCTTTATAATATATAGTACACACACTTAGTATATATATCATTACATATTTTAAGTATAATAGTATAGTTTCTTATTTAATGAAAAATTTTATTAAGAAATGATGGAAGGAAGTCAAAATAATGATAAAAAGAGATTTATAATTAAAAATAAGTAAAAAATGAAGCAGAAGAAAATAGATTTTAAATAAATATATTCAAACTTGAAAATAATTTTTCTAATTTACGAATACAATGAGTAATGAAATTTCTAAAAAAATAGCATCTCCATCTCTGACTTCTCTATCTCTAATTCATGTGAAAGATTTATGATTGATTTATAGCTTTTTAATTTATTATAAAACTTTATGAAAATAAGAAAATAGTTGAAATTTACTCTCCTTTTTAGCTTTCTAGTTCACATCAAAAGTCTAAGAAAAACAGAAATATAGTCAAACCTCATTCTCTTCCATAACAATGTGTTTCATGTTGAGGTTTAATGAATGTCGCGAGAAAAACAAAACTTTTTAGCAAAAGTTGAATGTCTATATTTTCTTTCTTTTGCTAAATTCAGCAGTGACTTACAAGAGATTCTTATAATTTTCGCTTGTGCTTTCTCAAATTCATTTTATATCGATATATCGTATATACCAAACAATGAATATGATATGATATAAACATATTCGGCTCTATTACTGTTGTTCACCAAATACATGATAAGATATGGTAAAATCCATGGATTTTATATCCTATCCAATCTTATCTTGACTAAAAATTCGGGCGACCAAACGCAGCCTAAGGGCTCAGAGAAATGTGGTTCAAGTTTAATTTCAAATGTACTTATGATTTTCCTAAAAAAAAAAACAAAATATATGAAATCTAGGAAATTTAGGCTCAAATTTATGAAAATGAGGCCAATCTAGGCTAATCTAAGTTTCTTCTATTTTTAGGGGTTTTTTGAAATTTTTATGTATCTCGGACTTGGAGTAAGGTAAGCTTGTCAAACTGGTGGATCAAGTTGAAAATAGTCTGACTGAATTTGACCCACTTATCTCATTTTGATTAATTTTTATGCAATACAAATATAACGACCCATCCCTCACCCAACCCATATTGCAAAACAATTTTCTTATTATACCCAACCTAGGAAAAATTGTTATATACATATAGATATCTATTAAAATATATTGGTAGAACACTTTTACGCAATACAAATATGGTTGACATTTCTCCTTACCAAATATATATATATATATATATATATATATATATATATATATATATGGTTGAAATTTTTATATTAAAATATATTGGTAGAACACTTTTATGCAACTCATTGATTACAACATTATCAAATATGGGTTAAAATATGTGTTTTAGACCTATTTTGTCACCTCCAAGGAAGAGCAAGCATGGAGAGCAATCATCATGCAAGAGGTTCCCATCGAAATCCGTGTGCCGATAACAAATGTTATCGCCTCAAACATCATACTCGGCATAATAGTTGTGGGTTGTGGCTGATCCTCGGCGCCGTAAAATGTAACGAATCTATGAGGATGGCAAAGAGATGATTGTAGTCATTAGAAAAGCGCCATAATGTATGTGGCTCTTTATGATGCCTGCAGGGTTGGGCCACATAAAGGTAAATCAAGATGATTATCTAAACTTTAGTGCCTAGTCTAAATTAATGGATGAGGTTTTATTTTTCTTCTAGGGTTTTGCCTCTATCACTCCGATACCTTCCATGGCCAGCTGGTGACTTCAGCCCGGTAGTTATCACCAGGTCAAGTCTTGCTATGACCTTGTGCTTCCCTCACTCGGTTCCATCGACAACGCTTCAGGCAGGACAAATCTATCAACGGTATTGCCATCTGGTAGCATCTCTTCTTGGTTACATCAGTTGAAACCTTGTAACTCGTGTGAATATCAAGGGACACTTAGCAGAAATCTCTGTTCTAGGATATTCATGCGCTGAATATCTCAAAGCGATGGGTATTTTTGTTCGGTCTGAGAAGGTACTGACGATTTGGGCAGTGCCTTATATGATTTTGCGTCTTTAATAATGCTTCCCAAAGACAAAAATGCTCGAGTAAAAAGGATGAGACCTCCAAATTATGCAGTTTATATTCTTCTTGCAGCAATTCTTATCATAATCTTTGACATCCATTCATGTAAATAGTCATCGGGACACAACTTGTGAAGCATGGTTCATAATACACAACTTTTTTATTCCTCCCTGATTAGCTTGGCATTGTGCAAGTGTTGTATCTAGCAATATCACTTATAAAGGGGTGAATATGTGATTTTGAATAATTTTGAAACTTAATGCGAAATTCAAACAATTTCAAAACACAAATTGAATAGAATCAGTAAAATGGCGTGCATATGAACTAAACATAGTAAGAAGAGTTTAGAGAAAGAGAGAAATGCACGCAATGTTTGTAGTGGTTTGACTTAGCAAACTTACGTCCACTCTTTCACAATGACGATTGATTGGTTGGATTTCACTATATAAATCAATGGATGTTACAAGAGATGTCACTCTCGATCACTATTATAGAACCTCCCAAAGATAGGATGTTTAGCTCTCGAGAACAAGTACGTATACCTAAACAACTCAAGCACTTTGAAACTGTATGTTCTGATCTCTCTCTACTAGTCACCATGGGTCTTCCTTTTATACTCGTTCACATCCAAACTAGCAATTGGTTAGGTCTTCAAAGGAATGCTCTTCAATCAATGATTGGACTGTTGGAGCTGGCGAATACTTCGGGGACCCTTGTTTCTCACACCGGGTATGCCCACGTGAATTTAGAGAAACTAAAGTGTTATTCGACGACATGTGACCCCTGCGCACGGGATGCGAGGGTTCGGGGGTAGCGCCTCAGACACGGGTGTTCCGCTGCCAGGTCAGCGGGTGGGGCTTCCGTTGCCCGGTGAGCGAGCAACTGCCCCGGTCGCCGATGATCAGGCGGGGGTTCTGGGGAAGCGCCTCCGAAACAGAAACGGGTGTGGGCTTTTATTTAAATTAACCCGTATGTTGTGGGCTTAATAGATGCTTCGTATAGGTTTAGGTTTTGGGCCTATTTAGGACATATATATTTTGCTCGTTTTTGATGATCATTGTAACGAATTGAGTGGCTGTAAATCAACAATCATAATAAAATCTTTTTGCAGGACGTAGCCCTATTCTAAGGTGAACTTGGGTAATCTCATGCGTCATTCAATTTTTCTTGATTCTTTGTATAATCATCTTTGATTCGGTTGCGATAAATCCCATCATGGACGCCACCAATCATGATTGAACGAGACTGTGCCTGGGAAAATATGATAACCGTCCATAAGTAGAGTTAATTCAAATAACTAGTAAACCTTATTCCTGGAAGGTAATATCCAATCGTAGATATTCTCCTGATCTGATCTAAAATAATCTTGTCAATCAAAGATTACATACTCACATACACATTATTGCCAATATCGAAAACTCGTCAAATGTGGGTCTCCAAAATCTTTCCGAAAGTATTGCAGAATCTGAACATTCCTCAGATGTAGTCTTCAGAAGTAAAGACACTTTGAATCTGATCAGACTTGAATAATGACTCTCAGCTCCAGTAAAATCCTTGCTTAAGCATCAATAGATCTTCAGAAGAGCAAATCTTCAGAGCTAGTAACATCCTCTATCTAAATTGACTTCAAAAGCAAGTATATGACAACTATCACTCGAGTCTGAACGTCAGGTTTGGAACAATAAAAGCTTTCATTCACATGTTCACCCTGCAGTAAAATATTCATAAGCATTAAACAGATTCTTATCAAGAGAAGGATAGTTTTTTCTGAATCAAAATATTCAGAAGAAAAGTTTAGAAGAAAAGTTTTCTCAATAGCAAGTAGTTATAGGGAAGTTTTTGTGTCGGTGGTACGATAGCAGGTTATGTTAATTTTTTTGGGACATATCCCAAGTTTTTATTTGCTAATGCAATTTGGATTTTACTTCGAATCATGCTTATCGGGCACGGTGCACTAAAATTTTCTATTTTTCCTGGCTGTTCATTGACTGTTCATTGAGCTGCATTGAGGTAGTTTCGACTTCATATCGTCCCGACCTGTTATCATTTAGTACTGAACATTGTAGATGTAGTCATACGGGCAGTAACTAGTAAGGCATCCATTAGATGTCGTTCGATGCCACAAATCTTCTTTTCTTCCCTTTTCTTGTCGCCCTCGATTTTAAGTTTACATTAAGGTCTAGGTAATAATGCTGTTATAGCAATACTATGTCTTCAGCTCACAAGGTGTTTCCTTGAGTTAAGACACTACAGCGTATGCAAGGAATCTTTAGTTTAATGTGATGGTCTGCGGTAATTAACTGGTGAGATTATGCCTGTCGGGCACTCGACCATTGGCAAGCCTACTAATTTTTCAAGGGTTTCCTTCAGTAATTTTCGGGTAATTTCCCAAGACAACTACATAAAATCTGAGACATGGAAGATGTCAAATCTAAGTGCTAAATTACCGTATAGAATGACATGCAGCAGAATTTCAGTTCTGAAAGGTTGAGTGAAAATGAATGATACGCCAACATCACGTTGCTGAGAAATTTCGGGGATATAAACGATCAGATATGATATGTGGTTGAACTGTTGCACAAAATTATAAACCAAAGGTTGCTATTGCAAGATTACATTCCATATTCGAACACACGATAAACAGGCTCGGGAAATTCTTGAATCACTGATCGAAGTGGGAATACTACACTTCGGAACGTACATTATTTTCACATATCAAATGCATCGATTGCGGGCTTGAGAGATAGTTCTCCTCCTCCTTGTTAAGAAGAGAGTATTTCTCTTCTACTTTCTTTGATTCTTAGTGAAAGAAACTAACTGCCAAAGGCGCATTTACATCAAATTGAAAAACAAGTAACTGCCTTTGGTAGTAACATTTGCAGTTCATGGGCTGGGTTAGCCTAACATGAGCGGCCCACTCATAAAATCCATCAGTCGAAACAAGGGTCGAAGTTTGTGGGAATAATACGTAACTTTTTAGAGTTTGCAGTTTATCCTGGGGACGGTGCTAAATTTCACTTTATCCTGTGACGTGTAATAGTTTAGAGGGGTTTGGAGCTATTAATTTGAAATTGTTTCATATGATATTATATTCCACATTACTTTATTCATGGGAATTGAGTATCGTATTTATGATACTAGCGTCCCTACCTTCTCAATCTCTTTACCAGCAGGGCCGCATGCCTATTTAAAGAGACACCGAATGAGTTGATTTAGAAAATGAAATGCATAACTCATGCTAAATGACAAAGACATAATCCCTAGAGGATATTTAAAAATCCTAGCAAGTATAAATCACCCGTAGATAAAGCCCGAAGGACATGACCATGATTTAAAGAAAGATGAAACAGTGGAGATTGAAGGTCCGTGTTGCTCTTACTCTCTGCGTTAAATCCCTTTTTTGGTGTCTTAAAATTTGACTACTACCTGAAATACACCCCTCTGCCGAGTTTTTCTTTGAGAGGAATAGTTTTTTTGCCCCCCTTTTGAGCAGGTTCAAGGTCAATTACGATATGCGTAGCAACGAGAACTTCTCCGGCAGTTCCCTTTCCGGCGACGTCGGTGATTGGCAGTTCAACAGGTGCCGTCGGAGTAGGTACAGGAGGGATTGGATTCTCAGTAGTGGGTAAGACATTAGTATCATTGAACTTGTTGGACATCTCCGCCAGCATGACTGTTATCCGTGCTAATTTTTTTCTTTTTTTTTCAAAAATAGAAGGAACCATGCTGTTGGAGCTTTTCTCCTGTCGTTTGAGCGTTTGCAATGAGTTTGAGAGGGAAAAAATTCCGGTGGTGCACCTATCTCATGCATCAAATGATCATAAAGAAGACAAACGCAAATATAATCTACGAAGCCCTAAAGCCTTAATATGAACTTTGAAAGCGTTTCCGACAGCATGCTTTGTCGAGGGATCTGCAACAATGCTCACCCTTTTGACAGATCTATGATAAGGTACAATTCCTTTTCTGTCCAGCACTGATTTGTTTCTAAGGAATTGCTCATTACCTAGGGATTCCTTTTTCTTCACATGGCACCTTAAATTGCTCAGATGCTCGCGTCCACGGCATGCTTTTAAAGCCTGAACGCTGTTATATAGTAGATTCTCAGCCTCTTTGACATATCGTCTGAAGCAAACTAACCCTTCTGACGTTTGAGATATCAGATAGACATGACCATAACACGCAACAATCGTCTATGAATGTGGTAAAATGAGAAGCCCCCGTTCTTGCCTTATGTTCATTGGAATAGAAGCTCTTTTGGCTTTCCCGAATGGTTTTCTAGTTGACTTCCCTATCAGACATTTTTTATTTGGGGTAGGAAATTAGACAATGTTCACAAGTGGGCAAGACAGACTTCAGCTAGTTGACTTTATAAGCCTTCTCCAGCTAACCTGGCCATCCTTACTTGCCCTATATGGCCTAATCTAGCATGCCATTGAATAGAATTACTAGAAACATCATCACTAGAAGTCAATAATGGAAAAAAAAAAACGTCATTATTATAACTAGAATAAGCCACATCTAAAATAATAAAACCATTCGAAATAAAACCAGGTCCATAAGGAACAGTACATAAATAAAATTGAACATTTTCAGATTCAAAAACATACTTAAACGCTAAGCTAAGCATGATTATCATTGACAACAGATTTCATCAACCTTCAGGAGCAAATAAAGCATCACGAAGAAATAGAGTGCGTCCACCTCGCAATTCCAGCTTGGAAGTACCAATTCCTAGCACTTCAACTCTGATTCCATTCGACCAAAAAAAAAAAAAAAAACACTGGTTCCATTTCCCATGAGAAATCTTTTGCCTCAGGACAGAATTTGACGATGTTCCACGAACCCGAATTGGTCTCTTGCAATTTCAGCTTGTAAGTATCAATTCCTAGCACTTCAAGTTCAAGATGACGCGAGAGATCAAGAGATGTTTTTAATGTTACTGTTATGCGTCTTATTCATGAACATGTCATCCAGGTTGCTGGAAGGAATCGGAGCACAGCTTGAATCTGCTGTCAGTCAGGTTTTGTCTAGCAGCGTTAAGCTCACGGATCACAGAAGGCATCACCCTAAGTTATTGTTTAATGGGGTGACCCTCTTTCACTGTGTAGCTATCAAAACTCATGGTTAACTAGCGAAGCTTAGTTGCTGTATTTTGATTTGAGAGACTCCCGCATGCCTTTAACGGTGTGATTCTCCTCAAATTGGCCAATCAAGTCATTGCACATACTGCTTAATGGTGATGCGTGCACAGCGATCTTTCTTGCGCAAATTTTGGTAGGCTTCAAGATCACGGCGATGTTGAGGAGCGTCGCCTTCTCCAGGCTCATCTATGGATTGATCAAGGGTTTCCGGCACCTCTTGTGGATCGAAGGAAGAGACATTGAATCTTTTGGCGCCAGATATCACAGTTCTCGCCATCCCATTTCTCACCCTTGTTCAAATCAGCAACAATGTTCTTTGCAGCCATGGAAATTTGACTACATTCAAGAAACGCACACGCGATAATGATTATCAGCACATATTACTATTTCGCAGCATTACACGTCATACCAATATCATTTTCATGATTGAATGTAGTCGTCCCGTTCTTTTACTGGTTTACGTGAAGACTTCAATGGTCTGCTTTTCAGAAGCTGCGGCTCGCCGGCTGCAGCATATGCTGACGACGAAAAAGAGGTTGATTCTCTCTTACATGTACTTGAGAAATGGCCCATGTGGAAACCAGTTTTCGGAAGCTTTGTTGTGCTTCTTGGAAAGCACCTCCGAAGAAAAGGTATTCACAGTTTACTTCTTCATGGAAAGTCGACGGCTTGTTTCAATCTATGCTGTTGAGTCCTATATTGGTCCGTATCTGCGGTAGAGCTATAGCCTTTCTTTTCTCGTAGTCTCTTGAGTGAAGACTGGCATAATTGCTATGATTTGAAAGTGAAAGGAAAACAAGGAATGCTTGTACACTTCTTGCTCTCTTTGTGCTATCTTGGCGGCATTTAGTGCCGGCCGGCCAAACCGACTAAATTAGTACAATTGTAAAAGGCTTAAGATTTATTTTTTTTTAAAAAAGAGTTTAATACTAAATTGATATAATCACAATAGATTTATGATTTTTTTGGTAGTTTTCTTGACTGTTGACAACTATAGAAATTTTGAGTCTCGGCTTATAATTGCTCAATCAAAGTGAACATACCAGGACATATCAACAATTTCACATAACCAAGTTCGCTGATTGCCCTTAATAGAGTCCTCCAGTTGGCACCCTCAAAATCTTTTTAGAAGAGGAGTAGAAAAGTCCATTTTGGCATTTCTAGTTCAACCAATTTTGGAGAGATTGGGGACTCCTCTAGCGAGACAACAAAAGTCAACATTAAATTCTTCATTAACACTAGAAATTCATTCATTTGGAATGCTAATGGCAAGTGAAAACTACTAGGACGTCCGCTCAAAGGAGATTTTGTAGCATAGTACATGCATTGATAGAAACTAGGACCAAACGCACGCGAACACCATCACTATATGTAGCAAATCTGAGCAGACGTCAAACCAGCAGAGTTCAAACGAATGAAAGAACCATACATGTCTGTTTTCCGGAGAATCGTTATACTTGCAATTTGGCTCCTTCGCGTCCTCAACATTGTAGGGCGCGCTCTCGACGCAAGATAAGCTATGTTCTCCGAGATTTCTAGTGCAAAGGCAGGTAACGGCTATAGTTTTTATAGCCAGTTGACGAGCTCCAAGGATGGTTGCTACGGCTACGCAGCTTGTAATGGAGAGCTTTCTTATCGTGACCGTGTCTCATGCGCAGCCATCGCTGAAGACCGGGTAGTCGATTCATGCCAGCAGAAACACCGGGGCTAAGTTGCAGGACCGAGGATTGCAGAATTCGATACGAGACTTATCCAGTTCCATTGAATGGATTTCAGTTTATCGCCATGTGATCGAGAGAATTATGGTGGGGGTGGAGTCCTCTACCCGAACAAGGAAGGTTGGTGATTGTGGACAGGAGCGTGCCTCGAACATAATAAGTTTCGGTTTGTTTTGAAAAATGAATCATCCGAAAAATAATTTTTCAAAAATGATCTCTTATATTGCTAGAAAAAATTAGTCAATCAAAATTTTTTTTATTATTCAACGACAAAATTATGTTTAAACATTTCATGGATGTAAAGTTATTTTTATTCTCTTATTTTTGTAAGCGATACAAATGATAATTTTTAATAAAATATTTTTCAAGTACTTCATTTTTTGCGAAAGAAACAAAGCCTAAGGGTATTTACACAAAAAAAAAAAACAAAGCCTAATGGTATTTACACAAAAAAAAAAGCCTAAGAGTGTGTTTATTTCGCAAAAAATTCATGATTTGAAAAAAAATTCCTAAAAGTGATTGCATGTATTGCTTATAAAAATGTATTAACCGAAAATATTTTTATCTTTTAGGAAAATGTTTAGATATAAATTTCTATCGATAATTGAAAAAAATTGATCAATTAATTATCTCAAGTAATACAAGTGATCATTTTTTGAAAAAAATTCTCAATAATTTATTTTCGTGAAATAAATGGATCCTTACTTTAACAATCGGTATATGAAATTAATATACAAAGTGATGTGACAGACTCACAGTGCATAATTAAGCAAGTAAGCCAACTTCAATACCTGAAAGTAGTTTCCCACGTGATTTAGTATACCAATTTGGTTACCCAAATCAAGTAAACGTGGCATTACTCCTCCATAAACCAGTGCTTAGTTTCAGGCACAAGTACCTCTCAAATGTCAATATTTATGTGCGTGACTCACTTTAGTGTCAATATATATTTTTTGGAATCACTTAAATGCCAAATTGGAGAAAAACCGATTACTTTAGTGTCAACGGTGAGAGATTCTGGCGACCTCACTGGGTTTGGTACTTAATACTTTTTTAAAAAAATTAACACTTAAATGATCTAAAAAACGATAACTTTAGTGTCAACTCGGCGAAAAAAAATAATTACTTTAGTGTCAACGGTAAGAAATTCCGGTGACCTCATCGAAGTTGGCACTTAAATATTCGTTTTGCAAAAAATTAGCACTTAAAGGATCCAAAAAAAAAAAAATACTAACACTAAAGTAAGCACGGTACATAAATATTGGCGCTTCAGGTGTATTTTTGCCTTAGTTTCGTGATGCAGATGTGAATAATATACAAAACCAACTCCGCAATAGTTCTGCCGCAGTTCAGAAGACAATTCATTCGTTAAAAGGATAATCCTTGTACCTCATTCTGCAATCCTTAAACTGCAACAGGGCCCCGGTGTTCAACGAACATTTTCCCTATATCTGGAATCTGGCATAAAGCAAGCAATGGAAGCAATCATCATGCGAGAGATTCCCGTCGCAAGCTGTGGGCTGGTAACAAATGTTATTGCCCCAGGCATCATACTCGGGATAATAGTCGTGGCTGCTCCCCGTCATATAACAAATCTATGAGGACGACGAAGAGATGATCGGTGTAAGGTCCCCATCCATCAATTTGATTCCATTATACATGCAAATACGCTTCTGTTCCATTGGGGCAGCCTTTGACATTGTTGCAGATAAACGAAATTCCAGTAGGTTTGGGCTATATATAGATAAGTGGATGGGGTTTTAGTTTTCTTCTAGGGTTTTGCCTCTATCGCTCTGGACCTCTGGTACCCTCTCATGGCCAGTTGTTGACTTTAGTCTAGTAGTCATCACCAGGTCAAGACTTCTTTCCAAGTTTTCTCAGACCATGAAGGCAGGACAAATTTATCAAGGGCGACTTCTTTCCTTGTTTGCTCAGACCATCAAAAGTCTTCTTCCTAGGCAGGACAAATCTATCAAGGGCGACTTCTTTCCTAGTTTGCTCAGAACATCAGAAGTCTTTTTAGACAGGACAAATCTATCCAGGGTATTGCCATCTGGTAGCATCTCTCCTTGGTCACACAATCTGAAAACCTTGTGTCTGGCGTGAATATCAAGGGACATTTTGCAGAATTCTTTGGCGTATAATGTTTTTTTGTTCAGTTTGAGAAGCTCTTTGACAATTTTGGCTGTGCCCTAAATGATTTTGAATCTTTAATAATGCTTCTAAAAAACAAAAATAAAAGGATAAAAATCACAAATATGTCGGTTTTTTTTTCTTATCGCACTCTTGACATCCATTAATCCAAATAATCATCAGGACACAACTTTTTAATCATGCTACACACCACACAGCTTTTGATTCCACCCTGTTTAGCTTGGCTTTTCCGCAAGCAATTCTACGGAAGGCTTTGCGGAGGCGGTACGATTGCAGGTTATGTTAATGTTTTTTCGGACATATTCCTTTTCTCTTTGCCCTTGGTTTTGGCTTTATATTGGTTTAATACGGGCGACAACTGATAAGACATCCTTTGTATCTTGTTCGATGCAAGAAATTTCTTCCTTTTCTCTTGGCCCTCGGTTTTGACTTCATATTGGTTTAATATGGGCGATAACAGAAAAGGCATTCATTAGATCTTGTTAAGTGCACTGAATGGTCCATCCTTTTCTCTTTGCCCTTGGTTTTGACTTTGTATTGGTTTAATTTAGTATACGGTGTAGGTGATATTTATGCTGTTATGCAATACTTTGTCCTAAGCTCACAAGGTGCATGCAATCTTTAGTTTAACATGATGGTCCGCAGTAATTTAACCAAGAGGGGGACTTGACTGGTCAGATTATGCATGTCGGGCACATGACCATTGGCAAGGTTACTGATTTTTCAGGGGGTTCACTCTAGTAATTTTCAGGTGATTTAATGTAGAAATCCCGTCTATAAAATCTAGAAAGAACCAAGATAGTGACATAACCGTTGCGCAAACTAAAAATTAACGATTATATTAAGGGTCGAAGTTTGTGGGAATAATCAAAGTTTTCTCTTTATTGTGTTTATTCTGCGAAGTTGCTAGTTTCAGGAGAGTAACTTGCGACTTTTGAAAGTTTTGGGGTTATCGTGCAATGTCCAAAAGAATTTGATGAAGAGATATTTGGTCCCGAAGTACCATATCTCAATGCAATTAGAGCTTTGACGTACTTCGCACAATGTATGAGAAGATATCGCTTTTGTGATAAATTTGTTGGCAAGTTTTAGTTCTGAGCCAACTCGGAGACATTGGAATGGAATTAAACATATTTTTCGTTATCTTTGAAGAATCATAGATTTGGGATTATTTTATTCAGAGTATTCCACTACCTCTGGTTTAGTTATATATGCTGATACTGGATATAGATCCGATCCACATAAGGCTCGCTCTCAAACCGATTATATATTTTGTTATAACAGCATCGCCATTTCTTAGTGTTCTACGAAGTAGTTGCTAGTAGCTACATCTTTTAACCGCTTTAAGACTATTGCTTTATATGAAGCTAGAAGAGAGTGTGTTTGTTTAATATCCGTTATAACGCATATTCACAATTCTTGTTGTTTAACACCGGTTACAAATTCTCCCACTATAATTTATGAAGATAATGTTACTTGTGTTGCACAAGTGAGGGAATGATACATCAAAGGAGATAGGACCAAACACATCTTACCGAAATTTTTCTATACTCTCGAACTCTAAGAAAATCGACAAATCGATGTTAAACAAATTCAATCCATAAATAACCTTGCAGATCTTTTTACCAAATCATTGCCAACGTCAGTTTTTGATAAATTAGTATATGACATTGGTATGCAGTGACTTCACAAGATGCAAGATTAAATAGCCCCAGCAGTGGCTATATGGCTTAATTGAAGTGAAGATATTATGAATTATGCATTGCACTCATTAAACTTCTGACCGATTTTTCCCACAGGGTTTTTTCGGCTTAAGGTTTTTAACGAGTCAATTAATGCATCCATAAAAGGGAGAGACCTTAATATTTGTGCTCTGTACCCTTTTTCCCTTTTGTCCGATTTTTGTCCCATTGGATTTTCCTGGCTTAAGGTTTTTAATGAGATAGTATCATTCAATGCACATTCATAATATTATCGAGACAATGAATATTCAAGGGAGAGTGTTATGAAATACATGAATGAATATTCATTATTTTCATGTATCTATTATGGTACATTTGTATCTTACATTATATGTACATCTCCTTATCCAATGTATGTTCATCTCTCTATCCAAGTATGTATTAATGATAAGGGGTTAATTCCCTAAAAAAGCACCAATTTTAGGTCTAGTGATGATTCTGGCCCGAACTTCTTTTTGTCTTATAAAAAAGCATTAACTCGAGTCTCAAATCTGGCTCCCTTTAATTTGGAATAATTAGTTGTCCAACATGGTAATTTCATGTCATAAATAAATCAACGTGGCTTATTGACATGGATTCAAGATACTATTCATCGTCTTGTTGGCACGAAATATGATATTTTTCATCCTTTTCGGAGAGAGGATAGGGCTGGGGTTATTAAAAAAAGAAGCTTTAGTTGTGAGTTTGGCGAATCTCGTCCACCGTTCTCTCCATTAATGGTTATATACAACTTCGGATTCTAATTACACAGCTGATGATTGCGGATGAAGTGAAGAAAACGATGAATATGTTAACCATCTTTCTTCAAGTTGTGTCAAAGATGAAACAGATGAATAATTTCAAATTTCATGCTAAGAAAAAGATATCTTAAATCCACATCAGCAAGCCACGTGGATTTATTGATGACGTGAAACTGCCGCGTTTGACAATTAGTGGTTCCAAATTAAGGAGTCCGAATTTAGGACTCGAGTTAAAATTTGTGTTTTTTCATGGGATAAAAAAAAGTTTGGGTCAGAATCGTCATTGGACATAAAGTTGGTGTTTTTTTATGAAATAAAAAAAAGTTCAAGTCAAAATCGTCATTATTGCTAAAGTTGGTGATTTTTTAGGGAATTAGCCCTAATGATAAGTGCATCATTGTTCTTTTATAAATAGGAGCTTAGTTTTGGCAATTTTTAAAGTTGAAATAAGAGATTTCTCTTCTGACTTTCTCTACCTAATCTCTCTCTATTCTCTTTATTAAATACTTACAATGCAATATTTTACAACATGTGTGTATATTTGTACTCTAAACTATTGTGATTGACGGTGGCGTTAGTAGATAGAGAGATTAAATCTCCACCGTTAGATGAGGGGAGATGTACAGTTGTGGTTGATAGTTAAAGATTAAATCTTTACCGTTAGATTAGGCGACACGTATGGCTATGAGTAGAGCTGCTCAAGTATACAAAGGGTCACCTCTTCCTCATTTGTATTATCCCAACCATTGAATAATAGAGGTATTCACCCTCAAACACAAACCCTCTTTAGAACAGCCAATACCTAGAAATCAATAGAAGCCATATGTATCAAATTAGATCGGTGGCATCTAGAAATTCATTTTATAATATAAGGGATGAGATTTTTCTCTATAATCAAGTCACGATGTACTTTTATGTCGACTATATGAATAGAGTGCAACACATGCTAAGCGTTCATGATGAGATGGCCCTCGTGGTTATGTAGCATCTTCAAGTCCGCTGCCACTGGATTATGAGGTACTTCGATGGCGGTTCTTGGGCAATCAAGAGCTGCTCGGGCTTGTAGATCTGCATCATAGGAGTCACTGTCTTTGTGGCAGTTTGTGTTTTTTGTCAATCCCTGTGAAATTGGACTAGTCAGGTGTCATCCCAAGTATGTTTTTGAATCTAACTGCATGTGACATGTATTTAGATTCAAGGATGTTCCTAATTAAAGAAATAACATTTTGAATGCATAAAATCCAATGAAAATTAATTATTTAATTATCTCCGATCAGAATAGATCCGAGAAGAAGTGATCAATAGCTACATATTCTATGCTATTCGACTAATTAAAAGTCCCAAGAAACAATCAAGAAATCAAAAGGAGACTGTGGAAGAACGCTTAACGTCCATTCCGCCGTCACTCTCCGTTCGTTCTCCTCATCCCGCAACATTATTGGTGATAAATCCACGGGAAAGTGCTCCATCCTCTCCGCAATACCCACCATAAAACTCAGCATCAAACCCAAAAAATGTAAATGAAAAATGGGAACCTCATCCCAGCTTTCGTGTTTCATCTCTCCAAGAATGAATCATGGGATGTTTCTTTTTACTCCTTTTATTTTTTGGAAATTTATTATACAATAGTGTTTGGGTAACTCTTGTATTAACAATTTGTTTTCAGCATTGCTATCAAATGGTGTTTGGGTAGCTCTTACTTTAACAATTTGTTTTTAGTAAACCTCAAACTGTCGCAAGATGATAAAGTGGGTGGAAGCCGAATTCAAGGAGAGCATGGTCCAGGCATTTTCGAGATGGGAAGAAGCAAAGCAGAGATGAGGGATGGCCGGCGAGGGTTGCCACTGTTGTCGACAATACCTGTCATTGTTGGTGAAGATGGGCTATAGCAGCTAGGGCTGTGTAAGCCCCGCCGCTGCAACCTTTATGTTTTTCCTTTTTTTTTTCTTTTAATTTTTAGCTTATTTTAAATTTT
Source organism: Rhodomyrtus tomentosa (assembly GCA_028455895.1). Lineage (NCBI taxonomy): Eukaryota > Viridiplantae > Streptophyta > Magnoliopsida > Myrtales > Myrtaceae > Rhodomyrtus > Rhodomyrtus tomentosa. The sequence goes on along the minus strand of JAPCWY010000011.1, from coordinate 6,437,109 downwards.
TGTTTTAATTTTTAAATTTTTATTGTTGATTGGGACCCTTTGGCGAGCCATATAGATATCACATAAGATTTTCAAGAATGCTCACAAGATTTGGCACTCAAGTAATCATCTTTTAAAAAAATTTGACCTTAAGTGATAAAAAAAATGGCATTAAAATGAGCGTCGTACACAAATTTTGACACTTTTAGTGTACTTCTTCCAAAAAATACACCTAACTAATCTACACACACAAAGTTATGGATGTCACGCTAAAATCATGCTGTGATCAGTTGTGATGTGTAGTTGATGTTATTTGGGTCACAAAGTATAATTTTGTCCCATTGCGCATACTAAAAATTAACAATTGTAATATGTGTGGAAGTTTGTAGGTATAATCTATAACTTTTCAGAGTTTTAACTGGAAGTTGATTATATAACAGTTTGTTTTTTAGCCACAAAAATGAATAATAATTAAGTGAAATTATTTTAGAATCCACACTTTTAAGAATTTGTAACTCACAATGTATTGTTATTCCGACACGTGTCTAAAGACTGTTATGCTAGGGAATTACTTTACGGTGATAAAGTTCAGGAGAGAAAATTTGTGACTTTGTGAAAGTTTGGGGTTTATTGTGCAAGGTGTGATAGTTTAGAGGGGTTTTGAGCAACTCACTTTAGAAGGGAAACGGGAAAAATATAGAACCAATTATGCACGTGTCTTTCACGTGACCTATTCCCGGCGGCTGACTACGGGTACGGCAATTCACCCTGAGCCCAAGCCCCCACTCCAGAAATCCTCCGCCTCCGCCTCCTCCTCCAGAAATTTCAATTTCGACAACTACAGAGAGGAATGGGGAGTGCGGCCCCACCCGCTCAGATCCCGACGAGCTTCGGCCACGAGCTCAGAGCCTGCCTGCGTTGCCGTCTCGTCAAGACCTACGATCAGGTCCTCTCTTCATCACTCTCTCCCTTGCTTTTCTGCCGATTTCGCGGTTCTGCGTGATGGATCTTTTGGCGAATGTTCGGCGTGATCTTTTCTTCGTTCATTATATCTGCGATCGTAGCATTCTTTTGGCATTCTGTAGTTCTGAGGTCGTTTTTTCACCCTGTGATCGCCGCGCGATTCGCAGTTTAGAGACTCGGGCTGCGAGAACTGCCCCTTCTTCAAGATGGACGAAGACCACGAGCGCATCGTCGAGTGCACCACTCCCAATTTCAACGGGTACGGTTTTGTTGGCTCGTCATTGCTTATAGCAGAAACTTACCATCCTTGCTTTAATTTGAGGTTTTCGTTACTTGGTCTATTTGCTAAGTTTGGTGGAATCCTCTTCTTCAGAATTTGGACATAAAAGTGATATTTCACGTGCCGAACAGTGCGTCTTTTCCATAGTTGTGTTTGTTGCTTAGATTTCGTGGAATAAGAAGTGACTTACAGGCTGTTTCTCACGCACCCTAGGCTTCTCTGCCTCTCCTCCGCTGCTCCTCCTCCGTCTCGTCCCTCGTCTACTGGAGTTCGTAAGCTAATTGCAAGTAGATAACGATTTTGGTGAGGGTGAGGAACGGAGAGGAAGATTTCAAATGTAGGTGGAGGATGGAGTCGATGAGTGTCTTTACTGTTGATGTTTTATGGAAACGGATGGCCTGGATGGTTATGTAGCTTGGCTTGTTCACACTACTTATGAATGCACTTCCTCATTTCTATGAAAGAGAGAAAGAAAGAAATGGGTCAGCTCCCGCTTAGGAGCAATGACCCGGGTAGCTCAGTTGGTCAGGGACGGGTTTTGTCTGGTATAGGGGGCGATTAACCCTTTATTTAGTCCAGCGTTACATGGAAAAAAAGAGAGCACTTCTAGCTTCCTTTTGGTTAAGGAGTAACCTTTCATTCCATAATCTGGCTTCAAACGTCACTCAACTTTAAAATAGGTTAATGAGGTTTTTGTTAATGCACCTCCGTTTGCATCTCCCTGCTAAACTGATGTCAACACCTTGGAATTCATTGTCGCAGGATAATCTCTGTCATGGATCCCAGTAGGAGCTGGGCTGCTCGGTGGCTAAGAATCGGTATGTTTTATTTTGTACTAACAGATGCTCCAAGTAATTTTGTTCTGCTAGTATTTAGAGTGGTGCACCTGCATATTTTATGCATGTTCCTGCACCTTTGTTTTGTTTTCTTATGTACTCTTACTAGAGGTTATATGGAGGATTGTGCACGAGATTGTCATATAAAAGTTATGTCAAACAAATTGGTTGACTCTTATGTATTACCTCTATAATTTGGTACGGACATGATGAATCGCTTCTTTGTATAATTGTGGGAATGCAACTGTTCTACTAGTGCTGGAGAAGATTTTTGTGATATTGCATTGGCAACTGGGATCATCTGGGAGAACTAATATAGTACCTGGTACTGAAATTTGTTTTCTTCTTGAGCATAGGTGGGTAAAATGTGTATTGTGAAGGATGAATTTGAAGATCTGATTTCTGGCCTTTGTGCTTAAAAAGATGATCACTTCATTTCTGGGAAGGGGTTTTGAGATCTTATGCATTTTAACTCTGTAGAGGGGAAAAGTTCACATGCACAATGAGACCTGCAATAATAGTTGCTACAAACTTTAGGAATGCCGTATTTTGAGAATTTGCGAGGTTGATTTTCTTTCTTTATAGTTTCGTAGAATATTGTTGTTTTTTCCCTCTCAATGTATTTGCCAGTGTAAAGATTCCGCAATTTGGTAATTGCCTCTTTGCTGAAATTCTCCCTTGAATACCTAGTCTTATATTTTCTGTCTTTGTAGGAAAATTTGTTCCTGGTGTCTACACACTTGCAGTCTCAGAAGCACTACCTGAGGACCTGCAGGTCTGTATTTCGCTGGGACGTGAATTGTTGAAATCTTCTTTTATGTGAAAAAAATTATGTTGAATGTGCTCCATTTGGCATTTTCTGTTCAATTCGAGGGTGCTTAATTCGTGAAACTCTGCCATATAGAAGCTACTGCTAGAAGTAAATCGTTTTATGCAGACAATTGTCAAATTGGGCATTTTAGCTAGGACATCTTCGCTCAGGATAAGTTTTCCTTTGCAATGTTGGTCGTTGAAAGTCAATTGCTGAATTTACTTGAAATAGAGTTTCTGTTGCTCCCTATGAATAATATTTCCGAGAGTGCCACCCTTCTCCAATGTCAAGGACAATTGATTTGTAGGTCAACATGCAGAAGTGCTGTAAATCCTTAGAGAAGCTGTGTGGTGTGATATCACCATCAAATCTTCTTCATTCTTTGTCTGTTTCTGAGAGTGAAGCATCCTTACATCACTTACCCTTCAGATTGAGTGCCTGTCGAATAATTATTCGATATGATGCTCACTGCTCAGACCAAGCCATTGAATAAAATACTACATATATAAATGCGTCATATCTTCAATTAGAAGCTGTTATAAGCTCATCACTAATAAATTGTAGGCACCCCCAGTTCTTTGTTCTCCTTTTAATAGGCCTTTTGAAACCCATCAACCCTTGGATGGGCATGATCACTGTCTTCTGGCTTTGAGCTATCTCGTCTTAATCACTTCAAGTATCCCCATGTCAGGATTGTGGATGAGGACAAATAGAGGAGTAAAAGATAACCTCAGCTGCACTTCACTGTGCTGAGTAAAAATTCGGCAAATGTATTAAGTTGTAATTAGTTATGAAAATATAAATTTTGTTAAACAGCAAGGCGGATGCACCATGAGTTTGATGATCAGGGTCACCTAATTATTTGCAGAGGAGTGACATACTGATCAGATTATCATAGATTTGAATGGGGTCGAACTTAATTCTAATTGTTATTTGAGACTAAATGAGGCTATTTAAAGGACGAAAAGAATCTCACCTCCTGTTAGTATCTTGTGTATTACTGATGTCTAGGGTGCTGAATCCACCCATCTTGAGCTTGTCCTTTGATATGTATCAATTTCAAGCAAAGTAAGTCCAGACCTAGGGGCTGTTGAGGACAATTCCCTTTACTTTTCTTGGTGTTGTGTTGGTTTAATTCTTCGTTCAGCTGTAAAAAAGCATTCTCATCATTTCCTGCTGTCTCTCTTCTATAACTCATGGTCAGATGATTCACTTGTGTTAAAATTGGTTACGCACTTTCTAATTTTGGGTTTAGGGTCTTCAGAACCCTTGCTTTGTGCACATTGATAACAGTCATATAATCTTTTGCTGATTCCTTGCAGAATTTATGTGAAGATGAACGTGTGCAGTATGTGCCTCCGAAACGCGTATGATTTTTCAGTTGAGGGTTATGTTTGGATATCTGCCACACTCGTAGGATCAGTACTTACCGATGTAGTATAGGAAGTGTTCCATGTCCTTGATCTTCAGGGTAATCGATCCTTTTGAAAATGATCAATGTATGATCAAAAGATTCTGAAAAAGCAAGCATGAACTTTGGAAAGCATTCGTAGGTGTTATGCTTTCTTATGCTTTCTTTTGCCCTCTAGATCAAGGTGCCAATGTATTTTATTTTGTAAGGGGAAAGATTGAACCATCGTGTTCTGATGCATAGTCTGCGAGTTCAATGTGCGATGGTCTCTCGAAAGCTATGGCGGTTAGCTTAGCACAGGCTCTAATGTAAAGTATATGTTCCTGAATGAAAATGATCAGAAAGGAACTTCTGATATTGGTTTGGGCTCTGATTCAGAACTATATAGCTAGGAAGTATGCGTGTGTATACATGTTGTCTCAGCAGATGACAGATCTCTGCAAATGAAACCAGGATTTGCCCATAATCACCTGCGCGAAATGGTCCACTACGCCCACAGCTTTTCGATCTCGATGTGTAAATCAGGGAAAAATTGGGGAGCGGCGGGGCGGCAAAAGCTTTACTGGAAATCAAAGCAGCAAACAAAGGACTCTTCGAAAAGCAAGAGAGACGAAGACTTCTTCCACAAGCTCATGCGACATTGGACTTGTGTATTCAAAGAGAAACCGATGCGCGAAGCAAAATCAATCGCTCCAAACGAAGGTGAAGGTGTCTCGCCGATAATGTGAACTCGTTCCTCCATATCCTCTGGCTTTTGAGGAGAGGGCTTTACCCATAAACATGGAGATCCTCCACCATGTTCATGTAATCAGGAGAAAAGCCCTGAGTCCCCATGGATCAAATTGAATCTCGTCGACCAAGGTGGACGATATAACCTCTCACTCTTATGCGTAAGGCCGGGACTGCTCGCTCGCTCGTTCTCGGTGCTATTTATTTCGGGAGTCCATAACCATTACATTTTATCAGGAACAATGTGAAGATAAAAGTCGAAAGAATCCCGGAGGGCACACCCCCATAACACATCGCATGGAAAAAAGCACTCTTTGATGTGTATTGGAGAAGAAACCGCAGTCGTGTGATCAGAAGCTATCGGCAGCAAAGTAGCGACAAAGCCTCACGTCCCCACGGTCCTCCACACTCATCATCAGCCTCCTCCTCCTCCTCCTCTCCTGTATATGTATCTGTGCTTGCATACTTGTGTTATTTCAAAGAAGGAGGAGGAGAAGAATATATAGCCAAAAAAAAAAAAAAATTGGGAAGGCAACAACCATGGCCATTTCTTCAACTTCAAAGTGGCTTCTTTGCAATTTTATGGCGATCTCCATGTTGTCGTTTCTTACGGTCGGCGCTCGTTGTGAGACCGGTGCTCAACCGGTGAGGCATGACGACACTATCGGACTGTCGCTCGGTTCATACAGAAGACATCTTCTAGATAACGGCCTCAGTCTAACTCCACCCATGGGGTAATATTTTACTGTTTCTTCATCGCACTATACACACTATATGAGTTGCCTTCGTCGAATTGTTTTATCAGAAAAAATTTCCTTTTTTTTTTTTTTATTTTCTTGCTTTTTGTCACTTGGACAAGTCTCTGATTCTGCACGAGCTGTCATTGTGCGTACTTGTAATGATCTACTAAATTGCTAATGCCTTGTTCGCTTTTGAACATTTGCTTATACTATACCAACCTTATATATTGTGGTAAAATTTGTAACATATAGTTAAGTTCTTGAAGAGTTCTTGTCACTTTGTATGAACGGTTCAGTCGAAAAAGCTCATCATGAAAAGTGTATTGCGAATCTCATCCGGTGGATCATCATGGTCCGCTTCGCAAATCCAGCATATTTACTTCTTTTCTTTGAATCTACATCCAAATTGACATCGAATATTGGCGAACTTTTTTTTTTTTTTCAAATCTTTTCCATCTTCACTTTGCTTCTCTCCCACACTTCCTAGAAAGTGGTGGTCCTTTGAGCATATACATGAAATGATGCAAAATTCATCACGTTTTCAAAAAAGCTCCTACATTTTTTCGGTTCTATATGCTATCTCAAAAATAATTCTAGTTAATCACCAAGGGATGCGCACTTAATTTAGGTTAGGCATATCATTTAACTATAGAATCATCCAATTTGTCCGGACCAACAAAAAATTAATCTATCAAATACTTTAAATCAGGTTATTATACAATGATTCATCCCCAATTGAATATTATGGGTTCATTTTCTCTCGAAAAATTATCAAAACAACACTAAATTTATTGTAATTATGTCAATTCAATCATAAACTTTTTTTAATTGAGTCATAAGCATTTTGCATTTGTGTTAATTCACTCCATCCGACCAATTCTTACCGCGGTAGTTTATGTTGAATTTTTTAATAAATATTGAATTTTTTTGAATTTCTTAGTTTTTTTTATTTCCTTATTTGCTTTCTGCTTCTCCCAATTCCTGCTTATACGAATATATATATATATATATATATATATATATATATATATTTGTCATACTGCTTATACGAAATTAATTTGAGCTTTGGGAGCAGGTGGAACAGCTGGAACCACTTTCAGTGCGACAAAAATGAGACACTGGTCAAGGAAGCTGGTAAATATTTCAATGATCAAAAGCACGGGACATAAATATTTATTTTCGAGTAAGAAAATCAAAATCATTTATTGGGTACGAAATGTTTAAACTTTGAAGGGGATGCGATGGTGTCAACTGGTCTTGCTGCCTTAGGATATGAATACATCAATATAGGTACGTAATTCATCTTTTCTAATCCCTTGGGGACTAATATTTTCCTTCTACTTCTTTTGTAATTCGTTCATATAATTTCTAATTATAGTACGATTTAAACAACACTTCGAATGCTCTGATTTCTCTCATTTGCTTTTAGATGACTGTTGGGCTGAACATGACCGCAACATCGACGCATGCGTATTCCCCTGCTCTACCATCCAAATTTGTTTACCTCAACTGCTCTTATATCTCAAATTAGTATTTATAAGAGCACGGAAAATTCGCGATTTTCGGCTGCATGTGAAAAAATGATTCGAAAAAATAAAACGAAAGTGATTAATGGTGGTATTCATCACAAGCAGGGCAATACGGTGCCAAAAGCTTCAACGTTTCCTTCAGGCATGGAGGAACTGGCAGGTTATGTCCACGAGAGAGGTCTCAAGCTTGGAATTTATTCTGATGCAGGGTCTGTAAAATTCAATAATTATTTCTCGGGGGTTTCTCTGTAAATAAAATTAATTTATTTTACTCTCCATGTCAAAAAATATTTGACTTGTGATAAAAAAAAAAAATTCCAGAATCCAGACTTGTGGCAAGAGGATGCCCGGATCGCTTGGATATGAAGAACAAGATGCCGAAACTTTTGCTTCATGGGTACTGATATTTCACTGTACTTTTGATCATTTTATGCGAAAATAAAATTGCCTTTGTTTTTTTCGTTTTTGGTAAGTAAATAAAATTGCCTTCGTTAAAAGTCTATGTTCATGCATAAATCCAGGGGATTGATTATTTGAAATATGACAATTGTGAAAGTAGAGGCATCAGCCCCAAGGATAGGTATGTCAATTCACTCTATTCGTTTATGACGTCATAAAAGCTGGCGGTTTCTCTTTTTTTTGGGGGGTTTTATTATTATTATTATTATTATTATTATTATTATTATTATTTTGGTATAGATACCCTGTGATGAGTCAGAGCATTGCAGAATTCAGGGATACCCATATTTTTCTCTCTATGCGAATGGTGAGTTACCTTTAATATCAATAAAAGATCTTTAGTCAGTAGATATGCGGTCCTAATGATAAAGAAATTAGGGATGTGGAGACGCTAATATTAAGGGTGTGGCGGCCGAAGAGCGGTCATTCACATTTAGTAATTTTCTTTATTTTTTGGGTCATATTTTCTTTCTTTAATTATTATTTGGTTTAAAACACCCCCCCCCCCCCCCCCCAAAAAAAAAAAAAAAACTTTGATTTTTCACCTCCATATATTTGCTATGAATGAAGGGGCGAGGAAGATCCAGCAACATGGGCACCAAGTATAGGCAACAGTTGGAGAACAACTGGGGACTTCCAAGACAATTGGGTTAGGCAAATACCTAAATATTTTTTTAAAAAAATTAGTGAAGCAAATGATAGTAATTAGTAATTCTTTTACCTAAACAATATTTTTAACGAATTTTTTTTTTGGGGTTTCATGTTTCATTCGCGTAGCATGACAACGATTGCTGACCAGAATGATAAATGGGCAGAGTATGCTGCACCAGGTGGTTGGAATGGTAAGGGTGTACGCTGAACTTTTTCTGAGCTATGTGTTCTTGAGATTGAATAGAGTTGGTACGAGGGCTGGGACGATCCATGATAAAAATTACCCCCGAACTAAATTTTTTTTATTCACCAAAAATTACAAATTGGTACACATGTGATACATTTATCATTCGTTAATTAATTGTTGAGTTGGATGATACGTGACAATTGATAAAATGTATTATTTTGAGATTTTATCATTTGTTTATCACATGTGTACTAGTTTGAAATTTTCTGTAATGTTAATCCAATTTAACGGAGGGTAAATTTATCATAGATATTCCTGTTTGGGGTCAATGGCTGTAAAAAAATATTAGTTTAGGATAAATTCGTCGTGGGTGTATCGGGTTGGGATTTCTGGTAGTGTTAACCCGATAAAGTAAATAACATTTCTTTCTTCCTTTTTTGATTTTTTGAAGCGATATGAACAAAAGGTTGTTAAAATAGGAGCGAATTCTCATTGGTTTTCTGATTGAATCAGATCCTGATACGCTTGAAGTAGGAAATGGGGGCATGACCACAGAAGAGTACCGCTCTCATTTTAGCATTTAGGCCTTGGTCAAGGTTGTCTCTAAGTATCAGCCAAAGTTCACTTATTTACTCCATAATTTTCTTTGTACAGTCGTAGGTTTGTGCTAAAATTTGATTATTAGACTCCTCGTAATTTATGATCTTAGCCCTTTTTTTTTGTTGCCCTTTCGCTTGTAGGCTCCGCTATTGATCGGATGCGACATTCGATCCATGGACGACGCAACGTTTGAGATACTAAGCAATCGAGAAGTCATAGCGGTCAATCAAGGTATATCAGTAACTCTTTTGGTTTTACCTTTTGGTTTTGATTTGTAAGAATCAATGCTTTTGGTAGTGGCAATGCAAAGATTTTGCCTTTAACAGATGGGCTTGGAGTTCAGGGGAAAAAGATCAAGAGAGATGGAGATCTGAAGGTAATTATCTTCGTCTTCTTGTTTAAACTTGGAACATATGGCACACTGTGACCGAAATTTGCTGGGGGCAAAAACTGTTAGGTCTGGGCTGGTCTTTTGGCTGGTTATAGAGTGGCTGTTGTGCTTTGGAATAGAGGTGCTTTACCGGCAAGTATTACTGCATCTTGGACCGACGTCGGTCTAAACTCCGCAGCAGTCGTCGATGCTCGAGACTCGTGGGAGGTACCATCAAACAATTTCCCATAATATTAATATTTTTTTCATGTTCTGATTGTTTTTGTTTTCTTGTTATCTTTCCTTCAAATTGCCAGCGCGTAACTCTGGCATCTCTTCGAGATCAAATTGCCGCCTGGGTGGATCCTCGTGCGTGCAAAATGTTCGTCCTCACACCACAGTATTAGCTTCGATGAATACGCATGTAGAAAAATATTGTCATGTACTAAATCAGTTTAGTTCTGTTGAAGAAATTGTTGTGAGCATCTAGATTGTCTTGATTGAGAGTGCAATTGTATTCAGAAAAATGAGCTACATTCCATTTCCTAGCCAACAAACACTGCTAAGCTGGCTTTCTTGTCTGTATTGATCTTCTTGTTTCATGCGCGGTAAGATATTCCTCCTGGAACATTAGAATGAATAACAAATGGTTATGTTGGCAGACATTAGTTCATGTTTGGAAGGTTCCGCATAATCTTATGCTATCTAGAATCTTCGGCCGACCGTCTAAAGATATTCTCCGGCTGTATCAGAATAACTTCGCACTTGTGGCTGTTCGGTAGAAAGCGGCATTTGACTGCCTTCTTGATGGCAAAGGCCAAAGCTGTCATGTGTATCAGATAGAGCGTTGCATATAGAATTCGAAGTCCGATTGTTCTAGGGCCATTTGTCTGTTCTGACTTGCAAAAGTGCAAATTCTCATTTTCGCAAATGAATTAAATATGTCTGTAACGACCAAGAAATCCGAAGCTGGCATATACGATCAGGACTTGGGAGGCGGAGACTTGCCTGTTACAAAAAGCGCATTGAAAAAAAAAAAAAAAACACCCGCATGGCGATCCTTGCAAAACTCGACTTCTTTAAGTGAAAATGCAACAACAGACTATCCGACAGCTCCGCTGTTAGACTGAGTCGTCTCTTCCGACCAAAAGATTCCACCGGGCCATGTCAAGTAAGTTACAATAATCACAAACATCCCGTGATTTGCTGATCGTTCCTAGATTGCAATGTCATTGTTGCTTTCCTCGGGAAATACATCGTCACCTAGGTTGACGGACCTAACTTTATCTTGCCTTGTGAAATTAGTATGCACATATTTAAAGAGGTTTCCTGCAGAAAAGGAATTACACAAGCTTCTCATGGATAACCTGTCGCTTTGTCTTCCCTTGTTCTTGCTTGTTTTGGTCGCCGTATCAGCAGGTGCAGCAAGCGGTATCAATCAAAACAGGAAGCTCGGCGATTCCAGACCAAGAAGAGATCTGTTAGATAACGGGTTGGGTCGGACTCCGCAGATGGGGTAGGCATACTTTGCTACTGCAATTTATGAATGATCTTTAATGGATAACAGCATGACAATAATCCATTAGCATCTTTTGAAATCATTGCAAGAGGGGACATGATTTTCTTTTGACATGTTTATGAGTTCATTATACCAACTTCAAACCTTCATATGCCGCCTTTTCAAGATCTAAGCAAAAAGGAATGTTTGGATATCGTCCCATGTAGATGGAACAATTATAATCACTTCCCCGGCAAGCTCAATGAGGAGCTCATTCGCCAGACAGGTATTAAGGCATCGTGTGGGAGCCTCCAGTGATCTCCAGGCCAGTTATCTCCTTCCAGCACTTTATACATCGATTCTCACATTTCCTTCACTCTCGCAGCTGATGCAATGGTTTCCACAGGGTTGGCAGCTCTGGGATACGAGTACATTAATCTCGGTAGCAGCTTTTCCTTTTGGTTTTAGTATGTACCGAAGAAGTAAAATTCTCTATTTTGCCTGACTCTAGCTTTTGATCAGATGATTGTTGGGCTGAACTGAACAGAGATCCTCAGGTACAAAATCTCTACACATGAGAGTTATTATGTTCTTGCGTGCAGTCTCTCTTGGATCTCGCCATGTATTTGACCTCTCAGTCATTAAGTGTAGATTCTTTCTTAATCAGGAAGCTAGGACATTAAATTGTTTGGATTCTGATTCTTTCAGTACATTTGCTTGTAAATCCAGAATGATTAACCTATCAGGATGTCAAACAAGTTTTATTTCTTGTAATGAGCAAGGTTTTCTTGCACCAGCAAATACTTGGTTTTCACGCTCGCGCTACTTGCAGAGCTAACAAAACAGACATTTGCTTGACTTTCGACATCCTTCTCAGTGATGTCATCAGACTGGAACTCATGGTCAATCGTTCTTGAGGATTCTATTGGTCTGGCACAAATTAGTTTTACCAAGCCATTGTTTGGCTGCCAGAGCCTTGCATGATGCCGGTGCTTATCAGCGAGCTTGCAAACGTGTGTTGATCGCATGATTGAAAATATCTGTGCAGGGGAATTTAGTTCCAAATGCTACCATCTTTCCCTCTGGTATGAAGGCACTAGCCGACTACATCCACAGCAAGGGTCTCAAGATTGGAATATACGGAGATGCCGGGTATGGACATCTCATGGATCCTTTAAGTCGCATATCTTCCAGATGAACTTATCCTAATTATTGCATCAGCCTTGGCACGATGAACAAATTCAGCAATGTTCAAATGAATGCTTACTAGTTTCTTTCTAAACAAGAGAAAACATAAGCTAATGACCCATCTTTGAGGATCACGTGTTTTGCCCTAAAGTGAGCTGGCAGATTGGCTAAGGCATATTCAATGAGATCTCACTTGACATTTACTCTGTCGAAGATGCCAACATTACTCGTCATATGGGCCCCCTCATAACAAGCTTGTTTATCTTGAACAGGACATTGACATGTGCAAGGACAATGCCAGGGTCACTTGGCTATGAGGAACAAGATGCCAACACTTTTGCTTCATGGGTATGTATCGTCTGCACAAATTTCTGAATGGCTGCACAAGAAGTAGCACTCCATAAGGAAAATTTCTCCCAAAAGCATCCAATAACCATTGGATTTTGATTTGATAGCAGATGTTCTAGACTATGCTGTTATTGCAAATGGACATCAGTTTTCTCAAATCTTGAATTTATTGTCTTGGTACTTTCCAGATAAATATCAAGACAATAAATTAGCTGAAAATTACTAGACTGAACCTCCAGAAAAATAGTAGGCTTGCCAATTGGCTCTATTCTCATATAATCTCTAGTCTAAAATCTTCTAGTGTCACACATGCATAGTCTCACCAATTAATTCCACCTCTTGATTTAATTACTGCAGGGGATTGATTACTTGAAGTATGATAACTGTCACAACAATGGGATTGACCCTCAAGAAAGGTAAAGCAGAAAAGATTTGATTGTGGAAAGGTAATCAACTATGACCCGTGAATGAACACTTTTGGAGACTGATTGACAGATACACAAAGATGAGCAAAGCCCTTCTGGACACTGGAAGGCCAATCTTCTTCTCTCTGTGTGAATGGTACGTGACCACATTGAACCCCGGTAATTTCTTTTGGCATATGCATCATCTACGCATGATACTGTTCTGAGACTGAACAATTACAGTTACTATGAAGTCACAAAATGGTTCATGTGGTCTCTGTAGGGGCCAAGCCTATCCTGCAACTTGGGCAGCGAGCGTAGGAAATAGTTGGAGAACTACTGGAGACATAAAGGATAACTGGGGCAGGTAAAATGGACCGGATCAACTAATTGGTGAAATGAATTCTCAATCTCGACAATCAGATGAATGAGAAAGTTAGTCTTCTTGCTGAACATGGGAAAACCGATTCTTTTCTGTCGCAGTATGATATCAAAGGCTGATCAAAATGATGCTTGGGCATCATATGCTGGACCAGGCGGATGGAACGGTTATAATGATCGATCTTTTCACTTGCAATTAGGATATGAAACTCGATTTGTTGAATGGATGTCGTAAGCTCTGGCAACTGTCCTGTGGTTTTCAGATCCCGACATGCTTGAAGTTGGTAATGGAAATATGACTACGGAAGAATACCGATGTCACTTCAGCCTTTGGTCTTTAGCAAAGGTAAATATCCATCCTATAGAAGAATCGTGTAGACTTATTATGTTTCCCTTTGAGATTTACGTTTCCTGACAGTTCATCTCTTTACAGGCTCCGCTTATCTTAGGTTGTGATATTAGGTCTATGGATAATGACACGTTCGAGCTGGTCAGCAACAAGGAGGTCATTGCTGTTAATCAAGGTCTGGAGATAATGGTCAAATTTCATGATAATATTATGGTCAGTGGAAAGGGCAAAAGGACAGTAAAACTCATGATCCATGTTTTCATTGAGTGCTTGTGGCAGATGAGCTTGGAATTCAAGGCAAGAAGGTGAACAGAACTGGAGATTCAGAGGTGAATCTGCCGAGACGACGCACTCATTTACAAGTAGTGTGTACGAGATTTTCGAGTTACGATATGCTCACTAGTCCTCTCTATTTTCATGTCAAATTGTAGGTTTGGTCAGGTCCGCTGAGTGACAACAGAGTGGCTGTAGTCCTTATGAATAGAGGGCCTTCTGCTGCTAACGTGACTGCCGAATGGAGTGACATTGGCCTAAATTCTTCTGTCATCGTCGATGCTCGTGACTTATGGGAGGTATGAGTGCAAGAATTTCCATTTTTTTTCGCAAGCTTCCATGCGACGCTATGCTGTGAATACGATCAGAATCCATCTCTTACACACTCAAAGCCGCATACTACCCAGTTTAACATAGAAGATGGCTCGACGTTTTTCAGCATTCGATGACAACCTCGATTCAAAATCAACTGGATGCAACGCTTGACTCTCATGCCTGCAAGATGTACGTCCTGACGCCACATTAAGAATCCGTTCATCTGAAACTACAAGTGGGCAACGACTCCTCCAGACATCCGTCAATATGCTGCAATAAAGAAGATGATGAGTGTTCCCACATATGCAGAAACATAACTTGTACCTCTGTCTGGATAGAATCTAACATCTATATTTCACCTTAACTTCACTTACGACCAAAATGAGATCAAGACAGCCGCATTAACGGCTCCTAGCAACCGAACTGCAATCAAGAAGCGCAAACCCGCGAAGTCCCAGGTTTTGTTACAAGTCAGGAAGCTAGGAACACTAGAATTTTCTGTTAACCTGCTTAAGGGAACTTCTATTAATCGCCTAAAAAAATTTTGACCTCTCTGGAGGTCTCTTTGTACAGCGAAATGATCCTGCCAACACTGTAAAAACAGTTTTGAACCCAAAAAAAAAAAAAGAAAACACACTATGAAACCAGTAAATACTAGCTTGAGACCATCATAAAAATGTAAAGATTGTGCGCATCCTGCAGTGTCAGACAGGGGGAAGAAACAGGTATAGATAGAAATGATTGCTTATAAACCAAAAGGGTCTACTCACTAGAAAAGAGGTCTCTGGTCGGGGTCACAGTGACCCGCCGAGACCCCTATACGATCGGGAACTTTCAAAACTTTATTGCCCCAAAAAGGACAGAACCCTATATATTGCGCTAGCACTTCTGTCTATTCCATCCCATTCCATTCCAAGGTAGGCGGCTAATAATAATGTAACAAGCGATGTGGTCACCGTCTAGCCAACTGCTCGTACACCACATCGCTCATGGCCGCCCATCCCGTCTTGCCCTATATAAATTAAATGGAATGGCTCTCTTGGTTGCGCTAGAATTACTGGCTGGGAAAAACTTGAAACCAAAAGCAAAACAGGGAAGAATCAAAAGCTCTGTAGTGTGTAGTGTGTATGTGTACCATGATTCAAAGACAAAAAGTTGTGTTGTGATGATACCTTGATTAATGGATGTCAAAATTACAACAAGTCGTCCTCCTGAACTATATGAACAGTACATTTCAAGGTATCATTGTTTTAACTCGAGCACTTAATTATGTTATCCGAAGCATTACTAAAGATGCAGAATCACTCAAGGCCCAATCTCAGGTCACCTTCTAGGTTATCAAACAACATAGGGCAATTTTTTTTTTTTTAAATATATAGATGTCCTTATGAGAAATTCGCTTGTATCGCTTATTAAAAAAAAAAATTCAAATAACAGCCTGAAATGATTTCATTTTCTCAAATAAGAGCTTAAACTGGATCTTCTTTGAAATAAAGATCTGAATTTCACTCTTTGTTTCAAATGGAGCTCGACGAAAGGCATTTTCATCATTTATTTTTTTTTTCATTTATTTTCGTCGGTGGCCTACCCGTCGGCTCGTTTGGGGGCCGTCGAAGCGAGGCTTCCCTCGATTGTCGCGAGGGCGGCCTCGCCCTGCCCAGGCGAGTTTCCTTATTGGCGGCGGGCAAGGCAACCCTCACCTAGACCTGGCAAGGGCTGGCCTCATGTGACCTCGCCTCAATTATTGTCATCAATTCAATTTAATAATTTTAATAAATTATTTAAAAACTTGCAAAATAAAGGAAAGTCAAAATTTTAAATAATGTCAACTTGAAATATCCAATAGAATATACCCACAACAGCTCATAGATGGTCACCTGTAATTTAATTTGGGGTCATGGCGGTGGCCATGGCGCTGGTTTGTTGTGCTAAGTATTTTCGAGGAATAGTCGATATGCGTGCAAATGATGCGGACAACTTTATCATCAAAAAATATATAATATTAAAAAAACACACACACGCCTCCCGCGATTGAAGTGCTGAATGAAAAACTCGCGAAGCTCATAAAAGGCTTGATATTGTTCGATTCGAGGAAGATGATTGCAACCGCCGGTGCTGGTCACTGTTGGATCCTGAAGACAGGTTCTTGCGCTCTTCTTCGTTCGCACTCGTCCTCTTCACCTCTCGCCAAGACACTCCCTTCGCGTCCTCGCTTTTCAAAGAACCGCAATCCCATTTCGTGTTCCCGCAGTGCGCGCGAAGAAGACGATAATGCTTCGACGAGCAGCAGCGGGAGTGCGGCTAGAGCGAAGGGGTCGGGGACCACCGCGAGAGCGCGGAGGCTGCTCAAGATTCGCGAGGAGAAGCGGAGGCGTGAGCACGATCGGCTTCACAGCTATCCCGCTTGGGCCAAGTCAGTCAGTCACGCCGCGAAGTTGTTTGATTATATTCCCGCGCGAGTTCGCATTGCTAATGCTTTGATTTGTTGGCTGTGGACTCGGTTTTTTTTCCCCCGTTATCTGCAGGGTTCTAGAGGACGCCTGCAAGGAAGACACTGAGCTTCGCGCTGTTCTTGGTGATAGCATCGGCAACCCCGATCTCATGAGGCAAAAGGTGGGTTTTATTTTGTTTTTCCTTGCTTCGTCGGTGGTGAAAGCTTGAGTATTCGAAGAATGTCGTTCTCGTATCTGTCTTTCAGTTTACGTTTCCTAGAAATCCACCCATGCTACTGTCCTTTTTCTCGTGTTGGCATTCAGTTCGAGAACAAAAAAAAAAAAAAATTTGTTGAGTCTTGTCTTCGCTAGAGTGGACAGTGTTGTCGCGTGAAATCTGAGATGATATTCATATGCTCCAGGTTGAAGAACGAGTGAGAAAGAAGGGTCGAGATTTTAGAAAATCTAAGACTGGATCGGTCCTCGCTTTCAAAGTTAGCTTCAGAGAGTAATCTCTCTCTCTCTCTCTCTCTCTCTCTCATAATGCATGCCACAATGGGGACCGTGTTTATGTCAAACTTGAGCCATTTCAGAATTCATTGGTAATAATTACTGCTCAAATCTGTAGTTATGCAGCACCATTGTGTCTACGAGTATATGATGAGATCCTTGTTTTCAGAAGTACCTATATTAATTTGTTGCATCTTACTTTTGATTGCTCTAGCAGTGGCTGCGATATCTAGCTTTGCTATAATTGTTTGGTATCTCAACTCCAGTAATGTCGCTTCACTTGTATCCCACTTTATTTTTCTGTACGATACTACTTTCTAGAGACCATGTATGGCATTTTTGTTTATTATACTTGCTTGTATTGAATCACATAAATGAGTATACCTGAAGGATGATACTTTGCATTAGTCTGTATGGGGTAGCACATTTTCCCCACTCATAAATGAGGCTTCTTTGGCACTCCTCTCTTTAAGTGAATTGCGTTACCTTCTTTCTTCTAATGATTTCTGTTTTGTCTTGATGTGCAGTTTCAATCCTGCTGAATCTTACATATGGTTTGAACTCTTTGGATCTCCATCAGACAGGGAGGTTGATCTAATTGGAAGTGTAGGTTAATGGTTTAACATTCTATTCCTCTGTCTTCTAAAATTGGTTGAGTATTATCTGTTTGTTCTTTTGTTTCTTCATACTTCTACTTGCAGCTTGTTTATGAGGACTAGATGTGCAGGTTATTCAATCATGGTATGTCATGGGGCGCCTGGGTGCCTTCAATTCGTCTAATATGCAGGTTGGAACACTTCCTTCTGTAAATATCTTATTCTTCAATTTTAATGACATTTATGGGCATCAATTGTCAAAAGAACAAAAAAATATGCTTATATGGGCTCAAGATAAGCTTAAACCAGAGTTTGAAGGACATAACATGACCAACCTCCTCTCTTGCCAATACCAAATCTCTGTGTGTGTGTGTGTGTGTGTGTGAAGCTGGAAACTGGGTAGTTGATTTGTTTAAATTTTTCAGAAAATGGCATCATTTCAGTGTTCACCATGACCGTTTTTCTTTATCATGTTTGGCTGATAGCATGCTCTTAAGAGAAGTTCCACTAAAATCGTAATTGTTGCAGCTGGCAAATATGTCGATGGACTATGATCCTCTCTATGATGCTGACAAGGGTGCAAAGGTGATACCATCATCATTCCATGATATAGGTGATGTGGAGTTCCAGGACAACTGGGGTCGTTTTTGGTACGTGGTTAGGGACGCTTGGGTTTCTTTCTCTACTTTTTCCTTTCTGTGAATATTTTTTCGTTGAAAAAATTCTTTCAATCTGTCGTGCAGGGTAGACCTCGGTACCTCTGATTACTTTGCTATTGATGTGCTCCTAAACTGCTTGACAGTTTTAAGCTCAGAGTAAGTCTCAAGCCACTGGAAGAAACATGGATTTTGGAAAATCCTAGGAACTTATTTAGCACTTTCATTTTTCACGTTCAACAAGTCATTGATCATGGTCTCCATTTCAACAGGTACTTGGGCATTCAGCAAATTGTTTTTGGTGGTCGGCGCATGGGTGACTGGGAAGAAGGGATGACAAGTCCAGAGTATGGATATAAGTACTTTAAGATTTGATTTTTATGTTATTATTAGATCCATGCTTAATGTACATTCATACGACTTGGCTAGAGCAGACATAGGTAAAATGTCCTGGTTTTGGAAAGTGGATTTTGATTGCAAGTCAATTGCCAACTAAGAGCATTGGAGTTTCTTGTCAAATAAGTAATGACAAGGCTGATTCATCTCTTCGGAATCCCTGGTTCTTAAATGAATATCATTCACTATGGTCTCACTGACTGAGAAGTTCTATGCCTTCATCCACTCACTGATTATACATTTCCAGATATTCATACGCCAGAGTCATCCTTTATTTTTTTTTCACCAAAATAGGAAACACTGCTTCTTAAACATGAAAGTTTTGGACCAATTATCTAACCCTTACCTATTCAGTATAATTTGGGGCTGATATTCATCATAATGACTCACTCTTTATGTAACAAGACTAATGCATGTAAGTTTTGGACATAAATGTGATTGACAAATATGGCTCGCCCTTACACTTTGAAGTATCATTAGACTAGCATGGGTTAAAACCTAGAGGAATACAGATTTACACATGTAAATTCTTATACAGAAGGTTCCAAATCTTCTCACTGTTACTGTCTAAAAGCTTTTGTATAAGATGGCAACTATGCGTGTGTACTTGCACCAGGATTTCTAGTTTTCCTATACCATCTCAATAACTGCTCTTGGCCTGGAAAAAAAAATGTTTCCTTCTTCAGCAAAGATGCCTATCATATGTATTTGTGATATAAATCCCTAGTTCTGTATCTTCGTATCTGATATAGACATCATTTGCCCAAATACATAGACGGTTCACTTTAGGGTTCACTTATTACTGTCCTCCTTTGTTGACCTGAAGCTTCACAATGTCAGACACGACTCTTTCCTGTTTTCATTCCTCCTATGTTGCGTCGTTGTTATATTGGAAATGCAAAAGGAAAGATAGATGTGCTAATCCACTTGCTACGTGCAGATCGGTTATTTATAACTCCAAGCAATAACAAGATGAGGTTTAGATAAACCTTTGATACTGTAAGAATCAAAAGGCAATATGTCAACCTTGAAATGATGCGCAGCCACAGCTATTTGCAGGATAAGATGCAAGAGGCAAAATAGATGGGAAAGAAATCCAACTCAACACATCAGCAGAATTAAGTCGTAGAGGCAAATAAAAGAATAGAATACACGAAATACAGGAGAGTTCAAATGTTTCTCTCTAGGTATGAGCTTAGCTTAATCGGGTTTGGTCATTGTGCTCTGGTTGAAATCCTTAAGAAACGTCTTCATTCCTTGGAAAAACACCTCTAAGAAGGTATAGATGAGCCTGGTCGTTGACATGGTGAGACAAGACTTAGAGCTGTATATTTATCATATACCATGAGACACAAAGAAGTTATAATCATGATGACTAAAATCGTGCTCTCTTAACCAGAACCAGGCAGCACGCTGGTAGGAAACCATCATCTCACGATCACGCGTCTTAGGATTGACCCAAAACACTCCATGCATCTTATATGTGCTCATTGCAAATGGAGGAATCCCGATCTCATACTTGTATTCTCCATTTGTGAGGATTTTGCTTTCTCTTCTTGGTGGAATAATGGATTCAATTCTCTGGTTGTCTTCTGGAATGACCTTTACCAGACCTAAACATCAAATTTTCAATTACATTCCTTGAGAAATAGACCTATATGAACTTGCAAATAATTGGTAGATCGTATGCCAAGGAGGACATATAAAGCAGGTGAAAAGAAAACGAGCATGTTAAACATGTACAGAGCACATGCTTGTACTGTTAGTCCCAATTTAAACACCTCAAAGCTAAATGACATTCATGTATAAATTAAATATGATCTTCTAGCAAATAAGAAAAAGATTATTACAATGAAGCTGTGCTTATCTACTACTTCAAATGTGGGCAATTGGATGCAGTAAGTTGATCTACAGTTGACTTGATTCACCTATAACGGAAAGGATCTTCTAATCACAACTACACTTCCAAGAAAAACTGAACTGGCAAGCAAACATATGCTAAAAAGCATGTTTGGGATCATTGATCCTTGAGAAGATAATGCATGCTTGAACTGTTCCCCCGATAAAAACCAACAATTGTAAGCTTGTGAGCTGGTCTTTCACAACCCAAAATAATTTTATTGAAACGTCTCGTATTCATTAGGCTCTAGACATGATTGCAATCATAGCGAAGATATCCAAATACGATCGATTAAATTACAATGTCGTTGCATCATTTTGGAAACCTGGCCATGTATGGTTAAAATGAGCAGCCTAGATTGTGCAATTAGTTACCGTATCTTTTCATCATTAGGTTGTTTTTCTTGATACACATTTGCAATTGTTGGAAAGCGCTGCTGATTAAAGACGGTCTTCAACAACCAAACATGAACTTTCGTTGACCAAACTTTCCTTCACCTAATAGCAGTGGAATAACTTGCTTCACCTTTTCTGCGTGAACAATAGAGACCCGCTCCAAAATTTCCACCAAAGGCATCCGTGATCATCACGCTTAGACATCCAAAAGCAGAATTCCTACATCTAACACTTAGCCATTCACAAGAAGAAGCCCTTCCCAACGACATATTCATTGCTACTTGCACACTAGATCATGTTTAACTTGCAAAGAAATTTTCTTATAAATGCTTGCTTAGTAAAATGTCCCTTGTCAAGCGACAAGTTGTTGGGATCATCCTTACAAGGTTTAGCCATTCAAATCAATCAATGTACCAATTCTGACTCTTGAATAAGATATTCACTTGTGAATTGGATTGAAAAAGATTTATGATATTAGGGAAAAATGACACTATCAGTGTCAAAAGTTGTGTACGGAGATTACTTATCAAAAGTTTCATTCAAATTACTTAAGTGCCAAATTTTTTGAAAAACAATCGTTTCAGTGCCAATCTGATATGCATTGCCGAAAATCTAGTGTGACATTATTTTATGAATATTTGAAGTTGACGTGGCTCCAGCAAGGTCTAGTCAACAAAAAAAAAGGTAAAAATTGAAAAAAAATTATTAAAAATAAAATACAAACTTAATTAGTTTACAAAAATAATGGTCGTCCAACGTTTTTGATAAAGTGGGGTTTGCGGGAAATTCCCTTTGTCGTACTCCGGCTTAGTAGGCCAACCAATAGGTTCCAATATAAGTACTGAGCTTCATTGATAAATCTTTTAGAAGGAATGAGTTTCAATCTCTTAATTAAGACGTTCAAGCAATATGAGGCCATTCCTTCGAATGGGTTCTATTGGGATGAAGTCCACACATGGCTATTTCGTGTCTTCGATCCGTTGATACTTGGACAATATAGATCATTTTGTATTGGCAAGTCGACTATTGTGGCCGTGATTTAAGGAAGAATCAAGTTGAGTTGAGGACCATCAATTGAAATCTTGCTCTTGAATGTTATGATTACCAGAAGTAGAGAGAGATCCAAAGTCGTTTGATAGAGATCGAGGAGCTATAGCAGATCCTTTTAGAGATCAGAAGTCCGTTCCAGGTACACCCATTTGAGTAGCAATGGCACCTATGCTAGTGGCAGGTCTCATTCAAAAGCTACTCAAGTGGATATGCCCCAATCAATGTGAAGTTGCCTTAAGCTTATTTTCAGTGTCTTTAGAAATTAAGAGTTCCATACTTTGAACTGAACACTATCTTATTTCTGACACTGGTGCATTTGAGTTTGCTAAGCGTATTAAGGGAGCAACATTGATTCTTAGGCTCTTTATCCAACCTTGGTATGAATCTATTATAGCGTAAGGAAAGAAAGTGATGATAGTTTGAAGCTTGGCTGGCAATTGTACAAATTGCCTTCGGCCCACAAATTCAAAGTCTACTAAGAATTACCATAGGACTCATTCTCGCACCATGATGGGGTTTAGGTATTTGTCCTTTAACGACATCTAAATTTTGCATTTCTTGGTAAATAACTAGATAGTATGAAGATAACGGACGGTCTGGAAATGTTTTTAACTGCTTGATAGAGTAGGATCCTCATTGTCTACGCTTACGGTACTCCAGCTTGGTAGTTTCCACGTATAGATAACAATAGGAGGAGAGAGATTTCTCCAGGAAATATGAGTAGAAGGAGTGAATTTCGATCTCTTAAGCAATACAAGGCTCTTGATTTATTTGTAGCACCTTTGAATGTAGTGCTATTATCTTGCTCTATTTTGATACTGTCCGCCCATCGCCATCTTCCTTGTTTTCAATCTTCTATAATGAGATTATCTTTTATGGACACATAATCCTCCATAATGGGATGAGCTATTCTTAACAATTACACTAGGGCGACATTGAAGGAAAAATCAAGATGAGCCGATGACAGTCGAAAGAAATCACGTTCTTGAATGTTTGGAATATGGAGCAGAACCAAAATATATTCATCCGGAGAGATAGTCAAGAGGAAGCCCAAGTTTGAATCCATAATATATTCAATTGGATTCACCTTCATTCAAAAGCTTAAGGCGATGAATCATTGGCCAATTAATATATATTAATTGCTCAACACCATATCACTTATCCGATGTGGGACTTCTCCCACGCGTTGCGTTGGTCATCATATTCCTTTATTGATATATTTACCAAATCTCGATGCATATTGGAAGTAGGCCACCAATCAACCATCAGCACTGATATCATTTGTTAGGAGTGTGCAACAGAAGCTCGATACCATTATCCGGAGAAATCACCAAGAGGAAGCCTAAGTCTGAGCCCATCAATATATTCAGTTTGACCCAACTTCGCTCAAAAGCTTACGCTAATGAGTTATGAAATTCATTGGGTAACAAGGATATATTAACTACTCAACACCACACTACTTATCTGATGCGGGGCTGCTTTAACACAATTCACACGTGCATCCTAACAATTAAGTCATTAATTAAGAGACCATTTTCATTAGGCCTTTTTTCCAAGGCTTTATTGGTATAGATCTATTGTAGTATCATGAAAGAAAGTGGTTGTGAAAGTGGCTAAAGTTGGAAATTAAGCTAGCAATTGTCCATGCTTTCAACTTATGGTATATTTGGAGGGTTTTTTTTTTAGTCCTCCATGTAGTGACTCAAAGCCGAATTTTCAACGTGATTGTAAAGCCTATTGATGAGACCTGTAGATACTCGTACAACATCTCCTATTCATAGATTTGCGCCAGCCTTTATACAATTAGATACAAATTTATCTATTTTTTGAAAGAGGCATCGAGGACTCATTTCCATGTCATGATAGATTAACACATTTGATCCTTCATCATCGTTTAAATTGTGCATGTGACGTTGAATAATTAGAAAATATGAAGATGATTGATCGCTTTGAAATGTTGTTTGGATTTTCTAATAGAGTAGGGTCCTCAGAGGAAATGCATTTCACCACTCCGTCGGAAATTGCCTCACCTTACTATGCTCCGGCTTGGTAAGATTCCACTAACTGTCCTGGCTCATCTTTGATAAAGTAAAGGAAAGGCCAAGTTTCAAAAGGAAATCCACTTGTTTTTCAAAGGACCTTCTTATCTGGCAACTGCTAGCTTGTACAGGTGCTCGTTAGAGCAAACTACTGAAAATCCACTAGTAAGATTGCGAAGGGTCCAAAAGGAAAGGTAGCCAGGAGCAGTATACGGATTTGGGAATTCAAGTGAAAGAGTGAGCCAAAAATTAAAAATAAAAATAAAAATAAAAAATGTGAGCGCTCTTGCATTATGGTGGATTTATGTGCTTCGGAGGGTCAAACGAAGTTAAGTCCCTGTCCTTTCAAGCCAGACAAAGCAAGCTAGGGTTACATTACATCCCTGCAATTTGTCCTCTCGATTGCAACCTAGTGATTGATGCAATGCCCCCTCCATCCTTATTGAACTTTTCTTTTTCAGGAGTCGGATTGCTAAGCTTATATTCCATTGACTGTCGCTTTTTCCCCCCCTTCATGTTCACCTGAGTTGGCTCAAACCCTATCTTGGAACTTTGCTGCAAGAGTGGTACTTGTCTAGGACTTGTCTCTCAGCCAGATAGCCAAGAAAGGAATTTTCCGTTTTAGGACACTAGGCTTATATTCCATTGATCCTAATGTTCACTACCAAAAGTCCTCCCTCATAATTGGTCAGATTCCCCTTTTTTTCTTTCTCAATTCCGGTCGCCGCCACCTGAAATCGGTATTCCAATATCCAGGTGGTGTTCTTTCTAGCAAGCACTAATGAAAATCCCCCCGCCTAGGTTCGTTACGGGGTGCATCAACATCGTAAATTAGGTGACCGGGGTCGCAAGCTTTGCATAAAGAAAGTTGCACAAACGAAGAACAAGAACGGACATATGGATTCAAAGAACAAGGAGGAGAAGGCTGTGATATAGTGGCAATGCTTAGGACAGACCTTGAGGAGACCACGACAGGATGTGGTAAGTAAGGAAAGATGCAGATAATTCCTTTCGGTTTCTCATCACGGGTATCTGGATGATCGGGTACCTAAAAAGCGACAACGTCAATCAGCGAATCTTGGTTGGAATCAAGCTAGTCTTCCTTTAAGTTAGAGAAGAAAGGGATAGATCAGAAAGATCTGTCGGTTCAGCAGCTGTTCTTTCCCCACTTTAATTCTTTGACAATTCAGAGAAAAAGCAGTTGAAGCATACCAAGCAACGGCCACCCAGCTGTGTGGAGTGAGGTCGGTGCTCCGGAAAGTCGTCAAGCCAGGATACTTCCGTGCCAGCTCTTTGATCTTGTCCCAAAACAATTCATCGTACACACAAAATCAGATTCTGAAGATTGGATTTAATCCGATATTGGAATCGAATACGAGACTCCCAAGATATCGGGACGAATTTACCTTCATGCTTAGGGGAGCTCGGCTGTACGGGTTCAGTATCTCATTGTATTGGCAGTACAATTCGCCGTGATAATCTTCTACTCGCTCCGGGCCTTCATGCCTAGCAGAAGCATTGTCTGAATGCCACCCAAAAAAAAAATAAAAAAATAAAGGAGAAACGGCGAACGCTGTTAGCGAATTTTCGACGAAACAAAGATTGTAATTGGGCAAGAAGGTCATCTGGAATTTGCAAAAAAATGTGAAAGAGCATACTTGGGTCATTTCTGGGGGAGTCCGAGCTGCTCTTGCTCCCATCACTGATCACGGTCTCGCTCTCGGACTCAGTTGAAGACGACTCCTCTCCGGACCTCCTTTAAACACCAAACAATATGGTAAAAGCATTCAGACTAAATTAACCGCCGCCGTCTCGGACCGGAGACGTTAGTCTTTCTAACATTTTTACGATATTTAGATACCGAGGAAGCATTAAAGCCATGCGATGATGTATCTCGACTCCCAAGCACTGAACTACTGAATACTCGAGGCGGTTTATCGTACTTGGAAGATTTGAGCTCGGGACGCGGCCCGGCGAACTTGTTGTAAGTGAAGATCTGCATTGCCGATAAGGAAGGGAAGTAGTACTGCACCACGGAGTCTCCGTTAGGGAGCATGATCGGGACTCCGGCGCCGTAAGCGCTCCACTCCTCGTAAGCTTTCCAGAAATCTCTGAGGCGGAACGAGTCCACCATGTGTTCCTCTTGCTCTTGCGAACCCCCCTCGCTCGCGCTCGCCACATTGGGCTGGCAACGAAACAATAAATCGAAATGTCAAGAAGAAAGAACCGGAAATTATGGTGCGGATTCGACGAGACCCGCACCGGATCCACGTGAGCCCAATTCGTCACTGCCGTCAAATCAGCAAAATCAAGGGTTACGATGATTTGGGCCCACATGAGGACCCATTTTACCGCGCGCAGAAATCAAGATCAGACGCTTCCATGATCTACAAGGACCATAGTTCTTCGAGGTTTATAGCCGTTGGATCACAAAAGATAGATCACGAGTCGTCTTTGTCCATTGCAAGATTTTGCAAAGAACACAAGAGGCCTCTATCGAGATCATAGTGACTAGAAAAAGGACCAAATTCTTCTCAATACCTGTCCTATAAATCAATTGAAATTGCCCGAGAAACGGAAATTCGGGACCACTCCTTTCGCTCTGTAAGAATTATTTGGCGAGGACGTATCAATTATGCAGAATCGAATTTTATGTGCCATTGTCCTGAATGTAACAGTGATAGGAGGGCCGGGCTTGTTTTTCTAGGTATATTTTTTCCCCCTCAACCTCGATTCTTTTTACATTAGCGGATCGAACCGGATTAAATAAGTGATCAGCAGCAGAAATCAGGTTAAACCAATCCAAACCAGACCGATCCGTGATTGAGCCAACTGATTGAACCGATATGACTTATCGGAATGACCTTTTTATCTCCCTTTGAAACGAAAAGGGGATCTGAGTCCCAACGACGTTATCGTAGGTACGAGATGAATTGGGAAAATCAAAAGCTCCTTTTTTATTTCTCCCAGGCGAAATAAAAAGAGATGCCAAACGAGAGAGAGAGTACCCTGGGGACTTCCTTGACTGCAACCATGGGAATCACAGAGTGAGGAACGCACTCCATATTCGTCCAGGACTTCAACTCTGGAACCAGCCTCATGTCCCACCTTGATGGTGCCATTCCCTCTCTCTTCTCTCTCTCTCTCTCTAGATGAGAGAACTAGAAGTGCACGGTTCGACAAAGAGAAACATCCCTTCAACAAGCCTTAGTGTTCAGAAAAAAAAAAATTAAAAGTGGATTAGAAATTTCTGGAGAGGCTTGTTAATTAATGCACAAAACCCAAAACCCATCCAAAGGTTTTATCCAGTAAAAAACTCATAGTGTCAACCCTCACTTACCCCTTTCAATGAACTTACCCACTAATGATCATTTTTCCCATTCATGGGTCCATGGTGAGTTTTACCACAGATGGTAAAAAGAGAGCCAGGTTGACCACACCCAAGCTGCCAAATTCCCTTCCTTAAATTCATTGTTTTGGAAATGAGGAGGTGATTACAGGAAACTAATGTTTTTAGTTGTTTTGGCTGCATGCTTGTGTTTATGATTGTGGGTTTCCCAATGTGACATAGAATCCAGCATTAAGTGCCTTTGTAATTAGTGACGACGAGAGGGATGCATGCATTGCATGCCCACTTGTTGGACTCTAATTAACCCTAAATTAAGAGATCTGAGAGCGGTTACGATTCCCACTTACTTTCTTTTCTTTTTCTCAATAAGCTTTAAAACCGAATGCAACAGATTTTGTTGGCTTCTTCTTTACTCAGAAAGAAACGAATCTAGATGTACCTGCTTTCTTTTTCTTTCTTTTTTTCCCTCGTTTTGTCGTTTTTCGCAAAGTAAATGGGCGCCCATTGGATTTCAAAGCCAGCTGAGTTGAAAGTTGAATTTTTTTTTTTTTTTAAGTTATGATGTGAAGTTGGATGTGTGGTCATATAACGATGGATAAGATAAGGAATAAAGAGATTGACGAAAATTTAAAGTAGAACCGGTGGTGAAAAAAATGAGAGAGTATAGATTGAGATGTTTTGGGCATATACTCTAAATTCCCTTAGATGCACCGATACTAATATAAATTTGCTATCGAGAGCATAACACGAAGAAAGTAAGAGGTCGGTCGAAACTTTATTGGAGTAAAGCAGTAAAATAAGATTTAATGGAGTAGGAAATAGATTAGCGTACAGTTTGTATTAATACGGAGTGGAGGAAGTCTATTAATGTTGTGGAATGGTAGTGTGTGTGTGTATATATATATATTTATTTATTTTTATACATTTATCTATTTTCCTTCGATTGATTGTACTTTTATTTTTATGATTATTTGGGATTCATTGACCGCCGACCCCAACTAATTTGAGATAAAGGTGTTGTTGATGCTTACGTTGACATTGACGTTGATTTTGATGTTGATAGTTTGACATAATTCGAAGTATATTAATTACTAGGGTTAATAATGCGAAAAACTAGGGATGAGAAAAAAAAAATCGCCCGAGACCGATGGTCCGGTTCCCAATTTTGAGGGATCCGGTCTGATTTTTCCGGTTCCTAAAATTGAAATCGATGACCAGGCGATCCTTCCCGGTTTTAGGCCTAGAACCGGATCGGTCTTTTTTTTTAGTTTTTTTAAAAGTAAGCCTAATGTTTACTTATTTAAGCTTAGAATTTGCTTCGTAGATCTCTTTTCTTACATCTTTCCTTCGAAGACCTCTTTTCTTGTCTTTCATGTTCATACTTCATGACCTACTTTTTGGTTCTTGTGATGAATGTAGGTGATAAGTTTGAGATTTAAACTTGACCGGACCAAAACTAAACATTTGAGATTTTTTTTTCGCGAACACTGGTTCCTTAGGACGATCCAGTCCGGTTCTCGGTTCCAAGGGTGGCCAGTCCAGTCACAGTTTCAAAAATAAGAATTGGGACCACCAGTTCGGTTCCCAATTTTTTATGGAAATCGAATCGGATCGGAAACCGCTCACCCCTACAATAAAAAAAATCTTAAATGGTACGCCTATGATAAATTTACCTCAACTTATTTTTTGACCACCAAAAACTCCAAACTGGTATATTTGTGGCAAATTTACCCAAACTATTTTTTTGACTACCAAAAATCCTAAACTGGTATAACTGTGATAAATTTACCCCAGATTAATTTTTTTTATCACAAAAAAAAATAAAATGGTACACATATGACAAATTTATCCTCTGTTAATTTTCGTTAAATTGAGTTAGTACTACAAAAAATTTCAAATTGAAACATCTGTAGCAAACGTAAGGTAATATGTACATCCCACAATTACCACGAGTCATCCAACTCAGCAATTTGATGGTAAAATTTAATGAAAACTAACAGATGGTAAATTTATCACAATTGTACTAATTTAGGGTAAATTTATCACAAAATGTACCAGTTTGGGGCTTTTCATAGTCAAAAAAATAATTTGGGATAAATTTGTCACAAGTTTAGATTTTTTATTGATATTAACCCTAATTATTATTACCTTTAGACTTCTGACATTAATGAGCATTTTCCGATACATTTACTTCACATCGTAGTCAACGATTTTAATTAGCTAGAAAACAATTATTAATCAAGGTTATACATATACATTATATATATACACGCACGCACACGTATTATATATGTACACACACAACTATCAAAACTCATGCCCCAAATTTGACTGCAAAAAGTTCTCCGTATGATATCATTTTACTAAACGCCAGCTGAAAAACCCGAAAAAAGATTTGACATGAATGGTATAAGCGAGTTTGGTCCAATAAGTAATACAAATATCTTCTAAATAGATCAAGCATTTACCATGCATATTTATAAAACAACATCGGAACTTGTTTATCCTAAATTAATATGTGATATTAATTTAGGATAAACCATCCTCATTAAATTAACATCCATCTAGCTGCAACGGACAGTAGCGGCCTGTTTGGTCCTCCCAAACTTTCTATCGAACCCACTCAGAACATTCAAAATCGATTAAAATGAAACCATCGCAATCTCACATACGACGTTAAAATGAATGTGCAAGAAGGGGGGCCATTTGGTCTTTTTAGTGTGAGATTTTGCTTAGAGGTACGGGAATTGGTATTTTTGCCAAAAATATGAATTACAAAGTGATCATTGAATCTAAAGTAGTGTATATTTCTGGTACTTTCCCTTATTATTAGGATTTTCCGAAAGGTTCATTTTAGGAGGCTTGCCTTCTCGTCAACCTTTCTTAGCTGTGCTAATCTCAGCTCATATGCGAGATAGGTGGTGCTCTACAGCAAGCTGATTTCAGTACGTTTGGACCATCACAAGGTAGGTTATCATAGGTTAGAAAGACAAACAGAGAAATATGTGGACAAAAGATTGAGCATGGATTTGAAGGAGCCCGACCATGATCCGCCACGGCAGAAGAGCACGACTCGAGCACGTGCCAAGCTCGCAACAGAGCTTCACCTGGAAACCATTCTCAAATTCGGTTTGATCACTCAATCCTAACTCCGCCGCGATGTTCATATCTCCATTAGCACTGGAAACTATGCTAACTTCGCCCCCTAAGCTTTCAGGATGGAGAAAGTAAAAAGCTTCCGAGAAGAACTCAACAACAGATGGATTCGTAATGCAACTTTGTACCAATTGATGAACGTCTTCCGACAAATGATCTTTTGACAATTTTGTGATTCCGTATCCCAAAAAAAAAAAAAAAAAACAGATCGATAAATACACGCTCACTCGTGGCTAAAACTTACAAACTGAGCTTCACAATGGGTTAGTGTGAATATTGACTGCTTGTCTTCACTGCCAAAGCACATTCGCCTCGATGGTGCCGGCACGAAAACCACCGGGCACAGGTGTGAAGAGTACTTGGCCGTCCACTGCAGTTAAGGTAGTTATATTAGAGTGAGGTTAGTGCTTCCACATTCCAGTATATGCACTGTGAAACGGGCAAATAAGTATCATCGACCCATAGCTGCTGCTTGATCACGAGGTGGTCAATTCCTTGGAAGAATCACATTCACTTCCTTCAAGATACATGCGGAACATATCCTACGTAAAGCCCGTGAGTGAAAATCTAGTCGACTGATCTGCGTTCGTCAAACTGCTTCAAGTGCTAGACTCAACTCATGCGCAGACTTTGCGACAGATCCCCCTCTTCTATGAACAAAGAAAATCAGAACATCGTCACTTACTACGGCTTTTTAAGAAGCATAAAACAAGGTCTTCAGAAAAGGCAAAGCAAAATAAACCTGGTAAGAGCAGGCAAGCACCGTTTAACCTTTTCGAGCTCCACGTAGCAGAGGTTATAACGTTCCAACCTGTGCCGATCCACCAGTATCGCCGTCAAGATAGTTTTTGGATGAAAATTCTACCCAAGAACATTCAAGAACTGAACAAGATGACACGGAACACACCTTTGTTCAGCTTCAATATCAACACCAACAGGCGTTGATGCCGACACTGCTGAATAAACCATGGAACCGAAAACTCTGACCAGTTTGAGAAGTATGTCCACAGAAATGCTCAAATGCCTGCACAGTAAGAAGCATTTCGAAAATTCGAATGTCTTTATTATGGAACATAAAAGAGGCAAAAGAACAGCATGATTAATCAGACAAAAGAAGACCGCTCATGAAGAGCATGACGTCAGGCCATTCTTTTGATCCTGTGCCATGTTCAGCGTGAGTGCAGAATTTCATCTGTCTAACCAAAGCTACATATCTCCAGAAAAGTGAACGCACTATGATAGCTATGATGCCAGTGAAGCATACGATGAAAGCTTTGATGCTTCACCAATCACAAGAAATGAGGATGTTCTTTTACTGTGAGTGGCTTTGCGCAAAACAAACTAAGCTGAACATTTGAGTGGAAAAGTCTCATCAGATATTCATGATCATGGTATCTAAGGGTGTGGATACCTTCACATACTAACAAATTAAAGCTGAAGAGAGAGAAATAAATCAGTGATACCAAAATGAAAAGAAGCTGCAGCGGGAAAAAATTGCAGCACCAAGATCCGCAACCAGAATCTGGTTGAAAGCAAACCGTTTTGACAATACAAAGATTAGGAATAAAGTTGCTACCAAAGAACCATTAAGTACTTGTTACTCACCTATCCAGGTCACTCTCAAGAAGTCCATTCAGAAGGGGCAAAAGACAAGTGAACATATCCAGAGTAACCACGTCAATTTTCTCTGTCATTATACTAACCACATCAGCAAGCACCTGCAGGTTAGGGAAAAGAGTGTGGTTAACACAAGGATGCTAATTAAGACCTCATGAGGCAATCCCATGTTTCTTCAACGGTCAGAAAGTTAAAACACCATATAGTCACTGGAAAACTACTCACAGAATTATCAGCCATCTTCTCCATAGCACCAATAGCCCCTTTAATATCCCTTCTTCCCCAGAATCCATTGACAACCTGCCAAATAATTCACAGAAAATGACTGTCGCATTTAATGACTAAGATGACGTCGCAATGCTATGCTCGTGAGCTTATACTATTTTCGTGTCAGGACCACCGGAATTTCCACTTGATGACATGCCACCATGTAAGTCCCATCCATGCTACCATAAAACATACAAGCAAATAAATATGAACAATTGAATCATATACTAGAATGCAATTTTCAAAAAAGACGGAAAATGAATTAACAAATTCTTTTTGGAGGACATCCCTTAACTTGCTGAATAAGGGGACATGAGCTCATACTACTCACATCCTACCTTTAAATCTCCATCTCTAACATGGCCTCTAAGATAAGCATTCAAGCAGAGAAAGTCACCACAAGTTGTTCTTAGCACTTTGAGAAATATGAGCAAATGTCTTATTGAGTAAGAATCTGCAGATTGCAGATTTGAGAGTGAAAACCATTTTCTGAGGTGTTAGATTCCCACTATGCCCCATCTAACTTCCAGCCTTACACAGCTATTGACATGACAAGACTGGCTAACGTATAAACTGCTGTTTACCAAAACATAGAGTTCACAAGTATACAGCTATTTAAATTATGACAGTGACTCATATGAAGTACCTGCAACTTGGCTAACCGAGACTGCATAGAGCCAACAAATTGGTCATGATGCTCCATCACATCTGAGATTGCATCCTCATCACTGGCAGAAACTGTTTCCTTTTCAGCAGACGATCTATGTCCTCTCTGTTTCACAACAGGAGTTGTCAAAGACAAACCCAATTTATATTCATACAAGGCGAAATTGTGAGTATGCTACACCAATCTGCATTATGAAAACCCAGAAAACCCGGATCATGCCTCTTCCCTCCCTCAACTCTTGATCTCGAGTGGGCAAAGTCCATCCAAGTGGAAGCTTTTAAGAGCATCATCCAAAATAAAGTGGGCAAGGCTCTACGCACAATTGTCCAAACCATATCTTCGTATTCCCCAAACTGGACTTCAGCCCAAGAAAATCAAACATAAGTGCTTAATGCCCACAACAAAAAGGCAATATCTTTGTCCGTTCTTTGTTTTATCCACCACAAGATTCGGAATGAAAAATTTTAAAAACAGAAAAATCAAGGGAAGCTACTATAGGGACCTTCCTTGGTATCAGAACCCACATTTACGCAACTGCAGAGGTGTATTTGCTCAAAAAAGGAAAAAACAGAATGCACTGTCGCCCCATTCTTGCATAGAATGACACTTATTCCCCAATAACGAATATCCGTCAGAAAGAAATACAAAACATTGAAAGAGAGGGCCAGTGAAAAACTATTGCATTTCCTTACCAAGCTAAAAGGCAGCACATTTACACCAGGCCCTGCTCTTGAGGTAATGCTGGGTGTAGGTCCATCAACATTAACCTTCTCTCTTTTCTCCCAATTAACAACAAGAGAACGCATTCGCCCTAGATATTGACAAGATTATATGAGC
The DNA here is from genome assembly GCA_028455895.1 of Rhodomyrtus tomentosa. Classification (NCBI taxonomy): domain Eukaryota; kingdom Viridiplantae; phylum Streptophyta; class Magnoliopsida; order Myrtales; family Myrtaceae; genus Rhodomyrtus; species Rhodomyrtus tomentosa. The sequence continues at coordinate 6,402,941 of JAPCWY010000011.1, read as the reverse complement.
AAACCTCCTATAATGCCCAAACACAGTAATTTTTTAAAATAGGATGTACCTCCCCTTTGTCCATCCACAAAAAGTTGTGCTCTGTTTGCTTTCTGCAAACGAGACTCATCTGCAACAAAAGATTCAATACTGAGAATCAATATTAAGAAGAAAAAAAATGAATATTTGCAGATCCAAGCTTCAATAATCCAAAGAGTTGGAAGCCAAACACTCCACCCATCTAATACGCAGAACGTGGACATTATGAAGGTGAAACCCAACAAACAAATAAGAGTTTTCACTTTTGCCAGAAGTTGGCAATAGATCTCACAGAGACTATCAATTATTGCAATGAAGTGGAAAGAATTCTTCCAGCTGTGATTCGTTGCGACTCGTCTCAGTATATGATGCTTAACTCTTTCACTGAATAGCTTTGTCGCAGTTCAAGGGGTCTAACCAGATGCTAGGCTTTAGAGGGGAAACAAACTCAAAATATTTTAACCAGATCCTAGGCTTTAGACCAAACTATGAATTTCGAGGCGATGTTAATACAGTTCCTTGCTACTAATTCTGCACCCAGCTCACTTTACTTTTGCACATGATATATCAGTAAAGCACATTTACCACCTTAGCCAGACTAATACCACTCTCCATTACAAGGATCTTCTATTCACCCATCAGGCTTCGTTGTGCCTTTACCAAATAATAGTAAGGCGCATTATTTCCTCATTTTGCGGTACTCTACCTCCCTCTTAAAATTCTGATCTTCAAAACGGTCATTTTGATGTCAGAACAGGTCCATACCAAGTTGGAAGAAATTCTTTGGCAATAAAATCCAGCAAAACTAGCATAACATAGCGGAACAGGTCGCTATAAGTGAAAAGGTGACTTGAAATTAGACAACAATCAATATTCTACAACTATTGGTTGCAATTAATATCGGAAAGCATACTTCTTCTGATAATTGAACACATACAATTTTCACGCTGGTAATTGGCCGGCGCATCCATCATCGTACTTGTGTCATGCTTGCTTGGAAAACAAGATGAATCATCCATTGTGTTTCTTTCAGCGGTAGACAAGCCTTGGGCTGGGGCTCTCACTGAGAAGATGTTCCTATTTGTAATGTGGCCCAATGAACTGGCATTTGGGCCAGCTGTTTCAGATTGTCCTGAGACCGTTGGCTGATCTAGTTCGTCTCTGCCATTTGAGAGCCTTCGTAATTCAATTGATTTTGACTGCAAAGAAAATGGCATAGTTCTTGAAGCAAGATCAACTTCTTTTTTGGATTCAGCAGCCAGTTCTGATCTAGCGTCAGTTCTAGGAACAATCACAGGTACGACATCTGATTTACTGAAGCTGGGAAGACCGATTGTAGCATTGGCCTTCGCAGTATTCCTCCTTGGAGCTGCTGCAATCTGAGCTGTCACTGAGATGGCTGGAGCCACCTTTGAACCAGCATTTATATTGACCCTTTGAGGAGTAGCAGGTACACTTCCTGTGGCTTTAGGCATATGCAAAACAAGAAATTTGTCATATTCTGAACTCCATTCCAGATACAAAAGCATTATACAGAAGAAACCAAAATGTAAAAATAGATGTCTTACATGCCAAGCTTTTCTGCTCCTTAACAGGATCTGAATTTTGAGAAACTGACAATCTCCCAAGGGACTTTGTTTCCTTCACTAAAGAATCTGAATTTTGGGAAACAGATAACCTCCCTGAACTGGCCTTAGCAGTATTCTCATTCAGCACAGAGACATTCCCAACTGTAGGAGCTTTAGATTCAGGAGATACTTTAAATCTGTTAGTACCAACAGCATACGGCTCTATGCGCTGAAGAGAGGTGAAAGAAAGAACATCATTTAAAAGCTCAAATATGACACAGGAAGCAAGTTTAGACTACAACCAAGGGCACAAAGTATGTCCAACTTACCGAGATGTCGACAACCCAAACACCAACGCAACTTTGATTGAAAGAGCAGCCGAGAAGCTTTCCCTCGTGCACATTAAGGTCTGATAATCTAGACCATCCCACATCTACAGTGTCATGGCACAGTATTGGTTCCCAGGAAAGAACCTATAAAGAAGCATGGAACAAAGGAATCAATAATGAACCACGTACCTTTTCATTGCAACATTAAATTGTATCACTCTTACCTTAAGATTTTCATGCAATCCACAAAGGAGGGTCCTTCCGTCAGGATTGAATGTCAAACAACGTACTCCAGTACTCTGTCATAATATTGGAATGTCATGTGCTTCGTAAGAACTCAAATTAAAGACCCATCGATAGTTTACGTCCTCTTTATAAACCAAAACCTCATTCAGACAAAACTCTCACCTCGGGTCCACTGGAACCAATCAGCTCAAAGGTCTCGAGGTCCCAAAATTTGACAGTCCTGTCAGCAGAACCTGTAAAACAGCCGCAACATACGAACAATTGGTGGAAACATAAAGAGACAGGTTGCATTGAATAAAATTGCAGCAGAATCGTATCTCACCTGTTGCCAGTAAAAACTCATGGGGATGGAAATCTATACACTGAACTTGGCCCTCATGACACTTAAAATCATGTAGTAGCTTTCCGGCCGTCAGATCCCAGAGCTATTAATTGGATTCAGAAGTGTAATCAGCCATGTATTATTAAGAAACCATAATAAACATATAGATAACATCATTTGCTCCAATCAACATGGTCCAGATCATCTTCGCAACTCAGGCAATCACCATAAATGAGACCCTACATCACATTTCCTTAGACAAAACCATGTGTTCATTACTCACAAAGAACTACAGTCTCAGTCACCATACCCAGAACTAGATATTATGATAACCCAAAAAATGATATAGGTTTTAGGTATTTGGTTATTGCTTCGGAGCTATCCAATTATGAAGCTAACGTAGGTCTAGTCATCTGTGGACTGTCAATGTCGCACCAAGTAACCTACAATTTTCATCAGCAAGTGGCAAGTGTGCTTGATTCTAAAAGAATCTCTGCTCCCTTCACTGTAGCGACAAATCACACCAGACTCCAGATATGCATTTGCCCCAATTAAAAACACGTAAACTACATTGTACCACAGCACAAATTAACAACTATAAAGCCTCCATTATCATCGTCCAATTACCACATCCAGGGATTAAGATTCTTCTTAAGCACTACCAGAAGAAGACACCTAGATGAAAGATCGCGTATTTTATCACATGAACTATTTTCAGAAACAATTTATAGAATAAAGAAAATTTTAACCTTCACGGTGTTGTCCTCTCCGCCGGAAACCACCCAACGACCATCAGGAGTAAACCTAATTGCATTGACCCCGCGAGTGTGGCCTTTGTAAGTGTGGATACAACCTTTTTTCCTGATATCCCATATTTTTAAATTTGTGTCAAGAGAACCAGATGCAAAGAACTCCCCAAAAGGATGAAAGTCCACCGATATGCAATTAGATCTATGACCAGTAAGAGTCCGAACAACTGCAGAGAAAATCACGTTACAACTCGTTGTTACACACCAATGTGACGTGAAAACAAATAAACAAAGACATGTTTTCTAAGACATAACTAGCAGATTACAAGTTTGAGATACTGCTTAAGTAACAGATGAGCATACTCTTTGCCTCTTCTAAATCCCAAAGCTTGATAGTACCACTTGCTGCTCCCGCAGCTACTACTACCTCCGAAGAATCGAAAGTCACTGAATCGATTCCACTGCTATGTCCAGACAAACTCTGAAGACAAGAAATGAAAATTAGATCAGCTGTACAGATCAAAGGCAGAGTCCATTTAGGATGGCCACTGCTCTAAGCAAATCGATGATTTATTGATGGCTCAGTTTCTAGGGTGCCGAATCCTTTTATCTGAAGAAAGCAATCATATAAAACCTCTTCCCACCTGGAAAGAAGATGAACTACGAAGAGTACCTATTGCTCGGAACCCAAATCTATAAGCTGCCAGATCACTGGTAAGGGATTTCAAATTCGCTCAAACATATCTAATTTTTAATCCACCATCAGAAACTCGAAAGCTCACGGTTCACTCGGTTAATGGGCAAGGCATAAAGAAACATACTGTAGTCACATTCTGTATATCATGACTGTCAAGACAAGAGAGCATAAGTATCACATCGTATCAAAGGAAAATGGCAACAACAGCAGCACTAGGTACATGCTACCGTCATTTGGGCATAAAATCAAAGTTAGAGAAGAATCATCAGATGGTCGATAATCGGTACGTAATTCATAAAACAGCGTGACCGTAAAAAACTGACCAGTATGGCATTGGGCTTTCCAATAGCCCAGAGATTGACTTTATGATCTTCTCCGCCGGTGACCAGAACCCTCGATGACTTCCTTCCAATTTTGAGGCAATTGACTGCTGCAGAATGCGCTACAAATTCCTCTGTATTTGCAGCTCAAGTTAAAGAAAACCTAAATATTGTCCGAATTCACGAAACAAGGAAGTTTCACATATAGCAGCAAGCGGAATCGCATGTTATCTTGCTATTCGCAGCCACAACACACGTGAATTTTCAAGGATACGTAGCTTGTAAGCGCGCTTCGTAGTCATGGCGGAGACGCGAGCAAAACCCTAATGCCAAGAACAGCTCCGGAGACATTCAACATATGACGGGTCGTACCAAACGAGCCCAAGATCCGGCAAACGAAGCCAGATCTCAAAAACCCAAGCCGGGTTCTCTCCGTATCACGCCCTCATTGCCAGTACCCAAGCCCTGGTATTCAACAAATATTAGTGAGTTCCCAGATCACCAAGGAACGAGAACTAGCAAGAAGGAAGGAGAAGAAGGAGTGGGGAAGAAAAAAATGCCACCTTTACAGAGACGTTTGAATGGCGCAGGTGAAAGAAGAAGACCCTTTTCTTTTTCTCTTTCCCTCTCTGAGGTCTCTTTCTCCTGCTCTCCGCTCACACTCAAAGAGGAAGAAAATGGTCGCAGAGTAGAGCATAAGCATTCAAATTTCAGGAAGCGAAGAATTTCCTTTTTCAGTTACGGAGGGTCATTACGCACGATCAAATCAGCAGAAAGTTTTGAAACTAAGTGACAGCTTTTTCCCTTCCCCCCTAATTCTTGAAGGAGAAAAAAAAAGGAAAAACTTGAACGCCAACAATGGCGACAATGCGGTGATTCTTCTGGGAGAGGAAACCCAGGGAGGCAGAGAGAGAGAGAGAAGGGGCAAAGAGGAAAGAGCAGGAAGAAAGCTTTCTAAGATTTGTGCTCAGGTTCAAGTTCAAAGAAAGTAATAAAATTCCCTAAATTATCAACAATAATTAGAAGTGATGATAATCATATTTTCAATAAAATAAAATAAGATGAGATGAGATGTGGTGTGCCAATTTTGAAAACTACCCAACGCCTCTCTCTCTCTCTCTCCCTCCTTTGGACCAAACTCTCCCTCCCCTCTCAAATCAAAAACGGTAAAGTCTCATAAACACCGTTCCCCCACCCCCTCATAATTTAGTCACATTTCCTCACTTACCTTTCCCTCTACTAAATTAATTTATCTTTTTCTTTGTCGAACGAGGACGGCTTTTTCTCTATATCAATTTTACGTGACGATAAGATAAAAAAAATAAAATAGAAATTCATCACGCACGATAAACGTTAACCGAAGAACGAATTGTACAATGATACGGGAGAAAAATTACAGTAAAATTTATAAGCATCTATCTGGCGAATTGCTCAAAAGGGTATTTGTAGAGACGGGCTGTCATCAAAAATCGATAATGATGTTTTTTTTTTTATATATATATATAGAGTCTCATTTCGCTTTGCTTTGGAGGGTTTCATGGGATACGTTTCCACGTTTCCTTTCTTTGCTTTCTTCGACTTCATCCATCCCTTTTTTTTAATCTAAATTTTTTTAAAAAATAATTTTATTTGATTTTTCTTGATCATATAATGTAAAGTGGGAGCCGCACAACAATCAATCATCAGGATGCAGAGTGGGGTCCTCCTCCTACACATTAAGGTTAAAACTAAAACAATATACTCCTTTGTGGTCTAAAAGCCATGTTCGGTACCCGTTAGGTTTGACCTCCGGTGGCATTTAGGCACAACGCTTTCTGCTCTTTTATCATTTACACACAACAAGACACAGTGAAATTTGGACGGCTAAATCGGCTCCACATGGGACGACGACTTCAACGCCCCTCACCTGAAAGCCAGATTTAACTAGCCACGAGTGTATGCATGTTCGCAACAAGAGAGATAGCGCCGATTATGATACCACGACAGAATATCCGAACTCCCGGAATTTAAACTGATAGGCAGAGCGAAATCACGTGAATATAAAAAAAAAAAAGAACACTCGAGACCGCCAAAATGAGCATCCCGAAGTTCGACGATCGCACGTACCGACGCGATGGTGTCGGGCGAGGCTATCCGCCGAAAAAAGATGTAATCGATTATGCATTGAGGGAAAAAAAAATAAAAAAAAGGGACGAAATTCCATGACTGGTAATTACGAAAACAAAATAAAAAAAAATGAAATAAACTTCCTCCCACCACCACCGGTTTTTGTTTCTCCGTTTAATTCGTCCACCGCAAGGAATTATTTCTGTTTTGGCGGAGGGAAGGCTAACCCGGATCCATTGAATGTTATTTAATGAGAGTCCTTCACGGCCCCCGACAAACCGTGAATGAATGAATTTGGCTCCAATGGCCAGAACACATGAAAAGCGTGGCCGGCCGTTGCTACCTCCAAACCGATGTCGGTGGTGGCGCCACCGCGGGACGCCCCCACCATTTGAATTTCACATCGCCTACAGTGCTGCTCTTCCATCCACAAAAACCCAATTATCGCGACTCGTGCCAAACAATCCTGTGCAAAAAGCATTTCGTTTCGGGTCGGACCCATTTTGTGAATCACATCATGTGTACAAATCATCCTCTTGTTCGATTTCATCATCGAAAAAGATTGAAATCGCGTCATTCCTTGATCCGAATGATCTTCGACACGACGAAGTTTTCTCGTAAGTATTGGTTTAGGTTAGTGCTCTGAGAGCTGGGCAATCCTCTAGGACAAATCATTGTTTTGGTTCAAATTTTGTACGGATATTAGTTCAATCTTAAATATTTTAAGTTGATCAATTTGATTTTAAATTTTTTGGTAATTTGTCAATTATAATAGGATATCGCTGATGTAGCGCGGCCCACGCTAAAGTGGACATTTTTTTCAAGTTTTTATAATTTTTTTTCATTTTTCCTCCACCGATTCGTCGAGCCACAAGCGAGGGGTGGCGAGGGTTGTCCCTCGCTAGAAGCTGGGAGGTCGATCCTCGATGGTCGCTAGCTATCTCATTAGATTTGGTGAGGAAAAGAAAATAATGAATAAAGAATTAACAAAAAATTATAAAATTTGTCGGTGACGGCGTTGGTTGTGACAAGTAGGATAGATGTTTTTGAAGTCAAAATTGACCGGATATCAAAATATTTAGGATTAATTCGTTCAAATTAAAATGTTTAGGTATAAATTAAAATCCACACTTTTTTTCTGTAATTTTTTCCTATTAGGAATGCAATTCACGTCGGTGCCGGCTGAATTCAGTCTCGGTGAAAGATTTTTGTTGGCACGTCGCTTTCACGGTTAAATAAATTTGGTGATCAATTTTCAAATTTTATTGGTTTTTATTTTTAAGGTGAAGAAGTTAAAGAATTGGAGTGGTCCCCAGGTCAGAAGTGCAGTTGCCTGCCTTCCTCAACAGAGCGAAGATTTTCAAAAATTCTGACGAGGATGTCCTTTTTTTTTTCATATAAATTACGATTATATCGTCTGATAACAAAGACATAAAAATAAAAATAAAAAAGCTTTAAACATGATAAGTTGTCATGTGGGCATTGTAGAAAAACGGACATGTTCACCGTACGCCCTCTTATTCAATTTTTTTTTTTTTTACTGAGAAGTTGGATCTAAGTCCTGTAATTACGGCGTTTGGGACAAATGCAAAAGGGATCTTCCTCTGTAATTTACCACATTATGGGATAATTCGACGTTGTTAATTGGCCAAAACAGTATTGATTTTTAATTCGACGCGAAAAAGTTACCCGTTGCGGATTCGAATCGTGTAACCTTCCTTTAAAAAGTTAGGTATCTAACTTTACAATTTGGGCCGTTCATTTTCGAAAGAACGTTTCAGATCTTCGATTTTTATGGGATAATTTTTTTAAATTTTTTTAATTTTTTTTATATATTTTTATTAATTATAATCGAGAACATCCATTCATAACACGAACTGTCCATATTATATGATTAGGATCTTCTAAGTAAATGGTAGATGATATATTCCTGTTGCCAAAGTAATACAAAAGCTGAAAGAGCAGCGGCGGCAGAAGAATACGACGAAAAGTTGATATGAAGTCTTAACAGAAATATCAAAGTAGGTCGAACATGATTTGCTCTTTTTGCTATTGCATGCGACCATCATCACTAACTCAAACCATAGGTTGGCCTGTGTTGACTAGCGTTAATCCAAGCCCCCGATTTGTTCTCCTTCCTTTCTATTTCAGGGTAGGAGATCGGATTTTGGGTTTGGCTAATGTCCTCCGGTGGATCCATTTTTTCTCGCCCCGACCTGTAGCTTCCGTCACGGAGCTCCAAAAACTTCGTCGGCTTTATAACGCAGGCGTACTTCTAGACCCTACAAGCTCGCGCCGCGGGAGGCGGGATGGGAAGGGCTGAGGGCATGCTGCTCTAAGAATCAAAGGCGCGGCCAAGGAGCATTCGGAGGTGATGCGTGATGATGACCTTTATAAGTGGGCATATGAAAGGAAAGCTTGTGCCGATAGCCACAGAGCCCGAGAAGGGTTTCGTCTAGAACTCGCACGCAACGAGAACGCTCGCTCGACTTTGTTTCATCAAAACCCATGTATCCAAATCTTGAGGCTAGTATGGGGCATTCCCAGCTGCATTCCCAGGGTTCTCAACATCTTCAATGTCGGAGCTCCGAATTGCCCAATAACTGTCTGGATAAAAATGGTACAGACAACAGATCAAACAGATCTGAACTCTTCTGTATTCTCAAAAATTGAGCTGTCAACAGATCCAAAGCGATTTCAGAAAGCAAGAAACAAAAAAGTTGGTGCGCCTTCAGGGAACCTTTTCCTAGTCTTTTAGAGATTTGCAATGGCGTGGGACAAGATTGTAGTAAATTTGAGATTTCCAAGGAAAACAAAGACGAGAATGCAAGCTGAGTGGTGGGGAAGTACGTGAAAGACGGAAAAAGGTTTGCCGCATCGAGGACACAGTAACCTTTTTGCATTTGACAAAGACACCGACGAAAAATCTACGAGAAGACTCCAAAAAAAAAAAAAAATCTAGGAGAAGAGGAAATATAACTCTTAATGGAAGAACCAATTCCGCAAATCCCTAAACGCGAACGTTTGAACAATTCAACCACACCAATCTGTCGACCAACCCAAATTCTGGAGATTAGAGTCTTGGTTAGTCCCTTTCCTTTTGTTTAACTGCGGCATTCCTTGACAAGTGTAGTGCCAGAGTTCAGTTCCAGATTTCTTTTACGAGCAGACAATTTCACTTATTTCCTTCTACATACCACCCGAACGTTCTGTAATTAAAGCCTTCGAGCATTCATCAGCTTCATTAAGTAAGAACGTGCTTTATACACCGGTTACCCAAAAATTTCCCGACTATCACAACAAAAAAAGGGATTGACGGGCAGGCTACCAGCAATCGAAGTAGAAGCACATTCGCCACATTTTAATTTTGCAAGAATTTGCTGTCTCATAACCAAGGCATTAAAAAACTCAACCCCTACAAAGAAAGGAAGAGTGTAGAATGTCCTATCGCGAGAGAAGTTGTATTTTTGAAGTGAAATGCTAGTGCAGAGCAAAAAGGAAAATGACCATGGTAGCGCTACCACACAAAGGAATGGCTGCATGACATGAATTGGCTGCTATGTATGAAAAAATCATAAGGCAGATTTGGTTACTCAGCAGGATAACTCATATTTATGGGAATCCAGATTGCCTCCTAAAGAAAGCAAGAACCAAATACATTTGTGAGAACGGCAAATCAGGAAATAACATTATGGGCCCATCAACCTCAGAAGGGTGAAGAAAACGACCTCTCCTTCTTAATCAGTGGTTGGGTAGACTCACCAAGCAAAAAGCTAAACCACATTCAACAACAAGAATTAACCACAAATTTGGCAAAGCATTCTGCACCAAGGATAACACTATCTAAATATGCTCCTCTGTTGAAATGTCATATCTAACGAGAAATGGAGAGTGTCTCTATAATTTTTCTGTTATTAAAATTAATATTGTCACTGAATGAGTGAATATCAAATACAGAAAGTCTTTTTTACTTGTTAGCTTGGCTCGTTCAGGCAGTCCCTTGCTAAAGAGGGCAATTTTGCTAATTGAATATTTGAAAGTCGAGGAGGCAACTCTACATATAATCAACATCAACAACACATTTATCCCAAACTAGTTGAGGTCGGCGGTCGATGAACCACAAAGAATCATAAAAATAAAAGCAGAATCAAGGGAGGTAAAAAAGATAAATGTGTAAAAATAAATAAGTAAATATATATATCTATATATCTATCTATCTATACACTACCCCTCCACAATACTAATAGCCTTACTCCACTCCGTCTTAAGACAAACCGTACGCCAATCTATTTCACATTTCATTAAATCTTGTTTTACTGCTTTCCCCAAGTAAGTTTCGGCCGACCTCTTGCTTTCTTCGTATTATGCTCTCGATAACAACTTCTGTTCGTACTAGTACATCTAAGAGCCTTCGGAGGATATGCCCAAACCATCTCAATCTATGCTCTCTCATTTTTTCTGCCACCGGTTCTACTCTAACTTTTCGTCGAATCTATTCATTACTTATCTTATCCATCCTTGTATGACCACATATCCACCTTAACATCCTCATTTCCGCTACTCTCATTTTATGCTCATGTTTCCTTTGTGCTGGCCAACATTCAGCTCCGTATATTTAACCTAAGAGGAATTTTGCGATCACACAAAAATCCCGATACACTGCGCCATTTCATCCAACCTACTCTAATTCTATGGCTTACATCTTCATCAATATCTCCCTCCTTTTGCAATATTGATCCCAAATATCTAAATGTATATTTCTTGGTACCTCCTGTCTGAGCATATTTACGACTTCATGATCCCCTCTTCCTGTTGTGTCAAACTCACACTTCAAGTATTCCGTCTTATTTCGACTTATGATCACATGGAGTATATCATGAATTGGCTAAAAGTTATAAGTAGTGAATTGAACAGCACTAGAAGGAACTGTATGACCTTGATGCACACCTAGAACAAAGCCGTTGGAAAATTAAATGACTTCACTGAGCAAGAAAATCCCAATCTCCAAAAATTAATTAGCATCCAGACTTCTTCACTCATGAAGTACAGAGGACCGCACAACTCTCACTACCACCAAAAAGCTACAATATCAGATGGAGTAGCTGCTAATGGCAAACAAGATCAATGATTAACAAGATAATGAAGTGTAAAAACAACAAGAGCTTATGATGCATTCAGCATATATTGCATATCAGAAAGAGGTTTTAGCACTTATCGTTATTGGTGAAATGTAAGATTCCAGGTATGATCATCTTTGGTGAAAGCTGCGAACACTCACATTACTAGGAGTCCTTGAAACAACCCCCCAGTGGATTTGGTGTCCTGTTGCATTCTAAGTTATACATATGTATAAAAGTATAAGGATACGAAGACGGATTCAACAAATCGATTCCCACACCCCCCAGATTTTTGCACTAATACTAGTCTAGTTTCATTTGGCAAAGACTATTAGTAGATACTTCGACAAGCTACCATTGAACCTTTATCAAGTCTGCCCCCATGCACGCTAGAAGTGCTTCACATAAAACGTATGTACATATTATCACTACACGGACATACCTCATCCTACATAAATGTATGTAATCTTTAAGTACTTTAATAATAATAATAATAATAATAATAATAATAATAACCTTCTAGATCTGACCCAGCACAGATGTTTCCTTTTCCAACTATACATTGCAACAAGCAGGAAGCAGAGTCCTCTCTTCTTAATTTTATTCCAAATTATACCACATCATGAGAGAAAAATGAGTTATTATTTGGGCCCTAGAGGATTAACATGGTGAACTACTAGTTCTTGGATATAAGATATCGACCCTAGTCACCGTAGACGCATTTGGCCAATTGACACATCTGAAGAAATCGAAGTTGGTTTTATTGGATCTTTAACATTTCATGGGCGAGCGTTTTTTGGGGGCGGGCCGGGGGGTTGTGTGTTGGGCTAGGAAGCCCATTTTATGAATATCTCCCTCCAAGTATTCTGTAAAAAGAACCACTCTTTTCCTTTTTGAGCTCCCAAACTAACGTAAGGAGAAAAATTCGTCATACAGCTATATTAATTGAAGCAAACCACCCCCAACAACTTCAAGCTTCAAGAGTAGATGGCTTGTTAAACAGCAGTCATGCTAAATCAAATCAGATTCCAAATCATCTCAGACATTGGTAAAGTAAAGAGATAAAAGAATGAATTATATTTGTAATTATTGCATATAGTTTCTACCGGTCATTCATCAATGAAAAGTTTCCACTCAACTGCTTATACGAGTACTGAAAAGGGTTAAACCTTGGAACAAGATTCAGCTCACATTGAAGAAGTTCTACATTTGTCCCAGCCAACTGCAGTGGATGTGGAGTGTGGATTCTTGGATTATATGAAGTGCAGTTGAATATTCAGGAGTGAAGTGACAGGTCCAATATCAACAAGAATTACCGTATTTATTCTGACAAACACACTCTCCGTGACACCATTAAAACATTCTTGTGTCAAAGAAGCAATTCGTATTCTCTGCCCATTATGGATAACTTTAATTACCGCCAAAGCAACAAATCTAGTCACTCAGTTCAAGTATCACTTCTCTTAATAGCAAGAACCATGACCAAGTTGAGCAAAAGCAAATCTCACATTCCATTGTTACAGTCACATCCAGTGTAAGTAAGAACACAGAACGTACGACCACTGCGCCCGGATTGAATCCTCGAGGAACAAGCAAACTGCTCCTCAGGAGGAGGCAAAACAGCACTCTCGTGATAAAAACGTAGTATCGAGTTCGACGGCTCGAAGAATGGAGAACAACAGTAGGAAAAACAACCATCCACGTTAACCGCCCACAGGCACTACGCTGGCAAAAAGTACGTATGAATATAGAACCAGAACGGGAGAGATTAATTTGCTTTTTGTATAGAGAAGCAAATACAGAATGCTGAAGCGCTTATACACTGATCGAACTCATCACCATATCACACGGACATCAATCAAACATACTCGAACTCATCCTCCTTAAGATGCGCAAAGAACTTGACAGGTCCACGGCCTTCAATTTCCTTAACGAACTGCACCTTAAAAGGAAGATTAGCCGAAATGCGTTTACCTTTAAAGTCCGCGACGTACTGCTTCAGCTCGCCTTCCATCCCAGTCAAGTCCACCTCGGGCACGCGCGGCACGTGGTACACCTTCAGCGGCACTTTTACCCTAACTCTCGCTCCAATCCTCGCCGAATCGCCGTCAGAACCGTCTCCTTCACCCGAAACCGATGGAGAATCGCTCTCCGCGGACGAGGAGGAGGACGGCTTCGAGTCCGATTTCAGCGCGACCTCGCACGAGACCTTCCACTTCCTCGTCCGCGAGGTGTTCACGGCGATGTTCGCGGCCGCGGCTGCCGCCGCCACCGTCCTCGGGAGGGTCGAGAGGCGGAGAGAGGCGCGAGCCGATTTGATCGAGTCCGAGGGAGACAAGGAGGAGGAAATGACCTGTGTGTTGGGGCGATTGATAGCCGCTGCTGCGACAGCGGCGGACCCAGAGGTCGCCGGTGAGAGTAGAGCCATGTTCGTGGCCGTCGCCGTCGCCGTCGCGGTTTCGGAACGCTGAGGCTAGGTGAACTGAAGAAGAAGAAGAAGAAGAAGAGGAATGAGAAAGTCCAGTCCTTTGCAAATCTATCTGGGTTTTGAGCGAGTGATTCTGGTGAATTGGCCATTTTGTTTGAACCGTGACGGGCATTAATTTTTTTTTGAAAAAAAATTAAAATGAAAAAGAGAAAATAAAGAAAGAAATTACACCGATTTCTCTAACTGATATAACCGACATTTCTGATTTCGGCCTCCGCCCGCCCTTTTTATTTCTTCAGTTTTCATTTTTTTTTTCATACCTAACATTTAAAATTTCACTATTTCTCAACACCGATGTCAAATGTGTCCCAGTGATTTGTGATATCATGATACATCCCACGAATTTTCGCGAATTAAGATTCTGCCAATTTTCCAGAAAAAATGAATGAATTTTCGCTAACCAAACGGAATTTTAGAAAAAGGGGGAGTTTTCATTAGAAAATCCACGGGTAATTTTTATTTTTATTTTTTTTCAATCGAGTGGGGCCAAGGACTGACACGTGGCACGAGAACATGTGGCTAAGAATTGGAAATGGTGTTTGGGTTGTGTTTTTTCTTTTTTTTGGGGAGGGGGGGGGGGGTGTGGGGCGCGATTCTACTCCAACCGTTTTGGATTTGGATAACGCAGGAGGGCGACTCGGCCGCCTATCATCCCCACCACAAGCGGGAACCGGAGAAATATCTCAACACCGTTTGCTTGGCCCCACAGAAGTTCAAAAAATCAAGAACATGGAAATAAGTTGACTAAATAAGTAACTAAATAAATAAAAGTGCCTCCATTGTTTTCCTCTGACATTGTTCTCCGTACCTAATTAATAAGGTTAGAGTATACCTCGGGTATCGATATTTACGTACAATGCTCATTTTGATACTATCGGTTTTTTTTTATCCACTTAAGTACCAAATCAAAATAAAAAATAATCATTTTAGTACCAATTGCGAGAAATTCCGTTCAAAATATATGCGTGGTATTTTTATTTAAGATATTTTAATGTCATGTCATTTATAAGTCCACGTGGTAATTTTTTTTAAAAGTTCCACGTGAAAATTTTTATTCAAAAATTCACTCTTAAAACTAAAAATAAGTTTTTTTTAAAAAAAAAAAACTCAAACAACACTTGTTGCTACCGCCTCACTGTTGCCGGCTTGCTGATGATCAATCAAGGGTCGGCAACCCTTGGTACTGGCTAGCGGCGCGAGAGTCGCCTTGTTAAGGGTAGCGAGGGTCAAGGCCCTCCCCAATATCTGGCAAGGGTTTAGGCTTGGCCACGGGTGTCCATTGGTGGGGGTCGGGCGCTTGGCCTAGGTGAGGGTCACCCCTCCAACTGACTAGCCCCCAACCCATCATTGGCCATTGTTGCGCGATAGTGGGGCAGTGGCGGTGAGTGCAAGCTTTTGTTGTTGCCAGCTTTTTTTTTTTTTTTTTACCTTTTTGTTATTTAGTTATTTTTAGCTTTTAATCGTTTTAGCACAGATTAGGGAGTAAATCTTGATATTTTTGCATATGAAAGTGATGAAGATTGCATTGTAATTTTTCAGATACAAACGCTGAAGTCCTGATGCTTATTTGGTCAATTTTTTTTTTTGTGTTTAGCTTATTTTATATTTTATTATTAGGTGGAATTTTTAATTAATTTTTTGGCCTTTCTTTTTATTGATGTGTAGGACCTTCTGGTGAGCCATTAGATGCCATATAAGATTTGTGGCCTAATACCTAAAAAAATTTCAAACTTTACCATTTGTGACAATTATACCCAAAACTTTTTTTTATCTCATAAAAACCCATCAACTTTTACTTTGTCCAAATTCTACCGTTTAGTACCAAAAAAAAACCTCAACTTTAACATTTATCCCAATTATATCCAAGATATTTTTGTCTCATAATCAACCCTCAACTTTTATTTTTATCTCAATTTTACCGGTTTAATACAAAAAAACTATCAACTTTTACTTTGTCCTAATTCTACCGCCGTCAACTTCCGTCCATAATCATTATTAATTAATCCTACATGGCTTAAGTTTTCTCACCGAACTTACCATTGAATTTTTTAAATTTAGGAACAGTAAGCTTTAAAGACAACGAGATTTTAAAACGTTAGTCCAAATATCTCCACGTTTAACTGTTTTTTGGGATTGCTGAGTGTCGAAGAGATTATGAAACTTGTCGTTTTGAATGATTTTGCATCTCCTAGTAATACGTAAAGGAATCAAACAACAAAAAAGAAGTTTAGAGATTTTTTTTGTTAGCTTACTGAGGTGTAATTCATTAACAATGTGGAAATGCTATATATGATAAACTAATAGTGATAAAATTGGGATAAAAGTAGCAGTTTGAGATTTTATGAGACAAAGAAAAAGTTTTGGATATAATTAGGATATATGCTAAAATTGAGGGTTTTTTTGATATTGGGTTGGTAGAATTTGGACAAAAGTAAAAATTTGAATTAGAATTGGGCAAATGTAAAAGTCGAAGGTTTTTTATAAGATAAAAAAATGGATATAATTGTCACAAATGGTAAAGTTGAATGTTTTTTTAGGTATTAGGCCTACAAATTAGAGAGTAAATTTTGATGTTTTTGCATATGAAAATGATGGAGATTGTATTGTAATTTTTCAGATACAAATGCTGAAGTCCTGATGCTTGTCTGGTCAAATTTTAACTGTTTTTTAGTTTTTAACTTATTTTTATTTTTTTAATATTAAGTGAATTTTTTTAAATTAATTTTTGGCCTTTTTTTATTGCTGTCTAGGACCTTCGGGTGAGCCATTAGATGCCATATAAAATTTCCGGCGACGCCATATAAGATTTCCGGCGATGCCCACCGGAGTTGCAACAAAAGAATAATAAATAATTAGAATTATTTTGGGATCCACGAATTTAAGAATTTATATCTCACGTCATACCGTTTTACTAGCAAAGTCCCAATTGAACTAACTTGTTATTGACCCAACTGGTTTTTCAGTTTTCAATTACACAGGTCATAGTTCCAATTGAACTAACTAACTTGTGATTGACCCAACTGGTTTTTCAGTTTTCAATTACACAGGTCATGGACTCATCCTTTTCGGACACTCATTCTGCAGAAAATTACATGATAGAGACTTGCTAATTCAACTAGGATCACGACTCTTGGCCTGAATGAGGCCTGCTAGCCTTCACGGAAGGGAAATGCTGCTCCACCGTGGGAAAGAATCGAGCCGCAGCTGATCTTTTTGCAGGCTCTGCTCACAGTATTAGCAGGGCTCTGCACAGAATTCATGTGGGCTCGACTCTGTTTTCTCTTAGTCGCGGTGTTCGGCTAGGAACGGCTTGAACGTCATCAGCACCCCAATTGCCTCGACCACGTTCAAGATGAAGAATACCATCTGGTCGCCTGCGCATAGGCACGGGGTCCGCTATACTCACCTTCTTCTATTTTAGCAAATTACAACAGAGGAGCTAGCCGTGGTTATACAAAGAAAGTTAGAGCTATGATCGCATAATCAAGAAAAAGTCGGTTTACCTGGGAGCAAGGCCGCGTCCTTACGCTTCTGTGCCCAAGAGAATCTGCCGAAGATTTTGAGTCCATGGATCAGAACATTGATCAAGTATACTGTTTAAGCATGCAGAAGTAATTGTTTGATTTCACTGATGAGTTCTAGGATTGACTGCTCAAATTTTCCCGCCTTCGCCTTGATTAAACGAAGGCCGACCACAATTAAGAGGAACTCACATCATGCCTCCTCCAGCTGGACCAGCTGCCTGGAAAAGAGACAAGGCTGTCATCGCGATTCCATTAGCAGCTCCTCTCTGATCTTGGTCCTGCGATTTTCAGATTCGTGCTGAAACCAAGCCTTAACAAGATAGATACTTATTCGAGGATGTTAATAAAGATCAGGCTCGTGTAGGATGGTCATTAGAAGCTTACCACAGCTTTATTTTGAAGAAGGAAAAAGCTGGTGACGACGGAAGTCTACCGACATGCAAAATTCGACAGTTAGAATTAGGTATGAACAGCTGTTTCTCTTTCTCTTTTCCATAGAGAGATGCACATTTGATTCACAGTTCAGGTTAGAGGGTAAGGCATACTCACAGACAGAACATTCCTCGCGACTGATGCGCAATTCAACGTTATGGAGAGACTTAGCCCGTTCAGCATGGCTATAAAAGGGTAGCTTGACAAGAGGGGTATCAACAGGACCTGCCTTAACGCATTTGTGCCAAGGAAACACGGGTGAACACGGTCTTTTTATCAAATAAATCTCGAATGGCCGGAGATACACAATAGCCCGAAAAATATAGTTTTTCACAAGCAGGTGCTCAAGTTCAAATTCCAAGATGTCGAAAACATACCCCGCAAATGCGAGCTACCGCAACGGGGCCGAGAAGTTTGTCCAATTGTGGATATAAGCACGTCTGGAAGATGAGAAGGCCGGCACCTGACAGTAGAACTTGGTGATCAGCGATTCCCCCACAAGTAATTGAAACGAGCAGGGAGCTACGTTAAATGATAATAGACCACCATACTTCTAAGCTTCTAATAGACAGAACGCATATCACCGAATACAGTCTGAACGAGTTTACCTTGGAATGTAAGAAAGAAACTGGAGTACATACCTGAGATAGACAGAAGAGTTCCGACATCTTCAGTGGTGTAGCTTAAACCCCCTAATCGCCTGGGGCTTACGGCCCATAGCGAGAAGATCTACATAGAGAAAGTAGCACAGAATGGCCGATGAGAGAGGATCACATCAAAAGACATCAGTTTAACACCTAAACGAATCTATTTGGAAAGCGGCATGATATGCTGGTGCCGAATTCTGATGAGCTACTTCAAACTAGGATAGAATTGCAAAGAACATGCCCAAGTAATTTTCTCGCGTCAAGTTTGCAACGCGGTAAAGAACTGAGAAGGCGTCGTGGACAAGTGCGCAGCATTGTGAATTACCTCTGTGTAAGCCATGTTATGAAGTGAGAAGACGCAGTACACAATGATGGACGATATCAGCGGCCAATTTCGAATCAGAGACTTTTTTGGAGGTTTCCCTTCGACTTTATGCGTCTTGCGCTTTGCACCAGACTCGATGGATGCAGTCTCCACATCTTCACGAGACTCATCAAGCTCGCTACTTCCATGGTGCATATGCAATGTTTCCTGCAGTAAAACCAGATTACGGGACCCTCAATAAAACGCAACAAGCATTCGGTAATTCGCTCATGGATAAGGTGAAGCACAGGTAATGTCTGAGGAAAGGGGCACAAAAAAAAAAAAAAGGAAATGTTTCCAACATCAAGAATGAGAAACATGAACCGAGTTTAGCTAAGTGCATACCGGAAGCCAGAAGGACGCGATAGAAACTACCAATGCGAAAAGCGAGATGGTGAGACAGGGCAAGAAGTAGGGAAATCTGCATCAAAATCTGGAAATCAGTCGATGATGACTAAAAAGGATCTGCAACAGAAGCAAGCAACCGAGCTCACCTTCCAAACACTGATTCTTTGGAAAATATGGACGGAAACTTTTCCGCGGGCTGAAGAGAAAAGAATACAGAACCAGGAAACTTCAGAGGGGCATGAAAAATGAGAGAAGCATTTTTTTCGCACACAAGTGTCGAAATTCTCGTCGACTTTCGAATACTTGATTTCATTCATTGAGACATGATATATCAGGCATACCTGCGCAAGATAACCTCCCAGAGCTGGACCAATAATCAATCCTATCCCCCATGCTGTACTAACCTGAGTCCAAAAGGTAACCTCAGCTTTATTACTTTAGCAGAAAAACTGGGAACCTGTATCGAGAGCTCGAAGATTTTTATAAAAGGCTGGGGATCTTACGGTTGATATTCCTAGCGCTTGGTACTCCTTGCGGAACATTTCACTCGCATAAGCCTGTTACGAAATTAAGAAATACAGAGATGAGAATGATCTCAGATTCGCGGAACAATAAAAGAAGGGATAGTTTACATGAGGTCCAAAATAACTTGTGCTATGACGAATCCCGAAGTTCATAACTGTACCAGGTCTCACCTTGATCGGTCCGAGTAAACCATTTAAGCTGCCTAGAAGGAGCCTCGTCACAATGGCCATCCAAAACTTCACACTTAGGCCGAATAGAGTGTTGAAGATGACCCTGATATTAGCCGAATCTTAATCATTAACCGGGTGTAATTGTCGGAGAAATGTTTTTTCATTGGGAACTCAAATGAATGGTGGTCTTGTACTAACACTGCAATTGTTCCCATAATTATGACTGGCTTCCGCCCATAGCGATCCGCCACAATTCCCCAGATGAGCGACGTCAAAACTCTACCGAACATGAGTGAAGAACCTTCAAGATTCAAGGAGTTTGTTAGTGAAAAGTTGAGTCGAAAATGAACAAAGGAGTTTGCAATGAACAGAGATAAGCAACTCGGACAATCTCACCTACATAACCGGCATAATACCCGATGTCTTCCTCTCTTTCGGCGATATGAAAATCTCTAATCTGCCATTTGGAATTCGACAAACAAATGAAGGTTTTTTTACTACAAGCGTATACTTCAGAGTCATTTATACAATTATCTGGCGAGGAAAGTGATGGAACTTTTTATCGAGCTTAAGAGCTTAACCATCCTATGCGACTGCATCAATGGCTTACTCTGATACTTAAAAGTTACACGCTACCATGTTTTTTTTTTTTTTTTTTGGTAAGGAACGTGCAGACATGTTTCAATCGCAACAAAAGCAACAATTTTCAGGACGAATCGACAAGGAGCCTAGAGAGACCACATTCAAGAAGACAGAGCCGAACCATACAATTTAGGACACAAAGTCTCGAGTGCAGACGCAGCAGTTATATAAACATCAGACTTAACATTAATGTACAAAATGCAAGAACTTACCATGAAGTAAAGGAATGGGAAAAGAGATGATATTGGCAGTGCTGGAAAAGAGAGAGGACAAGACACAGGTCAATAGCATCATAAATCAACCAAAAACACAATGTCTAATCTAATTAGCTACTAATTATATGACTACAAGTCTACAAGTACACCTTGGCTGCACATCCACTCTAACCGGCAAATATCTTCTACATTATCGAACGAACATACGCCATAGCTGAATGAAATTTCATAACCAAATAAGCAGATTAATAGTGCCAGAGAGACAAAACATCTGTGGACATACTCTCCGTCACTATCCAAATATCGTCTTCGGCTTAACTGCACATCAACTGCTGAATTATCCAAAAAAAAAAAAAAAACTCCGAATGAATTATCGTGTGAATTTGAGCCATGGCTATGTCCACAAGTTAAATGAACCCAGAAAAGTAAATCCGAAAGCTGACAGAAAGCTTATGAACAACAATGACGCTACGTGTGCTCATTACCGGAGCAAAGCACGACGATCCAGATAGACACGAGCTCGCGGATCGGCAAGCCTCTCTGTGATTCCTTAAACTTCTCGAACTTGCAGCCGGGGCAGTTCTCATGGTAATGCTTCTTCAACAGAGCCTCCGTTTGTTCGTCCGTCGCCATTGTTATGAACCCGGACAGATGGAGCTGAACAGGCGGAATTCAGCTTCCACCCAACAAATGAAGTAGAAAACCCTTCTTCTCTCACCCGAAAAACCTGCTTCAAGAGAGAATAATCGCAAAGCGTTAAAGAAGAAGAACGTCACACAGCACTATACAAGATTCTCCACTTGCATGGCATATCCTGCGAGCCAGAGCACGTGAAAACATCAGATGCTTCGTGTCTAAAGCTGATGATATAGATTTTAACTTCAGATCGTCTCATGAAAGCAAAATCACATACCCGAAAAAGTGAAGTTGACTCTGTAGCGTATGATTTTCGTCTTTTTGCCCTCTATATGGTTGGGGCTTTTGAGGCGAAGCCATGGAAGACAAATGAGTCTGGTGAAGAAGATGATTCAGGAAATGAGAGAACCAAGTCGTTCCAAATGCCTTCATTGCATGAGTAAGTTTTTTACTGGTTTTAAGCAAATGTGACTGTTTGACTCCAATCAGAGGCCAACTTTTTTTTTATTGTCATTCAAGAGTTTTTTTTTTTGGGGGTGGGTGGGGGGCGCGGGGTGGTCAAACATCCAAGAGTTGATAACAATATAGTTTTGCCAATAATGTTCTAAAGGAACTCGACTACTCGCGCAATAATTCATAGCCAACATTAATTATCGATGATAGCCTTCGTCGAGACTTGAGAAATTTGATCGATAAATCCATGGGTAGCGAGCAATCGATAAGAAAACGCAACTATTAGGTCGAATGACTCGTGATAGTTAGTGAATGTACCGAATTGATTTTTTAGTAGACATATATAACATAATCTATCCGGTCAACACGAGCAGCAACTGAGTTGAGAATCTTAGGGTGTGCATGGCAACACTTTTGGTTCATAAATATCACCAGAACATAAATTGATTTTTCAAATTCTCCATCAAAAATTAATTTCTGATCAAAGAAAATTGTTTAATAAAATTTCTACTTTTGAAATTTATATTTTTGAAACATTATTAACAAAATCACCGGCGTTGGTGGCTGGTAGAGATCGACGTCAGCGGCACCGGTGAATAGCAACCAAAGTCCGGTGATCAGCGATTGGCGGCGGCGAGCGACAGGCGGTCGACCATGAGCCTACCGGAGACTGGCGACCGGCGGAGGCAGGCCACGGCGGGTGTTGGTCGGTGAAGACTAGTGTAGTTGAAAAAGTGATTTCTGAAGCTGAAAAGCTGCAGTTTTTAACTTCTCAACGTTGTTCAAAAATCCAATCAGAAGTAAAAATATCTTCCAGAATTGAAAAATCTCATATTTTACCAAACGAATTTCAGCTTCAAAAGTAATTCTGAAGTAAAAATTCTGTTTCTTAAATGTTATCATGCGCGCCTTTAGATGCCAAGTTCAAATTCTGTAAAAATAACAAGCTCTCTTATCGGTTTGAGGATATGTGTAGTATTAAATTAATTTAATAAAAATTAACGTATGTTATATTTATTAAAAATATATTAATTTGAGATTTTTGGTGATAAAATAATTAAATTCGTAAAGATACGGGATGGACAGTGAGACGACATGAAGTGACGCAGGTACGGCAGAAAGAAAAAGAGATGGTGATGAGGGCTGCTTTTACCTGTCTACAACGTGCCGATAACATTACCTGTTTGCCCATATAAGAACGTGCTAATTGTAGGAGACGACATCATTTGCAATCAAAATAGGAATCGGTCCAAAATTTGGAAAATCACACTGCTCATGGAACTCTCGAATATGTTATGAAATCATCCTGTGAAATTTCGTCCAGCGAAAATCAAGTATGCTGTACAACTTAATTGAAGGCAACGAATAAAGAAACCGAGTTATTCAAACATGCTGATGGTATATTTTTTCTGGAAGATTTGATATTTCTAATTTATAATTATTTTCCTATTCGATTACTTAATAATTTAAGGGTACGGCTTGTTTCACTGAAAACTTGAGTACAAGGAAAAATATCTTTCATTAAATTCATTTTCAATAAAAAAAAATTAACTTTCGTTTATGGAAAATAATTTGTATCTTGTCAAAAAGAAAGGTGATTTTCGTCCATATAATTTTTTTTTAGTTCTAAAAAAATATATTTTTGGTTGATCGATTTAAGCTGTGCATGACAATAATTCTCCACTTAAAAGTAAATTCTGGCAATAAGTTGATTTATCTACTTATCCTCAAAATTATAAGTTGATTTTTCTACTTCTACTCTAGATAAACTTTTGATTAGAAAAATTCGTTTGATAATGATTGAAAATTTCTATTTTTGAAACATTATTAACAAAATCTTTGATGGCAACAGTGGCCTGCGATCGGCAACGGCGGTAATTGATGAAGGAGAGAATCACTTATGGAGGCGAGAAGTAAAATTTTTTTACTTCTAGAAATTGACCAAAATTCTTGTTGGAAATTAAAAATTCCGTCAGAATTCAATTTTTTTATTGTATGAATTTTTATTTCAACAAAATTTTTATCAAACGGATTTTCCTGTGAGATTGACTTTTGCAAGAAAATTAAAAAGGAGAAATATTGTCGTGCATCAAGTTTTCCCTCGATCGAATATCGATAACTTTGGGCGTGCATGATAACACTTATCGAGCGAGAAGTGATTCTGGTAGAGAAATGGATTTTTCAACTTTTGATTTGAAGTAGAAGTTGAATTTTTCAGCTTTTACTTCAAAAGTTGATTTATGATAGATAAATGCGTTTGACAAGGATAAAAAAAATATTCGAAACATTATTAAAAAAATGTTCGATGGTAACGATTGGTGTCGGCGACCGACGGCGGCAAACGGCGACCGGCCCCACGAGAATAAATTCTTGAATGAAGAAGTTAAAAATTTTTACTTCTCAAAATAGGCTAAAAATATTTCTAGAATTAAAAATTTTTACCAAAATTTAATTTTTTTATCAAACGATTTTTTATATTAAGTTGTATTTTACCAAACATATTTATATGTCAGTATGAATTCTGGCGGTAAAATTTTTTTAAAAAAATTGTTACCATGCACCGAATAACTTCGAAAAAAGCGAGCCCCCAGTACTAAGGACATTGACAGCAACAGGGCGAAGTCATGCTGGAGGAGGACAATGGGTCAAAGTCTTCTCGAGAAAGACACGTTTCATGCAGTGTCACTGACATTCATTGCCTAAACGACAAAGAAAGAGACACAGAACATGGTCCCATCTGATCTGATGTTTGACTTGACAGTGCAAAGATTGGGGAGAAGATATTGGGTACCGAGGGGTGCCACCACATTTTTACGCACGTCCACTCATCGAAGGACACGTGTCTGATGGGCCCACAATTCCAAGTTTCTGGAAAAACTCCTCCCCACTCACTTTCCTGTTTCCACAAACACCCTTTTCTCTTTCTTCCTCCCCTCTTTCTTCTTCGTCGGTCTTGCTCTCCCACCACCCTGCCGACGAGCTGGTCCTCATCAATGCCGAGCCAGACAAGCTCCACGGCGAGATGCTCGATCTCCAGCACGCCGCCGCTTTCCTCTCCGGCACCAAGATCTCGTTGTCCGTCGACTAATCCATCGCCGGCGGGGCGCCGAGGCCGAGATGAAAGACCGACTTCCATCACTCAAAATCCAGAATCGAATCGCAACGGAAATATGAGCAGGGGCAACAACAATCAAAGAAAAGATCTCTGAATTATTATGTTTTCTTCTTTCACGAACCATTTGGAGAAAAATAACAGAAAAAGCCGCACATGGTCTCTCTCTGTCTCCCTTGATCCGGTGAATCAGCGACAATGATCTGGAACGATCATTTTTTCCATTTTTTTAGGGCTTCTTCTTCGCCTTCGCTTGGTGATTCGTCGGATGCGACGGCGGAGGGGCAGGCTGGGTTCGTCGACGACGAGGAAAAATTTGGAGAGAACGAAAGCGAGAGCCGGAAAAAACGGGTGAAATTTCGGTATTTCCCATGAGAAGGAATGTTGATGATCGATTTTATAAATGTAGGGAAAATTATTATTTTTTTAACTAATTTTTTGGGTGAGAGAGTATCAAATCTTATATTAGAGTTCACACACGAGGATAAATATTAATAAGACGCACATGTGAATTATCTTGAAGAAATTTTATGGAATAGTTGATGTGGCGTGGACACGTCATATATAAAAAATAGAATATATTAGGTGGGGTGAGCTTTGCTGTCCCTTCCTAATTAGGTGGGGCGCATTGGGCCGCTCCACCCGATATTTTTTCTATAAAAATAGGAGAAATTGTTAAAATATTAATAAAATTGATTTGTCATCAAAATAAGATTTCTCTAAGCCCAGATCAATATTCATGAATAGTGAAACACAAATGAATTTTTCTTTGAGCCCTCATCACTATTCATAAATAGTAAAAAGATAAATGAAATTTTATCTAATAATTGATTTGTTTTTCATTTTTTTGACTTTTGTGTTTTCTTTTGTAGACTTGGGTTTTACGTAGTGATTGCATTTTTTTTTTGTTTGGTTCATTATGTGTTGTTTTCAAGGGGTGTTAGAGGTTTTACTATAAGTACTCAATATATTGCCAAAAAGCCAAAGCAAGTGTTCTCCAATAATAAGAATTTCTTCATTCATTTTGTGCCTCGTTTCTTATATTCGAAAGGTCGTCTGTATTATTTTTTGGTTCCGATATTTAGTATCAGAGCTAGAAATGACATCCACTAGTTACGTTCAAATGCAGCTTCCAAAGATGAACAGAAAGAATTTCAACAACCAGTTTGTCCAGATGAAGGTTCTTTTCAAATTACAAAATTTGTGGAATTTGGTTGAAAATGGCTACAACGAATTGACCGATGCTGAAGCATTCGAGGCTTTAAGAAAAGAGGAGAAAGAATCTTTGATGGAGTCTCGAAAGAAAGATAAAAAAGCATTGTGTGAGATCTTTCAAGCCGTGGAGGAAATGATATTTGGAAAAATATAGAGTGCGGAGACCGCGAAGACTGTCGAGATATCTTGCAGAAATCCTACAAAGGCGATGATTGTGTCCAGCGAGTGCAGCTTCATACCTTTGGAGGTGGTTTTGAATTTTTACACATGAATGACTTGGAATCAATATTGGCATATTTCGATCGTGTGCAGGCTATCGTTAACCAATTGAGGGTTAATGGGAAGAACTTCAAGATGCTCGTGTCGTAGAAAATATCTTGAGGTCTTTGACCGAAAGATTTGACTGCATCGTCACTGCAATCAAGGAAGGGCAAGATGTGTCACCCTAACGTTGAAGCGGTTGCTGGCTTCATTAGACTCCCATAAGTAAAAAATGAATCAGAAATCCGTTAGTTCAAATCCCCACAAAGCATTGCAAAGTTGGGTCTAGTTCAAATCACGACAAAGCATTGCAAAGTTGGGTCGCTCAACCAAGCCGAGGAGGTTATCAAGATAGTCGAGGTTGCGGAGGAGCCCAAGTTAGAGGTGAAAATACAAATTTCACCAAAAAATTTAAAACACATGACAAATCAAAAGTTAAGTGCTTTAAGTGCAACAAATTTGGACATTACAAATCCGAGTGTCATACAAAGGCGACGCACGAGCAAGCGGAGCATGCACATACCACCGATGTTGAAGAGTACACGGTACTAGCATGTGCAAAGGATAACTCCAGTATCGTGGATACAACACATGGTACCTAGATATTGGATGCAACAATCACATGACCGGCTGAAAGGAGGTATTTTCACAGTTGGACGAGACGAGTCGTGGTGAAATCAATTTCAAGAATAAATCAAAAAATTTTGTGATAGGTAAATGTAACATTGATATCAAATCAAAGGATGGTATTAATGTTGCTATTGTAGATGTTTACTTTGTGCTAGGACTTTTTTGAAATTTGCTAAGCGTTAGCAACTTTCCAAAAAAAGGTTACAAAGTTCATATTAAAAAAGGAGTTTGCACCATTAAAAGTGTCAACAATAAGTTGATCACGACGGTACAGATGACGAAGAACTAAATGTTTCCCTTGACTCTTTAGACGAAGAATCTCTTGAGTTTTGTAGCGATGACGAAAGACATCAGTTAATTGTGGTAGATTTGAGCACCTAAATTTTCGTGGAATGAAGCTATTGGTCTAAAAAAATGGTAACTGTTATGCCATTGATTGATGATCCAGGTCGTCCTTGCGATTGATGTCTCATTGGAAAACAATATCGAGACTCTTTTCTAGTTAGGAAAGCCAGAATAGCAAATGAGCCGTTGGAGTTGGTATATACCGGCATATGTGGCCCCATTGAGGTGAAATTCAACATTAACATCAACATCAATAACACCTTTATCCGAAACTAGTTGGGGTCGGCGGTCGATGAACTCCAAAGAATCATAAAAATAAAAGCAAAATCAAGCGACGAAAAAAGAGATAAATGTGTAAAAATAAATAAATAAATATATATATTCACTATCCCTCCCCAATACTAATAGCCTTACTTCACTCCGTCCTAAGACAAACCGTACGCCAATCTATTTATCGCTCCATTAAATCTTATTTTACTGCTTCCCCCAAGAAAGTTTCGGCCAACCTCTTACTTTCTTTGTGTTATGCTCTCGATAGCAAACTTTTGTTCGTATCGATGCATCTAAGGGCAAAAAAAGTATATTTTAATTTTTGTCGATGATTTTACCAGAAAAACGTGGGTATATTTCCTAAGAGAAAAATATGAAACTTTTGGCAAGTTCAAAAAATTTAAAGTCTATATTGGAAAACAAAGTGACTTTAATTTGAAGATGTTGAGATCGGATAGAGGAGGGGAATTTACCTCAAATGAATTTCACAAATATTGTAAAATTTATGAAGTGAAACGTCATTTGACTGCTAGCTATACTCCTCAACAAAATGGTATAGTAGAAAAAAAGAACAGGATAATTTTTGAAATGGCAAGAAGTATGCTAAAAGCCAAAAATTTGCCCAAGAAGTTTTGGACAGAAGTTGTTGCTTGTATTGTATTTTTACTAAATAAGTGTCCAACAAGGAGTGTTCTTGGAAGAACTCCAAAAGAAGTTTGGAGCTGCAATAAGCCAGATGTTTCGTTTCTACGAGTATTTGGGTGCATGACATATCCTCATATACCGGATGAACAAAGAAATAACTTGGATGACAAAAGTGAGAAATGCTCTTCATCGGTTATAGTGACACAACTAAAGGTTATAAGCTATATAACCTATACACTGAGATGGTCATTATCAGTCGAGATGTCCAGTTTTTAGAAGATGAAGCCTAGGATTGGAACTAGAAGGGTGACCAGAAAAACATCACCATCGAAGATGATACACTGACGAGTGAGATAGAAACACCTCCATCATCTTCAGTGAATTGTCCAGCTTCTTCATCAACTTCGACTAGTGGTACATATTCACCAACAGTAGGTTTAGAATCACAACTACGTCATTCACAACGACTGAAGGAGACGCCATCAAAATTCAGGGATTATGTGATTGCAAGAGACGGTGACAGTGATAGCAACATCACCGATGAAACACTGGTATAGTTTTGTTTATTTGCTGAATGTGACCTTGTAACCTATAATGATGCAGTTGCAGATGAAAAATGGATCTAAGCAATGGATGAAGAAATTCACTTTGTTGAAAAAAATGAGACATAGGTACTAACTTCTTTACCACTTAGTAAGAAGCTCATTGGTGTCAAGTGGGTGTACAAGATGAAGTACAAACCCGACGGTTAGGTGCACCGTTACAAGGCCAAACTGGTTGTAAAAGTCTACAAGCAAAAGCCAGGTATTGATTATTTTAAAGTATTTGTTCCAATGGCCAGGATGGATACCATCAGGATGGTCTTAGCACTTGCAGCTCAAAACCAGTGGAGGATTTATCAAATGAATGTGAAATCAGCAACCACATGATTATGAGAAGAAAGAGCATGAAAATCAAGTCTACGGAGTGAAGAAGACTTTGTATGGGCAAAAACAGGCACCTCGTGCTTACACGCATATCAACACATACCTGTTGGAGCATGATTTTCAAAAGTGTCCATACAAGAACACGCTATATATCAAGTTAAATACTAATGGTGACATCTTAATTGTATGCCTCTACGTTGATGGCTTGATATTTGCAGGGAGTTGTGAAAATATGTTTTTCGAATTCAAGGAGGTTATGACTAACCAATTCGAGATAACTGATTTCTTATTTTCTTGGTCTTAAAGTGAAGCAGACACAAGATGATATATTTATTTCACAATAGAAATATGCCAATGATATGTTGAAGCGATATAAAATGGAATCGCTCAAACCAATTCGGACTCCTGTAGTTGAACGGTTGGAGTTGAAGAAAGAAAGAACTAGTGAGTTGGTAAATCCCACTTATTTTAAAAGCATTATTTACAGTGTGAGATATTTGATTTCTACAAGGCCAGATATTACCTATGGAGTG
Organism: Rhodomyrtus tomentosa; assembly: GCA_028455895.1. Classification (NCBI taxonomy): domain Eukaryota; kingdom Viridiplantae; phylum Streptophyta; class Magnoliopsida; order Myrtales; family Myrtaceae; genus Rhodomyrtus; species Rhodomyrtus tomentosa. Next base: position 6,373,088 of record JAPCWY010000011.1, on the reverse strand, counting down.
GGTATTATTAGCAAGTTCATGGAAAGATCATACCAATCACATTTACAGATAGCAAAAAGAATTTTGTGGTATGTCAATGAAACTTGTGATTTTGAAATTTTATATTCTTATATTGACAACTTTGGTCTAATGGGTACATAGACAGTGATTGGGCAAGTGATATCGAGACTCGGAAGAGTACATCATGGTATGCCTTCTTTCTTGGATCATGAGTATTTTCTTGGTGTTCCAAAAAGCAACAAGTTGTTGCTCTCTCGACAGCTAGGGCAAAATACATGACGTTAGATTCAGCGGCTTGTCAAGTGATATGGCTTTGTAGGATGCTGTATGAATTGATGCATGAGCGTGTGACAATAAGTCGTCTATTGCATTAGCCAAGAATTCTGTATTTCATGGCAGGAGCAAGCACATCGCCATGAATTATCACTATATTTGTGAGCGAGTCAAATATGGTGAAATCGAACTTAATTTCTGCTGATCAGAAGACCAGATCGTAGACATTTTGACAAAATAATTGAAGGCAGATTCGCAGCGAAAATTGAAGAAGATGCTTGGTATGGAAATCAATTTTAAGGAAGGCCGTTAAAATATTGATAAAATTGATTTGCCATCAAAATGAGGTTTTTTCTAAACCCTGATCACTATTCATGAATAATAAAAAGACAAATGGGGTTTTTTCTAAGCCATAATCACTATTTATGAATAGTAAAGAGACAAATGAGGTTTTCTCTAATAATTGGTTTGTTTTTCTTTCTTTTTTTTGACTTTTGTGTCCTCTTTTGTAGACTTTGCGTAGTGGTTAGTTGTTTTTGTTTGGTTCATTATGTGTTGTCTTTATAAGGGTGTTAGAGGTTTTGCTATAAGTACTTGAGTGTCGTTTTATGTATTGCCAAAAAGCCAAAGCAAATGTCATTCAATAATAATATTTTCTCCATCCATTTAGTGCCTCGTTCCTTATATTCGAAAGTTCACCCATATTGATTTTTTTTGTTCCAACAGAAGTTTCCTTCTTTTTGTTTTTCCTAGTGGAATTTTCATTCGTGAATCACGCCCATGATTCGGGTGCGCATCAATTTAGTGAACTATCGCCCCGTTGGTTCACTGAATCATGCCCGGGATCCCCCTGATTCAAAAGTTGGGATTTACTGCGTTCAAGTGCTTTCTGCCATCCGTAAAATCGACTATGGAAGGGCTTCTTTTTAAGGGAGCTGTAAAAGAGCTCCGATCCGGCGCCGCAGCTGACTTAATGGACGACGAGACAGCATCGGAATATTTGCACTATCCTTCCTCTTCTCCCCCATCTTGAGATTCTTGAGATTATTGCCAACGTTTTCTCAAGATGTTCGATGCGGGTGCTGAGGACTCCTACATATCTAGGTAGACCAATTAGCGGAACAATGGTATCTTTTTCAGCGATCTGATATCGAGTACAGACTGAATTTGTTCTTTGCCTGGCGTCGTGGTTGTGTCTCTGATAGGCTAATAAACTGGTTGCTGTGGCACAAGCAGGAAGGAAGCGGAAAGTGTAGCAATGTCAATGAATCGAACCAATGAAACTTCTGATTGACCCGACTGGTGGTTCTGTGCTCAATCAATTGCACTATCCTTACAATGTCGCGGACTAATCCTTCCGGACACTAATTCTGCAGATGGTAACATCATAATGAGCTAATTCAATTTGGTGCTGTTGTTGGAAGACTAAGAAATATTAGCACATAGGTGATAAATCGATAATTTGACTGGTATCGCGACTCTTGGTTGAAAGGGGTCGGCTCGGCTTCCTGGAAGGCAAATGCTGCCCCCCCACCTTGTGAAAGAATCGAATTGGGCAGCTGATCTTTTGCAAGCTCTCGTCTGAGTTTTAGCAGGGCTCTACTTAGAACTCATGTGGGTTCAATTCTGTTTTCTTCTAGTCCCCACGTTCGACTAGGAACGGCTTGAAAGTCATCAGCACCCCGATTGCCTCCACCACGTTCAAGATGAAGAAGACCATCTGGTCGCCTGCACAAAAGCACGGGCCCGATAAAGTTCTTCAGTCAATTGAGAGCTCAAGTGTGGTCACATAGACTTATTTATTGTGCATCGTGAATGTGTGCATATGCGCATCTTCAAGTGGACACCCTCTCATTTACTTTTAGCAGAAGACAACAGATGGGCTTGACATGGTTATACAAAGAAGGCTAGAGCCATCTTCGCAGAACCTAAAAAATTCGGTTTACCTGGGAGAAACACCGCATCCTGACGCTTCTGTGCCCAAGAGAATCTGTGGAAGATTTTACGGCCATGGATGAGAACATTAATCAAGTCTGCTCTTTAAGCATTCAGAAGCAACTATTTGTTTTTCATTGCTGAGTTTAATACGATCGGCACTGCTCAATCATCCCCTCGTAGTGATATAATGAAAACCAGAAAAAATGAAGTGGAACTCACATTGCTCCTCCTCCGGCTGGACCGGCCGCCTTGAAGAGAGACATGGCGGTCATTGCAATTCCATTAGCAGCTCCTCTCTGATCTTGGTCCTGCGATTTCAGATTCAGACTTAAGCCCAACCATCACAAGCAAGGCACATATTCGAAGATGTTAACAAAGATCAGACTCCTCAAGGATGATCATTAGAAGCTTACCACTGCTTTGTTTTGCAGAAGGAACAAGCTGGTGATGATGGAAGTCTTTCGACATGCAAATATTCACAGTTAGAATCAGGTATGAAAAGAGGTTTGGAATTTTCTCTTTTTCATGCACAAGGAGTAATTCGAACGCTTGACGTGCATAATAGCTTGGAGGGTAAGGAATACTCACAGCTAGAACATTCTTCGCGACCGATGCACAATTTAACACTGTGGAGAGACTTAGCCCAGTCAGCATGGCTATAAAAGGGAAGCTCGACAAGAGGGGTATCGATAAGATCTGCATTCATCATTTGTGAGAAGGAAACAAGGGGGATCATCATCATTTTATCAAATAGATGTCAAGGGCTGGAGATACAATAGCCAGAAAATATATTTTTCACAAGCAGGCACTCGAGTTCCAATTACAAGATGTCGAAAACATACCCCACTAATGCGAGCTACAATAACGGGGCCGAGAAGTCTGTCAAAGTAAGGATACAGACACGTCTGGAAGATGAGAAGGCCGGCCCCTGGCATTATAATTTGAACGAGTGCAGAGCGAGTTAAATGTTAATACACCACTGCACATATAAGTTTTCGATAGACAACACAAATCAATGAAGTTTCATTGCACGTTTAGGGACTACCTCATTGATTTTCTGAAAGAATCTGTCTAGAAAGAAACCGGAGTATATACCTGAGATAGCGAGAACAGTACCGACATCTTCAGTCGTGTAGCTTAAGCCCCCATATCGCCTAGGGCTTACGGCCCATAGTGAGAAGATCTACAAAGACAAATTAGCACGGAACGGATAATGAGAGGTTCAAACAAAAGGACAGACAAATTTATCAGGAAACGGGGTTGATATGCTGATTTTGATCAAATGCTTCGAACTAGGATAGAGTTCCAAAGAACAAGCCAAAGTAATATTATTACGGCAACCACTAAAACGTAACGCCAAAAGAATGTCCTTTGAGTACAGCATTGCGGATTATAAGTCTGTTTTCATCCACGATAAAAGAACTTTTGCTCTCTAAGCAACTGTCAATGTTTGGCACTTGGCAGCATGAGCACGGAAATCATTGCACTCATGATTGTGGAATGTCTGGTGCAGTGAATGAAGAAGAACTGAGAAGGCGAGAAGCACACAACAATTTAGGTTACCTCCGTGTAAGCCATGTCGTGAAGCGAGAAGACGCAGTACACGATAATGGATGACATCAAGGGCCAATTCCGTAGCAGAGACTTTTTAGGAGCTTTCCCCTCGACCTCTTGAGTCTTGTGTGTCGTTCTAGCCTGGAGGGATGCAGTCTCCACATCTTCACGAGACTCATCAAGCTCGCTACTTCCATGGTGCATATGCAATGTTTCCTGCAATAAAACCAGATTTTCGAACCCTCAATAAAGCGTAACAAGCAGTTGGTAATTCTTTCACATACAGTAAAGCAGAGGTAATGTCTCGTTGAAAGGTTAAAAAAAATCAGATTGTTTTCCAATGTAGGTTGAAAAACATGAACTGAGTTTGGTGAAGTGGATACCGGAAGCCAGCAGGACGCGATAGAAACTGCAAATGCGAAAAGCGAGATGGCGAGACAGGGCAAGAAGTAGGGAAATCTGCATTGAGATCAGGAAATCAAATGTTCGCCGCTTGCATCCATGATCACTTAGAAGGATATGCAAAATTAATGTGGAAGAAAGCAACCTCCACTCACCTTCCGAACACTGATTCTTTGGAAAATATTGACGGGAACTTTTCTGCAGGCTGAAACGGAAAAAAATAGAAAACCAGGAACATCAGAGGAGTATAAAAAATGAGAGAAGCATTTCGCACGCAGTGTCCGAATTACCATCGCTTTTGGAGAAAGAAATTTCATGCACAAGGATATGATAAATCAGAAGTACCTGCGCAAGATAACCTCCCAGAGCTGGACCGATAATCAATCCTATCCCCCATGCTGTACTAACCTGAGTCCAAAGTGTGACTCTCAGCTTTATTTACTTAGCAGAAGAACTAGGAATCTGTATGGAGAGCTCAAAGGTTTTAACAAAGGTCGGAGATCTTACAGTGGATACTCCTAGCGCTTGGTACTCCTCACGGAATACTTCGGTCGCATAAGCCTGTTACGAAATTGCGAAATAAGTATGAGAATGGTCGCAAATTCGTGGAACAATATAAGGAGGGATATTTCATTTAAGGCAGGAACCCCATGATGAATCCCAAAAAATCATCAGCCTTACGAGATCTTACCTTGATAGGTCCGAGTAAACCATTTAAACTTCCTAGAAGGAACCGCATCGCGATGGCCATCCAAAAGTTCACACTTAGGCCGAAGAGAGTGTTGAAAATAACCCTGATATAAGTGAGATCATGATGCTTAATTGATTGTGTTCGTTGGAAAGTTTTTTTTTTTTTTTCTCTAGGAACTCAAAATGAATGCCAAACTTGTACTAACACTGCGATTGTTCCCATAATTATGACGGGTTTACGTCCGTAGCGATCTGCCACGATTCCCCAGAAGACCGACGTCAAGGCTCTACCGAACATGAATGAAGAACCTTCGAGATTTCAAGGAGTTTCCTAGTGAAAGGTCGAGTTGAAGACAAACAAAGGAGTCTGCATTGAACAGATAAAAGCAAGTCGGGATAATCTCACCTACATAACCGGCATAATACCCGATGTCTTCCTCTCTCTTGGCGATATGAAAATCTCTAATCTGTCATTTGAAATTCAAGAAACAAATAAGGATTTCTTGAGTAGAAGAGGCTAAATCAATTCTTCGAGTCATTTAGACAGTTATCTGCTGAGGAAAGTAATGGAACTTCTAGTGAAGTTTAACCATCCTAAGCAACCGCATGCCAATGGCAAACTCTACTGCTTCAAAGTTAGATGGAAGAATGATTCATTTCGCATATACTTGTTATATTTGCAGCAACAGAGAAAATTTACGGGACGAATCGACTGGGAGCCTAGACAGACGACATTCGAGAAAACAGAGCCTAAACCATACAATTTAGGACGCAATGTCTCGAGTGTAGAAAGAACATTTGTAAATACATCACATTTACAAGTTGAAGTATAAAAATGAAAGAACTTACCATGAAGTAAAGGAATGGGAATAGAGATGATATTGGCAGTGCTGGAAAAAAGAAAAGACAGGACACTGGTCAGCAACATCACAAGGCTAATTATCTATTAATCACGAGACTACAATTTACATCTTTTCGAACCGTGGTACGAATTGACGTCATAGCTAAAAGCGGATTAACACTAGCAGAGAAATAAAACATCTTGGGGACATACTCTCCGTCACCAAGCAACATCGCCATCTGCTGCTTAACTTCACATCAACAAAGCCGAATTATTCCGAGCAAATTAACACCGAGATATCGTGCAAATTCGCGTGGTTGTTGTGTCCGGAGTATTACTGGGCAAGTTGAAAGAACCCAGAAAAGGAAATCCAAAAAAGTCGACCGGAAAGCTTATGCACAACGATGATGCGACATGTGCTTTATTACCTGTGCAAAGCACGACGATCCAGATGGACACGAGCTCGCGGACCGGCAAGCCTCTCCGCGACTCCTTAAGCTTCTCGACTTTGCAGCCGGGGCAATTCTCGTAGTAATGCTTCTCCAACAGCGCCTGCTTCTGTTCTTCCACCGCCATTGCTGTCGAACTCAACGGATAGAGAGCTGAACCCCGTGAAATTCAAGCTCCCCGAACAAAACCTGCTTTTTAGGAGAGATAATAAAGCACCAAGCGTCAGTGAAGAGCAACACCACAGAGTAGCTTGTATGATGCTCCACTTCAAGGCATCCCGCGAGGGTTGACACCACGTGAAAACACGAAGATGCTTCACGTTTAAAGCTGAAGAAGACATAGATTCTAACTTCGGATCGTTTCATGAACAGAAAAAAAAGGGTTCGAATCGCATACCCAGAGCGAAAAAACACAAGTTGATTTCGTAAGCTGCGATTGAGGGTTTTGTTTCGTTTTTTGCATGTGGGAGTGCAACCATGTGGTCGGCTTTTGAAGGGAAGTCATGGAAAACGATTGGTCTGGTGAGTGGAGGTGATTTCAGGGAAATCTGAGAACCAACTTGCTCCAAATGTTATCATCGCACACGTCAGATTTCTCTGGCATGATCGAAATCACTTGAATTTTCTTTGTAGCCATTAAAGTACAGCCGCCTCCCTACTCGAATTTTTGGTTCGATGTCTCTAGTTCACGATTGTTAAAACGTGGTGTCAACGCCCTATGATTTAATGTCCAGAACAGGCCGACAAAAAAAAAAAAAAAAGATTGTCGAGCATTGAAAGTGGACGTACGACTGACTGAGTGCGGGCATGATAACATTTTTAAAAATAAATTTATGCTCCGAAGTGATTTTTAAGTAAAAATTTATTTGGTGATATAAATTTTGAAGCAAAAATATATTTGATTACAGAACATTATATTTCTACTTCTGAAATTATTATTGCATCAATTCCAGAAGGTAAAAAAAGTTACTTCTCATATATCTCTCTCATTTTGGCCTTTTTTTTTTCTTTTCAGTATGCTCTCCCAATCACTCCTCCGTCGTCACCGGCCGCCACATCTCATCACCCCTCTCCCCGGCCACCAATCGCCGACCACCATAGCCGCCGCTAGTTTGCCATCTCTGGTGCCGGAGGAAAAATACATAATAGTTTCTAAATTAACAAACTACTAATAAAGTAGAATTTTTTGACCATCGGCAATAATTTTTTGTAGAAGATTTTGTGTCAATAATATTCGAGAAATAGAAATTTTTAATCGTTACTTGAAGAATTGTATTCTCGGAGCAGAAACTTTGTTCTATTATCAAACGTTTTTTTCTGATCAGAAATGAATTTATAGAGAAAAATTAGAAAAATCAACTTCTAGTTACAAGTTAATTTTCGAAGTAAAGTGTTGCCATGCAAGCCCTAAGTTATGAATGACTTGGCAAAATTATCTAGATGGGTACCCGCACGAAAGATATAGCGATTTGGGCATTGTCTCGAATTTTTCATTTCGTAAAAGGGCGGCGCACGACGCATTTTGATCGACCCACTTCGCATCCGATCACCGATCAAACTTTAAGCTAGTCAATTCCTCCTATCGTTCTGACAAAAAAAAATAGAATTTCCTCCTATCGTTTTGACCTGGCATCCACATAAATCGAATCCGATGACTGAAGATTAGAAAGCTCGTAAAATTGTTAAGTCGCCAATTTAGGTTCTCGTCACATTCATTCTATTAACAAATTATTACAAGCTTATATATATATATATATATATTCTAAAACCTTAGATCAAACAAGAATTGAACATGCAGCGACTGAGTAATCACTAATCAGCCGCTGTCAAAGCTGGATATTCAATATAATATGAAGGGACAAACGTATGACAAAACGAAAGCAGAGAGATGATGATGACTGCTTCTATTATTTATGGACTAACGTGCAAAAAGGGAGGAGACAAAAGACCAAATAGAATACTAAGGGATAGGTCCAAAATCTAGAAAAAGCAAACTCCAAATAGAACTATCTAACCTCACCAACGAGGCTCCAGGAAATCACTGTTAAAAAAATATTACAAAACTAAAGAAACGGGGCATTCAAAGCAAGGATAAACGATTTCAGGTTCCGTATAGGTTTATTTGGAACCTGGAACCTACTCGTCCGCACAGGTTCCTCGTTTTTGAGAGCCTAAAAGAATCTATCATGTCTCAAGTTCTAAGTTCGGTTTCAGGTTTTATCCATGTTCCACATATATTCTTAGTTGAACGATTAATATACTTAATTATATTTAATGGCCATCATCTACTACTAAAATCTACTAATCACAACTCATATTTAGACACACGAAAAGTATAAAAAAATAACAAAATAAAAATCTTAATGATAAAGTAGATCCGAATTACATACACATCATTGTCCTTATGAAATATATCAGAATGACATGAAGACATGAATTAATAAAAAAAAATATAAAAACTTGCTCCAGGTTCTAAGTTCCGATTCCAGGTTCCACTTACCCAAAACTTGTAACCTATCTGTCAAAGTAGGTTCCCTAATTTTTAGAACCTGAAACCTATCATCTATACTTTGTAATCTGAAACCAATTGATTTCCACCAGTCCGGTTCTACGGGTTTCAGGTTCTATTATGTAACTATGCTCATCCTAATTCAAAGATGCTGATAATAATTGCCCAAGAATACTCAATTCAACAATTTTTTTTTAGAATTTCTTCTTATTCGAGGACACAATAATCTGAAATGCCTTAATGAAGGACAATTCGAATTTAAGTAAATTATAAAACTGCTTCCTCCGACGTCTCGTCCGATCTCGAGATCTCCCACACTTTAAGCAACAACGGGGTAGTAAATTTTTTTTTTTTTTTTGGGGGTTCTGAAGTCTTTGATGAATTAGGACATGTGGTCAAATGCCTGAAGCACTAGTGTGTTTCTATTTTTCCGCATTGCGTACACAGTACAAAGGTCACGGACATCATTTCCTAAACGACAGCAGCTTGGGGGAAAAAGTTGAAAATGATTCGCAATGGTCCTTTCGGATTATTATGTATTTGGGGAGGAGGTAGATGCGATATAGGGCACGTCTCTTGAATCCGACAACGTGCTCTGCACAAATGGACGAAAGAAGCGTCCCAGGAAAGATGGTGGCCTGGCGACGACAATTACTTGATTGGAGAAACGTCAGGTCGCTGTCGAAGACCACGAAAATTTTCTGGATGGAAAGAGTTCGGGGAGAGATTGAATTCTTCTACTTGATTTTCAGCCAAAGTGGTCAAGAAACAAGTAATTCTCTCTCGTTGTTTTGACATCATCCACAACAGACGAACTTGATGAGCCCTTCTTTTTTCGTTTTTAGGGAAAAAATTGCCAAAAATCCCAAATTATGCTCATAATGACACATTTATCTTAAACTTTTTTTGTAACACAAAAAACGACAAACTATGCCCTAGTGACAGATCTACCCTATGCCCAAATTCTGTTTACATTCGCCGTTAGAATGCTCATGTGGAATAAAGAAAAACTAAAAAAATACTACAACAACAACAAAAATACACTGTTCATCATCTTCTCCACTGCTTTGCGTAGTACGGCTCATCATGGACGATCGGCCCAAGTCGGATCTCACCAAGGGCGCTGCGCAGAAGAAGATCTGGAGGGAGGACGTTCCCGTCGCGAAGGTCCTCACATTGTCCAAGCTCAGGACCAACTACGCCCCTTCGAGGCAAAGGGGAAATTGTGCGATTTGTGCGGCATGTTCTTGGCTGACAGGAGAGTTGTCGGCATGCTGTCTAGGTTGCTAGGGAAGCAGTTATTCAAGAAGAAGATCTCGGTTGGCTTGGATTTGAGGCGCAAAAGTTGGAAGGAGGGGTATGCAAACTATTAGATATATTGTTAATACAATCCATATAATATGTTCACATACAAGTTCAATAGGTGAAAACATTGTTATTTGGGTCCATATGGGCTGGAGCCCATAACTTGTATATAACTCTTGGATTTCCGACTTTGGAGATACTGTTGAGCGTTCCAAACTTGACGTCTTTTGATGTAATATTTCAAGCAGACAAAATCCTTTTTACTTTTTCAATCCCTAACCTCCAACAATCTTAAAGTATTATCCTTGTGTGTTGGATTTAAGCGAGCAAGGTGTCTACTTGAAGATATCGTCGAGACGAACTCACAGATACAAGTTACTTTCAATTTCGACGGTTGGTTTGGTCGGGATCTGAATTTGAAGATACGGGTACCGAAATCTTTGAACCAAGAATCCAGAAATTATGGCCAATTTTAGAGGGTTAGACCACTTGGATTTTGTTCGCCTTGCCAATACGAGCTTTTTGAGTGGTCACTCGCGTCGAACGGAGATCGAACAACGTAGATACGGCCATTGAAAGAATCACTATAGCGCGAGGGTACTGTAGCATACGGGTTAGCACCGCGTCCAGCGTATTTATTGCGCATTTCAAGCGTATTTAGGCGTATTTTCGACCTTTTTGGAGAATTTTCAGCAATAATGGCAATCTATGTTAATGTTTTTGGGTGCTCCAGACTCATTTTTGAGGTCTATTTTGGCAAATTCCATCTCTATAGAGTAATTTGACCAAGGTTAGAGGAGTTATTTGACTTTGTGAACTCCGAGGCTCTAAGGTGCACTCTTTCTAACTCTTTGCTCTGATTGGAATGGCAAAACATAGATCCTATGATATTATAAAGATGCAATCATTTGATGTTACTGAATTTCATAGTTGGAAAGTGCATGTTCAATTTGGCATGAAAGAACGCGAAATATTCTATACTGTATTAAGTGATTTTGCATCTACCACTGAAGATGTGGATGAATATTAATGGAACAAAGGTGAAGATTTTTGTAGAGATTACTTGTTGACCTCTCTAAATCATCGTCTAACTATGATTTATAGTGAGTATAAGACGGCAAAAGAGATATGGAATCACTTGAACGCTCAGCTCCAAAAACAAGAGCGGCTCTCTAAAACTCTTCTAGCAGAGAAGTTCTTTGACTTTAATTTCAATACGAATTTGAATATCATCTCTCAGTTAATTGAACCTGAGAACATGAGGAACAAGTTAAAAGAGGATAACTCTGATATGTCTGATAATTTATTTGTTGGTCTTATGTTGTAAGCTACCTGCTGAATGGAGTTCTTTTAAGACTGAAATGCACAGACAGAAGGAACATATGAGACTAGATGAATTAAAGAGATATACACACGTTGAGGATCAAAATATTACTAGAAAAAGTTTGGAACAAGTAGGTCAACAAAAGTCAATTGCCAACTTTGTTTCACACTCCAATAAACCTCAGAAAAAATCCAAGTCACCAAAAGTTGAATTCTCTTCACAGTTAGAGGCCAAAAAGACTATGTCCAAAAAGAAGAATAAGGGCAAGTGCCATAATTGTGAAAAGTGCAATCACTGGGCAGCAGAGTGTAAGCTACCAAAGAAGCAAAAGAATGACACACCACAAAATGAGGCTAATATGCTAGTTAAATAGTCTGAGCCTCAAGCCTTCATTGGAATGATGAAGAATGGAAAGGTTAGTGTCTCTTTTGAGTGGTGGTTGGACAATGGTGCTACTTGTCATGCTACAAATGATAAGAACTTACTCACTGAGGTCATAGAAGTGAAAGACACCGTGGAGAATTGCAATGGTGATGAGGCAGAGGTAACTCATGCTGGAACTGCAAATTTGGTGCTTTCTTTAGGTAAATTACTAACTCTGAAACATATTAAAGTAGTACCTTTACTTAAAAAGAATTTGATATTTATGAGTTTACTTAATAAAACTGGCATGTCATTTTCAATTATGAATGATGGAGTAACTTTATCTGTTAACTCATGTTATTCGGTTGTGCATTCATGGTTAATGGTATGTGTAGGTTGAGTTTAGATACCGATAGCATAAACCATGTGAACTCTACTTTGGTTGATCCAAAGTTGTTACATAATAGACTTGGACATGTGAACTACAGGAAAATGCAACATCTTGCTAAAACTCACAACATTCCATTGGATACTTCTATTCGATTTGATAAATGTGAAGTGTGGGCACATGCTAAGATTACTATAAAACCTTTTAAGTTGATTTGAAAAGCGCACAACTTCTTGAACTAATATATTCTGACCTTTGTCGCTTTAGAAATTACGTTACTAGATGTGGTCGAAAGTATTGAATAATATTCATAAACGATTTTTCTAGATAATGTCATGTCTATTTGTTGAAATCAAAAGATGAGGCTTTTGAAAAGTTTAAGATTTTCAAGTCCAGAGTAGAAAATCAACTCAACTTGAAAATTAAGAGGTTTAGGAGCGATAGAGGATGTGAATATACAATGATAGGGTTTAAGAAATTTTATGTTTCAGAGGGGACAATACTTAAAACTACTGCTCCTTACTCATCCCAATCAAATGGTGTTGCCGAGCGTAAAAATAGAATACTAACTGAAATGTTAAATTCCATTTTACTGTCTTCTGCCAACTGCATTGCTGATTACAAGTTTGTTTTCATCGTCAATAAAAACAATTTTTTCTCTACAAGCAACCGCGAATTAAGCACTCGGCACAATGAATACAGAAATAATTGCACTTATGATATAAGAATACGGTGAATGAAGAACGGAGAAGGCCTGGTGGAGAAGCGCATGCTATTTGTTGTTACCTCCGAGTAAGCCATGTCGTGAAGCGAGAAGATGCAGCAAGTCATGATGGCCGACATCAAGGGCCAATTACGAATAAGAGAGTTTTTTGGATTTTTCCCTTCGACCTTTCGCTTCTTGCATTTCACACCGGACTCCAGGGATGCGGTGTCCACATCTTGGCAAGACTCCTGAAGCTCGCTACTTACGTGGTGCATGTGCAATGTTTCCTGCAATAAAACCAGATCTTTGGTCACTCAGTAAAGCGCAACAAGCAGCTGCGAATCCTTTCATGGATAAAGTTATGCGCAGATCATGTCTAATGAGAGAACGAAAACCAAATATTTTCAATATCAACAACGAGAGACATGAACTGAGTTCGGTGAAGTGCGCACCGGAAGCCAGCAGGATGCGATAGAAACTACCCACGCAAAAAGAGAGATAGCGAGACAGGGCAAGAAGTAGGGAAATCTGCATCCCAAATCAAGAATTCAAATGTTTAAAGCTCGTGAGATGATCATTTGATAGGATCTGCAATACTAATGTATAAGAAAGCAACCTCCCACTCACTTTCCAAACACTGATTCGTTGGAAAATACCGACGGGAATTTTTCTGCAGGCTGAATTGAAAATAAAATAAAATAGAACAAACAGGAACATCAGAGGAGCATGACAATACTCAATTCATGCGTCGAGATATGATCAATCTGACGCACCTGCGCAAGATAACCTCCCAGAGCTGGACCGATAATCAATCCTATCCCCCATGCTGTACTAACCTGAGTGCAAAGTGTAACTCTTAGCTTTATGTAGTTTGCAGAAAAAACTAGGAATCTGTATTGAGAGATCAAAGGTTTCGACAAAGGTCAGAGATCTTACTGTTGATATTCCCAGCGCTTGGTACTCCACACGGAATATTTCGCTCGCATAAGCCTGTTAAGGAATTATGAAGTACATGCATCAGAAAGATTGCAAATGCATGGAATAAATTAAGAAGGGATAGCATATCTGAGGCTCAAAATAACTTCTGCCACGATGAGTCTCATTCATAAGCGCTGCAATATCTTACCTTGATCGGTCCGAGTAAACCATTTAAACTTCCTAGAAGAAACCTCATCGCAATGGCCATCCAAAAGTTGACACTTAGGCCGAAGAGGGTGTTGAAGATTACCCTGATATAAATCGAACCATACAGTTAAATTGATAGCCATCGCCGGAGAAATTTTTCGTCACTGGGAACTGAAAATGAATGGCAATCCCGTACTAACACACGCACTGCGATTATTGCCATAATTATGACTGGTTTTCGCCCGTATCGATCCGCCACAATTCCCCAGAAAATCGACGTCAGGGCTCTACCCAACAGAGAAGAACAACCTTCCAGATTTCAAGGAGTTTGTTAGTGAAAAGTCAAAATCAAACCAGGGAGTCCGCAATGAACAGAGAGAAGCAAAAGGATAATCTTACCTACGCAGCCGGCATAATACCCGATGTCTTCCTCTCTTGTGGCGATATGGAAATCTCTAATCTGCCATTCGAAATTCAACAAACAAACGAAGATTTCTTTAGTAGGAAAGGCTAAATCATATGCTTCGACTCATTTACACAATTATCTACCGAGGAAAGTAGTGGGACTGCATGCCAACAGCTAACGCTGATGCTTCAAAGTCAAATAAAACTATGTTCGATTAGCTCATACTTGTTTCATTCGCAACAAATGCAAAAAATTTCAGAACCAGTTAACCAAGAGTAACAATCTGGAGCCTAGAGAGACCATATATGAGAAACGGAGCCCAAACCATACAGTTTAGGATACAATATCTCTTGTGAAGACGGAGCAATTATATATACATCGTTCTTAAAAGTTGCAGTACAGAAAAATGTAAGAACTTACCATGAAGTAGAGGAATGGGTATAGAGATGATATTGGCAGAGCTGGAATGAGAACGGACAAGACACTGATCAGCGACATCGTAAGTCTAATTGACCATTAATAATGTGATTACCAGTACATCCAGTTAGTACATCTTTCGAATTGGCAAATAACTTCTGATTACTGAACGAATTAATGTCATGGCTACGCAAAATTTCACAATGAGCTAAAGTGGATTTACACTCTCCATCACCATGCAACATCCACTTCGGATTGACTTCACATCAACCACTGAGTAGTTCCAAGGAAATTAACCCCGAAATATCACGTAAATCCGTGTCGTCCTTATGTTCAGTCACTCGATATGTTCAATGAACCTAGAAAGTAAAAATCCAAAAGTTGACATAAAGCTATTCAAAAACAATAGTGCTACACATGCTCATTACCGCTGCAAAGCACGATGATCCAGATCGACACAAGCTCGCAGATTGGCAAGCCGCTCCTCGATTCCTTGAGCTTCTCGACTTTGCAGCCGGGGCAATTCTCATAGTAATGCTTCTGCATAAACGCCTCCTTTTGTTCTTCCCCCGCCATTGATGCTAAACCTCAACAGATAGAGCTGAACCTGCGAAATTCAGCTCTAGAACAAATGAAAATAGAAAATGCTTCTTTTCCCACGCAGAAAATCTGCTTCGAGAGAGAATAATCACGCAGAGTTAGCGAAGAACAGTTCCACGTAGCCTCATATGTGATTCTGCACTTTAATTCCAAGAGTCAGAAGACGTGAAAACGTTAAGATGCTTCTTTTTTAAAGCCGAAGATATAGGTTGTAACTTCAGATTATTTCATGTTGAGAAGAAATGGTTTGAATCACATACCCTGAATGAAAAAAGGCGTTGATTTTGTTTTCTATTACTGAGAGTGAAATTACACAGAAGCTTTATGGCTGGCTTTTCCATTAAGGAAATGTGACAAAGTGAGGAAGAACAAAACTGGTAAATATGAATTGGAATGTTCTGGATTTTGTTTGTCACCACTAATGGGAAAAAATTACCAAAAAAGGACATCCTAAATGTTTTTTTTTTTTTGCCATTTGAATTCTAAATCTTTTATTACTATGCCAATTTAATCCATTTGGCAGGTCGGCATTGGCCTAGCACCAACAAAGCTGACATAACAAATGTTTAATAATCTTTTTAAACATTTTTGGGATTTTTATTTTTATTTTTCAAATAAAATTTTCTTGTCTTTTTTAAATTAAAAAACAAAAAAATATTATTAAAAATTTGCTACGTTAGCGTTGGCCAATCAAATGGATTGAATTGACATAATTGCTAAAGGTTTAGGACTCAATTTACATAAAAAAAAATTAAGATTGAATTGACACAATTATAATACTTTAAGACTATTTTGACAATTATCTAAATTTCAGTTTACATTTTATTTAGTCCGCGACATATAAAAGCCTTTTTAGTGCTCTTGATTTACTATCAAGAGGGGGCTTTCCGGTTATTAAAAAAATTATCGACCCACAATAATGAATTTACTTAAAAGCAGGTATTCCTAGAGTTTTTTTTTTTGTCAAAGTATTCATAGAGTTGATGACATCAGATTTAATGCTCGTCTAGTTGCTAATAAGGTCTATAGTCAGATTGAGAGAGTTAATTTTAATTTGATAAATGACTTGGCGAAATCATCTAACTAGATACATCAAAATCACATAAAATTACAAAATAGATGTATAAAATTATAAAGTGACATGGCCTTTACCAAAAAAAAAACTTATAAAGTGATATGGCGACTTACTAATAGATGCTGAACAAAGTCCCCAAATTAAAATACAATAATCCTGAGATCATATAAAGTGAAGCAGGTGTATGACAAAGAAGGAATCAAGGATGAAGATGAAGATTGCTTTATTTGCGGACTACGTGCAACCAAAACTGATTGTTTATCCAAATAGAACGTGCTCACCGTAGGAAACAAGATCGTTTGCAATACTAGGGATCCGTCCAAAAACCAAGAAAAGGCAAACTGCAAATACATCTTATAAAGAAATGGGTTATTCAAAGACGTCAATTTTTACCCACCCCCCCCCCCCCCCCAAAAAAAAAAAAAAAGGACGTCGATAACATACTTCACGAAAAAATTTAAATTCATTAAGATTATGATTTTTTTTTGTTATTTGAAATCTTAAGTATTTTATGGTGCATTTGGTTGCTTTGGAAAAATGCAATTATCTAGATGTGTTTGTTTTGTAGAAAACGAATGATTTGAACTTTTTTTTTCTCAAAAAATGATTTCTTGAATCACTTGTAAAAAGGAATGAAGGAAAAGAATATTCTCATCGTCCAATAAATTATTTAGACATAAATTGAAAATATTTTTATTGGCTAATTATATCAAGCAATACAAACCATTAATTTTTTCAAATTATTTATTTTTCATGAAACAAACGGAACCTTAGACTAAAGTGGCTTTCCAAAATGCAATTGCGTTTGGCACAAATTCCTTTGTCAAGCAACTTTGAGTTAAATAGCATTTGGAAATTTTTTTCTTGCAAAGAACTTTGGCTACGGTTTTGTCTATTTTCTACTAACAAATAATTCGTCGGCGAAGGGCTCAGGCTGTCATCGTCGGCCATTTTTTGAGGTTTCCTCACCTCAGGATGCCCCCAGCGACCTACAACAAGGATTGCACGGCTCCTTGCCGACCGGCCTTGCGCAAAGAAGATGAAAAGAACAATGAGGGCAAATTTGGAAAACGAAAAAAATTGGTGAGGGTTGTTTAGGAAAAGGATTTGTTTAACCCTAGGAATAGCCTTCCACAAATGCTAAAATCCCAATAAAGTGGGAACGCTAATTTACTCCTAAAGCTTTTTCAATTATGTCAATGTAATCCATTTGGTCGACCCGCACTATCATGGTAATTTTGTAATGTTTTGATATATATTTTTTAATTTTTTAATTATTTTTATTAATTATTTTTCTGCCTTTTCTTTTCTTTTTTTGGTTTGTGTCCGCAGCCTCTTGCTGGCCCAAACAAAAAAAAAGATAAAAAAATTATATTAAAAAAATAACACTTCATGAAAAAATTAAAATACTATAAAAAAATTTGCTACGTCAACGCTGACGATCAAATGGACTAAATTATCACAATTACAAAAATTTTAGGACTCAATTCAAAAAAATTATGACTATATAGGCACAATTGCAATAAATTTATGGCTTTTTTGATAATTTTTCCGATTAAATTGTTCTTTTGATATTGGCCAAAATGGTCAACAACAAGAACTTCAGTGATAAAATTTCCTCTCCAGATGAAGTTGTGTTGCGGCCCTACACAAAAATCCATTTTGGAAATAACTAAAGAGAAGAGGTTAGAATCCAATTAGGGGAATCATATTGTATCGACACTAGTGGAGCCAGCAATATAAAACCAATACTTTAGATAATAAAAGTAGACATCAATCCAACCGATATCAGTTATTTCGGTAGATCACGTGAATCTTACATATGTTCAAATAATTCAACAGTCAAAATTTGCTGGGATCAAAGTGTTTCCGGAGAACCCACTAATATTTCCCAATACAGATTATTGGGTATCATGATTTTCGAAAGTTGCATGACATGAGGTACCAATTTGTGAATGGTGGAGTTTGTTATGAGAGGTTGATCCAATACAATTATTACCAATGTTAAGTTGTATGGAAGTCGCCCACAACCTGTAACCCACATGATATAGGAGGAAAGTTACTCAATTACTCATAAGCCTTTTATACTGATGTCAATTCAGTCATAATTTTTTCGATCTAGTCCTAAATCATTGCGGAAAATTACAATGTAGTCATTCCAATCAACTTTCATCGCTAATATGGCGACCCAATCATCACTAGCCGTGCTTCATGGCACATTAACATGTCAGTGATTCTCGATGAAAATTAATTAAAATGACTAAATTGAAATTTTGCATAAACGTTTGAAATTATACTAGAAATATTAAAATTTAGGATTAAATTAACATTCATACAACAAATTATTGATTGATTGGACAATATTGAAGGAAAATTTTCCGAATCAGGGATGAAGGAATAAATAAACATTTGAATAAGTAATTGTATATTTTGGGGCGGGGGGATAATCAATAAATCGGACAAACAAGGAATGTGATTGGCAATATGTATTAAATATAATAGCGACAAAGTGCGCTACAACACAAGCATATTGCAATAGAGAGATTAATTCATACATTCAAAGAAGGGTTGATACCATGAAAAATATTCAAAATTGGTAGACTCGTAACAAATTCAACTTAAACTATTTTTTTATCACAAAAAATTTCAAACTGATACACATGTGACGAATTACCTCAAACTATTTTTTGACCATCAAAATCCCCAAACTTGTATGCATGTGATAAAGTTACTCCAAATTGGTATATCTATGACAAATGTATCTTACGTTAGTTTTTCATTACATTTTACCATCAAATTATTGAGTTGGATGATATTAGTCAGTTGACGGGTATACTAGTTTGGATTTTTATCCTTTATTTGTCAAGATACATTAGTTTGGGATTTTTCATGATATTAACTCGATTTAACTAGAACTAATGAAAGGTAAATTTATCACGTGTTTCTCAGTTTGGAATTTTTTTGGGTAAAAAAATTTAATATGAGATAAATTTATGATAAGTGTACCAATTTGTGTTTTTAGTGGTCAAAAAATAATTTGGGATAAATTTGTCATATGTGTATCAGTTTATGATTTTTATGGTAAAAAATAGTTTGAGGTAATTGTATCATATATACTAGTTTTTAGTTTTTATGATTAAAAAATAGTTTGATGTAAATTTACTATAAGTGTATTAGTATGAGATTTTTTGTGATAAAAAATTAGGTTGAATTTGTTACATATTTTTATGATAAATTTTCCCAAATTATTTTTTTACCACATAAAACTCTAAATTGTAACATTTGTGACGAATTTAACCAAAACTAATTTTTTGATTGGCAAAAATCTTGAATTGGCATCTTTGTGATAAATTTACTCAAAATTGATACATTTGTGATAAATTTACTCTCCATTAATTTTTCGTCAAATTGCCGAGTCAGAGACACATGATAGTTAATGGGGTACTCATTTAGGGTTTACCCTTTGTTTATGACTAAAGGCCAGCACATCGTCAATTGGACTTTTTTTTTTTTATAATGAAAAAGCCACCTAGGTGTTATGATCTAATTAAGGAAGCCACGCAATATCTCCGGCCAAGTTTTATCGTCACATGCGCTTAAGGGACTGTTCTTTCTCTGGATTGGCACTGGAGTGATATGATGAAAAGTTTTAGCACCAATACAAGAGTCCTACCAAATTTTGGCACTGTTAATTTCCTTAGTCCCAAAAATTAAGTAACAGAACAGTAGACTGAATTTGATCAAAGGGCAGGAAGTGCTGATACATCGAATCTAAACTTCGATAAGAAGGAATTTCTTCCCTAAGCCGACCAAATTGTTCTCGGTTCTGCAGGTCGTAACACGCTCTTACACGTTACACCCATGACCAGGTCTATCTGGATTAGTTCATGAGCATGAGATCGATGGACCTGTCCAACTCTCTCCCATTTGGATGTGCTTGCGAACAAGATTCTTGGCTCGACTTGGAATCAAATGACAGCTGATCTTTTGCTAGCTCTGCTCTGAGTTTTAGCAGCGCCTATACTTAGAATTCACGCAGGTTCAACTCTCTGCGTTCATTTAGTGGCGGCGCTCGACAAGGAACGGCTTGAATGTCATCAGCACCCCTATCGCCACGACCACATTCAAGATGAAGAAGATCATCTGGTCGCCTGCAAATAGGCACGGGGTCATTAAAGTTCCACAGTCAGCAGAGAGTTAGTCATGGTGATTCAAAGAAGGCCAGAGCCAAATCGGAATTGGAAAAAGATCCGATTTACCTGGGAGAAAGGCCGCGTCCTGACGCTTCTGTGTCCAAGAGAATCTGTGAAAGAATGTGTCCATGTATGAGAACATTAATCAAGTCTACCCTTTAAGCATGCAGCAGTTATTGTTTGCTTTCAGTAAAGAGTTTTACTATTATCGACCGCTAATTGTCCCGTTGTAGTGATACAATGAATGCTGACAAAAATTAAGCGGAACTCACATAGCGCCTCCTCCAGCTGGACCGACCGCCTTGAACAGAGACATGGCGGTCATCGCGATTCCATTAGCAGCTCCTCTCTGATCTTGATCCTGCGATTTCGGATTCCAACTCAAGCCAAACTTTCACGAGAAAGGTATGTATTCGAGGATGTTAATAAAGGTCAGACACGTCGAAAATGATCATTAGAAGCTTACAACGGCTTTGTTTTGCAGAAGGAACAAGCTGGTGAAGACGGAAACCTTTCAACATGCACAATTCCACAGTTAGAATTAGGTATGAACAGAGGTTTTGCTTTCTCTCTTTTCCATACAGAAAAAGTAATTCGAATGTCTTTCTGTGCATATTAGCTTCATATATTGTAGCATATAGTGTAATGCATACTCACAGAAAGAACATTCTTCGTGACTGATGCGCAATTCAACACTATGGAGAGACTTAGCCCGGTCAGCATGGCTATAAAAGGATAGCTCGACAAGAGCGGTATCGATAAGATCTGCATTCACGCGTTTGTGCAAAGGAAACACGGGATTATCGTCCTTTTATCAGATAGACCGGAATAGCAGCTAGACAAAATGTTTTCCACAAGCAAATGCTCGAGTTCCGAGTTATGAGATGTCGAAAACATACCCCACAAATGCGAGCTACCAAAATGGGGCCGAGAAGTCTGTCCAAGTATGGGTATAAACATGTTTGGAAGATGAGAAGGCCGGCACCTGACAGTAGAATTTGGCAATCAGGATCCCTGGCAAACATGTTGAATGAGTACAGAGACACGTTCATCGCTAATAGACCACCATACTTCTAAGTTCCGAATAGGCAGAACTCATATCAACAATAAGAACCGCGACATCTCGAAGTTTCCTTTGAATTGCAGTTTTAATGACTACCTTGTTGTTTTCCTGAACGAATTCATCTCGACATATGAGGAAGAAACTGGAGTATATACCTGAGATGGACAGAACAGTTCCAACATCTTCAGTCGTGTAGCTTAAACCCCCTAACCGCCTAGGGCTTACAGCCCATAGCGAGAAGATCTGCAAAGAGAACATAGCAGCTAATGAGAGGATCGAAATTGGAAACTGGTATGGTATGCTGATGCCATATTATGAACTACTTCAAACTCGGATAGAATTCCAAAGAAAAAATAAATTTCTCGCAACAACCATTAAATCATGACTAGCCAAAGGAATGTCTTCTGCCTACAGCATTGCCGATCAGAAGTTAGCGTTCGTCCACAGTAAAATTGGTTTTGGTCTTCAAGCAACTGTTGATGAAGTGCTAAGCACCATGAGTGCGGAAATCATTGCAGCTCGTGATATTAGAATACAGTGAATGAAGAATTGAGAAGGCGTGGCAGAGAAGCGCGTGCTATTCTTATGTTACCTCCGAGCAAGCCATGTCGTGAAGCGAGAAGACACAGTACGTCATGATGGCTGACATCAAGGGCCAATTACGAATCAGAGACTTTTTCGGAGCTTTTGCTTCAACCTTTTGCATCTTGCATTTCACGCCAGACTCGAAGGATGCGGTCTCCATATCTTTGCGAGACTCATCAAGCTCGCTATTATCGTGGTGCATATGCAATGTTTCCTGCAACGAGACCAGATTTTTGGGCACTCAATAAAGCGCGACAGGCAATTGCGAATCCTTTCATAGATAAAGTTATGCCGAGATCATGTGTGATGAGTGGAAAATAACGAGATATTTTCAACATCAAGAATGCGAAATCGAAGTGCATACCGGAAGCCAGCAGGACGCAATAGAAACTACAAATGCGAAAGCTGAGATGGTGAGACAGGGCAAGAAGTAGGGAAATCTGCATCCAAATCAAGAAATCAAATGTTTAAAGCTCATAAGGATGATCCCTTGATAGGATCTGCAATACTAATGTAGAAGAATGCAACATCCACTCACTCTCCGAACACTGATTCTTGGGAAAATATGGTCGGGGACTTTTCCGCAGGCTGATGGCAAAAGAATAGAGAACCCAGGAACGTCAGAGGAACGTCGGAATTGTTGTCGTTTTTCGAATACTCAATTTCATGCGTCGAGATAGGATAAATCAGACATACCTGCGCAAGATAACCTCCCAGAGCTGGACCGATAATCAATCCTATCCCCCATGCTGTACTAACCTGACTCCATAGCGTAACTCTTAGCTTTATGTACTTGGCAGAAAAAACTAGGAATCTGTATTGAGAGCTCAAAGGTTTCAACAAATGTCAGAGATCTTGCAGCTGATGCTCCTAGCGCTTGGTACTCCTCACGGAATATTTCACTGGCATAAGCCTGTTACAAAATTACGAAATACATACATCAGAACTTATTCGAGGCTCAAATTTGCTTGTGCCACAAACGAATCCAAAAATTCATACGCAGTACGAGACCTTACCTTGATCGGTCCGAGTAAACCATTAAGACTTCCTAGAAGAAATCTCATGGCAATGGCCATCCAAATGTTCACACTTAGGCCGAAGATGGTGTTGAAGATTACCCTGATATAAATCGAACCATAACAGTTAAGTTGATTGTAATCGTCACCGTCAGAGAAATTTTTCGTCACTGGGACCTGAAAATGAATGGTGGCATGGTACTAACACAACAATTATTCCCATAATTATGACTGGTTTTCGTCCATAGCGATCCGCCACAATTCCCCAGAAAATCGACGTCAAGGCTCTACCGAACAGGAATGAACAACCTTCCAGATTTCAAGGAGTTTGTTAGTGAAAAGTTTAGCCAAAATCAAACCAGGGAATCTGCAATGAACAGAGATAAGCAACAGGATAATCTCACCTACACAACCGGCATAATACCCGATGTCTTCCTTTTGTGTGGCGATATGGAAATCTCTTATCTGCCATGCCAAATTCAACAAGCAAACGAAGATTTTCCTGAGTAGTGGGAATATTAATCGAGTTTAACCATCCTACGCGACTACATGCCAACAGCTAACTCTGATGCTTCAAAGTCAGATAAAACAATGTTCACAGCGCTTATACTTGTTTCACTCGCCACAAATGCAAAAAAATTCAGGACTAATTGACCAAGAATCACATTTTGGAGCCTAGAGAGACCATACTTGGGAAAACAGAGCCCAAACCATAGAGTTTAGGACAGATCTCTTGAGTAGACAGAACAGTGATATGTACATCATACTAAGAACTTACCGTGAAGTAAAGGTAAGGGTATAGAGATGATATTGGCAGTGCTGGAATGAGAAAGGACGACACTGGTCAGTAACATCATATATCTAATTAGCCATAAATTTTTCGACTACAAGCACATCTCGTTAGTACATCTAGATCGAATCGGCAAGTATCTTCCGATTAATGAACAAAATAAAGTCATCGCTACATGAAATTTTACAATCAGCTAAGTACAACAAACTAACTCCAAAATATCATGTAAATTTGCGTCGCCTTATGTCCAGTCACTCGGTAAGTCAAATGAACACACAAAGAAACATATTCAAAAGTTGACAGAAAGCTTCTGAAACAACGATAGTGCTCTACATGCTCATTACCGCTGCAAAGTACGACGATCCATATTGACACGAGCTCGCGGATCGGCAAGCCTCTCCGGGATTCCTTAAGCTTCTCGACTTCGCAGCGAGGGCAATTCTCGTAGCAATGCTTCTGCAACAACGCCTCCTTTTGTTCTTCCCCTTCCATTGCTATTAACCTCAACAGTTAGAGCAAAAAAGGCGAAGTTCAGCTCCTGAACAAATGAAACAGAAAGCCCCTTCGTTTCTCACACTGAAAATCTGCTTCGAGCGAGTATAATCATGTCGGAAATTGCGATCCATGTCCTAGATCTCAAAACTACTTGTTTAATAATGAAGTCAAGAACTTGAAGATCCAGTTGCAACAAGTTAATATCCGGCTAGCAAATTCTGACCGAGCAATCTAAGGAAGCCCAGAGAACGTGCAATTAATTCTTACCTACAAAATTCTTAACTAGTTAATGAAAAAGGGTGTGGGGAGCATGAAAATAAACTCCCGTCTCATGTAGCTCTGCAACCCCACCTCCTCCAACTATTGTAATACCAATTCTATCAATTAATCAAACCTAACGTTATACCATGACCTATATCCTTGAAATAGCCAATCATACCCTTGTTCATCGTCTACCAAATACTATCCAGTTGCACATAACTAACCAAAAACTATGCTCGACATCAAAACCATGCTTCCACACAATCCATATCATGGACATGGTATCAGTGCAAGGCATGATCATTTGGTTATGGGCGTTAGTCAGAGCCAAGCGGTAAGGTGGTGCGCCAATGTTCGTAAATGAGCCAGGCGTAAGGGGTTGTGAAAACAGAGCTGGGTCCGTGCGGTTGGTTTTGGGCATTTGCCCTAACCACCTTCTAATAAAATTAAAGACACGGTCAAAGACCGTGAAACTAAAGCCAGAGCAAAAGCCAGAGCAAAAGCCAGAGCTGGAGCCGGAGCAAGGGCCAGAGGCATGTGGGACATCCTTGAACATATACTTTGATTAGAAGGTAGGCGAAAGTGTTACAAGAAAGGATATAAGGGATCGTGGAAAGAAAACCGTGAAAAGGCACGGGACAAACTACATGAAGAATTTTCAGGTACTTCCGAGATATTATGAGATATGTCCGGAATATCACGAAAATAGATTAAGGGAGAGTGTTGGAAATTGTGATCTATTTCTTGACCCAAAAACGGAAAATTTTCATCCATTTTCTGAATCTAGAAATAACTTGCTTAATAATAAAGTCAACAACTTGGAGATCCAAATGCAACTAGTTAATATCTAATTTCTTACCTAGAAATCTGGAGAATCCTAGAGAACGTGCAGCAGCACGGAGATTTTACGTGGGATGCAAGCAAGTCCAAGTCAAAGTTGAAGACTCTCACGTGAAGAAGAT
Source organism: Rhodomyrtus tomentosa (assembly GCA_028455895.1). NCBI lineage: Eukaryota > Viridiplantae > Streptophyta > Magnoliopsida > Myrtales > Myrtaceae > Rhodomyrtus > Rhodomyrtus tomentosa. Next base: position 6,347,358 of record JAPCWY010000011.1, on the reverse strand, counting down.
GCAGGGAGCTCGGCAAGGACAGGGGAAAAAAAAAAGTCAGCGAGTGAGTAAAACAAGAATGCTTAGTGGGTAGGAATTTGAGTTGGCTTAAGTCAACAAGGGAGAGTCGCGGTGGAAATGCCATAACTTTTGTACAGTGCCTACTTAGGTGACCACATGGAATTAGGTGTCATTTCTGGCAAATCGAATAGCCAGCAATCTCCCATATTGACAGAAATGTCCTCATGACAGCAAAACGAAGCCAAAAACCGATATCGGACATCCAATAGTCGAGACATTCAATGACGATGTGGAACTTCCTCACCTTAGCGATGCATAGAGGATCGAGACATGTATTTTCACCTTAGATGTTAACATTAGTAAAAGAAGCCACGTGATATATTTTGGCGGATTTTATTGCCGAAAGGCACTCAAGTGATCGTTTTTTCTCTAATTTAGCTCTAAAGTTATCCAGCTAAAAATTAGCACTAAAGCGAGCGTTGTACCAATATTTTTGCACTTCTAGTTTCCATAACCCCTAAAATTAACGGAACAGTGACTAAATTTGATCGACGGGCAGGCAGTGTCGAACCTAAACTTTTATATGTAGGATCGCCCATCACATAAAATAGGTAATATTCTCTTTATTCAATGACTTGGCCAAAGAAGGAATTTCTTCCCTGAGTAGCTCAAATTGTGCTTCGGGTCTGGAGGGCCTAACACGCCCTCACATCCATGATCAGGTCTACAGGAGATTAGTTCACGAGCATGGGATCGAATGTTACAGTTTCGAAGTGCTTGCTAACAAGATTCTAGGCCCGACTCGCCTTGCGAAAGAATCGAATGACGGCTGATCTTATGCAAGCTCTGTTCTGAGTTTTAGCAGCGCCTATGCTTAATATTCACGCGGGTTCAACTCTGCCTTCATTTAGTCGCTGCGCTCGACAAGGAATGGCTTGAACGTCATCAGCACCCCGATTGCCACGACCACATTCAAGATGAAGAAGATCATCTGGTTGCCTGCACATACACATCTTCATGTAAACATTTTTTTTTCTTTTGGCAGATGACAGCAGATGAGTTACTCATAGTTATACAAAGTAGGCCAGAACAGTCATCCTGGAATTGGAAAAAGTTCGGTTTACCGGGGAGAAAGGCCGCGTCCTGACGCTTCTGTGTCCAAGAGAATCTGCGAAAGATGTTGTCCGTGGATGAGAATATTACGCAAGTTTGCCCTTTAATTGTTTGCTTTCAGTAATGAGTTTAATATTACCGACTGCTAATTGTCCCGTCGAAGTGAAATAATGAAAACCGAAAAAAATTAAGTGGAACTCACATTGCGCCTCCTCCAGCTGGACCGGCCGCCTTGAAGATAGACATGGCGGTCATCGCAATTCCATTAGCAGCTCCTCTCTGATCTTGATCCTGCGATGACATATTCGGACATAAGCCAAACCTTCACGAGAAATGTATGTATTTGAGAATGTTAATGAAAATCAGACTCATCAAAGATGATAATTAGAAGCTTACAACGGCTTTGTTTTGCAGAAGGAACAAGCTGGTGAAGACAGAAAGCTTTCGACAAGAAAAATTGGACGAGTTAGAATTAGGTATGAACAGAGGTTTTGCTTTTTCTCTTTTCCATAGTGTAAAGTATACTCACAGAAAGAACATTCTTCGCGACTGATGCGCAGTTCAACACTATTGAGAGACTTAGCCCAGTCAGCATGGCTATAAAAGGGTAGCTCGACAAGAGCGGTATCGATAAGACCTGCATTCACGCATTCGTGCAAAGAAAACACGGGAGTATCATCATTATATCGAATAGACCATGAATAGCAGCGAGACAAAAAAATTTCACCAGCACATGCTCGAGTTCCACGTTATGAGATGTCGAAAACATACCCCACAAATGCGAGCTACCAAAATGGGGCCAAGTAGTCTGTCCAAGTATGGGTATAAAAACGTCTGGAAGACGAGAAGGCCGGCACCTGGCAGTAGAATTCGGCAATGAGCGATCTTCGGCAAATTATATTGGACGATGACCAGAGACGTTTTCAATGATAATAGACCAACATACTTCTAAGTTTCGAATAGGCAGAAGTCATATCAACAAAACAGACTGCCACATATTGAAGTTCCGTTTCAATTGCAGATTTAGTGACTACCAATTTGTGATCCTGAACAAATTTATCTTAACATACAAGGAAGAAACTGGAGTACATACCTGAGATGGAAAGAACAGTTCCAACATCTTCAGTCGTGTAGCTTAAACCCCCTAATCGCCTAGGGCTTACGGCCCACAGCGAGAAGATCTACAGAGAGCAAGTAGAACGGAAAGGCCAATGAGATGATCGAATTAAAAGACAAAATGAACTTATTTGGAAACCGGCATGATGTGCTGACGCCATATTCCGATGAACTACTTCAAACTAGGATAGAATTCCAAAGAGCAAGTCAACATAAATTTCTCCCGACAGCCATTAAATCGTGACTAGCCAGAGGAATGTCGTCTGCCGGCTGCATTGCAGATTACAAGTTCGTGTTCGTCAACAATAGAACAATTTTTGCTCTTCAAGCAACTGTCAATGCAGCACTTGGCACAATGAGTACTAAAATCACTGCTCTGTGATACCAGGATAGAAGTGAGAAGGTGCGGTAGAGAAGCGCGTGTTACTTTGAGTTACCTCCGAGTAAGCCATGTCGTGAAGCGAGAAGACGCAGTATGCCAGGATGGCCGACATCAAGGGCCAATTGCGAAACAGAGACTTTTTCGGAGCTTTCCCTTCGACTTTTTGTGTCTTGCATTTCACACCCGACTCGAGCGATGCGGTCTCCATATCTTTGCGAGACTCAGCAAGCTCGCTATTTCTGTGGTGCATATGCAATGTTTCCTGCAACGAAACCAGATTTTTGGGCACTCAATAACGCACAACAAGCAGTTGCCAATCCTTTCATAGATGAAGTTATGCAGAGTTAATGTCTGATGAGAGGACAACAATGCGAAACATGAACTGGGTTTAGTGAAGTTCACACCGGAAGCCAGCAGGTTGCGATAGAAACCACCAATGCGAAAAGCGAGATGGCGAGACAAGGCAAGAAGTAGGGAAATCTGCGTCCAAATCAAGAATTCAAATGTTTAAAGCTCGTGTGGACGATCACTTGATAGGATCTTTAATATTAATGTAGAAGAGAGCAACATTCACTCACTTTCCAAACACCGATTCTTTGGAAAATATCGATGGGTACTTCTCCGCGGGCTGAAGTGAAAAAAATACAGAACAACCAGGAACATCAGAGGAGCATGAAAATGAGAGAAGCGATTCCCGCATGGGTTTCTGAATTGTCATCGCTTTTGGAATACTCAATTTATGCGTCAAGATATGATAAATCAGACGTACCTGTGCAAGATAACCTCCCAGAGCTGGACCGATAATCAATCCTATCCCCCATGCTGTGCTAACCTGAGTCCAAAGTGCAACTCTTAGCTTTATGTACTTGGCAGAAAAAAAACTAGGAATCCGTATTGAGAGCTCAGGGGTTTCGACAAAGGCCGGAGATCTTACGGTTGATATTCCTAGCGCTTGGTACTCCTCACGGAATATTTCGCTCGCATAAGCCTGTTATGGAATTATGAAGTACATATATCAGAAAGATTGCAGCAAATTTGTGGAATAAATTAAGAAGGGATAGCTTATCTGAGGCTCAAAATAACTCGTGCCACGACGGAGTTCATAAGCGGGATGATGTCTTACCTTGATTGGTCCGAGTAAACCATTTAAACGTCCTAGAAGGAATCTCGTCACAATGGCCATCCAAAAGTTCACACTTAGGCCGAAAAGTGTGTTGAAGATGACCCTGATATAAATATAATCATAACACTTATTGTAATCGCTGGAGGAATTTTTTTTGTCACTGGGGAATGAAAATGAATGGTGAACTCGTACTAACACTGCGATTGTTCCCATAATTATCACTGGTTTTCGCCCGTAGCGATCCGCCACAACTCCCCAGAAAATCGACGTCAAGGCTCTACCGAACAGGAACGAACAACCTACCAGATTTGAAGGAGTTTGTTAGTGAAAAGTGTTGTCAAAATCAAACCCAGGAGTCTGCAATGAACGGAGATAAGCAACAGGATGATCTCACCTACACAACCGGCATAATACCCGATGTCTTCCTCTCTTGCGGCGATATGGAAATCTCTAATCTGCCATCCGAAATTCAACAAACAAACGAAGATTTCTTGAGTAGAAGAGGCTAAATCATATGCTTCAAGTCATTAACGCAACTGTCTACCAAGGAAATTCGGCAGCTAGCTCTGATGCTGTCAGATAAAACAATGTTCAGTTCGCTCATACTTGTTTCATTTGCAGCAAACGCAAAGAATTTCTGGGCTAATTGAACGAGAATAACAATCCGGAGCCTAGAGAGCCAATTTTTGAGAAGACAGAGCCCAAACTGTACAGTTTAGTACAAAATATCTCTAGTGTCGACAGAACATTTACATAGACATCATAATTAAAAAGTTGAAATCTAACGTGTGAGAACTTACCATGAAGTAAAGGAATGGGAATAGAGATGAAATTGGCAGTGCTGGAAAAGAGAAAGGACAAGACACTGGTTAGTGACATCATAAGTCTAATTAGTGCTTAATTGTGTGACTGTAAGCACATCTAATTAATACGTCTTTTCGAATGGGCAAATAACTTCCGATTACTGAACGAATTAACGTCATAACTTTATGAAATTTTACAATTAGCTAAGACTACTTGTACCACCAGAGAAATAGAACTTCTGGATCTACACTCTCCATCACTGTGCAATCTCCATCGGCTTAACTTGACATCTACTACCGAATTATTCGAAACAACTTTACTCCTAAACATCATAACGTCCAGTCGCCGTTGAACGAACCCAGAAAGGGGAAAAAAATTCCAAAAGATGACAGAAAGCTTATGAACATCAATGGTGCTACACATTCTCCTTACCGTTGCAAAGCACGACAATCCAGATCGATACGAGCTCGCGGATGGGCAAGCCTCTCCGCGATTCCTTAAGCTTCTCGACTTTGCATCCTGGGCAATTCTCATAGTAATGCTTCTGCAACAACGCCTCCTTTTGTTCTTCCACCGCCATTGCTGTCGACCTCAACGGCGGACAGAGCCGTACCCGCGGAATTCAGCTCCTGAGCCAATGAAATAGAAAACACCCTTCTTTCCGCGGAGAATCTGTTTCAGGGGAGAACAATCACCAAGCGTCAGCGAAACACCGGTACCGATAACATCACATGAGATTCTCCACTTCAAGGCATATTCCAAGAGTGAGCGAGAAGACGCGAAAAACGTTGAGATGCCTCGTGTTTAAAGCTGAAGTTATAGATTAAAACTTCAGATCATTTCATGCCAAAAGAAAGAAAGAAAATAAAATGTTTGAATCACGTACCACCCTGGATGGGAAAAACAGGAAGTTGATCTTCTAATCTATGATTGAGGGTTTTGTCACCTTTGTGTTCTTTGCATGTGGGAGTGAAATCGTAACAGGAGGTTTGCGTCGTCGGCTTTTGAAGGGAAGCCAGTGGAAAACGATCAATCTCTGATGAAGTTGATCTTCCATATATCATCATTGCACACGTCAGATTTCTCTGGCTTAATGGACGTCCGACAAAGTGAGTAAGAACAAAACTGGTACATATGAATTGAAACGTCCTGGATTTTGCTTGTCGCCATTAATGTCCAGCCACCTAGTCGAACTTTAGTCGCAACAAATTTGCTTTAGAAACCCCTATTGATTTTTCTATTTCTGAAAAGAAAGGAATTTCTTTTTCTTTTTTTACTTTTTTTAAGTAGCTACAACAATTTCTTTTAGCAAAAAAAAAAAAAAAAGCTCCAAAAACTGATTTCTGATTCAACAACGCTTCTTGTAAATGACTTGGCATAACCGGATCAGCAGAAAGGATTTAAAACTGAATAGTACGATGATTTGTATAAATCGATAGATCAAGTGATATGACCGGAGCTATTCGCAGAGGTCGAGCAAGACCCACATGTAGCTGCGAGATACTCGGCCATCCTCATGCTGAATATTGAAATAATACAGAGTGACGCAGGTAAAAACAAAAAGGAAAGCAAAGATGATGATGATGATCATGATCATGAGTGCCGCCTTTTTTATGGACTACGTGCAAATAACACCAACTGTTTGCCCAAGTGGAACGTGCTAATTGTAGGAGACGACATCATTTGCAATCGAAAGTCTAGGAACCGGTCAAAATCTGAAAAAAAGAAAAAAGAAAAAAGAAAAAGGGCAAACTTCAAATAGAACTCTCACATATCATAAAGAAATGAGTAGTCCAATCGATCAAATCGGGAGCCGCCGGAATCGGACAAAACTGGCCAGTTCGCTCCGGTTTCCTATTTCAGGGGTGGGACTACCCACACGGATTGCCTAAACTAGACCGGTTATTTTTTTGAAATTTTAATTCTGTTTGTTTAATAATCTTTTGAAAAATCATTTAAACTCTTAATTATTACGGGTACTTTTACGGATGGACGTGGCATGAAAGTGACTAGGTTTAAGGGTTTTATCGAGTATGAAATCATGCAAAGATGGTGGACTAAGAATGCGCGCTCATGTTTAGGATTGATCTGTTTCAGGATTGGTGATTCCCAACCTAAAATTGAAAATCGCCCACTAAAGACAGGTTCCACAAAATGCGAATCGTGAACCACCCGCTCGTTCCATGGATCCACACGAGAAACAAACCATTAGTCTGATCCGGTTCTCGATTGGATCCCAATTACGATACTACCGAGCAATAACATCAATTAAAAATGGCACGCGAGTGAAGCGATGAAGCCACTTTCAATTCTGCTTCCAAATTTTGCTTCTTCCAATTCTTCTTTCCAGCTGATATTACGGAAGAGTGCAGAGCTATCCCATTTAAGGATTGATTTGGCAATACTGTGGGGGTGTGCTACGGACACTTGTGGCCTATCCTATCATATGGTTTCCTGAACTTTGATGGACCAAAGATGGAAGACAAAGATTCAGGCAACTGCAGCTAATCGAGACAAACTTTTCCGTCACAGCAAGCACGTGACTCTTTTTCTCGCCACAAACACACAGGAGATAGCTTCAATTGAAAATTACGTAAATTAATAGTCCGTTCAAGTTGGTCCAGTTGAATGGTTCGCACCTAAAATCGCAAATTGAATCGGCGCCTGGTTCCAGAAAATTGAAATCGAGAACCGGACCGGTATCTGTTGATTACCATCCAAAATCAGTCAGTTGAGTGCGGTCGGTGGATCATGATTTTTTTGCTCACCCTTGTCACGACTTAAAATTAAAAATTCTAGACTAATGGATTATCAGGTTAATTTTAACGACTAACTTAATACGGACCCTCCCAAACCCTATCAAATTGCAACTTAAATTAATCAGAAATGATTTAAAATTTGAAATCGTCATTAATCATTCTTGGTAGATTGATTAGAAACCTAAATAAAATAGCGCGAGTACTATTTTAATTTTACAAAGCATAGATTGTGGATTCGGGGACTTGATTAATTAAAACTAATGCCCTTTTGGTACCTTGATCTCGCGAGATATAAATTGGTCATTTTCGCTTTTTTTAGATGCAATGCATGTAATTTTCGAAAATGAACGATGCATGGATATGTTAATTTTTTTTTTTAAAAATGTGATGACATGAGATAATGAGCAGATTTTTTTTGTCTTCTTTTTTAAAATTTCGATCATGCATAAAATAGGTCTTAAAGATATGCTAGGAAATTTCGAAAATATGGAGTATATGACGGGATACTCGAAAATATAATATGTGAGATATGCAATAGATAATGCATGAATAAAGATATGCTATCTTAATCTACATGAAATATGCAAGATGACAATATATGATTTCATGTAAGATGACAAGATATGCATGGATATGATTTTTCTGGTTCTTTACTTTTTTAAAATTTCGGCCAAACAAAGATATCTTGAATATTTTGTCATCTTGATTTATTTGCTTAGAATTTAATGAATCCTTATCTTCCTAAAACCTTCAGGAATTTTCAGAATATAGCAAAAATTAATCAAGAATATCAATCTATCAACAATATTCATAAGGAAATAATCTTTTCCATTTTTTCGAAAATTTAGGCAATCATATCGACTTTCTGAAGATAGCGAATCAGACCTAAATGGCGATAGGTAATATGGACTAAATCCAATATTTATGACAAAAATTAGGTTTTGTCGTTCAGAAAAAAGTCTTATCTTGAATTTCTGAAATAAGTGTCTACGCTTTGATTAAGCATCAGAAACATGCAAAAATAGCTATCATGAAATTCGAATATTCGCTCTTTAAGTCTCCACAAAATTTGGCATGAGTTGACTACTTAAGACATGCAAAACGAGGTATTTTCGGACAAAAAACAGCTTACATATACAACAGAAACGATGAGCAAACATCAGCAAAACAATAGGAAAATCACCTGGAAAACATAGCTTGAGATGTCCTAGAAGTATACTCAATGTTACCTTAATTCGTAAAACAAAATCGAGGACAATTTGCGTGAGAACGGATTTGGACAACAGTGGCAGCAACGCATACTTGCAAGAGTGACGGTCGGTGGCAAAGCAACAAAGCAGGAGCGGCAGCACGCCGTAGGGGTAAAAACAGGGACAGCGGTGCGATGGTCTTCGGGTCATTGATGGGCAAGAGAGAAGGAGTGGCGCGGCAACAGCGGTGGTGCGAGGGCGGAAGCGACAACAGAGGAGGGGTGGTGACACGAGAGAAAAGCGAGATAGAGAAATAGAGTCGGCGATGAGAGTGAGTCGGCCCTCGAGAGAGAGAGGATGTGTATGTGTGTAGAAATTTTTGTCGCCTATGCTTTCCCTCAATGCGTGTGATGTCTATAGGGAAGTTTAGGGTAATATTCTAAGATTCAATCCTGACCGTTAAGATTTCTAGCGAGATAATGGTTGTAGGATCGTACTCTTTGACTTCGGGCAGTCCTATTTGGGCTAGGATTCCTCCAATTTTCGGCCATCATGAGGGGAATGAGGCTTGGCCGAAAATTTCATCCATAAATGGGCTTATATGCGCGAATTTAAGGTTATAATTAATTAAATGAATAATTAATTAAAAGCCTATCTCTTAAAAAAATTAAGATGGACCGAACTACATTTGAACGAGCCTTCCCACGTAAATTTCACTATCCCTCTTTGTGGTTGAAAATTCCAAATCAATTCTGGTTTAGCTGCCTGCTGAATTAAGCTCGATCGTCTCGCCCTCAACTGACTGCCAATGCACAACATAAAAAAATAAATATACAACGCACGAGAAATTATTTTTTTGAGAATTAATCTTATTTTATGTTTAAATAAATAAATTTCTAAAAAAAATTCAAAATTTTGGTGTCAACAATCTTAGTCATGATCACACAATATTGGAAGTCTATTTTGAAGCAATTTGATTTTATGGCAAGTAAGAAGTGGCATCCTGCCTTGCCTTAATTGACAATGTTGTTGTGATTCAAAATGGTGCATCCACTTCAACTGCAGCAGGATATGAAAAATTTATGAATATATATATTTCAAGCATATGCAATCGATTTCAATGTACCACAAGGGAATTGGATCAAGCCAACTACTCGGCTCTATTATTCCGGAGCTGAGAGTTGGATCGCCCTGGGACTGATCATCCTTATGAATTATTGAAACACGTTGATAACGTATATTATAAGAACATTTGTCGCATTAATATCTTAATTCTTTTCTTATTCGAAATCTAAGCATCTTAATGGAGAACAATGCTCGACCTAATATTTCAAAAAGGAGAAAGAAAAGTTGGGTCTTGGCTGGTGATGGTTGAAAAAACCGGCTTCCAGCTGGCATGTGAAACTAGTTTTTGACGAAAGACTTTCCATGTCAGTTCGAAGTAAAATAAATTCTACATTAACGGCGGTCCACTTATAAAAATCTTCATTAAACAGCAAACAAGCTAACAATTTCCATGAACACCGACAGCAACATGGTTGAGTAATAGCAATGAGGAGAGAAAAGTCAGCACTGACATGATGAGTACAAGTCACAGACAATCATGCCCTAAACGACAGAAACTTGTAAAAATCCGGGCACACCTTGACACGGGAGCTTGACAGGCGATCCGGATCCCCGTTTGTTTGGTCCTTTTGGAGTTAATATATGGTGGAGAGATAGACGCGATCTAGGGCACGTCTCTTGAATCGACAAGGTGCCGTCGATAGTCAATTCATCTGTCGTTTTTGGTGTCGTTCATTCACAGGGAAAAGGGCCAAAAGAGGGTTCCAAAAAAATTATCGTGGCAACAATTCATGTTTGAGAGAAACTTGTGGGCTAAGTCCGAGGACATGACCATGACTTTTTTTTTTTGAAAGAGTTCTTTAGTGCCAAACCAAAGTTTCGGTTGCAATTTCTTGTGCGCAAAAAAAAATGGATTGAATGAGGTGGGAGAGATCGAGTTGCCATCTTTATTTTAGCCCAAATGGCAAAAAACCAGAACTCTAGTGATAAAAGTTGCTCGTGAAAATTACACAAAAAAAAGCCCTAAATGTATTGTAATTATGCTAATTTGGATATAAATATTTTAACTTTGCCAACTGAGTCAACCATTGAGTGAGAGCTATGAGTCCTCACCAGCCACGGCCCTTGCCAAGTGGCCGTCGAGGGCTCGCTGTCCTTACACGCGGCCTTCGCTCATAACTAGGCAATTGCCTCCCTCGGCCGATGGCCTCTTACTGGCCCTTAACAATAAAAGATCTTAAAAAAAAAATTATATTAGTGTCAACTATGCCATGTAGGACAGTCGGTGGACGATCGGCGTTCATGTCATTAATTTTCAGTCAAAATTGATCGGATAAACTTGATTGGTAAAATGTGAAAATGTTTATAACTTCAATTAGCACGATTAAAAAGCTTAAAACTTAATTGATAAAATTATAATAAGTTAATAATTTTCTTTTTTGGTAATTTTGCTGTGATCGTAGACAAAAAATGCATTTTGGAATGGTAAGTAAAGAGAATATGCTGGCATCCAGTCAGGCGACTCATGTTGTTTGGAACCGAGCGAAGCTCGCAATACGAGACCAGTGCCCGCAAGAGAATCCAACAAATTTTCCGGATACAGGTTTCATGGTATAGTGTTTTTTCGAAAGCCACATGCGCAGCCGATGTACCAATTTGTGGACGACAAAGTTTGTCACGAGCGGGTTCAATGCTCTAATTATCAAAGTCTATGTGTTTGACCTCCACTATCAGTGATCAACTTATTGTATGAATGTCAAATCAGTTCGAGACTTTTCAAATTGATACTAAAAATTGACACAAAATTTTTAACGTAGCCATTGCGATCAATTTTCATCGAAAATGATTGTCATAACAGTTCAATCATCACTAGCTGTAAATTCGCTATGCAATGTCACATCGGCATTAACTCCACATCAACGAGTGAATTGTTCCAAACAAATTAACTCTAAAGTATTATGTAAATTCGCGGTGTCGATATGTCCAGTCACTCCAATCCTGAGAAGAATCGTTACGCTGTTATTCGGATAATTGGCCGAAAAAAATATTTTGGTAAAATGTCAAAAGTTTTATGGCTAAATTGCCAAATCATCAAAATATTTAGAACTAAAATGGTGACTCAATTGGTATAATGGAGGTGTGTAAACTGATCATTTTCGGGACAATTTTCTCCAAAATAATGTAAGTGGATACACAGAATGCATATGCAATTGAATGTCAAGATGATTTTTAAATCTCCTATATTAAGTGATATGACAAATCATTATTGGATGATTAACAAAGCCCGTGTATTGGATTGCGCAATACAAAAATGTTGATAACAGATTTCACGAGAATATTGGAATCTTAAAAAAAAATTGAATTTTCTTCTCGTTCGATCATTTAGAGCCTATATGATAACATTTCTAGAAATTAATTTCTCCGCCAAAAGTCAATCTATCATAGAAATCCGTTTGGTAAAAATACTTTCAAAGTAAAAATTCATTTGGTAAAAAAATTCACTTATAGTAGGATTATTTTTTTTTGCTAATTTTGAGAAGTAAAAAAATTTAACTTCTTGATTCCAGAATCACTTCTTGGACCACACCGCCTCCATCGACCACCGTCATTGCCACCGGCGACCATCGCCCGCCCATTGTAGCAACGGCCGCTGAAAAACGCCCCTCGCCGGCCTCCTCCGCTCGCCGCTGCCAACAGCCGTTGCCCACTGACTGCCGCTGCGGTCGACCACTACCATTGCCATCGATCACCATTGTCGCCCCCTCAACCGCCAACTGCTGACAATCACCGGCTCCAACTACCATCACCGAAGATTTTGTTAATAATATTTCAAAAATAGAAATTTTCAACCGTTACCAAAATAATTTTTTTGATTAGAATTCGATCTGGAGCAAAATTAAAAAAAATCAACTTCTGATTTTGAGAAGAAGTAAATAAATTAACTTCAATAAGAAATTATTTTATGATAGAAAATTGTTAGCATGGAGCCCTTAACAGACTAAAGTACCTTATGTGGCCCACAATAAAGAGTTAACATCAACAGTGAACCAAAAATAATAATTTTCAAAATGCCGACAGCAACAAGATGAAATTGTAATGAATTAGGACAAAAAGGTCAAACATCTGCAGAGACATGATTAGTACAAGGTAACAGACATTCATTCCCTAAACGACAGAAACTTGGAAAAAAAAAAAAAAGGCCGTCCTTAATGGAATTAGTATATAGTAAGAGATAGATGCGATCTAAGGCACGTCTCTCCAGAGGAAGTGTCGTTGTGCCCCGACAATTGTAGTCACATGCAACTCCTTGTATTGGGAAAGCCTCGCTTATTTAAAGGGCTGTTTATTAAACACCTCTTTTTTTACCGTAAGGAAATCATAGTTGGCAGGAGGAGGCTCTTATTGCCGTTCAATCTAAGAAAGTGACGAGAGCTATGGCTTGTAGTGAGTAGCCTCACTCCCTTACGCATGTCTTTAGGATCTTTTTATCACAAAATATGAATGTGAAAGCGGAATATCGCATTGGATCTATTGTAGATGTAGGAAAGGCGGTGTACGGCCAACAATTTCTATGTTTGGATTATCAATCCGTCTCCCCTCCCCCACTCAAGACAATAAGGGGAAGTAGGGATATTCCGATTCCTTTGTAGGGAGTCAACGAAGGCAGCCGTTCCAGCAGTTCATTACGTAACCTAATCTTATTACGGCGTATCTTTCTTGTGTTGATTGAATACATCATTGAAACAACGATGCGAGAGGCCTACTGAAATGTAAAAGGCGTGCTCCTCCCGATGACTAAGAAAGAAATGGGTTTGCGCTTGAATAACCGAGATCAAGATGCAACCTAAAAAGGCCAGGGGTAGGTGGCGGATAGGGCGTAGGTAGCACGCATGAATGCAAAGAGGGAAGGCAGGTTGGAGTCTAATTTGGGAGCTGGTCTAGTTTGTAGACGGGCCAAGCCCGCGATTCATGAATCGGCTGTTAGATCATGTTCTTCTTACATGGGATCCCCATGACCGACCGCTAAAAAATTTACAATGTCCAAGTGCTCTCGAAGACCCCCAAAAAAGATTCAACGCACATCACATGGGACAGTGGCTAACATTGACGTTGCTCTTGTCTCTTAATAGCGACAAAGCGGGCTACAACACAAGCACATAGCCTTAGAGAGACTGATTCTCGCGTTCCTTTCTTCCAGAATCGTCAAAATGATAGTACGATCACGACGTCTATCGGCGAAATGATCGACTATGGATGGGCTTCTTTCAGGTGAGTCGTAAAGAGCTCGGGTATTGTGATTCTGTAGCTAACCTAAATGGAAGAGCATCTTATGTCACGGTCATATCACGTAGCAGATGCGATATAGCATTTCTCGGGCATGTAACATCGTTGAATTTACCCGCGAGACAGCATGAAAACTATAATGAAAACGGCTCTGTCATATAATTTCGTTATGTCACACCAATGTATCACATGGTATGAGCAATGGATTGGACTTGTCCATGGGTGAGTGGCTGCTTTGATGGGTATAGCATGGGCCTCATTGCCCAAAAAGATGGAAATGGGCCCATACACAACAATCTTGCAAAGTGATTCTCGTGGCTTCGGCTTACGTTTCATGTAAAGTTAGTGAGAGTCCTCGTGCCTCCAAAATTGAATAACATAATAATAGGGGAAAAGTATAATTATAAACCTATTGTATTAGAACAATTAAGTCATAAATATTTTAATTAGATCAATTTAATCTTAAATATTTTTCACATTGGCATCAATTAAGTCCATCCAGCCGATTAAAACCTGAAATTGCTGATGTGAACGTTGGTCGTACTACATGACACGACTGTCTTTGACGTTAACTTTTTTTTTGTTTAATATATATATATTTTAAATTGAAATCTTTTGTTTCATGGCCTGTGCTGGCACAGACCATGGCCGATGAAGGTTAGCCGCACCGGCACAAGCCATGGAAAATAAACAAATAAATAAAGAATAATTAAAACTAATAAGAATTAAAAAAAAAATATCCACGTTAGCACTAGTCATATCACATATGACGGTAGTGTCCACATCACGAATTCATGACCTAAATTGATCGGATAAAATTAATTGGTACCAATGTGTGAGAATGTTTAGGACTAAATTGGTTCAAATAAAATATTTAGGACTAAATTTGTAACGTCCCGAAATCTAACTGACTGTGAGGAAAATACAAATGCCATTGTGGAAGATGAAGTTTGGCTTTGGAATATTTAAACGACGACGATTGGCTATTCCATAATAATTGTCAAAAGAAGTCAAGTTTGAATCGTCAAACTTTGAGTCGTAGAATCGAGACTTGTCGTGCGTAATTTAACCTTTAGCTAATTCTGAATGTGAAATTTCAATTTTATCCTAAGTCAACCGAGTAATTGTTAAATTACGTTTTTACCCTCGATCTTTATTTACAAAAGACAATATTTTTCTTTGTTTTAAGTATAATAGATTCTCTGTTGGTGGACCCCAAAATGTTCTGATATTTCCTCCTTGTCCCATCTGGCGCTCCTGTTGATTGAGGGATCCATCATCTCCTTCTTCACTCTTCATCATCTTAAAAAGGCTTCTGCAACTCCTTCTCCGTGCGCGACACGGCCTCTTCACCGCACACACTCACCTCCGAACGCCACTCGCCTCGTACCTCCATCTCATCTCACCGTTTTCAACCTCCGGCCGCGTCCACCCGAAGGCTGCGACAGGGAGCCAACGCGGCTTGCTCCGCCGTGGTCCGCCCCCGAGCTCCTCCGTTCGCACTTCACCCGAACCTGGCGACACCCCCCCTCACCCCAACGTCTCTCTCTCCAATTCCTGGCCGAGTCCGACGCTCCCAAGACTGCCACCGGAAGCCACCCGTCCTACTCAGCTTCTGTTTCGAGTTCCGGGACATCGCCCGATGCTTTCCAGCTTTTAGTTCAGCCTTGCTTCGTGTCGCCGACGTCAGACCCGAACTCGTCGTGACCCTCAAACGAGCTCCGCTCAACCGCACGAGTCTAATACTCACAGTTTCGAGCCGTCTGATCCCTGTCCGGATCACCCCCCAGCACCTCGACTCCTCTGGTTGTGGTTCCGACCCCGGACTGTCGCCGTTCGGCCACCCAGGGCTGCTGATCCGAGCCGCCTGAGGTTGTACGACGACCTTCCAGCTTCAGCTCGGTCCTGCTCGTGCTGGTATCCAGGCCGTGAAATCATCCGACCCACCCAGCTTCTATTCGACGTTGTTCTCGCCTGAAACCCCCGCCATCAGTAGCCGCTCATCTCGTGTTCAGGCTCTTTTTGACGTTCTTGGTTGCGGGATCGACGTTTCCATTACTGTTCTGAGCTTACTCAGTTCACCGTGAGCTCCACAGCCTTCGTAAGCCCCAAAACCGAGTCGTTACCTGCCGTTTTCCTGCTAGACATCAGGCCGACGACCTCCAGTTATTTGAGCTACTGTTCAACGTATTTTCTGTTGTGAACAGGAGTTTAAGACACCCCTAACTAGCGATCGAAGTCACCTGACCCTTTCCAGATTCTGACCAGACTTTTGAGGCGCCGCTACTGGCCGATCTTGTCAACCTTCAAAGTTGCTTAGCCAAACCGACGCTAAGCTTCACACATACCCATCGTTCGTAGTCCGAAGCCACCACAAATTTGAAGTATCATCGCCTCGCACCGACTCGACGACAGTCACAAGGAGTTGTGAGTTTAACCTCCAAACTCTAAGTAGGATTTTGTCAGCGTTCGAGGCTTAGAATAATTAAATTTATCACGATTAACAATCTAAATTAATTGGTGTCGGACATAATTTTTTATAATCAAATCATTTATCGAAAATTGAAGTTACTAAGTATCTCCAGAAAAATGAATTTAGGACAGTATTAACTAGTTGAGTCGGATAGAACAAATATTGCCTGAATAATAATTAAATTACTAGTTGTCTGATTAATTAACGTATTATTAATTTATAACTAATATTAAGTGATACTTATAATTTTCTGGTGCTTGTAACTAATTTAGAATTGATTTGTTTGTTTAATCTGTTATGAATGAAAAATGGTATTCTATTTATGTGATCGCATGTAAAACCAAATTCTTATGCATGAAATGGCCTTGAGTCTATATTTTAGCACGACTGCTTGTGAGTGCACTGGATTTAATAAAAAGAAGATAATTTGGCTGCTTGATGTTGTGCCTATATGATCACATAATGGTTACTGTCTTCTCGGGCACGTGAAGACGAAGTTGATTCCCGGGTATGAGGATCGAGCCTGGTAAGTCCATGTCGATGGTACTTGGAACCACATGGCTTACTAGATGCCAGTTGTGGCAAGTTACGGACCGACTCTCCCTATAGGAATGCTCGACTTTTAGTTCATGGCGAGGATACTGGGAACCACATGGCTTGTCGGTAGCCGTTGCCGAAGAAAAGGGATGAAGTCCGATTCTGCCAGAATAGCATGGTTTTGCTAGACCAGAAATGGTCGTTATAACTGGAATACGCATGGTGCATACATATGCAGTTTGTGATTAATGTTTTGGTTATATGCCTTGGCTGTATGCATTGATTATATGCGTTAAAATAATCAATTTTTGTATGGCCAACGTGGGATAAAGAATGCATGTGGTCGTAGCTTATTATGCATGACGTATGATAATCCTTTTGGTAAGAATTACATGTCATAATCTTGCATGTTTAGGATGCCTTGGGCGAGTTACTATCCTATTCAGACTTAGGCATTAGACTCACGGAAATTTTATATCTCACCCGTGGTTGTTAAATATTTTTTAGGTCCGTGATACCGTACTTTTATCCTGTGAGGTTTGGGGTCCTGTAGAGTACTCATATGACATTTCTTATGTTCCTATTCCTGGGTCAGACTTCATCTGGGAGCTCCATGTCACTACGCTTTGGGTACAGGAGGGACGAGATTTCCTAATACCGCATGTATATCGAGCATGGTTCTTTCGGGAGGGAGCCAATTTGTATGGCCAATCCAGGATTTTAATGGGCCACTCTCTGCGGCCTCGACCCAGACTTTCGATGCTATGGACCTGGACACTGTTGAAGGAGGGGTTATAAACCCGAAGAGTGACATGAATACATGAGATTAACTTAGAACCCCGTTGGGTTTTTAGCCTTTTGATGCGACCTTAGTGAACTTTGGATAGTGATTATAGTTTTATGGTGATGTTGGTTTCGTCCAGTTATAAATATGAGTTAACCTTGACGACCCACTATCTTTTGGTAATCTTGTGGAGTGGCAGTCACGTCCCGATCTCCAGGATTGCAATAACCCTACCAGAACGCCTAGGATCTTGAATAGGACGACGTCCCAGGTGCGTCATCGACCCATCATTTTATGCATTTATTATTATTCTTATTAGCGCCGGCGGAACGTTTTACTCCATTCGGATATACCAGTTAACGGGGATAGTAAAGTAGGTAAAATAAAAACAAGAACGATTAGCAACAACACAATATATATAATCGTAGGCACTTCTTAACCTCGGGAGTTCTAAAACATCAATAGGCCTAGTCTCTAAGGCCACTCCACAAGACCATCAAAAGATAGTAGGTCGTCAGGGTTAACTCATATCTACAACTAGGGGAAACCAACATCACCATATAACTATAATCACTATCCAAAGTTTACTAAGGTCGCATCAAAAGGCTAAAATCCCGACGGGGTCCTGGTCAATCTCCTGTATCCATGTCACTCTTCAGGTCTATAACCTCTCCTTCAAGAGTGTCCAAGTCCATAGCATCGAAAGTTTGGGTTAGGGCTGCAAAGGGTGGCCTGTCAAAACCCTGGACTAGCCATACAAATTGGCTCTCTTCGGAAGAACCAGACTCAGTATACATGCGGTACTAGGAAACCTCGTTCCTCCTATACCCAAAGCGTAGTGACATGGAGCTCCCAGATGAAGTTTGACCCGAGAATAGGAACATAAGAAATGTCATATGAGTACCCTACAGGGACCCCGAACCTCATAGGATAAAAGTACGGCATCACAGATTGAAAAAATATTTAACAACCACGAGTGAGATATAAAATCTCCGTGAGTCTAATGCCTAAGTTCGAATAGGATAGTAACTTGCCCAAGGCATCCTAAACATGCAAGATTATGACATGTAATTCTTACCAAAAGGATTATCATACGGCATGCATAATAAGTTACAACCACATGCATCCTTACCCCACGTTGGCCACACAAAAACTAATTATTTTAACACCTACAATCAATGCATACAACCAATGCACATAACCGGAGCATTAATCACAAACTGCACACGTATGCATAGTGCATATTCTAGTTATAACGACCGTTTCCTGTCTAGTAAAACCATGCTATTCCGACAAAATCGGACTTCGTCCCTTTCCTTCGATGACGGCTATCGACAAGCCAAGTGGTTTCAAGTACCATCGGCATGAACGAATAATTGCGCATTCCTGTAAGGAGCGTCGGTCCGCAACTTACCGCGACCGGCATCCTGTAAGCCATGTGATTCCAAGTATCATTGGCATGGACTTACCAGACTTGATCCTCGTACCCAGGGATCGGCTTCGTCTTCACGTGCCGGAGAAGACGCTAACCATTATGTGATCATACAGGCACGACCATCAAGTAGCCAAATTATTATTTTTTATATTTAATCCAAGGCACTCATAAGTAGTTGTGCTAAATATAGACTCAAGGCCATTTCATGCATACAAAAATTGATTTTACATGCGATCACATAAATAGAACACCATTTATCGAGTATTTCATTCATAACGGAGTAAGCAAACATATCAATTCTGCACAAGTTACATTCACCACAAAAATCATAAGAATCACTTAATGCTAGTTACAAAATAATAATACGTTAAGCAATCAGACAACTAGTAATTTAATTATTATTCAGGCAATATTTGTTCCATCTGACTCGACTAGTTAATATCATCCTAAATTAATTTTTCTTGAGATACTTAGTAAATTAAATTTATGATAAATGATTTGATTATAAATATAAGTAATTATGTCCGACATCAAGTGACCGAGCTTCGTGGACCATAAGGCGTGACTTTTTGGAAGTGACTTTTTGAAGTATATATGGAGTTAACCCTACCAACCATTATCTCTTTTGAGGTCTTAGAGAGTCGTCCCGAATAATGAAGTTGTATGTTGTTAGCTCTATAGGATTAATTAGTATCTGGTCTGCATAAGGATTTAAGTTATTTTTTAATGAATTGATTAAATGGATGTTCCTGTTGATTTATCCCATGCTGATTTTATTGTATGGGAGTTTAGTATGTTCCGCATGCGCATTTCAATTATAGGTCGATAACGAACCTGTGACGCTATATTTCGTGACCTAAGAATGTCAAAGTATAGATGTCGCGTGCTCAAGGATCGAGACGTGACACAATACGTGTATGATTTTGGAACCTGCAAAAATAACAACAAATTTTCTCTCCCCCATGTCCCTTCTTTGGCCGTTTATTTGCAATTGAGTGGTTCTGGAGAGTCGTAGTCGATGGCCAGACTACTGTGACTTCGACATAGTAGTTTCACAATCTAAACCAAGTAGAACGACAGCTTCCCAAGGCTTCACCGAGAGACCGCCCTCTCTCCCTCTTTGCCATATGTGTACGATGTTTGGGCTCCGAACTGCCGCCCCGTTTTCAATAAAGGTGGCCTCCCCTTTGTTACATGACCCAGTGTTTATATAGAAAACACGTATGTCAAACTCTAATAATGCGATACTAAATTTTGGCCTTATTTTGATTAATAAATTTTAATTTAAAGTCTTTTTTAAAAATTTGATGGGCTGAATTAAATATAAAAATAAATCAAATCCCGCAACTCCTGTATCTTAGCCAAATTTTTTCATGCTATATCGATTAATTATTAAATTTTTGGTCCAATTTCATCGTCAGTCCAATGCAAAATGTAATGCATGAATGCATAAAATAAAATATCCTATATAACAAATAATTTAGTTATTTTTTATAGAAAATAAAATAAAATTTTTGATTTTATATGCAAAATAAATGATTAAAAGAAAAATTCAAAATTTAGGTACAAGGCGAAGCACGAACGGAGGAGTTCGTGGGCGAAGCACGGCAGCTGAACGACGGAGGAGTTCGTGGGCGACGCGACTGAGCAGAGGCGACGGCATTGAACAGAGGCGTCGGATGGCCTCGAGTTCACTGGGCAGGTGCGACGGTGGGGTGGTGCAGCGACGAGGTGACCGACATCGGCTGATCAAGGTGTCACGGGTTGTCCATGGGTCTCGGGTGGTGACTGAGAAGCGGCTCGAAGGACTGTTCAAGGCTTCGGGGCTGCGAATAGAGGAAGGACGGTGGTTGCAGCGTCGGATCGGGGCTGGATGTGACGGGATCGACAACAGGGTAGGCTCGAGTGGTGGTGTTTGGTGGTGGGAGTGTGTGGTGAAGGGCTGCGTCGCGCGCGAAGAGGAAGAAGGAGTTGCAGACGTAAATAAGAAAGAGGCGAGTGACGAAGAATAAGTGAGAGCGGGAGAGGTTCCATCGTCCTACAATATAAAATAAGGAGATGGAACGGGGGCTACACAATGAATCTGGAAGTACTAAAGTGACGTTAGTTTCGCTGACATAAAGAAAAGAAACAAAACAATATCTGAGGAAGATATACGACTAGTTAGAGAAAAAGAATTTAGTTACCACACAACCGAGGAAGGGAAGCAAAGCTCAGTTGGATTGAGGAACGAGTGGGGTCCACAACAATCATCCCCCCTCCAATCAATTATAACTTGCATCAAGATAGGGCAAGAGAGAGAGAGGCATGTCGACTGAAGTACACTCAGGTAGGGCCCACAAATGAAATAATATCTACCTTAATTAATACATTTGTCTCACATAAATAAAACCGAAGGTCAAATGGGTAATTTCTCAAATAGACATCTGACAGTCATTTTGCTCAATCCACTGAGGATAAAATTAGAATTTCTATGCTTAGGGTTTGCTAAAATTTAAAGCTACTGCGACGATTCTCAATTTTGCGAGTTAAAGTTTAACAATTCAAATTTGATTTTTTCTGACAGTTATTGCGAAATAGCTAATCACCGACGTTTAAATCTTCTAAGGCCAAACTTCATTTTCCATGCCGGCATTTATATTTTCCTTATAGTCATCAAGATTTCGAGACATCACAGTGGTCCTAGGAACTGGGCCTATTGATGTTTTTAAAAATCCTCAGGGTTAAGAAGTATCTATGATTATATATATTTTGCGTTCCTGCTAATGGTTCTTGTTTTTATTTTACCTACCTTACTATTCCCGTTAACTGGTATATTCGAATGGAGTAAAATGTTCCATATGCTCTAATAAGAATAATAATAATAAATGCATAAAATGATGGGTCGATGACGCGTCTAGGACGTCATCTTATTTATGACCTGAGGCGTTTGGTAGGGTAGTTGCGGGCCCGGAGACCGGGACGTGACAAAATTGGTACTAATACAATACATTTAGGATTTTTCGATACTTATATGTAGTAATAGACAAAACTTAGTCAATGGGCAATGAGGGTTGGTATATCGAGTCTAAACTTTCGAATTTAGGACCGCCCATGTCATTAAATATGGCAACATATTCTCCATACAAAGGCCGGTCCGAAGGAGAATAGGCACTAGGGGTGATCGGTTTTCGGTCCGATCCGATTTTTCTCAAGAACCGGGAATTGGATCGGAAGTCTCAGTTACTATTTTTCAGAACCGTGAATCGGACCGGCCACCCTCGAGACAGGAAACTAAGGACCGGATATGATAATTTTTCACGAATCTTAGACTTGAAAAATTTCTCCTTATTTCCTTTTCATTTCAATATTTTTTGCTCAAGATCTTCTTTACAATAAAATTTACTTGTATGTGTGTACTTGTGGGATTATTCATCTTTGATAGATGAAGATCAGTTCTTTACAATTTGTTATGAAGTTTATTTGACCAATGATTATAGTTTCTTTTAAAAAAATTGGACGGTCCGGTTCGAGCGGTCCGATCCGGTCCAGTCCTATATCTTTGGAACCGGAACTGGGCTGCCCGTCACTGGATTCAATTTTAAGAATCGGACCGTACGCCTCTAAAATCGAAAATCAAACCACCGGTCCTGGTCTAGTCCGGGCGGTCCTGATTCAGGTGGTACCATTTGCTCAGTCCTAATAGACACCAGAGGACATGAATGAATCAGACTGCATTGGAGGAAGAAACACTGTGATGATGAATAATCAGCTCCTCATTCAGTCAGTATTCTTTATTTCGTACCCTTTTAATTCAATTGTGAAAATCATACAAAATCATCAATCAGCAAGCGAAAGCGACCACCCCGCTTCGGGAAGAAAAGCCGGCGATCGGAGAAGTCGCCTAGTTCCCGGTACCGAGTTCGCTAATTTGGGTTGTACGCGACATCCGCCGGCTTGATCCATTTGTCGCCTTTGATGAAGGATGTGACCGTGAACCTGCTAGCTTCCTTGGTAGTGAGGTTCAATCTCAGTCCCTTCCACTTGACTCTGCTCTTCGTGTTGGACCCCGGCCCGTAGTTCTGAGATTCCGCGTAGTATATGGTGTCCGGGGCCGAGTTGCCGACCCACGGCAGCCACCCGTTCGGGCTGATGATGTTCGACATCATGGAGTGCGTGTACACTGTGGTGGAGTAGTTCTTCCACGGCCGCCCGAGGAACGTCTGGACGTTGGTCAAGTTCCCCACCGGCGAGATGGTGCAGTTCTGGATGGAGATGCCGGTGTTCTGGTTGGGGTCCGTCTTGCCTTGAGCGGTTATGGTGTTTTGCTGGCCGAGCATGGGCGTCTTGGGTAGGATGTTGCAGTTCTGGAGGACTGCCGCCGAGTTCCCAAAGATGAAGTCGACTGTCCCGTAGATGCTGCAGTCCCGGTAGAACTGGCGGTTGGAGTGAGTGTAGAGGGAATCCTGGAAGGCATCGATGCGGCACCGGTAGAAAATGGACAGGTCGGCAGTCGACATGAGGGCCACCGCTTGGTGCTTGGCCGGGCCGGCGGTGTTGTGGAATCCCATGTCCCTAGCAATGAAGCCTTGTCCAAAAACAGCTGCAAAGTAAAAATGTAAATCGTTAGTTATTGGATTCCAGTGTAGATGAAACTTTCTAGGAACATGTTCATTAGCAACATAGCGCTGATGATTTACTATTGTTAGCATTTATCCTTACCAACCTTCTGCCAAACAAACAGGCCAAATGAGTAAGAGATTGCACGGAGTGAATTACCGAAAGTTGCGGTCTGAAACGTCGGAGTCCCGTCGATGACGTTCAGGCTACCGGTGATGACCGTCGCATTCATCCCGTCGCCGACCATCACGACGTTCCACTTTGACTTCTCGACCTGCACTTTCTCGCTGTAGACCCCCTTCTTCACGTAGATCACGAACGCCTTCTTGCCCTTGTCCGGCACAGCCTTGAGTGCAGCTCCGATGGTCTTGTACTTGCCCGAGCCGTCTTTGGCCACAATAGCATTCGCCTTGTTCCTCAAATCGGAGCTCTGAAGCAGCTCACGCTCCTTCCGTTGTGCCCACTCCGGCACTTTGTGGTGATGGTGGTTGCGGCGGAGGAGGTGGTGGGGGTGAGGCAGGCTCATGAGCCGCCTTAGCTTGATGGAGCTTGCGATGCTTGAAATCCAAGTGATGATCGCAAGACTATTGCTCGTCAGTTCACCTGAATTCTTGAGATGACTCGCAGCATTCTCTCTAATTGCTCCTGCCGATTCATCAAACCCGTCGATGCACGTCTGTTGGCAAGTCCCGGCCGCGCTGAGCCAGGTCCTGAGATCGTCCGCGGAATCCAGCACGCTCGAGGCATCGCTCGATGACAGCGAGCTGTTCAAATGGTCCAGCGCAAGCCCGAGGAGCTCACGGCAACTTTCCAGCGCCGCACTGGCCGTGCCATCCGCCGTGGTGTTATTGAAGGTCGCCCCTTGCTCGGAGAAATAGCCCGCGGCCTTGGCCAACTCCTCCAAGGCCACTTGGATCGACAGCTTGAACAGATCCTCAGGGCTGACCTGGCCGCTCGAGTTGGCCCTTGGGGCGAGGGAGCTAAGGCACGAGTCCTTGTATAGCGTGACGTCGCACACGGCCTTCACCGAGGTCGAGAGAGGTTGAGGCTCGCCGCCGCTCTTGTTGTTGGCGTGCACCGAAGTGCCGATCACCGCAGCGACCACAATGGCGACCAGAGCAACAGAGGACAAGCTTATGAAAACAGTTCTCTTCCGGGCTCGGCGGCGGGCATCGAGCGTCGCTTGCTCGGCTTCGCTGATCTTCCCATATGCCTTGATCGGAGCCATGGACGGGCAACTTGGAGATTATCTTTTTGTGCTTGGCCGTTGTGGTAATGCTGGTACGAGACGTCGGCGGTATTTATACGTACGTGGCCGTGCATGGGTAAGGCGCGGGACTACGTGCGAGGCACAAAGCAACACGAAACGTGAAAGATGGTCAAGGTGATATGTTTGGATGTTCCATGTTGTGTTCGGGTGGTTGGAGTGGTTCTCATGTTTGTCAAGGAAACACGACTTCATGTGTTTTTTTTTTCCCTTTAATCCAAGGCACTTATTTTTGAGTTTTGACTATATACATGAATTATTAGCAAGATTTTGCGTTGACATGTCGAACTAGATCTCAATATTTTTCATATGGAGTGATCAATCGCTCGATACGTCATATCCCCAAAAGTGAGTTCAAGTCTGAATCCATTAATATATCTAGTTGGACTTATATTCGCTTAAAAGCTTAAGCGAGCGAGTTATGGTCGACTAAGATATACTAAATGCTTCACAACTTACCAGTTCTCCAATGTGGGATTTTTTTATGTAGCTAATGTGTGTATCTCAATAATCTCAACCCCCTTGAGTGTCGTCCCCACATGGCTATCTCCGTTGGAAAGAAATCGTCTAACATTTTCTTAGAAGGTTAGGCCTTAACCTTGCAATAACATTTTCTTAGAAGGTTAGACCCTTGCAATATGGACCGTTCGTGTTACGTATGGATGTTCCAGATTATAACAACATCAACATCAACATCAACAACACCTTTATCCCAAAGGGTCGGCGGTCGATGAATCTCAAAGAATTATAAAAATAAAAGCAGAATCAAGGGAAGTAAAAGAGATAAATATGTAAAAAAAATTAGCATATATATATATATATCTATACACTATCCATCTACAACAAAAAAAATATATAAAAAATTCAAAAGATTGCCCCCTAAAAATTGAAAATCTGAATCGTCAGTCCAAAAATGGACGGCTTAAATTGTAATGTTAGGTGCCTAAATTTCTAAGGAAAAGTTAGACGATCCGGATCCGTCTCCGTTAGACTCCGTAGAACTATTATTTTTGTTCAAAAGGACTTTGAGCCCTTCTCTTCCTCGGCCCAACTTCTAACGGGCTGGGCTTCGTTTCTGAGCTTTTAAGTTGTCCTGTCCACACACAGATTCATCAAGCGTTCTCGGTAGGGACGGGAGAGAATCGTTCCGTGAACGTGTTGCAATTTGCCAAACCCTATTCGTAGCGTCGATTTCCATGGGCCGTCCTCGTGGGGCCAACCAAGCTCGACGGTATTATGCGGTTCGCTGTGCACAAATGGGGCCGGGTCCCGTTTTGTTGTGAAGATAGAACTGGCGATTTCAAGTTACTTCGTATCGTCACCGTACTCGCGATCCATCTTATTAAGTCGTTAAACCTCGTAGCTTCTTCCGTAGAGAAGTGACCGAGCAATTAACTCACAATGAAAGTATTTGGACTTTTTTTCTCTTCCAATTTTCTGTAACCCCTTTCAACACGTTGTATTGGGCTCAGGCAAACTGATAAATAGGCCGGGCCCCGTTTTGTCGGCCCATCTTGGATGACGCCTGATTTGCACAAGTATTGGAATGCCGTCGGTTAGTGGGAGAGGGAAAGAGGATAAGGAAGAGAGAGAGAGAGAGAGAGCGCGCCAAAGAAGAATAATATTTCTCAAGTAATCCGGGTTCTTGTGAGCCCATTTCATCTAAACCCTTGGTTAGAACGGGTCCCACGTGGAATTAACAACATCGACGGTTCAAAATACATTTGAGCTTAGTGTACCGTGACCACTGAACAAAAAGTAAAATTTCTTTTAATTCTCTCCCCCCCCCTCCCCATTCCTTTTTGCCATCTGCCAAAGGAAGGTGACGTGTCCTCCACTTTCCGACAAACAACATGGAGGGGGGCCCCGACTGGACGCGTGGCATCTTTTCAGCGGCTTTGGAAGTCTCAGCACATGCCCACCCGTGCACTCCGGCGGCTGCCTCCCTCCCTAAAAAAATAAAAATAAAAATAAATGCATAAGATAATATCAGATAACTCAAAGTGATAAATAAATTAAAAAAAATCCTCTGTTTTTTTTTTTGTCAAAGGGATGGCCCTCCCGCTCCCGACAAACAAGGGTATCTCGCCAAATGACATTATTGACCTCGTACGGAAAATTAGAACTAGCCTGTCCGATCTTTTCCAATAATAGCATAAAATCCGGTCAAGAAAAGCCGAAATTCACATGAATTCCGAGGATGGGGTGGTGAGAGATCCGTGAAGTGAACCCGTGAATCCCACCAAAAATATTAATTTTCAGCTTCTTTTTTGACATAATTTTCCTCTTTCTTTTTTTTTTCCCGGGGAATATGATTCGGCGGTAATGGAGATTTTACACGTGGGAAAAAGAGGAGGGGAAGGGTAGGATCGTAAAATACCTGGAGAACGTGAGCCGTCCGTCCCTTCCAGGAAGATAGGCTTGGTTTCAGGTGACCCACCTTTTATGCGCACGTTCGGAGCGCCGCCTCGGCTCCTGCAGCTGTACTCGGCTGGCCTGATCTAGTGCGTCGCTCGCTCACGCCCTTGTCCTGCGCCTCGAGCATCTCCCGCGTTCGTTCGGACGACAACCCAACCAAACACCACCCCCACCCCCCCACCCCCCCCCCCCCCCCCCCCACCCTTAATTTTAAGCCACGCCGACGAATGAAACGGTTCGGTGTCTAAAATCGAGGTTTAAGGATATAAAAGGCTCAAGCTCATGATCAAGATACTACGATCAACGGACGAGATTGTCCGGACTTCGGTCGAGCTGGCCCGGCAAAAGACGATTCAGTCCCTTGGGCGGATTGAACCTGATCTGACTCAGCAGGTCGTTGGTTTCGTGGTCGTTCATGTTTTCGAATATCCAGTAACTTAATTAGGAAATTTGTAATTGCTATTAAGTTCGAGACGAGATCAAACGTTAAAGATCTCGTGGAGGGATCCGAAATTGAATGCGGAACGCGTCGGTCGCCGAAGCACAGCAAAGAGAACCGGGATCGAACATTTTATGTCGTCGGTGTGAGCGTTATACACCATAGACATTCCCACCCCCCGGGCAAAAAAAAAAAAAAATCGTCGACTCGTCTTGAGCCAGGGCTTAACCGCGGTCAGAGCTAACCCGACCATGGTTTAATAAAATAAAATACCCTTTGCCCTTTTCACGTAAAGGGAGAGACATTTTCACTCGAATCATTTTCATGGCGAATCGCACATAAAAAGACTCAAAAAAAAAAAAAAAAAAACATAGCCTCCCCCCTCTCTCTCTCTCTCTCTGTTCATTGGAGAATCTGGAGGAGGAGGTCGTGCTTCTCTTGTTCCGTAAGTCCATTGTCGCTTCTCATTTCTTCGTGGGGGCTCTGCCTTGTGGTTGGGTTCGATGTCTCTTAAGGAGCTAGTGTTGCAAAATTCTCTTTTTGTCTTTTTTCTTTTTTGATTTGAAATATTGCTCATGCTTACTGGAAAGTCGTCGTCTTCTTCTCCTCCTCCTGGAATTTCTTGCCTCTGCAATGGCATAAATGCATACATAGGCTCGTGGCTTAGGCCTTTATTGGGTCAGATATTTGCGGGTTTTGTGATTATGATTGGCGAGCCACTGTAGTTGCCATGTATGGATGTGAGTGTACTGGTTTCTTTGCTTCTCTGATTCCTCTGCTGATTACTTTTGTGGAATAAAATTTTGAATACCGATGGATGATGGGCATGGCAGATCTAAATGACTCTTCTTTCTGTTATTGATTTGTAACTCCTTTTCCTGAGTGGGTCTAACTTTGCAAATCTCTCTCCCCCCCTCCCTTCTCTTTCCGGGATTGCTTGGGATATAAACTATTTCTAGTTGGTTTTGATGCCTGCTCTCTGAAAAAGTGAGCTCATTTCTGGATTTGTGTTTTATGTTGGCTTGATTTCAGTTCCAATGCTTGAGAACTAACTGAGGAGATTAAGGTTGTCCGCACCTCTTTTAAATCATCTCCATATGTGGCTTGTTTCTTGATGCGTGGCGTTTTTATGTTCCAGGAAATTTTGCGTGTGAAATCTTGTTTTCTTGCCTTAGTTGCGTGATTAGTGCCTTTAATTAGCTGCGGAGAGCTTTAAATGGGAGATAAATATCGATTTTTTGTTGCCAGTTTCATTTACTGTGTGAACATATTTATGGTGGGGGTTGTCCCTAAGTTCTACTTTATTTGTCGTTCTGGTTGCAGGGGACTGAACCATATTTTCGTATCCTGGCGTCATGAAATGTATCTTTGGTTGGACCCATAAAGATATTGAAACCTTCAAGTGATTAAGATCTGCTCGATTCTTGGTCAGTTTGGAGAGTGAGAACTGCAAAGTTTGCTTGAAGCAAGTCGATTTTCTTGCCTTCTTGTCATAGATGGGTATCCTCGAAGAAATGGGCTTTTGCAGTAACGTCGACTTCTTATCGGTTCATCCCCAGGAGGCTGATACCGAACAGGAAACAGAGGCTGCTATGGAGGAAGACTGCAGCGATGAGGAGGTGGATGTTGATGAGCTGGAGAGGAGGATGTGGAGAGACAGGATGCTCTTGAGGCGTCTCAAGGAGCAGAGCAAGAACAAAGAAGCTCCGGACAGCGCAAGGCAGCGCCAGTCGCAGGAGCAGGCCCGGAGGAAGAAGATGTCGAGGGCTCAAGATGGTATTCTCAAATACATGCTGAAGATGATGGAAGTCTGTAAAGCTCAGGGCTTCGTGTATGGGATTATTCCTGAGAAGGGCAAGCCGGTTAGCGGTGCCTCAGACAATCTCCGGGCATGGTGGAAGGAAAAAGTGAGGTTCGACCGAAACGGACCCGCGGCAATCGCCAAGTACCGGGTGGACCACTCACTTCTGGGGAACAACGAGGACACAGCAACCATCGGGCCCACTCCTCACACATTGCAAGAACTGCAGGACACCACTCTTGGGTCGCTCTTGTCGGCCCTGATGCAGCACTGCGATCCACCGCAGCGGCGATTCCCACTGGAGAAGGGTTTGGCTCCTCCGTGGTGGCCCACGGGACACGAGGAGTGGTGGCCCCAGCTGGGCCTCCCCAAGGACCAGGGAGCTCCGCCCTACAAGAAACCTCACGATCTTAAGAAGGCTTGGAAGGTGAGCGTCCTCACAGCTGTTATCAAGCACATGTCCCCAGACATCTCCAAGATCAGGAAGCTCGTCCGTCAGAGTAAATGTCTACAGGATAAGATGACTGCAAAGGAGAGTGCCATGTGGCTTGCCATAATCAATCAGGAAGAAGCTCTGTCCAGGAAATTGTACCCCAATAGCTGTCCACCTTTGTGTTCGGATAGTGGATTTGGCTCCTATATCATCAATGATGCTAGTGATTATGATGTGGAAGGAGTTGACGATGAACCGAAGCTTGAGGTGGGCGAATGCAAGCCTTTTGATCCAAGTGCTTTTGGTATCGGGCCACGGGTGTGTACAGATGAGTTTTTGGTCCATCCAATGGTTTCTCAAATCAAAGGAGAAGTTAATGAAACCGAAACCAATTTGCGGTTAATTCCAAAGAGGAATCAACCATCTGATGAGCCAAAGACGAAGATGGATCAGCAGATATACACATGCGAGTTTTCTCAATGCCCTTACAGCGATCACCGCCTCGGTTTTCTTGATAGGACGTCGAGAAATAATCACCAGCTGAATTGCCCTTCTCGTAGTAAACCTATTCCTTCCCAGGCCAATGGAATTTCGAACTTCCAAGCGAGCAGTGGTCAGCAAGCAGTCTTTATTCATTCCTTTGCTCAACCTAATCCCGCTCCATCTCCAGGAACTCATACCCCGTCTTTTAATATATGTGGACTTGGACTTCCTGAAGATGGACAAACGATGATATCCAATCTCATGTCATTCTATGATACGAACCTCCAACAAAACAGTAAAATTGCGGGGAAGCTCGGTGCACCTGAAAATGAGCAACAGTTGTTGAATGTCCAGCATAGCATGGGTGATAGCTTCTTCACTCATGGGGCTTTCATGGAAGGCAAAACGCATGAAGACACAAACCTACCCTTGAATCAATCAGGCTTTCCATCCATGGGCAGTCAACATGATCAATGCAAGGGGTTCGATTCTCCGTTCGAATTTTGCCTCAATGACGGGACGCTCGGCTCTCGGTTCGGTTCTCCTTTTAGTGTGACCGCGGCTGACTGCAATACAATGGAATTGCTTCCAAAGCAAGACCTCTCTGTCTGGTACCTTTGAAGCCACTGCCCATGTCTTTGCTTCATGATTTTCTGGGAACTGATATAAGAGTAGGCGCAGTGGAAAAGAAGAAAAGTACCAATCTGTTGTTTAGTTTACTTTTGCC
Source organism: Rhodomyrtus tomentosa (assembly GCA_028455895.1). Lineage (NCBI taxonomy): Eukaryota > Viridiplantae > Streptophyta > Magnoliopsida > Myrtales > Myrtaceae > Rhodomyrtus > Rhodomyrtus tomentosa. Next base: position 6,316,126 of record JAPCWY010000011.1, on the reverse strand, counting down.
GCAAGTTGGTTGAAGATTTTGGTTTTGTACTTAGCTGGATTTGCTCGTCAGAGTAGCGTCTCTCCCCCGCAGCATTCTCTATAGGATGGTTAGCAGTAGCAACTTACAATTGCATTTGCAGTAACTGAAGAGCAAAGGATTTGGTAACAAGATGGGGAAGAACAAGAACCATACTCAGTAGTGTCCTAAAGTTTCATGCTTTTTGTACTTCATTTTCTTGTTGGAACTGCTAATACTGGCTTGTAAAAAAATTTCTGATTTGGAATATATACATAAATAGCTTCTAGCCCTTTGCTTTTTGCTTCTTTTTTGCTTGGATGGTGGGTCTCTTCTCTGCATGCACTCAAAAAACTCCAGTGCATGAAATCGTTGCAGAGATTTGTGATTGGTGAATGATGTACCATTTTTATTCATTCACATATAACCTGACCTCAGCAAAATCACAACTCGATCTGTACAGAGACAAGTGAAGCCAGGAGCTTTCAGTGCCGAAACGTGTGTTTGGTTCGAGTTTTCTTAACGACATTCATCAGACAATCCACATCATGTTACTACTTTCTTGAGGGTTAGTGGAGTTGGATTATCCGTCAAATTCTCTCGTCACTCATGATTTCCGGGACATTCATTTAAGCTGTTTTTCTTATGATTAGTGGAATTACAAAATTCGTTTCCTTGTCTTCAAAGGTCAATGGTGTGGCTTGTCTTCTTCAGGTTGTCTTAATTTATTTGGATAATTATGGTTCTTGTGTTGTTAAATAATTCAATTATGGGGCCGTCCAAGGCCCATCAGTTCACCACTTCCCACCTGCTCCGTGTACGACCCGCTCCACAGCTTCAACCCATCTAAACTCTCAATTATTTCACATAGCATATACTCATTTCTTTTCGTCAACAAAGAAAAAAGTTTTGTTTTTTTTTCTTTTTCCTTCTTTGATACATAATATTAAATCTAATCTTGTTTTCAACTCATATTTTGGTGTTAATCTCTTGGCAATGTTCTCCTTGGAGTTAACATGGGTGTCAAAAGAATGTTTTCAGTCCAATCTACTCACATTTTATGTTTTTTTCCTTTCTTGGATAAGAGAGGAGAGAACATGACAAGACTATCGGAGAAGATTTTAGTTCCTGCTATTCTTTGTCTATCCTATGAAAGAGAAACAGTCTGCAGAACAAAGCTAGAGACTGATATTCATAACCTTTTGACAGATTTTTACATAAAGAGTGAGAGAAAATACTAGGAATCTATTTTGAGGGATTTCATCAGTTCGCTCAAAGTGCTCCAAAACAAGGAAAGAAACAGCTGGAACGCCAAACTGATCTTTAGGGAGCAAACTCTCTGTTTAATTATGTTAAATGAACACTACATCTCTAGAACCGCACGTTAGTTTAAGAAGGACCAAGAAATGCGCTAATTGACAGAGATTTTGTTCACTACAGCCGAATGACGCGGTTTGGTCATCTATATCAGACGAAGACGACGAGAACAATGCTGTGGGTTCTAAGCGACTCGCTGGAAATTGTTCACTGCGGTGTGACGTATCGAGTTTAATGAAAATCCAAGACACATTAGAGATCCTGGTGCATAAAACAATGAAAGATAAGGCAACCAAGCCGCTCAGCTCTCTTTCTTTGCTCTTGTTTTTATGTAAGTTTCTGGGTTCATAAAGAGTGACTTATTATTATTATTTTTTTACCACATGGATTTAGGAGGAAATGATAGAAGCATAGAGCTATAGCATCTTTGGATTCTGTGGGAGGAGATTGGTTGATTAGTTTTAGTTGACTAAGTCACCTTTGTCTCTGTTTCCTCAGCTGTTGTACTCTCCAGTTTGTTCCCTCGTCTCCATCTGAATTTCATGCATTTCTTTATGATCTTATACTAATGCAAAAATAACCGTTCGTATATGCTTATGTCAATCCCTTATCATTGAACCCAACTTGTAGTCTCTCTCTCTCTCTCTCTCTCTCTCTCTCTCTCTCTCTCTCGCTCTCTGTTCCTTCTTTAAAGTTCAAAACTTTTCTTAATTCCAAGTCCAAACCCAGTTTTCCTCCAGTCTCCAGGATTCCAATTTCTCTGAGTCTTTCCCAGCTTTTGTCAGAAAAAAATCGCTTTGCCTATGGGCCAAGAAACAAGAAGGCTCTCTGATGACTATGAAGTGGTTGATGTCCTAGGAAGAGGAGGTTTCTCGGTGGTCAGGAAAGGGGTCTGCAAATTGAGCGGAGATGGAAGAGAAGTCGCCATTAAGACACTCAAGAGGCTCGGCCTGTCGACTCCGCCACCAACAGTCTCTGCGAAGAAGCAGTTGGCTTCGCTGACATTCCCCTTGTGGAAGCAAGTGCCCATTTCTGATGCACTCCTGACCAACGAGATCCTGGTCATGAGAAGGATAGTCGAGAATATTTCCCCTCATGAAAATGTCATCGACCTCTATGACGTGTGTGAGGACCAAAGCGGGGTCCATCTGATCCTCGAGCTCTGCTCAGGCGGGGAGTTGTTTGACCGGATCGTCAATCGGAAGAGGTACTCGGAGGTGGAAGCAGCTGCTGTGGTCCTGCAAATCGCCCGGGGCCTGGATGCTCTCCACAGGGCCAATATTGTGCACCGGGATTTGAAGCCGGAGAATTGCCTGTTCTTGAACAAGCGCGAGGATTCACCACTGAAGATCATGGATTTTGGGCTGAGCTCTGTGGAGGAATCCGACCCAGTCATCGGATTGTTCGGCTCGATAGATTACGTGTCACCAGAGGCTCTCTGTCAAGGAGCAATAACCACTAAGAGCGACATGTGGTCTTTGGGAGTCATTCTATACATTCTACTCTCAGGGTATGCCGCAATATTTTCACTCTCCTGATTTGTGATTACTTCACATAAAAGGATGATGATCTAATAGGGTAGTTGCTACTTTTGCAGTTTTCTTTGCTTAATAGGCTCTTCACAGATGTGAAAATTCTCGCCTTCTTGATGAAGCTTATCACGTACTTGCTTTAAAACTCTCGATTCATGACAGTATAATATGTGACGGCAAATCCTAGAACAGTTTAAACGGACTGTCCCAGGATCTAGTCACTTGTCGGATTCATTTGAGCTTCGCAATTCCTGTCTGTCTCAAAATCCAGTTGTTGACTAAATTATCTTCAACTCGAGTAGGATTCCCATTATTGTGAAAATGTCATTGTTTCCCAATTCCTGCAAATTTCCTGGCAACCTGAGGGCTTAACGATTGTCAGATTCCTGAAAAGTATTCCTTTTAGTCGCTTTTCGCTTCCAGCTTCACTCCAGCAGAGGCGTTAAAAACATTTCTCAGATCTTACCGCCACAGGCAGCTGTCCACAGATGTTGACATTGTTTTGTATGAATTTCAGGTATCCGCCATTCATTGCCCCATCCAACCGCCAAAAGCAACAGATGATAATGAGAGTAAGTTCAAGCATGTCTATCTGACAGGAAAAGATTTCGCTCTCTTTTGTGGCCCTAGGATCAGGTATTGTTTTTCTCAGTTCCAAAGGACGAAAAGTTTGACTCAGCGAGATTATGTTTCTCCTGTGAAGGGAGAGTTCAGCTTCGACGAAAAGACCTGGAAGAACATTTCCTCATCAGCAAAAGAACTAATTTCCAGCCTCCTCACTGTGGATCCTAGCAGGAGACCGAGTGCCCTAGATGTAAGATACTCAAATCTGCTACTACTCCAATAAGGTCTTCCTATATGGGGACAGGGATTCAGTAGCTATAAAAGAGAATTGCTGTCCAGAGAATCTGTGCATTTCTCATAACTAGAGACTTAAAATTGTCCGAGACTGACAACGGTAAATTCATTGCATGGTCCTTTAGAAATAATCAAGAATGAGCTAAGTATTCTTGCCCATGATAACTTCTGAAGTATATTGTACATGCTCTTCTAGTGACACTAAACTAAGCTGTTCAAACAGCTTCTCAATCATCCGTGGGTAATAGGCGACTTGGCCAAGGAGGAGCAGATGGACCCTGAAGTCGTTTCGAGGCTGCACAGCTTCAACGCCAGGCGCAAATTACGTGCGGCGGCAATCGCGAGCGTGTGGAGCAGCACTATATTCCTGAGGACTAAGAAGCTGAAATCTCTGCTCGGGTCGCATGACCTTTCGAAAGAGGAACTTGAGAATCTTAGGGTCAATTTCAAGAAAATGTGAGCCAGAGTCCATGAATCCCTGGCACACATGCTTCTGTTTAGGTTCTTGCTTTGATGGAAACTTTGAATTTCTCTCAATTACAAGAATGCATACTTGACTCACTTGCAGATGCGCTAACGGAGATAACGCCACCCTATCAGAATTCGAAGAGGTTCTGAAAGCAATGAAAATGTCATCGTTAGTCCCCCTGGCGGCTCGCATCTTCGACCTATTTGACAACAACCGTGATGGAACCGTGGATATGAGAGAGATACTGTGCGGCTTCTCCAGCCTCAGGAACTCCCGTGGGGACGACGCTCTACGCCTGTGCTTTGAGGTACGTTAAATTTCATGGTCTCCATGGAAGAGAACTAACACTTCAAGAGTCAGGAAGTGAGATGCTCTACTATGAACTTGAAGGGATTTAAGGTACACCTGATTATCTGAATAGCCCCAGGAACATTATCTATCAGCAAAACAACGCGGCGAAGCAGACAGATTAGAGTTTCAGTACCGGGGTCAAAATTCCATTTATCTATCCCGATGAAACATATCACCTCCCAGTTAGAAAACTTAATTTCCGAAAGAAAACAGGCACTCTTTCTTCAATCTTTTCCTGCAATAACTGTAACAAACCGACCAAAGTACGGTATCTTTTCTTACCCGCCAAATATATATCTTTTACAACTCCGGACATGACCAAGCATCCTGTAAGAAAAACAAAACTCGTTATCACGCTGACATAAATTCTGTGCGAACAGATGTACGATACAGATCGATCCGGGTGCATCACCAAGGAAGAAGTGGCTTCCATGCTTAGGGTAATACCACCCTTCAACTTTTCACTAAATCCATTTGATTGGTTGTTCTCCAAGTTATAAAGGTGAAGTTGCGATGATGACTCTTTTTACAGGCTTTGCCCGACGATTGCCTTCCCACAGACATCACCGAACCGGGAAAGCTAGATGAGATATTCGACCAGATGGATGCCAACAGTGACGGGAAAGTCACCTTTGAAGAGTTCAAGGCGGCGATGCAGAGAGACAGCTCCCTACAAGATGTCGTGCTTTCTTCTCTTCGTCCATCATAGTTTCCTGCTACTTCGGTGCTATGCGATACTTAAAAAGTTTTGTTTTCATGAAGTTTCTTTATCTCTTTGCGTCGGCCACATAGAATCTGTTGAGCAGAGAGAGAGAGAGACTAATGTTTATTGCTCTATCCCTTGGCAAATGACGACTCTCATTGTAATTTGTAATGACATTTCAAGGAGCCAAGCCTGGTTAAACTCCCATACATACCTTGTTCTTTTGAAAAATCCGCCATTGAAGGACAAGGTTTCCTTCGATTGGCATATAATCTGAGCATCCATATCAATAATTGATGGAGTTGAAGTAAGTCAAATGGGGCAGGCTCTAGTATTTGCTTAGCTTCAGATAGAGGATTTTTCACTCTCAGGTGAAAAGGAGAAGCAATTAGACTCGAATAACATCCAAAAATTGCATCAATAGAATAACCCGAGTGAAGGCCATACACATCCAATCTTCTACCTTGTTCATTAAAACCATATTCACACAACTCACATTTACAGTGGGCTACCTACTCCTAGTTTCTAGACCTATAAAAGGCACATATACCTAACTAAATCCACCCAATGTGGTGAATGTTGTGCTATCTTGAATTACAATCAATCCTAGCTATTACTTTATAACACTTGTTACATTATACAATATATTTCTGACTACAGTCTTCTGCAATGCCTCCATCCTTGAAGCAACTCTGCAGATTCCAACTCTCCAGGTAAATTGTAGCGAATGGTAAATCTTGACTAGCAAATTGTAATGTGGGCTATACAACATCAACATCAACAACACCTTTATCTCAAACTAGTTGGGGTAAAGTAGGCTATACAAGAGAAAAAATATGCCTATCAATAATGGATAGCAATGGATATCCCTCTCTAGCGGTGCAAAAAATAAAAATAAAAATAAAAATAAAAAAGGTATGACAGGAAAAAGTGATGACAAAAACCAGCAAAGCTTGTATGAGCAGTCATCCATGCATCAATATGAATTCTACTATTTAGCAAAACATTTGAAACAACGCACAGAACAAAATCCCTATGATCTACATACACCTCAAGTAACCTAATGCAGTATTGCTTGATTCCAAGGAAAACGGTTGAGAAACTCTACTTACACCTTTTAGAGCTGTTCACGGATGTAAGACATGGATCTGAGCATTGAGCCTAGAGTGTCTCTTGAAACCTGAAATTTCACCTCTGTTTCTCCAGTGGGTGTCTTCGTATCTTGAAGCTGAAAAAGGATAGCAATATAATGCTGTAAAAAAGGATTAAATGAACCAAGTCAATGACACAAGAGAGCACATTATTGTGGAAAATTCCCACAGTTTTAGGGCTCACCCTCAGAAACCTAAGTGAACTGACAAACACAACTCTCAAACAACAAACGCTTCTTCTCAAGCATGTGAGGAACAAAAAAGGTTAACAACCATGAAAGGTATAACTGCAAAGTTACTTTTTCTCATGTTTGCAATCCAAAAGAGACATACATCATATCCAAGACAAGTCCAATTGCCTGAAGGTCGCCAGAAAATCATGCACAGAGTATCCAAGAAAAAGCAGCATCTACGGGCTTTTGCTTGCTAGGGGAAATTCAAAATTTAGCTCAACCCCAAAGTCTCTTATGCACCTTCTCTTACATCGGAAAACCTAATTATAAAAAGTCATAAAGATACTTCCTCTTATGCCTGAATCATTTGGGAGCATGGAACTACTTAAAAGCAAGCAAACCCTGACATCATTGTTGGACAGTCAGAAATTCCAAATCCTAACACGCAAAACTAGAAATTGATCTGTACAAAACATTAATGCTACATATCACAAATATCACCATAAATAAATAAATAAATAAATAAATAAATATATATATATATATATATATTCTACCCACTGAAAAAGGTTAAATACTGAAACACTAAAGTCATCGGGAGAAAAGGTGTCAAGCCTTTGCAATACCTTCAAATTGATGACAGCAACCTTATTGGCTGGGGATGAGAGCTGTTGGCTGATGTAGGCCATGGACCTCAGCATGGGCTCTAGCATGACTCTTGTTAACCTGAACTGCACCTCTGTCTCTCCACAAGGATTCTTTCCATAGTCTTGCAGCTTCAAAAACGTGAATGAAAATGAAATAAGCTTGTGAGCAATATCCACGTGGAGAGAGAGAGACATAATAACCTCAAAAGTGTGGGTATATATTTATCAGCAAAATCATATAACTCTATTCAGCCCCTCATACATACTAAACCGAAGGAGCCACAGGAAGACCAAGTGCTTATACTCAGATAGGCACGAAAAACTACCTTCCAGATGACAATGAACAACTCAGTGTCTTTTCAAGTATTTAACAAGGGTGTAAATGTAAACGTCTCAACTCTGAAATGGCAATTATCAACAATCTGCAAGTGGTTAACTCTAATTTGCAATCAGGGAGAAAAAGCCTGATGTACAAAAAGCATAACCATATGGAAAGGACCAGAAACTCATACCTTCAAATTAACTACAGCAACTTTAACAGCAGAAGTTGCAGTACTACTCTCAATTACCCAAGTCATGGACTTAAAACAAGTAAGAACAACCTACATTAAGACAAGAAAATCAGAAATTGACACATGTCGAACTACTATTTAACAAATTCACAAGATGAAAAAAAATGCAGGAAAAATTTAGAAGAGAACAAAAATGCTTCCTACCATGTCATCAGGTGTACCGCTGTCATGTTGAATTGACACAGGGGCGAGGCTGGGCTGAGTTAAATCAGCCAAGGGAACTCCATTTTTGTTAAGGTTAAAACGAGGAGGATAGGCATCTTGCCAAGGCCACAATACTGGGAACATCTCGGGGACGGATGATGAGGTTTTCATGCTATTGCCCTCATTACTTCCACCTCTCTGTGAGCTTGGCAGAGCCACTTTAGCAATGCCTTTCTTCACGGAATCTATCTTTCTAACACCCTCTTTTAGGGCACTCATTGCAATGTTATATGTTTCCACGGCAATTGCTCCTTCCTCAGCATACTGGATGGCTTCCCGACATAGACTGTTGAACCGTGATGTAAGAGTTTCAATACCATGTGGTTCTTCAGATCCCAACAGAGATTTCGCATTCCTGGTCCATCGCTTTAATATGTAGTGAGAAGGAAGGGTGAGTACATTTGTCACAGTGAAGACAGTTAATATATGTCTACAGAGTATTCCTGAGTACTCAAACATTTGACAGCTGCAGCTCGCTTTCATCTCAGATACATTCAGATCAACGATGAATGCCTTGTCGTCATGTTCATATTTAGCGACCCTGTATTTACTGACAATGCCATCATCCTCAATCTTATTTGCAGTATATACAAAAGTTTCAACTAGTTCCTCCTGGAACTTGGCAAAAATTTTCTTTGAGTAAAGGTTTGCTGCCTGTTGTTCCATAGGTGATGGAGTTTTCAGGACTGGAGTGGTGCCCATGGTATCATAATCTGCTTCTATTTCCTTCTCTAATGAACTTTCCAGAGCCCTTTCATACTGCTTAAAAAACAAAGGGACCGTTGTTCGTTGATTCACATATCCATCAAAGAATGAGCTCGCCCCTTGGTTAGATGAGATTGCAGCGAAGAAAGTGTCACGAAAATAAACCGGAGCCCACTGCTTCCTAGCATTATATACTGCTTGAAGCCACTCATTTTTTCGGAGATCATACCTGTCAAGAAGAGCAACCCACGATGCTTCAAAATCATCAACAGTTTCAGAAAAGTTAATGCAACTGTACAGATCCCCGTAAAAAGAAGGATGAGCAAGGTAGATATGAGCTAATCTTTCCTGGCCTTCCCTTAGGATGTGCCACTTGCAGATACAGTGACGAGTTTGTGGAAATACTTGAGCCACCGCAGCTTGTATGGCTCTATCCTGGTCAGTAGTTATAGAAACAGGGGATCTATCATTCATTGCAGACAACCACGTCCTAAAGAGCCAAGCAAAGGATGATTCGGACTCATCTAGAAGTAATGCACAACCAAACAATATCATCTGACCATGATTATTTACACCGGTGAAAGGAGCGAAGGGAACTTGGTACTGATTTGGTCTGTACATAGTGTCAAAAACTACAGCATCCCCAAAGTAGGTATATGCTGCTCTTGATCTTGCATCAGCCCAAAAGACATTAGTCATGCGGTTATCATCATCAAGCTGGATTGCATAATAGAAACCGGGGTTTTTTGCTTGCATTTTCTTAAAATAGTCGAGAAGGTTTTGGGCATCTCGTCCCATATTTCTCTTCTGAATACTAGGTCTCACGTGGTTAACAGAACCAACATTTCTTGCTGGGTGATTTGATTCAACGGGGGAGATATTCCTCCCTCCTCTATTTGGCTCATAAGAGACATGGTTCCCATGCAAAGAAGCATGAGCATCATTCATAGCATCCAGAGGTTCACTCACATTCTTTGTAGCACCAGCAAAATGCCTACGTGGTCGGAGATGACGCACTTTACTAGGAGTTGCTGTTGAATGGTTATGCTCTTCCACAAACTTTGACACAACCCAATTGTCCAATTCTTTCCTCTCAATTCTGAGCACTGCACTGCAACTTTCTATATTCTTCCTTTTTAAAACCTCTCTGGAACATGCAAAATCCCAACTTACAATCGGCCCATCAGGCCTACAACGGCTAAATTGACCGACCTGGGTGCTGAAACCAACGTGCCTAGCATATGCATCATAGAAGGTTTTTGCAGCTTCTTCCGATTCGAACTGCATCCCAACACATGGTTTCGCCCTTATGTCATTTCCCGAAGTAGTCATCTCCCGGTCTGAAGAAGTGTCGCTGGCACTCTCTTGATCGCCCTGATCATGCACGACACTTTGAGTGATGCAGCGTCCCATGGGGTCCCCGTTTTTACTGACCGATTCAACCTCCATTATTCAACTAACAATCCAAGATACAAAGCAGCGGCTGAGAATGCTACAATAGGTTCTCCGCGCCTACTTATCTAATTGGAGATGTGGAAAGAGCCGTACTTAAGCGTCCCCCATGTTATGGAACTACATCCTGCAAATCAAGAAAGCACAACCAAGTGAAGGAATTCGCCAATATTAAAAGATTACTTCTTCTTTACCCAGAAAGCAAAGAAATTTTCAATCATGTGGAAGACGCGATATTACACCAGCCTCAAGAATCGAGATTGAGTTAATTCTTTACGGTATTTACCGCTCCACAAATTAAAAGAAGAAAGAAATGATCCCCCCAGGGTTAACGACCGTAGCTCTTTCCACACAACTTCAACGCTCTAATTCCTACACTCCAATATTCTGGAACCACAGCTCGAGAGAGCATCGATTTCGATGTCGACCCCGCAGAGGAACTCTCGCAACGCGAATGCCACACCAAAAACACGGCAGAACATACGATTTCTTCAAAATTAAACAATGCATCCCGTCATTCCCAGCGGAAACAGGTGCCGAAATCGAATCGAACGGCGAGGCGTACTTACGCGGCCACTAAGTTCAGCGCTCGAGCGATTAATCGAGCGTCGCACAGCAAATTCGAACGACAGCAGCTGCACTCGTATGCTCCGCGAGCTTTCAGTTCCCGTTCTTGATTCGATTTCGGTCCTACAGCATCGGAGATTTTCGGACTCGGGGCGTGAGAGCGACACCGCCACCGAAAGAAGAAGAAGAAACAAGAAGCGAGGCACTTGGGTGCTGTTTCGGTTTGCGCTTTGTGTAATTGTCAACGTTTGCATTTTCGCCCGCAATTTTGAATTAATTACAGAAAGGCCCTCCCGTCCTCCATTCCCTAGTATTCCAAGTTGGGTCCAATCTTTGACAAATGTGAAGGATAAGGAAAAGAACTATGCTGGTTAATAAAACAATTACATGATCGACTGCCACACAATATCACTGGAAATTAGAAACAGATTGGAAGGAAAAAAAAAATGCTCCCATTTTACGACAAAGATAATTTGTTAAAAAAGATCAAATTATAATTTCTAAAAGGATAGATTCTATTGAGAATAATTTGTTGGTTTGGCTCAAAAGAATGTAAGAATAATAAGTTTTTCGAAGCAACTTTATGCTTTTCGTATTTGGTAATTTTTTATTCAAAAAAATAAATTCAAATATTATGAAGATTAAATTAAGATTTACAAGTCCAACTTTGTATATTTAAAAGAAAAAAATTCTAAATAAGTGCACGGAGTGCTTTCCTTTTGGCCCAAGTGAAACTTGTTTCAAATAAACGCTTAAAATAGTATAATATGGTTCAAATAAGGGCATAAAATGATCATAGAGTTTCAAAAAGATGCATTGACTAAAGTGAGTTTTCTTCATTTTGTATTTTGACTTTTTTTTCCCTATTTTTTCCTTTTTCTATTTCTAAAAAAATAAAAAAAAAATAGCGACATAGGCAGGAGGGCTGCACCTCTTGGACTATGGCCATTCGCGTCGGCCTCCTCCCTCTCCCCCCCCCCCCCCCCCGCGACAGTGAGCGATGGCCATAGGTGGGAGGGGCCGCCTCTGTGTGTTGGTTTTTTAATTTTTTTTAAAAAAATTTTTAAGGAAGCAAAAAAAGGAAAAGTCTAATAAAAAAGATCAACTAAGAGGAAAGGTTCAAAATGCCCTTTAATCATGTCCTTTTCTGAGACTTCATGGCCACTTCAGATTATTATTTGAAATAAGGCTCATTTTATACCATTATTTGAGAAAATGAAGTCAATTAGGCCCTTATTTGAAATCATATTTACTTGAGGTGTTTATTTGAGAAAATGAGAGCATTTTGAATTCTTTTTTAGAAGTTTCTCTATTTAAAATGATTCTAATACATGAGCTGCTAAATGAAAGAGAAAACTTATTTAACTTGTGTCTCGAAGTTGAAGGAGCACAATTCCTCGCATGTTGCCTTTTTTTAGCAATACGCAATAGCATCCACATAGATTTTTTTTTTTTCACGATCATATATTCGGTAATGATTAATTAAATAGTTTTTCATACATTGATCGATCTCACGATAAGAATGGTCAATGATATGAAAAGCAGAATTATCCTAGATAAGAAATATTTGTTGTTAATATAAAGACAAATGAACAAGGAAAAAGTATCATAAAAGTCATAAATCTTTAGTATTTGTGCCAACTCAATCTTTACTAGACAAAAAAAAATCTTAAACTTTTCAATGTAAGTCCTAAATTTTTTTTTATGATTTATCAATATAATCCATCAGGCTAATTTTAGCCAAAAATCACTAACATGAATACCGAGCATGCCAATATTATGTGACACGATTGGCGCTGAGGTGATCAAAATTTAAATGTTATATTATGAATTTTTAATTTTTTCTCTTTTCTTTTTCTTTCCTTATTTTTTTTAACAACTTCGGGTCACGAGGTTGATGGTTGACCAACATCTGCTAGAGGCGAGGGTCAGGAACCCTCACCTCGTTTGGGCAAGGGCGTCATAGCCCTAGCTTGCCACAGGAGAAAGGCTAAGGGCCTCGCCCAGACCTCATCGGCCCATAGTTAGGAAAAAAGATAGGAGAGAAAAAATAATAATAAAACGACATTCACGAAAGCCAGCTGCGTCACGTGGAAAGACTAGCCTCCATATTAGCGATTTCCGATAAGGACTATCTTGTCAAATTGTAAAAAAGTTCAACATTCAATTGGCATAATTAAAAAGTTTATGACTGAAGCGGCACAACTACAATAGATTAGTACGTTTTTTGGTAATTTTTCTCGTATAAAAGAAGTTTGAAGATTTAAAGTAAAGTCGCTTCAATTTAACCAAATTAAAAAAAAAAAAATTGCGAGACTTGAAAAGGACAAGTTTTATTTTGTAATGGTTTGTCACACCATCCATATAGTTGTCGATCACATGCTATGCATGGATTTTGGCAAATAATTTTCGGGTGATTAGACTCGAGGGTTAAATGTAACCCTTATCTTATCTTTGCATTTTAACAATATCAGTTGTTTTTTTTTTTCTGTAAATGTTAAATTAACTAGGTATTTACAAGATAAGGAGAAAAATAACTGTAATCTTAGAGGCAAGCACAGCTCTTTGCCTTCGCAAGAAAATGCCTCCAAAGCATGTCCTGGACAGATCTCTCTAATCCCTTACAATGCGAGCGACAATGACGGTGATGTCGTCGGCCTTGCCCCCACGGTGCTTCTTGCCGCGCTTCTCCATGCCTTCAGAGAAGGGGGTCGTCATGGTCTTGTCGAGGGAATTGCCGTGCGCTCGAGTGGCTATCGAAGACGCAATGTCCCCGAGATCCTTGCCTTCTCTTATCCCGGCTTCTGCTGCGTCCTTGATTTGCTTCACGAACATGTTGTCGAACAGCCCGTCCGTCCCGGCGACGATGATGTCCCCCTCGCGTACTTCGACTTTGTAGCTCTGGACATCCACATGAAAATCGTCATCGAGTCGGATCGGAAGGATCCACTTCACGTACAAGCGAAAGAAAATTGCAAGGAAGGCGCGGAATCGCTCATGGGCTGCGCTTTATTTGTGACTTGTATACAACACAGCAATTAGTTGATAAAAACACGTAAAGATGCACTGATAAACATAAGGCCACTGCGGATCATGCCATGTTACGATCTGGATTTCGGGCGGTTTGCGCATCCAAAACCTGGACCGGCTTATCCCACATGCCGTTCGAAAAAATCATTTCATAGTGAACGAGCTACGTGAAATTTTCTGATGCAAATCTTACCTGTGCTGATAGCGGCGAACTGTAGTACCCCGGCGTTATTCCAAGCTGATATGGATAATTGAAACTGTGCTCTTGGATCGGCGACCGGAAAATGCTCTCCCCCGTTCGAATCCGCACGAACCCACTATCGCCCACGTTCACGACCTGCAAACAGTGCTGCGACGGAGAAACACGACAGAAGCTCGCGATCAGTTTAGTAACACTAATTAGTCACGACTCGGAACAAAGAAAAAGACGTACTTTTTTGGCCAGCGTCAGTAGACAAGCCGTGGCCGATCCCCTGACTGAGGTCCTGTGGAATGCCGCATAGAGTACCGACTTGAGGTCCACACGGCCGGCCTCCTGCCTCTCGACTTCGTCGGCGCAGCTGGTCATGAGCCCCCGGGCGTACTCCCCAGGATCGATGCCGGAGCGAATCCAACTCCCGACCCCATCCGACACGCCAATGGTGCTCTTCTCGGAGCATATGAAGTGTGCGTCGTCCCCGTCAGGGTACACGGCCCGTTTCTTGGGCACGTAGCACGACCCGGCGATCATCCTTAATTTCGCTTTCTTAGAAGCCCCGCGGGCACCACAACAAACGAACCGCATGCTCGTGTGTGTACCCGAGAAGGTCGAGGTGTTGTGGTCGTCGTGTAGAATTTATATAGGATGAAGAGAAGGAGAGACATATTCTTGAAATTGAACCGTGTAATGGTTGGACTAGGTTTCCGAATTCCACCTGATGTCAAACTTCAAGGAAAATCTATTTTCTTCATTTTCAAGAAAAATCATTTTTATTCAATTCCAATTAATTTTCCTTTTTTTTTCTTTTTATCTTCTAGGGTAGATCTTATCCGCAGTTTTATATGCTATCTTCTACTTTTTTGAAATTTCTTTTGAGTCTTTTTTTTTGTCGTAATTATAATCTTGATTAGTATAACAACGTGCACTTTTCAAGATTTTGTGTCGCGTTTCGTGATGATTTCAAGCCATCCTAAGCGGTTTTTTTTTATCTTTGACGAATGTAAAGGATAAGGAAAAGCAATTGATCTTGCGAGCAAAATAAGAATATCAATGGAAACTAAAAATGGTATTAGAATAAATAAATAAATAATGCTCCCATTTACAACAAAGATAATTTGAAAGAGGAAAAAAAAGCAAATTACGAATTCTTAAACGGCAGCTTCTACTAGGAATAATCTGTAGGTTTGGCGCAAACAAATGTAAGAATAACATGTTGTTGTTTTTAGTGTTTAAAAATTTGTGATTTCTTTTTTTTTTTTGGTAAAAAAAATTGATTTCAAGCAATAAGAAATTGAAATTTTATGACAGTTAAATGCAGATTTACAAGTCGAATTTTCTATATTTTAAAATGATTTTAACACGTAATCTGCTAAAAGAAAAAGAAAACTCGTTGACATGTGTCTCGAAATCGAGGGAGCGCAAGTCCTCACTTCTTTCTTTGAGGGGAAATTGTGGAAAAAATACCAAACCCTATTGCTCTTATTCAGCCATAAACATTTTGATTTTGTTAATTGAATATTAAATATTTTTCACGTTTTACTAATTCGATCAATTTTGATCAGAATTTATTGACGTGAACGTTGTACGTCTTATGTGTCATTGTTAGCGTTGACATGAATAATTTTAATAGAATTTTTATTTTTGAATTTTTGTATTAATATTTTTATTTTTTTCATTTTTTTCTTCTTTGGCCTCGGGACCTCGCTGGAACTATCTTATTCGAGTATTGGCCACCAATATATCCACGTCTTCTTCGCTTCAAAAGCTCAAACACGAGAGACAAGAAACTGCCGTTGCCGTCGATGCCGACGGCGCGTCTCTTGTTGCCGTGGACAACAATGTCGATGAGGACAGCAACCTCTCGGGGCCGCCACCTTCGCCAACACTGCCATCGAATCTCCCAGACATATCCACGTCATCAGCTCCAGAGCTCGAATCCCTAGCACCAACGCACCTCCGTGAACGATCTCTTTCCTGGACTCCAAAGATCCAATATCGAGTCGGCATCGTCTTCAAATCCGTTGATTCCGTCGAACAAACCCGGCAGGTAGGGAATCGACAGCTGTAAGAGGCCCATGTCGGCACAAAAGGTCCACAGAAGCTAGCCATCTCCGGCGGAGCGGTTGCGTTAATTGTGGAGGTTGGTCGGAGCTGAAGTGATCCATGTGAATGCCTCTTCTTCAGGCGGTCGACGTAGATGCCGCATTTGAAGTTGCCGACGGCGTTCACCCCTCTGTACTGGATCGCTGCTGTAATATTAGCCCAAAAAAGAAAAGCCCGTTTTTTCTTAAAGCCCAGCCCCCACATTTTCCCCTTTTCTTCTTCGAGCAGACCCACAACAGAAAATAAAAGAAGAAGAAGATAGGGCAGAAGGAGATGTCTTCATAAAAGAGAAAGGAGAGAAAGAAGAAGAATAAGAAGAGAAGAGGGGTCATCACGTTTTCTCCCCAAGCTTTCTCGGCATCGGCTAACAGCATCCGGTAAGTATTTGTGCATGTTTTTTCTCCGATTGAAGTGATTTTCGGAGTTATGACTCAATTTCGGATTTTTGTGAAATATAAGTTGTCGGGTCTGATTTCTTGATCGTTTAACTGTATTTTTGCATAGAAATGAAACTGTGTTATGAAGTCATAGGATTCAACGGTCTCGATTTAAAGTTTTTGCTCGAAATAAGATTTTCAAATCTGGTGCGCGTGATGAACAGTACGCAACCAGAACTGATTTTGCCCATTTTTGTCAATTTTCGAATGGATTTGGGACAAGTTGTGTTGAGGTTTTTATTGTACATTAAAAGAGATTTTTTTTTTTGGACAATAAGATCGTTCAAATTGAAGTCCAGATGAGGGAGTTATGGCCCGTTAAAGTTTATCGCGCAAGTTGTGCTTAGTGAAAAACATGCGTTTTTGCTATGAGCAATTATTTTGTTGGTACATATCTGTCGTCTTAGTGACAAAAAAGACTTTTTTTTTCAGTTGAGTTGTGTTCTAAAGTAGCTTGTTACTCAGTTTTTAATATCGTTTTCATACTTTTGATAAGGTTTTGGACATGTCCATCCGAGTAAACTTTCTAGTTCGCTTTTGACATTGTCAGGTGAACGATATTATTTTTTCCTTGTGTTTGTAAAATACATATTATGAAAGAATTAGTACATTGTATGTGTTAGAACCTGAGAAAAATAGCATATTTGTTGCATAAACAGGATCGGACTTTACTGTTGTTTTTGTCTATTTGCGTAAACTTTCTATTTGAGCTGCTGGTTTTGGGTTAACTGTGATATATTTTGGTTATGAGGATGATGTTGTGGTTAGATTTTGTAGTGTTCAAGATAGCTGTAAACCCGATTGAAGGGTTTATAAGTATGAGCATACTAGTTAGGATATCCTTATGGGCCGAGCCACCGGCATTGTAGGTGTAAACATTGCCAAGGGGGAATCTTGATCTCCTCTTATCATGAGCGTTATACGTGACCATGGTTATACTCTTGAAAATGAGATTGGTTAGTGGATAGACCACTAACATGTGTTTTTGATGAGATTAGTCAATGGATAGGCCATTGATTTGTATTTTGACAAGATTAATCAATAAATTGGACCACTGATATTTTTATTTAAGTTCGTGGTTTGAAACAAATGTTTTTGCTAGAAACCTATTATGCTAAGGTTTTATATAACTCGTTTTGATTATAAAGATATGTTATGTTCTGAGTTTGACTTAAATTAGTTATATTTGATATTGAATGTGCTAATGATTGTTCGATCCGCTTAGAATAAATGTATTACTCACTGAACTGTGTTAACTCATCCCTTCCATTTTCTCTTATCTTTCAGGTTCAGCGAGTCGCAAGTAGGACGAGAGCAGCCATTAGCAGACGACACTTTATGGTGAGGCTTTTGGGTATGAGTTATGAGTTAGAGTTGATCTTAATGAGCTTTTGAGTTGTAATTAGAGGTGTATATTTTTTTGTGGAGATTATGTACATGTCTCTTTTGGTGTATATATACATTGATCTATTTTGATGGTTATAGAATGCTCTGGTTTTGTTTTGTGACTAGGGATTTCTTTATCAAATATTTGGAAATATGTTTATACTTTTATTATCAGGTTAAGTTTGGTTTTGTGGAGGTCGTGTCCTTTGAGAAAGGACGGCTGTGTCATGGCCCTTGCAGCGGATTTGATGCGTGACAGCCGCCATGTCGTAGGCTTCTGCAGCCTTCTCTTGAGCGCCTGGCGAAGTTTTTCATTCAAGAAATCTCACTTTACAAACGTATAAATATTAAATTCACAAAAATACCCAGTGAATCTCAAGCTCGCCTTAAATGTGTAAGTACAGAGTTCGTAAAATCCGTAATAATTTTAAACATAATGCAATGTTGTCGGTAATAAAGAAATGAGAAATTAATCATACTTTGCCACTTGTATCGAAAGCTTAATCCATGCGCGGTTTCTCCATTATCCCGGCACTAAAGGCAACCTCTTGTACCCAATAAACACTTCGAATTAAATGAAATCAATTTAAAAGAAATTTCAAAGCTTTGCTTAGAAAATATAGACGACCAAAGCATGCAAAACTCGACTAGCCCCTATTTCCATACGATTGTCGAAATAAAAAGGATAATCCCCACCAAAAACCTTGAAATTTTACCGGCTGCATCCTAGTCAAGCCTTCAAAAAAAATAAAAAAAAAAATCGACAACCTAATCTTTTTCCAGCCTAACAAAAGCAATTTAATTAACAAATGTCGAATTAAAAAAATTAACGGACTTATGAAAAAGTAGACAGAAGACATACCATAGCACCATAATTGTAATTGTACTTGACCAAATAAAAAGAAAATTAACCTAGCCACGCCGCGATATCTCGAGACTCCTCTGGGTAACCCGGGCCACAGCGATGCCAAATACTCTTCTTTGGAGAATTGTAATTGTAATTGTTCAAATAAAATAATTAGTTTCACTTTTGTAGAATTGTGACGGAAGCAGTGGGCCAAATAAGGGATGATATTGTCAAAATATTAAAATAAGGAATGTCAAAGCCAACGAGGAGTGAAATAAGCATGGCCCATACGGAATATCTGCACCCACACAATTTTTTTTAAAAACAAATCTACGGTAACTTCTTTGAATATCTACAATCATTTATTCGCTAATTCTTAATTAGATAGTTTTAAATTTATTGATGTTCTCATGCTAAGAATGGTCAATGACATGAAAGTAGATTTATCGCAGATAAAATATGCTTGTTGTTAATATAAAGACAGATGAAAAAGGGAAAAGTACACAAAATAAGTCTTAAACCTTTCAATGAATTGTCAATATAATCTGTCCGGCGAATTTTAGTTAGAAATATGATGCGGCCTAATTTTAAATATTTTAGTATGAAATTTTTATTTTTCACTTTTTTCCTCTTTTCTTTTCTCTTTTTATTTTTTTAACAACTTTAGGCCGGGATGGTCAATGGCAGATCATCACTGGCTAGAGGCGAAGGCCGACAGCCCTTGCCTGGTTTGGGCAAGGGCATCCCTCGTTGGCCACAAGAGAGGGACGGAGGCCCTCGCCGGCTCATAATTGGGGAAAAAAAAGGAAAGAAAAAAAAAACATATAACAACAGAAGAAAAGTAAAGAAATTATTATTGTTCACGTCAGGGCCGGCTGTGTCATGTAGGAAAATTAGCATCCAATGTTTAGACCGGATTGACTACATTGGCAAATTGTAAAAAGATCTAGCATTCAATTGGCTTAATTCAAAATTTTAAGGCACAAAATCAATAGATTATGATTATGATTATTTTTTTTTTGGTACTTTTAGCCAAAAGGGTAGAAGAGTTAAAACAAAGTCACTTCAAATTAACCAAATTAAGAAAATTGGGAGACTTCATGCGATCTCGCAAAAAGAATCAAAGCAAGCACAGCTCTCTGCCTTCGCAAGAAGA
Source organism: Rhodomyrtus tomentosa (assembly GCA_028455895.1). Taxonomy (NCBI): domain Eukaryota; kingdom Viridiplantae; phylum Streptophyta; class Magnoliopsida; order Myrtales; family Myrtaceae; genus Rhodomyrtus; species Rhodomyrtus tomentosa. The sequence goes on along the minus strand of JAPCWY010000011.1, from coordinate 6,296,270 downwards.
TGCCTCCAAAGCATGTCCTGAACAGATCTTTCTAATCCCTTATAATGCGAGCGACGATGACGGTGATGTCATCGGCCTTGCCTCCGCGGCGCTCCTTGCTGTGCTTCTCCATGCCTTCGGAGAAGGGCGTCCTGGTGGTCTTGTCCATGGAATTGGCATGCGCTCGAGCGGCTATCGAAGATGCGATTTCCCCGAGATCCTTGCCTGCTCTTATCCCGGCTTCCCCTGCGTCCTTGATTCGCTCCACAAACGTGTTGTCGAACAACCCGTCCGTCCCAACAATGATGATGTCCCACTCGCGTACTTCGACTTTGTTAGCTCTGGACATCCACTTAAAGATCATTATCGAGTCGGACCGGAAAGATTACTTCGCGTACAAGGCAAATAAATTACGAGAAAGATGCTGAATCGTTTATCCGTTTGCACTTTAATTTGGATATGTACGTTCGTTACGATGCTGAATCAGGGATTAACTGATAGAAACACGTAAAGATTCACCGATAAACTCAAGGCTCCTCTGGATCATGTCATGTCATGATTCGGGTTTCGTCGCTCTGTTAGGTTTCGGGCGGTTTTCGCATACAAAACCCGGATAGCCTTATTCGGCATGAATGCCGTTAAAGCCTGTCGATAGTTTATCACATATCAGTACATTGAGAACAAGCTATGTGAAACTTTCTGATGCAAATCTCAGGTTCTTTTACCTGTGCTGATTCCGGCGAAGTGTGCCTCGGCTGTCTTCCAAACTGATATGGACAAATGAAACCGTACACTTGGAGCGGCGACCGGTAAAGGCTCTCGCCCGTTCGGATCCTCACGAACCCGCTGTCACCCACGTTGACGACCTGCAAACAGTGCTGCGACGGAGAAACACAAAAGAAGCTCGCGATCAGTTTAGTAACACTAATTAGACATTGACTTGGAAGGTTTCAAAAGAAAAGAACGTACGTCATCGGCCAGCGTCAACAGACATGCCGTGGCCGATTCGCTGGCTAAGGTCCTGTCGATGGCCGCACTAAGTACCGACTCTAGGTCCACGCGTCCGGCCTTCCGCTTCCTGACTTCGTCGGCGCAGCTGATCATGAGTCCCTGGGCGTATTCCCCGGGGTCGACGACTTTCCGAACCCAACTCCCGATCCCGTCCGACACGCCGATGGGGCTATGCGCGGAGCACATGAAGTGCGCGTTGTGGCCCTCGGGGTGCACCGCCCGTTTTGAGGGCGCACGCAACACGACCCAGCGATCGTCCTTAATTTCCCTTCCTCAGGTGCACTGCGGCTGTGTGCACCCCAAACAAACCGAATAAAGTCGATCATCCTTAATTTCCCTTTCCTCGGACGCCCTGCGTGCGTGCAATGGTTGGATTAGGTTTCCAGAATTCCGGTTAACGAAAAATTTTAAGGAAAATCATTTATCTTTAATTTCAATTATTTGTCTTTTTTTTTTCTTTTTCTTCTCGAGTAGATTTTATCTTCGTCAAATTTTTGGAAATTTCCGTTTTGAAAATTCTTTTGAGTCTTTTTTTTAATCATAATTATAATTTCGGTAGCATAAGAAAAAATGTTCTCAAGGTTTTGTCATGTTTCATGGCGATTTCGAGCGATCCTAAGCGCTCTTTTTAGTCTTTGACAACTGTGAAGGATAAGGAAAAGAATTATGCTGGCTAATAAAACACTTACAAGATCTGCTGCCACATAATATCTTTGGAAATTATAAATAGATTAGGGTAAAAAAAACTGCTTCCATTACAAAGATAAGTTCTGAAACAATGGATTCTACCAGGAATGATTTGTTGGTTTGGCCCAAAAGAATGTAAGAATAATATGTTGCTCGAAGCAACTTTATGCCTTTCTTATTTTGTATTTTTTATTCAAAAAATTCAATTATTATGAAGATCTAATGAAGATTTACAAGTCGAACTATATATATTTTAAAGGAAAAATTCCAAACAATTGCTTGACTTGCACTACTTTTGGGCTCAAGTGAACTTTGTCTGAAACAAGGGCCTTACGTGGTCGTAGAGTCTAAAAAAAGGCCTAATCTAAAGGATATTTATGTCATTTTGTATTTTGATTTTTTGTTTGTTTTTTCTATAATTTTTTCCTCTTTAAAAAACAGCCACCTAAGCTGAGGGCTATCCTCCAAACATGTGGCCGCTGGAGTTATTGTCACAAAATAACTTATCTAGAATCTTATTTTTTCTCGAATCTTATCTCGAGTGAAATGACAATCTACTTCTATGTGCTTCGTTCTTTCGTGATAGACTGGATTTTTTGCTAACTTAAGAGAACATCATTGTCACAAAATAACTTGCTTGGTCCATCTATTGGTACTCCAAGGTCCAAGAGTAGTCCTCGTATCCAAACTATTTCACAAACAGTCTTTGCCATAGCTCAATATTCTAATTCAGCTGATGATGATACAACTGACTGTTTCTTTGTCTTCCATGATATCAATGACTTTCCTAGCTTAATACAAAAACCACTAATAGATCTTCTAGTCATGGGGCAAGTGGCATAATCTAGGTCACAAAAAATTGTCATTCTCATGTTGCAATCACGAGATAAGAAAATAACAAGTCCTGGACATCCTTTTAGGTGTTTGACAACCTTTAGCGCTACATTCATGTGTGATTGCTTCGGTTTATGAATGAATGGACTGAGAATTTGTACTGAATATCATATATTTGGCCTTGTCATGGTAAGATATATTAACTTTCCAACAATTCTGTGATATCCTGACTGGTCCTTAATTAATGGATCTTTAACAGAAGAGATAAGCCCACGTCGTATTCATGGGTCATTAGTCTTGCATTTTGCTTGATCGTTATAACCGCTGGTTTGCAGCTTGATAACCCTGCTTCCGAAACAATCTCTTGAATGAATTTGCGCTGACTGAGGTAAATTCCCTTTTCACTTCGAGGTATCTCGATTCCAAGAAAATATTTGGGATGTCCCAAATCTTTGATGTGAAAGGTAGAGTGTAAATACTCTTTGAATTTTCAAATGGCAGAATCATTATTTCCCATGATAAGTATATCATCAACATATATCAATAAATAAATTGATGAGCCACCTTCAGTCCATGTAAATAGTACGTAATCATGCTTGGAGTGCTGAAATCCTGCATTTGTAAGGGCAGTAGTAAACTTAGCATATCACTGTCTGGAAGCTTGTTTAAGACCATACAGGGATTTACGAAGACGACATACTTGAAACTTCCACTATATGCGTAGTCCCTAGGGAAGTTCCATATAGATTTCTTCATCTAGATCCCCATGTAGAAAAGCATTGTTCACGTCCATCTGATGTAGTGGCCAATTGCGAATAGCCGCAATGGATAGGAAGAAGCAAACAGTGACTTCTTTGGCAACTGGCGATAAGGTTTCACGGTAATCAAAACCTTCTCATTGTGTGAATCTTTTGGCAACCAAACGAGCCTTGTATTGTTTAACGGATCCATTTGCCTTGAATTTTACCTTGTAAACCCATTTACAACCAATTGCCCTCCGATGTGGAGGTAGTGGAACAATATCCCGGGTGTGGTTGTCAATAAGGGCTTTTAATTCGGCTTCCATGGCATGTCGCCATTTGGGTTCATATGATGCCTCAACATAAGAAGAAGGTTCATGCTCTTCAAAAATTCGACTAATTCAACACAAATGTTCAGGTGATAGTCGGCTAAATGAGACATATGAGGAAGTAGGATATTCTGTATCTGGAGAATCCAGGGTAGGACATATGTAGTTTTTGGTCCACATAGGAGGTCGAGTAGATCTCCCAAAACGTCGAGGTGGCACATTTCGTTGAGAAGTTTGAGAAGCGGCCTCATGAGTATCGTTAGGTGGAGAGCATATCGAGGGAGATTCAGGAATATCTTCAATCAATACGGAGGGGATACTGGCCGGTTTTATAGTATCCTGTTGCATCGATTATGTAACAATGGGCATACACGGCTCAGGTGCAACGACTGCATATTGAGGATACATAGATAGATCTTCTTTTGATAAAAATTGATGATGTTCCGTTCTCGAGACAGATGAGGATCCGATATCCTTGAATTGGAATATTTCATCATGAAAAATAATATCCCTACTTATAAAGAAACGCCCTGTGGATAATTCCATAACACGATAACCCATTTGCAGAGAAGGATACCCCATGAAAATAGTCTTAGTAGCACGGGGATCCATTTTACTTCAAGAGCCCACAGTTGTTGCATAGCATAGACACCCAAATACTTTAAGATGACTTATTTTTGGCTTCTTTCTATAAAGCAATTCGAAAGGAGTTTTCCCATCAAGTATTCTAGTCGACATGTGATTAATCAAAAAAGCTGTCGTGACCACACAATCTCCCCAAAATTTTTCGGGGATCGATGCTTGATATTTGATTGCTTGAGCTACTTCTAAAAGATGTCTGTGTTTACGCTCAACAATCTCATTTTGTTGAGGAGTGTAAGTGCAACAGCTTTCATGAAGAATCCCTTGAGAAGACAATAAAGATGTGCACTCGGTAGTAAAAAATTCCTTCCCATTATCCGTACGAATTCGATGTATGGTCTTGCTGAATTGATTCTTGATTAGAGATATGAAATTCAACAAATAGGAGAAACTTTGACTTTTAGTCTGCATGAGGAACAGCTAAGTAGCACGAGTGTAATATCCACAATAGTGAGAAAAAAAAGGGATCCATCTCGATTTGGAGTGTGATAAGTATCCAAAAGTTTAAGCTATTAGGTAGAGGGAGACCACATGAATATAAAAAGCATACAACATTCATTTACAAGCGATGTGGGATAACATCAACAACTTCAATACCGCCTCTCACGTGCAAGCAACTTGCACGTGAAAATTAACTAATGGGGGTGACCCCACAGACGCGAAAATAAATAACACTAGCTCTGATACCATGTTAGGAATCGAAGTTTATTGTATTTCTATATATGATCAATGTACAAAGCTTTAGCACTATTTACAGTGCTAGAAAGGAAAAAGGAAAACAACCTACAAGATTAAATTTTTAATGCACTGACCGATCTCATTATAAGAATGGTCGATGATATGTCCTAGGTAAGATATATTTGGGTAGATACAATACAAGTGCCGTAACTTGTGTACAACGTTTACTTGAGTGTCACAACTTTCAAAACGTTCACTTGAGTGTCACAACTTTTAAAAATCGACCGCTTGAATACCAATGCTTACGTGGACATCAAAAAAAGGTGATGTGGCATCGACGAACCAATTTTTTGAATATTTTAATGTACACGTGCAAATTTTCATTAATTTTTTTATTTTTTGCGAATTTTATTTTTTCTGGATTTCTAATTATTGAATATTTGTAATATTAAAAAAAAAAAAACAAAACCCTCCTTTCTCGATGGTGGCCGGCGAGATCATCGACGACCCTTGCAGGCCACCGCCGACCGGCCCAAGAGCTAGGGTCGACTAGCCCTTGGCCAGTGAAGCCACGACAGCCCTAGGTGAAGGCCATTGCGGCCTTGTCTACCTCGGGTGAGGGCCTTGCGAGCCCGCCAGCCACTGGCCCAAAGGCCTTGCCTAGACCTCGCGACAGCCGTCGCGGCCTCGGCTCCTACAGGGTACAATCGGCGCTATCGCGGTCATGTTTTGTATATTATAATATAATTTTTTTAATTTTCTTTCTCTATTTTTTCAGCAACTTGGATCGTGAGGTCGATAGCTGACCATCACTGGCTAAAGGCAAGGGCCGACAACCCTCGCCTCGTTTGGGCAAGGGCGTTGTAACCCTCGATGGCCATGGGAGAGGGGCAAAGCCCCCCCATAGTTGGAAAAAAAGAATAGAAGGAAAGAATAAAAAAAAAAGAATAGAAGGAAAGAATAAAAAAGAAAACTATCAAGCAGCCAGTTATGTCACGTGGAAAGGGTTACGTCCATATTAACAATTTCCGGTATGGACTATCTTGCGAAATCGTAAAAATTTTAGCGTTCAATTGGCATAATTATTCGACATAAAAATTGGCGTAATTAATTTTGTAATGGTTTGTCACACCATCCATATAGTTAGCGAGCCCATCCGATGCATCGATTTTGTCAAATAGCTTTTCGATAATTATTCTGTAAATGTCAGATCAGCTAAGTATTTACAAGGTAAGGATTAAAATAACAGTAATCTTCAAAGCAAGAACAGCTCTTTGCCTTCTCTAGAAAATGGGATAATAGCATTGCAAATGCCGTAAATTTCATGCGGTGATCACTTAAGTGCCATAACTTTAAAACGTTTATTTGAGTGCCACATAATTGCTTTTGAAATTCCGGTAAGCATGCCGTTTGTCTCTTGCAAGTTAACCATCTAGTTATGATGATTTGCCAAAGATGCTGTTTTCAATTTGAAGCAGGGATCTGCTGTCAAGAGCATGGATTTTCATCCAGTACAACAGACCCAACAAGTTCTTGTCTCTGTTTAATTTTTCTGTGTGAACATCAAATCTTTCTTTAGACATGTAAGTACACAATTGTTGGATTCTCATTAAGTTCTCTAACTTGTCAATTTTAAGTCGTGATAAACATTAGTCAAATCCGAATCTAGGAAGGTTGCTTTGAGGATCAAATGCAACAGCTGTTGGAAGACTCTGCAAATAAAGCATTTCTTTCTGCAAGTTGATCTTGGCCCCAGGGCCGGCTGGTTGTCGCCAGCCACCACTGAGAAACCCTTGGGCTTCTCCTTTTTTTCATTAATTTTTTCTTTTCTTTTTTTTGTTTACTTTTGTATTAAAAAAATGTAAAGAAAATTCACGTGGCATTTATAAAAACAATAAAAATTTGTTCGCCGGCGACCACGTCACCTTTTTCGACGGTCACGTCACTTTTGGCACTCAAGTGAACAATTTTTTAAAATTTGTGGCACTCAAGTGAACGTTTTGAAAGTTATAGCACTTAAGTGAATGCCGTACAAAATTTATGGCACTTTTAGTATACTTTTTCTCTAGAAAATGCCTTCAAAGCATGTCTTAGACAGATCTCTCTAGCCTCTTACTATGAGAGCGACGATGGCGGTGATATCGTCGGCCTTGCCCCCGAGATGCTCCTTGCCGTGCTTCGCCGCGCGCTTGGAGAAGGGCGTCGTCATGTTCTTGTCCAGGGAATTGCCGTGCGCTCGAGCGGCTATCGAAGATGCGATGTCCCCGAATATCCTTGCCTTCTCTTATCCCGGCTTCTGCTGCGTCCTTGATTTGCTTCACGAACATGTTGTCGAACAACCCGTCCGTCCCGGCGACGATGATGTCCCCTTCGCGTACGCTGACTCTGTACCTCTGGACATCCCCGTAAAAACCGTTATCGAGTCGGATCAGAAGGATCACATACAAACGAAAGAAAATTGCCAGGAAGGTGCCGAATCGCTCATGGGCTGCGCTTTATTTAGGTCATGTGCACAACACAGCAATTAGTAGATGAAAACACGTAAAGATTCACCGATAAACATAAGGCTACTGCGGATCAAGCCACATTACGATCCGGGTTTCGGGCGGTTTTCGCATCCAAAACCCGGACCGCCTTATTCCGCACGTATAACGACAAAGCCGCTGATAATCTCGGTGCATGGTGAACGAGCTATGTGAAATTTTCTGATGCAAATCTCCATATGTAAATTCAAGTTCTTTTACCTGTGCGTGGTGACCCGGCGTTATTCCAAGCTGATATGGACAATTGAAACGGTGCTCTTGGATCGGCGACCGGTGAACGCTCTCGCCCGTTCAGATCCGCACGAACCCACTATCGCCCACGTTCACGACCTGCAAACAGTGCTGCGACGGAGAAACACAACAGAAGCTCGCTATCAGTTTACTAACACTAATTAGTCAATGACTCGGAAAATCCGCAAAGGAAAAGGACGTACATTTTTTGCCAGAGTCAGTAGACAAGCCGTGTCCGATCCTCCGACTAAGGTCCTGCAGAAGGCGGCATAAAGTACCGACTCGAGGTCCACGCGGCCGGCCTTCTGCCTCTTGACTTCGTCAGCGTAGCTCGTCATGAGCCCCCGGGCATACTCCCCAGGATCCCTGCCGGACCGAGCCCAACTCCCAACCTCGTCCGACAACCCAATGGTGCTCTTCTCGGAGCATATGAAGTGTGCGTCGTAGCTGTCGGGGTACATGGCCCGTTTCTTCGGCACGTAGCACGCAATCATCCTTAATTTCCCTTTCCTAGGAGCCCCGAGGGCCCCACAACAAACGAGCCGCATACTTGCATGTACTCAAGTAATGAGATTTATCACAACTGAATCAGATAATCACACAGAGAATCAATAAAAATTGAAAACCCCAAAATAGGGTTACGTGCTGCAAAAAAAATTACTATGATTATCGGTTTACAGCCACTCAACTCGTTACAATGATTAGCAAAAACAAGCAAAATATATATGCTCCAAAAGGGCTCAAAATCTAAACCTGTCTGAAAATCTTTAATCCCACAACAAACGGACCGACTTAAGCTAATGCCCAAATATTTTGAGGTTTCGGGGCACTGCCCTCGAATCCCCACCCGCTCATTGGCAAGCGGGGTAGCCTGGCCGCTGACCGAGTAGCGGGACACTCATGTCGGGGGCAGAGCATCCAACGCGCATAGGTCGCATGTCGTCGGGTAACACTTTAGTTTCTTTAAAGTCATGTGGGCATACCCGGTGTGAGAAACAAGGATCCCCGAAGTATTCGTCAACTCCAACATCAAGAAGTTCGAGGTGTTACATGATTGTTGTGTAGAATTTACATAGGATGATAAGATAGGGAGAGACATTCTTGAAATTAAGCCGTGTAAGGATTGGATTAGGTTTCCGAATTCCACTTGATGCTAATCTTCAAGGAAAATCTCTTCTAACTTTTTGAAATTTCTATTAAGTCTCATTTGTCATACTTATAATTTTGAATTTTCTATGGTACAAGAACATGCATTTCCATGGTGATTCCCCAAGCAATCCTAAGCGGTTTTTATCTTTGACAGATGTAAATGATAAGGAAAAGAATTATGCTGGCTAACAAAAACAATTACATGATCGACTGCCATACGATATCATTGGAAATTGGAAATAGAATTAGAAGCAAAACAACTTGCTCCCAATTTACGACAAAGATAATTTCAACAAAAAAAAAACCGAAAACAAACTAAAAGTTCTTATGTTGGTTTGGCTTAAATAAATGTAAGAATAATCTGTTCTTGCTTCCTGAAGCAACTATTCACTTTTTTTTAATTAAAATTTTTGGATTTTAAACAAGAGGAAATTCGAATATTATGAAGATTTAGAAGTCAATTTTTTTTTATTTAAAATGATTTTAGTACGTGTGCTGCATGAAAAAGAAAACTGAAGGAGCAAAAGTCCGCTCATATTACGTTTTCAGCAATGCACGATATTTTCTGAAATGAGTCGTTTGAATACTTACAATCACTTATTTGGTAATGCTTAATTATATAGTTTTTTGATGGATCTCATTCTAAGAATAGTCAATTATATATATGAAAGCAGAACTATCCTAGATTGAATATGCTTCTTGTTAACACAAGACGATGATAAACGGAAAAATATTTAAGAAAATATCGTAAAATCTTTTATACTTGTGCAATTTCAATCCCAAGCTTTTCAATTATACCAATTGAATGTTAAATCTTTTGACGATTTATCAATGTAATCCTTCTGGCCAATTTTAGCCAAAAGTCGCTAATATGGAATCTGGTCATTCTACGTGACACGTCCAGTACAGAAAAATTATAGATTTTTTAAATATTATATTGTGAATTTTATTTTTTATTATTTTTCTCTTCTTCTTTTTTACAACTTTAGGCCGGTTGACCCTACTGGCCATAGGGGCCAATGACCCTCATCTAGTGTGGACAAGGGCATCGCGACTCACATTTTGGAAAACAAAAGAAAGAAAAGAAAAGAAATTAAAAAATGGCTATGTCAGGACTAATCATATTATGTAGGAAGATTGATGTCCATAATAGCGATTTTCATGCAAAATTAATCAAATGGATTACGTTGACGAAATCCTAAAAAGGCTTATGATTCAATTGACACAGTGAAAAATGACATAATAGCTATATTCAGTCAAATTTGGCTGGATAGATTACTTTAGCTTAATATGCAATGTGGTCCTTGAATTTTTAATTTGTTCAACGTGGTCCATGAATCATAATAAAATATCCAATGTCATCCATGAATTTAACTAAATGGAATAACTATATTGAGCATCTTTCTATAGTTCGGAAATTAAGTTGAACATGTTTGAAAAGTTTAGGGGCCATATCAGTTAAATGGAAAAAATTCAGGAACCACATTGCACATCGTGCTAAAGTCTAGAAATCATATTGGTCAAATTAAAATTAAGGGATCACATTGCACGTTAGATCACAGTTCACGAATCATCTGTATCGTTATGTCTCTAACAAAATGTCAAATTCGAAAAAAAAAAAAAATATCACGGCGCAGATATCATCAGCTTCATCTGGACCTTCCAATTACTCTACGGTCTGAATTGATCGGGGTCGCCGTGAACGGCGAGTCAAAGCATTGTGCCGCTCGAACTTTGTTAGGCTCTTCCTCCGCTCCGTTTGGGACTCCATAATTCGACAGGAAGCTCGTGAGAATTCGCACGCTAAGAGCGGCCAATTTCCCGCTCGAGACTGTCAGTATTTCACGACAACTCTCCAATGGGCAGTCAGGATTTGACCCTAATGAACGAAATGGGCAGTGCACAAACATCTAAAGACAGGTGATAAGTGCCCGAGTCATCAGCACACAGTCAGCGACACGAGGAAAAGATCAACAATCGATTAGAATTCTCGCTGATCGAAACAAAATCGCAAATTTTTTTTTTTCCAAACAAACCAAGGTTTTTGTCATACACAGAGATAGAGAGGTAACGGGCGATCACCTTGTCGTCCTCAACTGCTTCCAGAGCTGTTCCAAGAACTCTTATCCCATGTGTGGGCTTCAAATCTCCTTGTCCATCTGTGCCTGTTCCACCCACTAATGAATCTCGTACCTCCATGCAAAGCACGAACCACATGAGAAATCTCAAGCAGAGAGAGACAGAGAAAGAGAGAGAGCGAGAGAGACTTGGTGACTCCTCTGTAAATGGAGCTGCTCCTCCTCCTGCACGAGCTGTGCTCATCGCCGTTTGGAGGTATGTCTGCGTCTGGAGCTCTCCGGGCGCGTCTCTTCCTCGGTTTTTGCTCCAACCGATCATTAGGATTAGACCCAGAAGCAGTAGTCGGAGAAGATGAAGGCGTAGGAGGCCTTTTCATTTGGCCTCTGTTTTTTGGCGCCGTCTCAAACCTTTCTTTTGTCGCAAGTTGATTTTTTCGCGTATGTTTCAAAAATTATTTTTTTTAATCAGAAAAATTCATTTGGTAATAATTAAAAATATTTTAATTATTAAAAAAATATTTACTTTTTTTAAAAAAATTATTATTTAACTTTCACTTTGGCCACCGGAGATGGCAGCTCGACAATGACGATGGACAATGGTCGCACGAGGTGGCAGCAGCGATTGATGGGGAGCGACCGGGGCAGCAATGGTCATCACAACGGTGCCACGGTGATTAGCGGTGGGCAAGGCGACCGGCAACGACGAAGGTCGACGGTGTGCAACGACAACAGAAGTGTGATTGGGAGAGAGATACTGAAAATGAAAAGAGATTGAAGTGAGAGATATTGATGCCGAGAGATTTCAACTTAAAAAAAAAAGGTAACTTTTTTTAACTTCTATACTTGACTACAAAAACAACTACAAAAGTAAAAATGTAATGCTGCATGACCAACAAATGAATTCCTACTTTAGAAATTGCCCACTACATGGATTTTACCGGCACTTTTGGAGCTGAAACTCATTTTTATAAGTTCTAGATGGATTTTCTGATTTGTATGCCGTTAATCTAAAGTTGTTTCACCAAATTGAGGCAAGGGGAAGACCCAGAGGAGGAAGACAGGGTGACCTTAATCCCAAAAAAGTAAAAATAATATATTATAAAAACAAAGGCAGATAAGCCAGAGCCTAACCCAGAATGCATAACCCTTGGGTTAAGGCTAACCAAGGCATGAGGTTAAATAACTTTCTTGTAATGCAAACCACGACAGCAACTAGATAATTTACATCATCGCTTGGTGGATTTTGTCTCTCTCTCTCTCTCTCTCTCTCTCTCTACTGTTGATGAACTTCTGCTTGTCTCATCCTGAATCATTTTAAACTCAGATGAAAGAACCAAACGGAGAGAATGGTACTGTGACCCCTCCACCACAAATGAGCAAACCGCCAGATTCCAAACGGTTTCTGTGGGTCACTCTGTCTGCCATCAAGCTTTGCATCGAGTCGTGGAAGTCGTACTCGCCGACGCTGAAGTAATTGCTCCTCGTGCTTGCTGTGCTACTATCCTCCCTCTTAGAGCGGTTCTTCGAGCCTTTGATGCGGATGCTGATGTCGTGTCCGAGGTCAAAGTATTCGAATGTGTCGCCTGAGAAAGAGAACTTATGCTTCCGTCCCAGTTCCGGGTTGGTACTCTCGGAACTACCTAGCTCCGGGGTAGAAATCTCGTTACTACAGCCGGCAGCTACTCTTGAGGATTTGCCACCGAGCTCGAACCGTCTCTCCATGAGTGATTGCTGCACAGTTGAAACCGATTTCCATTCAGAACATTCATCTCACTGAATCTTGAATTGCCCTCCTTTAATTTGCCACCAGATATCTGATCTTCACGTGCGATTTGCACAAAAAAAAAAAAACCAGATTCTCTATTTGTCTTCCAATTAATATGCAGTACAGAATATTAGAATCTCTCGGAAATCATGATTTGAGAATCTTGTGTTCACCGTAGATTGACAGCAGAAAAGGCTAAGGATATAGCAAAAGGTATGGTGACAGACCTGTTGACCATTTGGAGTATGCATGGCTGATACGCTCAAATTTGATGCGCGAACTGATCCGCCTTCATTTAAGAGGTTAGCATCACCAACTAATTTTAGTGGTGGATCTTCTGGCGATGAGAAGTCGGAACTATCAAATGTCGACAGCGAGACACACTCATCAAAGTACGCCAGGGCTTCTTCTGTCAAGCGTTTAGACATCTTTCGTCTCTCAAGGCTACCCTGTCGTTGTTTTCATAAAAATTACATGCGTGAGAGAGAGAGAGAGAGAGAGAGAGAGAGAGAGAGAGAGCTATCAATACAAGCGGTGATCTAACATATGCGTGAAGTTATCATCGCGCAAAACAACATTGCAATCCTTACAAATGTTTTTTTTTTTTTCCATGCAAATCACATTCATGAGGATTTTATCACGTTCTTAATGAGCTTCTGGAAACATGTTAAACAATTATCTTCCTACATCATTTAAAGAGCCACGATTTTCTTAAAGAATTGCACAGACAAACTTAAAAGGAAGCGAGAAGATTTTCATCTACACGGTTAATATCTAGCTCATACATTTTTAAAACAAGGGAACTTAACTTGCGCTTTAGCCTCTTTAATAAAAGGAAACAACTGAAAGAGAGGACAGATGAAGCACTCACTTTTCGTCCTGGGCGAGACTTTTGTCCGGAAGATCCTCTTGGATCTGGAAGAATTTCCTTCAGGATTCTACTCAGTTCTTGCCCACGGTGCTCCTCCACAGCCAAGTCTGCTCTTAGTTTTCTGGCTCTTTCTTGGGACTGCAAGTCAATGTCAATCAGCAATTCCATGGCAAATAGAAATGAGTTGCTAGACGACGCCCACAAGCTACAAAACCAACAACTGAAAAAACTTTATCTGATAGTGCCAGTTCACTACAAAGATGTGATAGCCGAGTGATAACAAGTCAACGTTCAAACAAGTACACTTAAAGTCTACCCGCAAAAATAACTACAAAGCTTGTTGAAAAAGATCCTGAGCAAAGGGAAACACCTCCTCAAGCTTTTCTGCATATTCCCTCCTGATGTCCATGACTAGTTCAACTGCTCCAGGATTTACAAGGTCAGGGGGAATATCTGCGACGCTGGAGCTTCCAAGGGCAGTCATATTGCTCCTTCGAATGGCCTAATTACATATATAGCACAAAAAGGCTCCGTAAAGATTGGCAAAGGATTGAAATGGACATTGTATCCAGCACAATCACATGGTCATGACAAGCATCCAAAAACAAATGTCATAAAACTAGAGCTTCAAACATTCTCAATTCCGCATGCAAAAGATGCATGAGTATGCGTATGGATCCTCAACAAGTATAGCATACACATGATCACAGATCAGATCAGGTCTGACTCCCAATTCATACACAACACCTAGTGTGCCAGTTACACCATACAGCCCAAACACCTCTCAATCTATGGTAAAAGGAAGTCATTGTTAATGTTTTTCCCTTATTTCCATGGCTTTGGTTCTCCATACCTTCTTTTTAAGGAAAGCGCTTTATTATCATTCCTATAGGAGTTTTTGCAAGACGCAGAGGAGCACAATAGTAATAGAGCTATTTTCACAGAGCTCACTGTAAGCAATAGAATTAGGCCCAAAGAGCATTGCATTACCAAGCAAAAAGAAACAGCACAAAAATACACTTTCAACGTTGCGCAAAGCAGATGCATTTTCTTGGTCTAAGCAATAAAAAATGGCAGAGGTTGCTTGCTGAAGCACATAACGCAACCTCTGGAGATGGAAATGACTTATTTTCAGCAATAATTCTCCCAAATGTCATTTATCCACTCTGTCTTCCTCCAATCATCAGTCATGTAATGATGTCTTTCACGAGCAGTACATGAGATGTAAACTCCCTTCTTACAAATTCAGGTTCTTCCGATTGGCATATTGCACATGCAAGATATCCTAACAGTGGAAAGAGAGTAGCCGAAATTTTAAACTCTGTTCAAAAGTCTGCATGCATTTGCATGTACCTTGCATATGATTTCATGCACATAATTGCTGGTATAAAGAAGAATGACAATGGCAACTCCCACGGTGAATAACGAACCAAGTCTGATAAAGCTCCACGGTACTTTTCCTTGGGGTCGAGCCCATTTATTTACTTCTGATTTGTGATAAGAAAACTCTCTGTAATTGCAGAGGAACTTTCTATAAGTAGTCCTCACTTTTTGCAACTCGCCAATGGCAACAATATTTACAGATTTCGATAGACGCAAGTGTGATAGCTGTTTCTCTCTATGGAATGCAATGGTTGGATGAAAGTACACCTCACCACGATACTCAGTTCAAGGTTGTATAAGTCGATAAGTGATGTGGAAAGCAAACACAAATCTTCAGATGCCAAACAATATTTCTTCATCTTAGTCAGAAGACTCAGAACTTCAGAGTCGCATCTGCTAGTTTCAGTTCCACAATGTATTTTATCCTTCCTAAAAAGTGCGAGATAGGAAAATTCAAGAAGTTTGTAAATTTGAATTCCAAGAAAGCGTGCTGCGTCAGGCAAACTGCAATGCAAGTCATTTGGAAAGCTCTACAAAAATTAATCATTTTAATAAAATCTTTCCTACTTGGGTTTACCCAGAATAAGCATGATGTCATACCTCTACGAAGAACTCAATTGGTGAAAATGCTACATTGTCACTGAATTTGCAAGGGAAAAAAGAGCTATGAAACTGGATATAAGACTAATAGGACCTACAGTTTCAAGGTCAGTTTGAATGTCAGAGATTGCTCGCCTCACTTCAGATCGGACTGTTTCATAAATGCTGCTAGGAGTGGCATCACCTCCTAAATGATCCTCCCGCACTGTCTGCAGTCATAGCACAATGTGAACCACATCACAAGCAGTGAAATTCAACATGGGCATTATAACATTGGAGAACTGTATTATGTAGAAAAGCAACAGCAGAGCAACAATGGTAAGTTCGTTACCTTAATTTGTTCGGAGACAGAGACTGCTTTAATGGTCCTCTCCTCTACTCCAGAAAGAGAACCCATTGAAGCTCCATCTTCCCAATGCAAAGAAGACTAAAATAGGAAACATATTCAAAAAATCAATCTTCATGAGTTAAAGTTTAATTGCATTAAATATTCAGATTGCGCACAGGCGAACGGTTGTGCGATCTCCTACCAAACTTGTAGCAGAATCATCAGGTGACTGAATACTTGGGTGTTGGCTGGTCCAAGTCCTCGAATTGTTCATCTGATCCAATACATCAGAACGACCACTCCTATACTTTGTTGATGAATCATGCGCTGGCTCAAATTCACCCTGACCATAACAAAAGGAAAAAGGCCAAAAATACAAGCTCAATACTTGATCAAACACCCCAAAATTCCAGGACTTCATTGAAAAGGAAGGACCAGACCTCAGAGCTAACGAAATGGCCTCTGGAAACAGGATTCCGCGACACCGACCGGACCCGCCGCCTCGTGTCAACCCTCGACAAGCTCCGACCAACATCCCTCCTATCTCCCGACGAATTCGACCCGACACCTCCATTCCTCGAGACTGATCTCCCCCTCCTCCCATCCACAACGCCCGGGCTCCTCCCTTCCGCCTTAGTCCCACCAATCCTTGATTCGAGATCACCGGGATTGCCACCACCCCTGATCGACTTCTCGGGCAAGGTCTCGTTTTCAGGAGGGGAATCGCCGCTGCAGAAGAGAGGGTTGTCTCTCTTGTTCAAGAACTCGGGGGACGAGGCGACCCTGGAGAAGGCGCTCACGCTTCTCGATCTCCTGGGCGAGGCTCGCCTCTGGGCATCCCGCGAAGCTTCTCTAACGGAAGGCGACGGCGCCGCCGCCGCCGCCGCCGCCGCGCCAGAGCTACCGGAGGCAGAAGCGCCTCTTCTTGAAGTGGATTTGAAGGCCGAAACCGCCATCAACACAGAGAGGGTAAGTCAAAGAAAAGAATGGAAGAGATTGCGATGTGTCACTCGATAGAATCTAGGAGATATCAACGTAAGAAAGACAAAAAGAAAAAAAAGGTGACTATGGTGGGGGAATGAAGAATGGTAGGAGTTGGTGGTGGGGCTCTTTCATCTTCTTCTTTTTGCTCCTTTCCACTGTCGGGGATTGCGGCAGCCTCGGCGCCACCTAACGTTAAAAAAGCCATTACTGCTGTTTTCTGGGTTTGACCTGCGGTGTCTTTCGTCCCCCCCGCCTGCTCGGAATCTCACTTGGCTTTTTCGATTTATTTATGAAGAACTCTCGTCAGGACCCATCTCCCTCTCCCTCTTCCTCTTCCTCCTTTATTAAGGGCAGCTGCTTCCATAACGTCAGGACCCATCTCCCTCTCCCTCTTCCTCCTTTATTAAGGGCAGCTGCTTCCATAACGGATCTGCTTCTTCATCAGCAAGCCGCCTCTTTCGGCAGAGCTCCTTCATTTCTCTCTCTTTTTGGCTAAGCAGAACAACGATTATATACCGCTCGAGTTAACTATGCAATTAGTTAGAATTACTTTGGCTTTGCTTAATAATCAAGAACGCCTGTTGTAGGAAGCTGAGAAGTTTGGATTTCGGAGCTGCGCTAGACGTCTGATATGTGCCGAAAAGGAGGGCTTCCTCGGAACAAAACACGACATTCGGATTAAGATGCGCCGAGTTTTAGTGCATCCGCGTCCGGGACAGAGCGAGCACAAATTGTCAAATGCGCGCGCTTGCGCCCGCAAGTTCTGAGTAGAACGGTCGATTTTATATAAAATGCCTCCGCAAAGATGTCCCCCTACAGATTCATGCAAATGAAGATCGAAGCACGCAACTCATCGTGATACTTCCCTTTCACATTTTGTCTTTCTCATGGATGACTAGTCGCACGGATACTTCCCTTTCACATTTTGTCTGTCTTTCTCATGGATGACTAGTCACACGTTATCGAGTTTCTATTCCGACGGTGCAACTTACCCCCGTTCCGGTGGTGCAAGTTACCCTAATGGAACTACACAAGTGAAACAAGAAAATTTTCGGATGATAGAGGAATCGATTTGGTTCTCTCCTTACAAAAGCAATTCGATCAACGCCACAAGTGCCATAACTTTGGCAGCTCGCGGTGGAATACTCTCTAACAGATTCGCTCTATTATCGCCACCTATTCCCGAGGGAGTGATCAGGATTAACCAACGTGGTGATAACCGCGAAAAAAAAAAATTATTTTATTCGCTTTTTTGAGGTACTCGCTTGAATGGCCTTTATAAAAATGCTCCCGGCCATAACTTTTTAATTGATCGCTTGAATGCACTCAACTTATCGATTGAAAAGTTAATATAGCATTCAAGTGATTAGGAAAAAATTATTATGACACTTATGTGAGCATGCTTAAGTTGTGCCAGCAATATCAAACTGCCCAGTTCAGACAAGCTCTGGCTGAGCCTAAGGCAAACCAACCTCCTTGTGCAGTTCAATTCATCTCTAGCTTGAGAAAAGAAGCAACAGAAAATGATAAATACCACAAAATATTCAACTGCTGCAAATTTTGGCATGGAGAAAATGTAGAGTAAAAAGGAATAAGAAACTTCTGTTTTTGCCCTCAGTCGGTTACATCAAAACAGAGCTTAGCCTCGTCCCAAGGGCCATTGATCTCAAACTTGTATTCCTGTATCCTTATAAGCCAATACGGGCACACCACGGAAACAAAAACCAGCAAAACTAGAAACATGAAGAAAAGCACCCGATGCAATTTATAGACAAAAGCCAAGCTAACTATCATTAACACGAACGAGAGCAGGAGATGTAAACCAAAAGACTGTTTCTTTATGCAGTCAGTGACTAATGGGGCAAAAAGAAAAATGAGGAGAGAGAACAGCATTATAGCAAAAACATTTCCGGACGAAGGAAGGCGAGAAGCAATGAAAACTGAAGCCACAATAGAAGCATTTAGGGATATGCAACTGGTCAAGGTAGGATTTTTCCAGGCTCCTGGAGCATGCACTGTGCACCGCGAGTAGTCGTGCAAGAATAGATGAATGAGCAGCAGTGAAACAGTTACTGCCCAGATGGAGTCCGAACTTATGGACGTTGTTAGAGTTCTGTAGATAGGAGCCAAGACGTACAAACCCAATGTGAAAAAGGCAACATTTGCTACATAATGGAGGAGCTGATTGAGTGAGAGCATCTTTTCTGTGAGCAGGAGAATCATGAACCCCGACGTCAGAAGGCTTGCATCGATAAGCAGGAGAGACTTTTCACTAAGACTAGAGCTCAGTGTGTAGGTCCAAACGACACCGACTAGAACGACAATGCATAGGTATTGAGAAATCGAAACCGAGTCTCGCATCACCTTCAACAAATCCCGTTTGACAACATTGGCATTCGTGACCATATCTTCAAGGAAAGACTCATCCGTGTAATTGTCATCATATCCAAGCTGCATCCCTCCATACGCCACTTTCCTCCATTTGGGTCTAGTCGGAGAAGAGCTTTCTCTATCCATGGAAAACCAAATTAAGTATAAGCCTGTCAACGAGATGTTGATCACACAGTCAAAGAACTCTCCCATTAATGTTCCATGTGAAGCGGATGTAAGCCAGGATCTCCACAGATCTAAGCTTCCTGCGTAGTAAGGATGGCAACATGACCAAAACACAGAAAACTCAAAAGGACGTCGAAAACGCAGGATTAAGTTTCACTAGCTATTTTGAGAGTGTGATTTTCAAAGTAACTGACTGAAGATGCCATAGACTACAATCTTCAATATCCCCCCATGTATGTTAAGAAACCCAAGTTTGGATGCAAATGATGGACAATTAACCATGCTACGCCCGATCACAAATCATCAGTCAATCGTGATGGCACTCCTTATTCATCGAGAAGCACTTCATCACGCAACTAGATACTCTTACAGAGTTCACTATGAGGACTACGATCTAAGTCCATCCATCATACCTCTTCCCATACAAACAACTGAATCCAGAATAAGCAATTACCTACCAAACCACTGAACAAGCTTAGTATCATAACGATCTTGTAAACCATGTCGCATGGGCCACAATATATCTCAACTTCCACAACTAAATCCCAACGGAGACGAAAAGCTCGCCACGTCATTCTAAAACGGCATAACGCGGGAAGCAAAATGGGAAAGGGAACACTACCCTCCGAGCAATTCAAAGTCCCCACTAAACAGGATTCCTATAAACTTAGGATTTTTAACAAACAATTGGCGCGCGCAACTGAAATATCGAATGGAACAACATAATGGAGCTCCATGAAGGGAAGAAAATCCAAACCCACACCCCGACAAGCTCGCAGGCGCGAGAGAGAGCGCTATCAATGGAGCTCGATTCGTGCGCACACCAGCGCAGACACAGGCAACAGAGAGAGCGCTCGCCGCCGCAGTGACGTTGCGCCGCCGCGAATTGCTAATGGGAATCAGAGTCTAACGACTCGGCATCGGTGGATTGTCGGAAGGAGAAGCAATCCGACATGATCAGCGACATTCCCCTTTTCGGCTATTTACACGAGAAAAGCTTTCATCACGTCGTTAATAACATGGGCCGGTCCCGGCCCGGCCCGAATATCTCTTGGGTCACCAAGCCCGTGGAACTTACGGGCTTTGACAGAAGACTGCAAAAAGCGTTTGGCCCAGCTCAGTTTTGACATTTGAATACTTCGCTTTACTCAATTCACGTCGATCAATTTAGGATTCGGATCACCTAACACTTTCTCAGAATATTAGACACCTAACCTTGCAATCTGGATCGTTCATTTTTTGACGGACGGCCCAGGTCTCCGTTTTTTAGGGGGGAATGTTTTGAATTTTCTTTTTGTTAGTTATAATCTTCTAAGGAAATATATCGTCTAACCTTAATTTAAAAATATATTATCAAAAAGATTGCTCTAACCTTTCTTTAGAAGGTTAACCTTGCAATCCGGACGGTTCGTGTTATGAATGGATATCCCAGATTATAACTAACAAAAATATATTTATATATATATATATATATATATATATATATATAATTTTAAAAATCGTCCCTTAAAAATAGGAGATCTTGGTAGTTCGTCCAAAAAAGGACGGTTCGAATTGCAAGGTTAAGTGCCTAAACTTCTGAGGAAAGTTTAGGTGATTCGAATCAATTTAATTTAGGCTCCGTATGTTTCTTGAATAAAAAAATTAAAAAATATATTATAAAAAAACGATTTTTTTATTAAAATTAATGAATAGAAAATAGTTTCATTGTCGACAACAATATTTATGTCTAAACTTTTTAATTGATAATTAAAAAAAATTAATCGATTAAAAGTAGTTTCACATCATTGATTTTTCGCGAAACGAATTCAGCCTTATAGTTTCTCCTACATCGTGCACGTTTAGTTCGAGAACAACGTAAGCGTTGCTCCCGCTCGATTCTCGAACTGATCTGCTGGTGCGACGACTCTTCGAACTTGTGTCTTGCAACGTTTGGTCTAGCGATCATGAATCATTTGATTTCTCGGTACATTAAGGAGAAGGTCGGTCCTGCCGGAAACACAAGTTCTCAGAGAAGGTAGATGGGTAGGGTGGGGGGGAAAACTGTGTACGAGCACATTTCAATGGGTTGGGCAGTGGATGGCATTAGTCACGGCGGCCGACCAACACCCGAATTGTGTTTTTTAGCGTGGAATATAGCGCATTGGGAGTTCTTGCAAGCAAGATAAAATGATGGGATTTGGATTTTGTCCCAACATATAATATGATCCCTGAATTTCTAATTTGTTTAATTTGGTTCATGAAATTCAATTTAATATGCAATGTCGACCCCAAACTTAATTTTAAGTAGTTCAATGTGGTCTTGAGATATTTGGCACACATTCAGTTTAGTATATGAACTTTATGACTGTGTCCAATGTTGCTTATGAGTTTGAATTAATGGAATGACAATATTAAACACTTTCATATAGCTCATGGATTCAGTTGAACGTGCATCGAAAATTTAGGGACCATCATGAATAAATTAAAAGTTAAATGATCACAATACATATTGGGATAAAACTGATGAACCGCATTGCACAAATTAAAAGTTAGAGGAATTACATTGCAAATCGTTTGGGGATCATTTTACGTTATTATCTCTAAATCAAGGTTGGATTTCGGTCTTTGCTAAACGAGTAAAGACAAGACCTCCATTTTCTTAATTTCAGACAAACTACACATGGTGCGCTGTGCTATTTAAGCAACTCCTTTTTAAGTTCAAATCGTATTAAACCAAGCAGCCCACGTGTCGTGTTCGCCAGTGAAGAGATGCGCCTTCGTTTCTGGCAAAAGAAGCGAGAGAAATAAAGAGCCATGTATACATGGAAATGGCAACAAATTTACAGCAGACCTCCGGCTCGTACTCCCTAGAAGATGGCCAGGAATGGCGAAACTCTCCGCAATTGACAGCTCAGTACCTCTGCAGAACTTTGAATTCTTCAGACCCATACCCTGTACCAAAACGAAACCCTCTCTGTCTTCGACGGAAGCAAACAAGCAAGAAACTCGTTGATTTTCACTAGAAGAGAAGAAACCCATCGACCACCTCCGCCCCCCCCCCCCCCCAAACCCTAAACGAGCGTGAGAGGAGGGTCAGCTCTCGACAGAGTGTATGTGTTTATACTCCTGCGAAAATACATCACTCTTTCCATCTCTGCTGCTGCATTTTATCTTGTCTCTTCCGTTCTCTTTCTGGTTTTTCAGACAATAATCAACCTGGTATCATGGCTTTGCGTCTGTCTTTACACCTCGAGACCGACGACCAGGTGTGTATAACTATATCTACACGTCCAAGTGTATGCGTGTGTATGCACATATGTACGCATGTCTTCTTCTCCTTCAAGAACAAGCTTGCAATTTTGTTCTTCTGGTAAATCTTTTCTTTAGGGTTTTTGCCCGTCTTACATTTCCTTTCCTTTCCTTCTATGGAAAGAGGTATGGCGAACTTCCTCTCTTTGGCTCATAATCTGTTTCTCCTTTTGGGTTTGAAGCGAAACCCCAGGGTGGTCCACAGGTTTTGTTTGAAGAGATCTCGAGCGTGAGGAAGGTGATACTGAACAGGCCCCAGAAACTGAATTGCCTCACTTATGAAATGGTACTAAACAGTACAGATAATGCAATCTCTCTCTCTCTCTCTCTATGAAGCTGGTTTTGATGATCTTGTGGTGTAACTTTACCGCATAATCTGTGCTCCATGTGAACCTTCAGAGTACAGTCAGACCCTTTCTTCTGACGTTCTTACCACTTAACGAGAGATCTGTCCGCACAGCTCTTAATAATTTAAATTTGAAACAAAATTCCTCCTTTTTAAAAAAAAATTATGGTTTTCATGGTTATTTTTAGGAGTAGGGTAAAACGAACTGGACTAGGGGTAACCTGTCCGACTCCAGGTTCCAAAATTTGTAGGATGGAGTATAGAAACCATAACAAGTTTTTTGAGATTTTTTGGTATATGTCTTCGTGCGATTTTACGGTATTCTACGATGTCTAATAATAAGTGTGTAATCTGAAACACTAATCTTAGTTTTCATTTCCAACAATATTTGCGACTGAAATTTTTACTTTGTTAATATTTTATATTTATTCATGTGTCTAAATATGAATTATGATCGTGTATTATAGCAGTTAATATGGTTATTAAATGTGATGATTTACTGCAATCGTTAATAATGGAACCTTAAAAGACCCTGAAACCTATAACATGTTGGGTTTTAGGTTCTAAATTCCAATAAATAAGGAATTTATTCTGACAGGTAGTTTCTAGATTTCATATGAAATATATATAGGGTCCGAAACTGCTTACCCCTCGTTATTTAGTAATGTTAGTTATAGCAACGAGTTTTATTCTTATTTTGTTTTAAATTCTTTAGATTTTTTGCACACCTACAAACAGAGGCAATTAACTTCTCCTTTTTCCCCCATGATAGGCTTCTCAAATGTTAAGGAAATTGGAAGCATATGAACGTGATCCTGCGGTTGGATGCATAATGTTGAAGGTGAAAACGACAAATCACATGTTTTTTTTTTTTTTTGTGGTTGGAGAGCTATGTTTTTATGTACAAATAGGGTTACAACCACAAAAAAACACCAAATTGATACACATATGATAAATTTACCCTAAATTATTTTTTTGACCTCGAAAAACTCCAAACTGGTACACTGACAAATTTACCCTAAACTATTTTTTTGACCTCGAAAAACCCCAAACTAATATAACTGTGACAAATTTACCTCAAACTACTTTTTTTGCCATAAAAAATCTCAACTTGATACACATATGGCATATCTACCCTTTGTTAATTTCCGTTAAATTGAGTTAATACCATGAAAAATTTTAAATTGATACACATATAGCAAACATAGCGTAACGTGTACGCCCAACAATAGCCACATGTCATTCAATTTAGCAATTTGACGTTAAAATTCAACGAAAACTAACGGAGGGTAAATTTATCACGGTTGTACCAGTTTGGGGTAAATTTGTTACGGATGTACCAGTTTGAAATTTTTCATGGTCAAAAAAATAATTTGAGTGTAAAATTGTCACATATATACAAGTTTGGGTTTTTTTTTGTGGTATTAACCCCAATGTATGCCAATTTTAGCTATTTACTTTGCATGTGATTCAATGCATTAATGGAAGAATTATCATCAGGGGCATGGTAGGACCTTCTGTGCAGGAGGCGATGTCATGAGAGTGATTTGCACAACCATGGCAGGTTCTCTCTCTTTATATATGATTTTTTTTTTCAATTATTTATGCTCCCTTTTTAAACTTCTACTCTCTTTGTTTTTTTCCAATTAATGCACCATTACATATGGGGAAAAAAATCATAGGACATTGGAGCTTGGGTACGAGGATTTATGGTCTTCAGCTCACCTTAGATTATCTGCTGGCCACTTACAGAAAGCCAGTGGTGAGTCCCCACTCTACTTGTCAAAGTAGAGGCTCAGGCCCTACTTCATTCATGTCTTTAAGAACTTCTGTCTGCACATTACATTCCATCGATTGCGCCTTGTTGTGTTGAAATAAGGGTTAGGGTTTAGCCTCTAATATAAGTTTTTGTGTCCCTAATCTTCAGTGCTGTAGTTAGTGTGAATTCTATTTTCTTTTTATACGATCGTTGTTATTGTATAAAAGGTTGCTCTGGTTGATGGACTTGTCATGGGTGGAGGAGCTGGACTATCGATGCAAGCGACATTTCGTGTTGTCACCGAGAACACGGTATTCAGTGTGGAATCTCTTATCTCATGACTAACTAGCAGAATGATATATATAATTTCTTGGCAATTAGTTCGAGAAACATAATTTCATTGATTTAACTCTGAAAATATGCACAGGTCTTTGCTATGCCGGAAGTATCCATAGGTTTATTTCCGGACGTCGGTGCATCAAAGTTCCTCTCTAAGCTTCCAGGCGCTTTCGGTAAAATTTCTCCGATAAAAAAACACAAGTTTAGCACTTTTTACTTAGAAAGAAACGTTAATGCTCCATAATACATTTACATCAAATTAATTTCCATCTTGCGTAGAACCTCAAATTGATATCCCATAACGTATTTTCCCATACTTATTTCTTCTCACGAAAATTCTCAAACTAGTATCCCTGACGATTTACCTTTTTCTGTGTAGGATCCCGAGAGTAATCTTTTTTTTTTTTTTCAAGTTTTTGTTCAATTCATAGACTCACAGACTCGTCGAAATAAATCTTTAGTCAAATGCTTTTGATTTTTCAAGACATTATTTCTCCCAACTCTATAGGAGAATACTTGGCCCTTACTGGTGCACGGCTGGACGGTGGGGAAATGTTGGCTTGTGGTCTCGCGTCTCATTTTGTGCTCTCCGAGGTAATTCATTTTTCTTTTCATTTTTTTTATGTAGACTATTTTCTCTAATGCTTTTCATTAATTTGTTCCGAGATAGGATAAATCAATCCGTTCCTTCTTTCCTTGTTTTTATTGTCCTTTCACACGGACTCGCTTAGGTCAAGCTTCTGCAGTTAGCTTTGTCCTAATTCCATTATATATATATATGATTGGGTGACAAATGGTTCATGAACTTTAATCCAATTTGTAATGTCATTCCTGAATTTTTAATTTGTAAAAAACTATATATGATAAGAGGACTATATCAAATATTTACCTATAGTTCATGGATCACGTTAAATAAATTAAAAGTTTAGGAACAATATTGCACATCAAGCCAATATTTAGGGATCACATTGTAAAAATTAAAAGTTCAGAGACGACATTGCACAATAGACGAAAATTCAAGACCATTTATGCTATTATCTCTATATAATTTGTACTTTAACTTAATTCCGTTTTATTATAAGTTATGAATTATAATTCACGGGTTTCATCCTTAAAACCATCATCTTTAAAATCCTAAGGCTATGTTTGGTCAAAATAAAAGTCATGATATGCTAAAATTTTCCTATTTGATGTTTGGTTTCTGCCCAGGATAGGATACAACTTGGATAAAATTATCCAATAGGAGGAGATCGGATAAAGATGAATAGGATTCCTTCTAGTCATGGTATAAAAATTATTTTTATGAATAATAAACTTCTTAAATACTAAATTAAAATAACAATTAAATTGAATTTATATTTGACTTCTAATGTTAAATATAAAATTCAAAAATAAAAAGAAATAATTTTCATTTTTGTTTGTCCTAATTTTTATTTATATATTTAACTTCTTTATATTGTATAATATATAATTTGTGTGTGTGCATATACATATACTTAGTATCTATATCAATACATAGTTCAAGTATAATTTTGTATATTTTAGTATTTAACAAAAAAATTTGCTAAGAAATGGTGAAAGGGAAATAAAAAGGAATGGTAAAAAGAGATGTAAAAATTAAATTAAAAAAATGAAGTAGAAGAACTCAAATTTTAAGTGAACATATTCAAACTTGAAAATTGATATCGAGAATTAGACCCAATGAAACTTTCAAAAAAAAAAAACTAGCATCCATATCATTTTCCTCTATATTTTTAGTTCATGTTAAAGCTTCATGACTTTTTTGTAGTTTTTTAGTTCACAAAACTCCACGAAAACGATGGGAGAGTCGAAACTTCATCTCGTTCTTAGCTTTTTGGTCTACGTCAAAAGTCTATGAAAGTAGAAAGAGAGTCAAAATTCCTTCTGCTCTATAGCTTTGTGGTTCATGTTGAAGTTTAAGAAAGTAGCAAAAGAGGTGAACATTTTTCATAATCACAAAAGTTTAAGAAAGTAGTGAGAGATTCTGTCTCTGTTCATACATCGATATGACATAAATACCAAACAACGAACACATAGGATATTAACATATCCGGGTTTATTATGGTGATTCACTAAACAATAGATAGGATATGACAAAATTTCTCGATCTCACATCACATCATATCCAATCATATACTGGCTGGAAATTCGGATAACCAAACTATCTATCTAATAAAATCTCATCGTTTGTGGGTTTCAGGAGCTTCCATGGCTGGAAAAAGCAATGTGCCAGGAGGCACCTTTCAGTAAACCAACCATTTCGGCTATACTGAGCAAATTCTCGCACAACCCTAATCTTAACGATAATAGCATTTTAAGGAGGTAACTTTTCGAGCTTCCCATTTCATGCCACAAAATGCTAGTATTAATCACAATTACCGTGCGTTAATCATTCGGCTGAGCAGATTGGAGATCATCGACAGATGCTTCTCGAGACCCACCGTCGAAGAGATATTCTCGTCGCTGGTAACTTGCTCGCGCCGAGAGAAGTTATTAATCCCGACACGATTTTTTTTTCGGTTCCCGCTTTGTCGATTAACCGTCGAAATTTCGGCAGGAAAACGAGATCGAAAATAACGGATCGGAAAAATGGATGGAAGATGCTGTGAAGTCCATGAGATCAGCCTCCCCAACGAGCCTTAAGATAACTTTGAAATCGGTAATAACAGCGGAGACTAGGAGATTTAGATTAATCTAATTATTTTTCGAGGGGGGTTTACTGCATGGTAATAAGATCTAATTGAGATTAAAATTTCGCGACTGCAGATAAGAAAAGGACGGACGCAAAACCTCGAGCAGTGCCTTGCTCATGAATACACCATCTTCTGCCACGTGTTGCGGGGATCCGTGAATAGAGATTTCTTCGAGGTCGCTTTGAATTAAATTTTGTTGTGTTCATCCCGCGTTCAATTTTCGATTTGTCCGGATTTATACATGTGTTTATTATATGCCTGGAATTTCTTTAAGGGTTCAAGAGCGACCCTGTTTGACAAGGACAAAAAGGCCAAGGTATGTTATCACTAATCTTGATTAATTAGTGCCTTTGTGTTCAAAATTTGCGGTGAGGATTAACTGATTAATCAATCGATTACGTTTTTCCCGGTAAAATGCAGTGGGACCCACCGAAGCTAGAGCTGGTCGCCGATGAGACAGTGGACAAGTTCTTCACGAGCCTGGACGGGGTCGATCCGGATTGGGTCAACTTACGGCTCCCGATCCGGTCGGGCCGGACCCGGCCACATGCTAAGCTCTAGGAGGGACGGTCACGTGCTCCTCCTTCTGGATATCTCATGGTTTCCATTTACGGGATCTCATTCTATCTTAACTTATGGGCATGTTTCGACCCACAACTGCCTCATGAATTAATCATTTGGACTTTAGTCTGCTTATATTTGACGCGTTAATTTTAGCCACCCTTTTAGTTTGGTCGAAGCAAAGAGACCCGGGGCTTTTCCTTCCTCTGCGTTAGCTATTCTGTAAGAAGCTGTGCAAGTCAAAATCGCGTAGGACTGTTGGCGTTGAATGGACCTCCAATTTAGAATTTCCCGATCTAAATTAGTCAAATGGGATACACTAGAAAAGCATTAAAAGGTCGAGAACTGCATTGATAGAATTGGAAAAATTTATGACTAAATCGGCCTCCATACCGTAAATTTGAGACTGATCAGGAAATTTTCTCATTAGTGTCTGCTTTCTCTATCTTAGGAGTTAGGAGTTCAAATGAAGAGACACATTTTCAGGCCCCTTTTCGACGGACCATTACTCCCAGCCATTTTCGGATCAGCTAATGCCCTACTCCATTTGTCAAAAACAATTATTGGAGGTGCGTCTTGCGCTTAATCATTCCATCCCATGTGGACCATTGTTGTACCAACAAAAAGGGTTTGTAATATGCTTATATTACAGTTTTTTTAAATTTATGGTGAGATTAGCGGTTTTTTGTGAGTGACAAAATTCAAATAATAAATAACTAAAAATTATCGCGGGGTCCAGCTCAAGAATATGTGGCCTTCAAAATACTATTATTCTCATGCTCATCTAAAAACTGTTATGCTTACCAAAGTCCAATTTTTCTTTTACCTTTTTACTTCATTTTTCTCAATAATTAGTCTTTTGATTGGTAGTATATAAATATAGACATGGGTTATACTTGCCTCCATTTCTAATCAAAGAAAACTTCCTTGAATAGATCCAATTATTAGGATACACATTTGTAACCCACCAATCTGAGATGGTCGGAACGAATTCCCTCCGACCAAAGACGGTCGGAGAACACAACGCTTGAAATGGCGGCAACGCCTGAGATCGTGACCCACAGATGAACCGGTGTGCGACACCTCCACCCAGGAAGAAGGAAAATAACCATCCGACTCCACATTATCCGTATCCATCGTTTCTAGAGTTTTTTTTCCAAAATAATACTAAAAAAATAATTTTATAAAATTAATTAAAAAATAATAATTACAATTTTAGGTCTCCCTCGCATTTGAAATGCCAAGGGTGACCTGGAGGCCACGGACGAACCCCCTCCCTAATTGTCGGGGGGACAAGTGGGAGGGTAGGCTCCCGTGGGGCGCCCCACCCCCTTTATTCTTTTTTTTTTTTTGCCTTCCCACGGCAATGGTGGGCAGGCCTCACGTAGGGGCCCCACCCCCTACTTCTTCTTCTTTTGTGATTCCTTCCCATGGAAATTATTGCCGTGGGAAGGGGGTGGTCAAGCCCCCACGTGGAGGATCCACTCCCAATTATTATTATTATTATTATTATTATTATGTATCTCCTTTCCACGATAATGGAATTGCCATGGGAAGGAAGGGGTGGGGTGGGGGGGGTGAGCCCCCACATCCCATGGCAATTCGTAATTGCCGTGGGGGGCCTCCCCTCGTCCCCAGGACTTTTTTTAAAAAAAAAATTGTCAATGTCTGAAGAAGAAGAAGAAGAAGAAGAAGAAGAAAAGAGGAGAATGATATGAATGAATTGTCTAACCCTCTAAGTTAGCATACTCTAATATTTATAATAATAATGAGGCTATATAGTAATACGGTGGGCATTTCAACACATGATGATGAATAATAAAATAACTTATAACACCATCCATCAAATTGAGGCATAGATATCGACCATGCTTAACTTGTTACATATAAAGCGAACATGTTGCCCAGCTAAAGGTTTAATAAACACGTCTGCTAACTGATCTCTAGTGCGGATGTGTGAAAGAGTGAGACTACCACGTGTAAACTCTTGTCGAACAAAATGACAATCAATTTCGTTATGCTTTGTTCTCTCGTGAAAGACGGGATTTGAAGCAATGTGAATTGTTGAACTACTATCACACAATAACGATATGGGACCACTCGATCCATATTCAATCTCATTCAGAAGATGTCTAGTCCACATAATCTCTGCAGTAGCTGTAGCAATGGCTCAATACTCTACTTCAACACTACTCCTTGCCACAATATCATATTTCTTACTCTTTCGGGAAACTAAATTACCACAAACATACAAAGCATATCCAGAGGTAGACTGCCTATCAATAGAGCAACCAGCCCAATCAGCATCAGTATAACACTCCATACGAGCATGACCATGAGCCACAAAAATAATTCTCTTGCCAGGACTACTTCGAAGATATCTTAAAATACTTAAAACAGCATCCCAATGTGTTTGTGTAGGTGCTACCATTAACTGACTAACCACACTAATAGAATATGCAAGATCAGGCATAATCATCTTAGTGAGATAATTTAGTTTACCAATGACACACCGGTATCTTTTAGGATGTTTAAACAAGTTACCCTGATCAGAAAGAAACTTTAATCTTGGTTCCATATGGGACTCTATGGAGCGAGATTGCTGCATGTTAAATTCAGTTAATATATCCATAATATACTTACGCTGTGACAAAGAGATACTTTCTTTCTTTCGGGCCATCTCGATCCCAAGAAAATATCTCAAATCACTGAGGTTCTTCATCTCAAAGTGAGTATACAAATATCTTTTTAGTTCAGCAATACCATGCTCCTCATCCCATGTCAAGACAATATCATCCACATATAAAACTAGAAAGATACATCCAATAATAGCATGTCGATAGAATAATGCATAATCCTTTTGAGATTGAAGTAAACCAAAACTTCGAACAGTTAAGCTGAATTTATCAAACCATACTCGAGAAGACTATTTCAAACCATACAAAGAGCGACGAAGATTACAGATTTTTCCTTCCTGAATAGTAAACCCCGGGGCCTGCTCCATGTAAACATCATCGGCAAGATCACCATGAAGGAAAGAATTCTTGATATCCAACTAATGGAGAGACCAAGAATGCACAGCTGCAAGGGATAATAAGAGGCGAATAGAGGCCATTTTGGTAACCGGAAAAAATGTCTCAAAGTAATCAAGACCATGAGTTTGATCATAACCCTTAGTAACCAACCGAGCTTTCAAACGAGCAACAGTTCCATCAGGATTGACCTTTACGGCAAATACCCAACAACGGCCAATAACCTAAGCACCAGAAGGAAGATTAACCAATAATCAAGTCTGATTGCGTTAGAGGGCGCTCATTTTCTCCTACATGGCTAAACGCCAACCGGCATGCTAAGAGCCTCAAAAATCGAAGTAGGTAGAGAAACAACATCGATATTGGCCACAAAAGCCGACAAATTTATCGATAAACCTTTATAGGAATGTGTATAAAGAGGGCGATCTCTGCAAGCACGGTAGTTCTTACGAAGAGTAATAGGTTGCTCGGTAGTATCAGTCTCAAGTAGGTCAGCAACATGAGAGACTATCTCAGTAGGAGGATCCTCCACGGGAGAGACTGGCACAGAAAGAGAATTGTCAATGGGGGCATTGTCTAATGAAGATGCTGGAGAGATAACTGGATGAGAGACTGTTGGTGGAGAATAAATAAGGACATGATCAAAAGATGTGGATTCGGATAATTGCGGGATTGGATAAGATAAACTAGAGCTATATGCAGAAAAGAAAGGTTGAAACTCTATAAAGGTAATATGACGAGAGGTGGGCATTCTTTCTAAGGTAGGAGAATAGCAACGATAACCTTTTGACACTTGTAAGTAATCAAGAAAAATATATTTTAGTGCAAGAGGATCTAGTTTCGATACACTTAGATGATCATCATGGATAAAACAAGTACACTCAAACACTTTAGAAGAAAGAAGAAAGGGACTACGTTTAGTAAAGAGGAGCCCATGGGGCGTATTGCCTCCAAGAGAAGAAAGAGACATGCGATTAATGAGATAGCATGCTGTAAGAATAGCATCCCCCAAAACTTCTGTGGAACATGTATATGTATAAGAAGAGCACGAGCAGTATCCATAAGATGGCGATTCTTTCACTCAGCAGCACCATTCTGTTGAGATGTGCGAGCACGTGAAAGGCGATGGTGAACACCATGAGAACAAAGAAATTAATGGAGATGATCCGACATATATTCCCCTCAACGATCAGATTGTAAGACTTGGATATTATGATGGAATTGAGTGTAGACAGAAGAATAAAACTCATGAAATACAGAAAATAACTCAGAACGTTCTTTTATTAAGTAAACAAATGACATTTTTGTGAAATCATCGACAAAGAGAACATAGTAACGACAACCAAAGTCCAAAATAATAGGACTAGGTCCCCATACATTAGAATGGACCAAGGCAAATGAAGTGGTTACTCGTTGAGATACACTTAGTGGTAAAGAAACACGACTATATTTTGCAAGCTGACATGACTCACAATTTATTGTAAACACCGAACGAAAACAAGGAAACAATGACTGCAACATAGACAAAAATGGATGTCCTAGACAATAGTGAATGTCTAAAACATCAGTCTCTTTCACTAGTGCAACTGGAATGGAAGTACCATCCAGCTGATAGATCTCACCATTGACGCTTCTCTTACTGATAGTCTTTCGCATCAAAAGATCCTGCAAAACACAATAATCAGGATAAAAAGTAACAGAGCAATTCAAATCTCGTGTGATACGATCATTAGATAACAAATTAAATGACATGCCATGAGTATATAAAACAGAAGATAAGGAGATTTCGTTGGAAGGTCGTACAGCTCCGTGTCCCTAAACTGTCACGGATGACCCGTTCGCAATAGTAATATGGCGTAATGGAGATGAAGACTTATATGCATTAAGAATACCTTTATTACCCGTCATGTGAGCACATGCCCCAGAATTAATAATCCAATCAGCGAAAGGAAGAGATGCATATGCTGAGATAAAGTAATAATCAAATGACTGTTGTAGCTTCGCCATAGAGACAGATGTAGTTCCACTCCCTGAGGTCTGAAACTCCAAGTATCGAGCATACTCCTCTGGATTCATCATGATAACTTTTTGGTCCATATTCACAATTTCAGATGCAACATGAGCAAGTGTGGTCCATGAACCAGAAGCTGTTTGTACAATTTGTAACTTTCGGCAATAGCTGCGAAAATGTCCAACAATACCACAGTAATTGCAAGTACGATTCTCCCGATCACGACCAACAATGCTACCACGACCTCCCCATCAATTACGGCCTCCGCTACTACAGCCACCTCCTTTGTTCATATATAGAGCAGCAGTCTGTTTACCAACTTTTGAAGGGACAGATCTAACTTCCTCACAACTTTCGGTACAAAGAACACGGCGATAAACTTCTCCAAGAGAATGTACTCGAGCATATGAAAGAATTTGCGATCGAATAGTATCAAGCTGAGCTTCCACTCCATTAAGATAGCATGTGATCATAAATTGATTTCGTTGTTCTTGAAAAGTAACCCGATTAGATATAAACGAGACTAACCGATCAAACTCATCAGCAAAGGATTTAAATTCCTCATAATATCCATTCAGAGGCCGACTAGTAGAAGCTGGCTTCAATAACCCACAAACGATATCATAGAGTCGTAAAAAATATTCAGAGAGGAGTATAAATCTGCCAAAGTATCCCATAACTCCTTAACAGTATCAGTATTACTAACAACAGTCTGAACAGAAATATCCATAGCATTCAACAATTGACTATAAATACGACAATCAACAGTGTATCATTCATCATAAGTTAGATAATCCTCGCTCGGAGTAAGCTGGGTAAGATGATGAGATAGCTGTTGTGCGTACAAATTCTTAAATACATTATTATTCCAAAGTGGGTACGTAGACTGTCCCGTCAAAATACGTTCGACGAGCTTAGATGAAGTAGATATAAAAGTCGGAGCTTGTGATCGTATAATATCAAATTTAGTCATACCAGATCTATTCATGATTAATCCTGTCTCACCAGATTTAGCAGCGGCTATTTGAGTATCTGTATTACTCATGACGAATACTTAATCTAGACACTAGATTAATCGGAAAGTCACAAGCTCCACCGTTTCATGGATCCGATTAGATATAATCAGACATCGACATGTAAATCAAATCCGAACGGCTTGGAACATGTTCGACCAAGTTGGCCAAGAGTCTTGGGTCGTGGCCGGCCAAGATGGCCAAAAGCCCAGAGACGTGGCCGGCCAAGTTGGCCGATATCCTTGGCCGAGAGCCTAGGACGTGGTCGACAAAGCTGGCCGAAAGAGTAGATTAGAGAGAGAAGCAAGTGCTAGACAGTGGTTACGTCGATAGTGTGTGTTGGATAGGGTTTAAGTTGGAGCGATTAGGCTTGACTCTGATACCATATCTGAAAAAGAAAAAAAGAAGAAAATGATATGAATGAATTGTTTAACCCTCTAGGTTAGCATGCTCTCATATTTATAATAATGAAGATGGTACATAGTAATATGGTGAGTATTCCCGCATATGATGATGAATAATAAAATAACTTATAACAGTCAACTTGCCGTGAGAGGCCCTGCAGGCGCCCGCATTTCAGGCGCGCCTGTAGTGGGCCCCCACATCCCACGGTAGTTGAATTGTCATCGGAGAGGGGGCCCTCCCCACGCCTCGCAACTTATGTTTTTTTTCTTCAATCGTCAAGTCTCATAATTGCCATGGGGGACCTCCCTCACCATGCAAATCCCCGCATTTCAGGCACACCTGCAGAGCTGGAGAGGTCTATAAAGGTGATTATCTTTGATTTTTAAGAAAAGCCGAAACACTTTTGGTTTCGCGTATATTTTTTGCTCGTTTTCTCGACTTCAGTTAGTCACTCTCTCAAACATTCTTTTTACTTCAACGACGCTCGCTCGTTTTCTCTCCCTCAAATGGTCGCGTTCATTTTCACTCGTCTTCGTTGTACCTCTCTCGTGGTTTTTCCCTCAGACGCTTTCGGTATTAAACTCCCTCAAACGGTCGAGTATATTTTCTTCTTAATATTTTTGTAATGTTTAAATTAAATTCTATTGCCATGAGAAAGATATTTAAAAAGAAAAAAGAAAAAATCGGGGGTGGGGCTTGCCCACCCCCCTTATTACCGTCGGAAGGCAAAAAAAGAAGAATAAAGGGAGTGCCCCCACATGAGGGGACTGCACCTTCACTGTTCCCCCCGCCAGTTAAAATGATTGGGGAGGGGAGGGGGCCCCGCCCGTGGGTTCCCGGGTCTCCCTCGGCTAAAATTGTAATTACTTTTTAAATTAATTTTGTAAAAAATTATATTTTTAGTATTATTTTGAAAAAAAAAAAAAAAAAAACCTCTCGTTTCTAAGTCAAGTTTGCACAGGGGGCTATCTTCATGTCCGCGGTCCGCCAACTCGGGATACCGGTTCGAGAGAGCTTCCTCCGAGGAAAGCGCGAACCGAGATCGAACCATGCTTCGTATTCGTTGGGAGCGCATGGGGTGTACGGTGGCCGGTCATGTGAGGGAACCATATCCCCATACCCACTGTTGATAACAGCCAAACGTTTTTTTTTTTTTTTTCCTCCAAGTGAGTTGTACGACGTCCTGTCTCCAGCTCTCCCTTACTCATTCCGTCGTTTGCAATATCGCAAGAGCGAGCGAAACGTCTCTCCTTCTCGTTCTCTCGAGACTGCAAGGTCGAATCTAATCCGTGGCGATTACGGTACGACCTCTCGCGATGTGTGCGTTTATCCGATCAGTGATGGAGGTCAGGTTAGGGCATGTTTCCGTACCGTTTAAGTGTTTAGAATCAAGGATTCCGTCATCCGATAATATTTACTCCCGAAGTAGGGGGTGGACAAAAGATTGAAGCGTGGAAGCAAGTGAGAATTATGGAATCCAGCAGGTGGAATGTGAATGGGGGTTGGGGAATGCATTTTGTGGGGGAGGGGGCAATAATAAATGAGGGAGCGCGACTGGTAAGTTCTCAGTCGCACCAATAAAGAGCACTGCTCTGAGGCCGTTGTGTATCTACGGACAGACTTAAATGAACGGGAACCACCAAGTTTGGACCTTCTGATAAACCCTAATCTGTACTCTGAACTTCCCCCATTGTATATACATTTTCTGGAATTCAAGTGCTGGTGCCATGGCTTTCCGGTGCTCTTTCGACCTCAAGGACGACGGCCAGGTACGTGCGTATCGTCTGCTTCCGCCATGCACGTCGCTTCGTATCTTGCACGCCGCACGGTTCTGGTGTCATTCTAGTACTGTGTCTTCTTGATGTTTCGCCTGCGCTTCCGGATCTGTGGGTCTCTCTCTCTTGGGGTTGGGGGTGATTTTCTTGATAGCGAGAACTGCTGGCGAATCAGGTTCTGTTCGAAGAGATCTCGAGCGTGAGGAAGGTGACCCTGAACAGGCCCGCGAAACTGAACTGCCTCACTTATGAAATGGTATGAACAATTTCTATACTGGAGCAATGTGACAGTGTTATATGATCTCTCTCTCTAGTTATATATATATATATATATATGAATGTGGTTGTTTAGTTGTGGTGTTACCGGACCTTATATTTGTGGCAAAAAGAATTTATCATAAACCTGAAGCTGCCACGATAATTTTAGTGCCGAAGAGATGTCCGATAATTGTTCCGTACTTAGGGCATCGCTGCGGTTAGGTGAGTCGATAATTCCCTCGAGTTTAAACAGGGTTTCGCTATGGAGTGCCGGCGTGGATCGAGAGCTGTCCAACCTTATGTACTTGCGAAATGAAGGAGCAACATCACAATCAAGATTTATTAAAAAACAAAAAGACATGTTATATAATAACTCTGCTGGACACACATTCCATATTCAGATTGATGCTTTCATTTATGGGATTGCTTTTGTGAAAAAACTTTTGTTTTCCCCTCCTAATTACAGGTGGTTCAGATGTTAAGGGCCTTGGAAGCATATGAATGTGATCCTGCAGTCGAATGCATAACTCTAAAGGTGAACACAGAAATTTCTCTGCGGTTCCTCCTTTCGGATGCCGAAAAGGTTTACGAGATCTTGTGGTGATTTCACAGCGCATAAATCCGCCGGTCTTAGGAACCGACCCCTCCACCCGATTGTCGGTATAGCCATCACCATATTGATTGAGAGCAGATCCGTCGGAATGGGTCATGAACCCCATTTCTCGATCCATACATGAGGGGCGGAGTCGTTCTATGAATTAGTTATATTTAATAAAATGGGTCAAAAATCGTACGTAAAAGGTTCATAAATTATTTAGATTCAACCCACCTTTACGACTCTCTTTTTATACTCTCTGGCTCACTCACTCCGCAGTCCATGCTCTCAAAATGGGTTAGATGGGTCTACTATTTTTTTTTTTTGGTCAATTAATGGTCTACTTGAGTCGAACCATTTTCGACCAGACCCGACGTACCCGTTTGACAGGCATAATTGAGAGTCAACTATGACCGCAGGCGGGGCTTATAAGCCGAGGCTTACCCCTTCTTTTGTCTTACAACCGGCTTGATTCCTATTGAAGCTGTTCAGTAAAAGTCTCAGATCGAAAGAGCTTTTGACTCTGTCGCTAATGTAGATGTGGAGATGTCATGAGACAAACTTATTTTCATCAGGGAAAGGGCAAGGCGTTTTGCTCCGGAGGGGATGTGAAAGGAGTAATCTGTTCATCAGGGGCAGGGCATTGGAGCTTTGCTGGTGCTTTTTACAGGAGTGAGCTCATCTTGGATTATCTGATTGCCACTTACAGCAAACCTGTGGTCAGTTCAAATCACTTCACAATCACAATTTCTCCTGGCAGTAATCCAGAAAGCTTATCGATCATGTCAACCTAAGGTCGAAAGTTAAATCGTTTTCACGCGACGACCATCTAAATCTCCCGATTTAATGTGTGTTTTCTCCAACCGCATGACTTGAATGCCGTTAAAGATTGCGCTGATGGATGGGATCGTCATGGGTGGCGGAGCTGGGCTCGGGATGCACACTGCGTTTCGCGTCGTCACCGAGAACACGGTATCGATTGATGTCCAGTCCCTCGCAATCGGATTTTTAAGCACCGGTTTTTCTTCCCTGAGACGAAATTAATCTTGCTAGCTATCGGTTCCCACCAATTGCCCTATCTATCCGTGTTTTGCTTGCTATGTTAACCACCGTATTCCTATTGGATAATGAACAGGTATTTGCAATGCCGGAGGCATCGATAGGTCTGTTTCCGGATGTCGGCGCATCGAAGTTCCTATCTAAGCTGCCGGGCTCTTTCGGTAAGCGGCATCGATAAGTTTTAACTTCATGGTCGATGTGTACCTATGATAGGTAAACATGGACGATAGTTATTACACGACAACCTTATCGGTTAATCGTGACCAAACCTAACGTGAACGATTTTCCAAATTTCTCTCTTCCGAGTCATGTTTTGGGGATAACATCGTGGAAGGTTGAATTCCTCAGGAGAATATTTGGCGCTCACCGGCGCACGCCTGGACGGCGGCGAGATGCTCGCTTGTGGTCTCGCATCTCATTTTGTGCTCTCCAGGGTAATTTTTATTTAACTACGTGAACTAACTTTTAACCTCCGGTAATTACTGCATCCCTCCTCTAGTTAATGCTCTCGAGTTTGTTTCAGGACCTTCCATTGCTGGAAAAGAGCGTATGCGAGGAGGCACCTCTTAAGAAATCAACAATTTCCGATTTATTAGACAGATTCGCTCATAAACCAGATCTCAAGGAAAACAGCAGTTTCAGAAGGTAATTAATTTGTGTGCTTTCCAAAATTTTCATGCAAATGCTCCACGTCGTAATCGTTTAACAAAATCGATCTGAATTAAGCGCGAAAAAATAAAATAATAATAATAATAAATAAAAAGCAACAGAGTCAAAGATAATTTATCTATTCAATTGACATTGGTCGTTTGGCGATGCTAGATTGGAGATTATAAATAGATGCTTCTCAAAACCCACCGTCGAAGAGATATTATCATCATTGGTAACATCCGATCCAAGCGAAACGTGAATAATTTCCATGCGATTTCGATTTTACTAAACCACTCATCTTAATTGGGTCGTTTTTTTTTTAATCTCTTTTGCAGGAAAGTGAGGTCGAAAAGGATGGAGAAAAGAAATGGATCAAAGATGCTATAAGGTCAATGAAATCAGCCTCCCCAACGAGCCTTAAGATAACTCTGAAATCGGTACGTAATTGAATGTCCATCATTTTTTTTCCCCTTTACTTCTTTGATTGTCATACGTGACAAATTGATTTTTGTTTTGTTTTTTTCTTTTTTCTTTTTTGCGTTGTAATATACAAGTTACCATGAACTTTAGGAAAAATTTACTGACGTCATCAAATTTGCCATCCCAGATAAGAGGAGGACGGGCACAAACTATCGAACAATGTCTGAATCATGAATACATAATTTCTTGCCACATGTTGCGCCGGTCCATGCATGAAGATTTCTACGAGGTCCGTTCTTGAATTAACTTTTGCTATTCCTTCTTAATTATTTATATGTATACACACGCGCACGCATATGTATATGTGTGTGTAATGTCCTGACCGCGGATGACGAAACCCCCGTTTTTCAGGGTTCAAGAGCG
Organism: Rhodomyrtus tomentosa; assembly: GCA_028455895.1. Lineage (NCBI taxonomy): Eukaryota > Viridiplantae > Streptophyta > Magnoliopsida > Myrtales > Myrtaceae > Rhodomyrtus > Rhodomyrtus tomentosa. Next base: position 6,256,230 of record JAPCWY010000011.1, on the reverse strand, counting down.
ATGCTATTTGACAAGGACAAAAAGCCCCAGGTATGCAATCATCAGGATTAGCAAATTGTGCGTTGTAAATTCCAAACTTTTTAAATTGTTGACAAATAATTTTGGACATCCTTGAGCGGTCAAAGTCTAAAGAAAAGCCGAACGAAGTTAGAAATTGTCTTTACTTAAATGCTTAATTTTCCTGAAGTTCCCCTCTTGCTCATCTTCGACAAGTGCAGTGGGACCCGCCAAAGCTGGAGTTGGTCACCGATGAAATGGTCGACAAGTTCTTCACGGATCTTGGTGGGATCGACCTGCATTGGGTCGACTTACGGCTCCCGACCAGATCGGGCCTGACCATGGCCCGGGCGAAGCTCTGAGGGACGTCCGAGATTTGGGAGAAATGGATGGAAGTAGATCGCCATCACTTTGTTTACGATCTTCCTTGCTTGGAGCAAAGCCGTAATAGCTTTCAGTCCGACTGATGAGCAGACTTGTTTTTTATCTTTTTGAAGTGTGCGCTATTCTATGAGTCTTCTATCTAGAGCCGCTCGCGGCGGCGAGACGCATATATGCGAAGCATGTGAACATCGCATTTTGATTTATGGAAACAAATAAATGGACGCCTCAGGCTATTGTTCGGGGATATACCGTACCGATCTCACAAGAACAAAAGGTTAAGGCACAAGGGGAAGGGAGGAGCTCGCCAATCTATAAACGATGCTAGAAACAAGAACCTGAAGCTGGGAAAGAATGGGTTACTGCTATACCATGGCGAGTCGGCGGCAATCCCCTGAATCCTTCGTCTCGTCGCAGAAATCACAAACACCGAGGTCCCCGATTTTGACTAAATCTATTCCGACGAGTGACAACTCCATAAATCTTCATCTCTCTCCAGTCTCCGGAATAGGGACGAAGCTTTTATGCCTCGACAGTCGATCTCACTCCAATTTTTTTTGCACCATGAGAGATGATCAAAAGATCGCAGTGCGGCCCTAAAGAAATGTAGGCAGGCAGTGTGCGATCCCTCTTCGATGTCAGCAGATGTGAGACTTGTTCGCAACAAAGTTAAGGAACCAGGAGGCATCCCTCTCATTTCAACCTGTGTAAGGAGAAACACTGACATAAGACCGTAGCGAGAAATAAAACAAAACACTTGCAACCTCATTTCTGTGAAGCTTGCAGCAAATCCGAGTTGGATATCATACTCAATTCCACCAAATATCAAAGAGAAAGAAGTGTGTCTTGCCTAAAATGAGAAGATGCACACTGGATCCACGTAGCATAAATTCCCTGGTCTTTCACTCTGCAAGAGAAAACCATAGCTGATATACGTGTGTGGTTGGGAAAACCATATGCAAAAACCATAACATCTAGATCAATTTGCGACCGCAACGCTGTCTATATACATTTACTCTCATACTGGATGAGCTCATGGACAGCGCTTTCAAAGTTATGGATGAACCATCTAAAAATAAGATGAGATGTCTAGTACACATATTCATCCATGGACCACCCTCGAAGACAGCTTCCGAGCAACAATTGGATAAACAATTCATGCAACACCTTGTTAAATCTTGTACAGTCACAAGATATGTCCCATCTATTGGTAAACATGGAAGCAGTCTTTCATCATTTTATAAGTCCTTTCCCAATAGCTACAGGGTAGCAGATCCAAGAGCCACTTTTCATTGATATGAAATGTGAGGTAAACAGAGATGGCACAGAATGTTTACACAAAATGACTGGCGACGAAACCCAGTTTGCGGCGTATGCATAATACTCCAGAAGACTCTGTCTTAAACATAATGATCAAACATGTGTTTGAATATTATTCCTCGTTTTGTAAGAGATCTGAGGAAGCCTAATGGTTCAAGAACTAACTGCTAGGCAGATAAATAATTTATTGACTATGACAGCAAATAAGTAATTTATGAATTACGACTCTGAAGTGCAACAAAGAGTCTTCCATACTTTGCACTTGCAGCCCATTGGGAAGAACTTAAGAGATGGCAATTATCCCAAGTATGAAAATGCTCCGTGAAGTTGTTAGTCTAGCACAAATAGTATTTTCGTTCTTTTGGCAAGAACACCTTCAATTTCTTCAATGAATAGTGTCTTAGCACAAATAGTTAAACAACCAATTTTTTCTTTTGTACAAAGAACATGCATGTTCATGTCTAAGGAAATTATATCATACGGTTATCTACAAATCAAAATTTCACTAAAGGAGTGTGCTGCACAAGAAAACCATAGTCCAGATATCATTATCAAGCCATAGCAAAGTAGGATGACAATTGTGATTAAGAAGCTTTTTTACTCACAGGTAAATGTCATCTGTACGAATTTCAGGAAATAGATTAATGTAGAAACGAAAGCCATCAGGGCTTATGTCCCGGCATAGCAAACCTGCCAAAGAGCAAAGCAATGTAAGATCGCTTGTGGCAATAGCACTCCAGCCATTTCGACATTGTCTTTTTATCTCTCTAAGAGCCACATACCTCGGCTCTCAGCAGTTAAGAGGTGCTCCTTGGCCATTGCTGGAGCAATTCCTAGGGTCATGGCAGCATCACCAGCACTTACACCCATCTGGAGGCTGTCGGGTCGTGTAATGAGCAACTTGATTCTAGCAAAAACCTATAAACAGCATTCCCCAGTTATTATCAGGCAAAGTTGGATATAAGTAATTAGAGTACTATTACTTCCATGGGCAATACAAACCAAATCGCCCACATCCCTCAGTAGTTCCTTCTGTCAAAGGAGACGTACATATCCCACATTCATCATTGGATATTGGACAACTCTTTATGTTGACTAAGCTTGGCAGCCTCTTGCCTCAAACTATCAAATTCTCTCTATTAGAGAGGGTGTCTACTGTCTAGAGAGCATGAGCAAGTGGCATATCTATGAAAACCACAGTCCATAATGCAGTTCCCAAAGTAAAACTCGTATAGAAGCTACAAGCATAACAACATTTCATCTCGTCCGTTTATACTGAATACAGACAACGGAACATGGGGCATCTCTCCCCAAAGTAAACTCGATCAACAACTTCATAGACTAGAAAGCAAGTGAAAAATCACCTCTTGATCGCTGTGGGACTTATTCTGGATAACCATTACTCCACTATCAAACTTCCGAAGCATTACAGGACTGAGAGAATGGACAGCTTCATTAGTATATATTAGAAATCAGGCCATCTAAAAACAAACAATAATTACACTGACATCACTCGACTAGATGGAAAATGTCTTACACATCAAAATTCTCCCACAGAGAACATGCTCGCAACAGGTCCTCTGGAGAAATCAGTTCTGTGCCCCGAGCCCGGTTAAAAAGGCAGTACATGTCTATAAGATTAATCATTCCTCCAGACCTCTCAAGAGGAATCTTCACAAAATCTGCTAACTAAGAGCCGAAAAAGGATAATTAAGCTTTTGTTTTAAAAAAAAAAAGAACCAAGAACCTACAATTGTAATACAAATAATCACATAGTACAAATAGAATGACACGAGCAGTCCATTTTTTAGAATTTGGAACATATTAAGCAGGTGTATTAGAGACAAGCCTCAGTATAGAATAGCTGCACAACAGCTAAAAGGACCAAATGATGAATAATTCCACCATAAGCGCTTCGCAACAATATGCATCTCATCATATAAGGCCAATAAGGAAACACAAAAAGAAGCAAGGAAATCCGACTCTATAAGACAAGAAGTAGAAGATGGAGCCAATTCCTCATGAACTGGAATGCACACCCTCAGATTGTAATTCATGAAGCATATACCAGCAAAGTCCTTATGGAAAAAGCTTGAAATGAGCAGTTCAGTTTTTTCCCCCAACTCCAGCCATTGATCATTGGAATCCCCACATGCATAGAATAGAGATGAAACACCTCCATAATTTCTACCTTGAGGTGTATCCTTCTCAATGCTGTAATCCTTTCAAAGTGTAGTTCATCCTGTTCTCTAATATCATATCAAAGGCTCAGAGAGAATGCTTTCTCACATCCCACAGCATGTCATCCTATTCCAAATTCAGGGTACATTTACGTGGTCTTTTTATGAGGGTTCCACAGTCAGGAAGCTGAAAAGCTTATCAACATCATCTCAATTAGATGACATCATGCTGCAGTAGAAGGTGTAGACCCGCTGTATACTAAATAAACTGCTACAGAAGGTATACATTAATTTTCCCCCGTACAAAGGAGGATAAACACTGAACATGCCGTTATTCAAATAATAACCACATATCAAATACAAGAGCTAGATTCGACCCAGAAACAACTACAGTAACTATCCAGCAAAAAGCATACTAATAATATCTCTTCCCATGCACTCCTCAGGTGTTCCAATTTCTGGGAGGTCTACATTGCACAAAAACCAATCATATGAAAAATGTGAAGCTCCTGTGAGACGTATGCACCCCCATGCTAATGCTCAATAGGATAAAATATGCACCACCGTCAAATTTGTCCTACAATCACCTTTTTTAACCACTGTTGTGAAAGCATTGCCCTAAACAAGTATTGGCCGCAACCCTATTTTACAATGTCGTGCTGAGACAAAGATATAGAATCAACACATTTACTATGTAAAATGCCAACCAAAAGCCAGGAGTTCTATTTTTAAGTACTAGTCCCGAGTCCAGCTCAGCAGTGTTAGAGATGCAAACAATCAATAAGAAAAGAATAGCATTTTTAAGTAAATGGCAAGAGAAGAGGACCTGCCGGGATAGTTGCTGGTGATACAAAGCACCGGCCGACTCTTTTGTAACTGGAGAAACAATACCAACACTCAACAACCAATCCTGTATTTCTTCTTTTGAACCTAATTCCTCATCATTTGATGATCCAGCTTGAGATGGGCCAGATAAAAGTTTCAACCTCATTTTCTCAGCAAGCATCACCATCTCTTTTGCTTTACTCTGCAGGCACACAGCAACATTGATATGGAATATGGAAAACTCGGTGTAATCCACTCACTGATATCAGAAGAGCTATAGAACAGAACAGAACAGACAGTCATAGTTGCTGTTTGCCATAGAAAAGGAGAAGTCCATTTGCCTAGGATTTCCTCTTTCTTCAGGCTTTTTTGGCAGTGCAGTTACATAGATAGTAAGCTTAAAATTGAGTCTTTTCTCCCTCCCCTTTTTCTCATCCCAAAGCAACGCCTTGTGCAAAATGTTATGCTGGTCAACATAAGCATAAAATAAGACAATTCCCTCAAATCATTACACCTTAGAGCAGATTAGTTGAAACCGAAAGGGTTCAATGAACATTTTCTGAAAGAAAATCCAAATGTGCCAAACAAGGACAGAGAAATCGAACTCTTTAACTACTGCATATCCTTCTCCTAATATGTCCAGGACAACCTCAATTAGTCCATCCCAAATAATCACGTCAATATTTTACCATTTCAGTATAGAAGACAATCAAGCAATCAAACTAGACCACAATGCAGAGAATCTAAATCCTCTGCCCCCAACCTACCCGTCCTAAACAGGTCTTAGCAATGTCAATCAAACAAATTGAATTTATAGGTATTAGATTACCATGAGTGCATTCAAGTCCTGGAAAGCATCTTGCAAGCTCTTATCAGTGCTCTCCCACATCTCCTGTTCTCTCCTCAGTATCCCCGCGACCCCAACCACTCTCATTCCTCTCGAATCAAACCCGCTCGAACTGGCACTCGGCTGCACAACCAAACTCGACCCTGAACTCGCGCTCTCACTCTCCTTCACTTTCTCCCAGACCCTAGCGCCCCAATTCTGCCTAAATTTGTCCACAAACGCCTCCACGTCATCCTTCCCTCTCATCACCAGCGTCACCACGAGCGACCTCGTCCCCGTGCCGCCCACTCGCCCGTCCGAGCCTATGGACAACTGAACTTTGAGCCGCGGCGACGCAAACATCGACTTGATCGATTTCTTCAGCGAGAATATGTGCGTGACGGACGCGAGGGGGACATAGGAGGCGGTGTTGGCAGCGGCAGCGGAGGAGTCGGAGACGAAGATGAGGCGGTGTGTCGTGAGGATCAAGAAGGACGACCTGAGGTGAATGGAGGAGCTAAGCGGCGGCGAGCCTTCGGGTTCGAGCTCCACGTTGGAGAGGAGAGAGCACTCGATCTCGTTTGGAAGGAGGATCGGGCGGCCACTGGCGGTCAGCTCCGTCGTAGGGAGGGCGGCTCCGGCCATAGGTTGAGCTTAATGTCGCGCAGATTGAAGCCGGATGAGTGTTCGAATCGCTGCCGATCCTTTGCTTCGCCTTCGTATGAATCCTCGTGATCGTTATGGCGCGGGAGGAAGAAACGACGCCACAAGGCGGCGCGGGGCGGGACGAGGAAGAGAGTTGACTAGAAGAAGGACGAAGGTGGCTGAGGACGGAGGACGGAGGACGGCGGAGGTGGAGGTGTGATCGCCGATGAGCCTCGGCGCCTTTGACCAGAAAAGCTCGCTGAGCTCCCGCTGCTTGGGCCTTGGGCGGTGTCTACTTTGGAAGAACTCGACGATTGACGCAATACCGAATGGACAAGTGATAGAACTCGACTTCATCAGCTCTCGGGCCTTACCCGAAAACGAGCGGGTCGGAACAGATTGGACCGCAGCCAGTCGACCCGAATTTGGCCGGGCCTTTCCTAAATTTTCAATAAAAAAGTTTATTAACTTATTCATATTTTATACGGATTGAAATTTTGATAAGTATTTTCGAAATAACACGTCAGCATTACGACCCATTCGCTTTCATTTACCGTGTTCTTGAAAAAAAGATTATTATAAAAATGAATATCTGACTCTAAACGCGCAACGGATATTAAATTATCGTGAAAATACATATAAAAATGACGTAGGTCCGAGCAAGAAACGGTCATAGCAATTATTAAATACTTTGATGAAGAGAAGCGTTGACTTTTCTCTTTAAACGACTAATATTGGATTAGAACTCAAACTGCATGTCGTGCGTGTAACCAAGCTCGTTAAGATGAGCAGCCATCGCCTTGTTCATTGGCGGAGGTCCACACCTTAGAATCTGCAACATAATATAGCAACATATCATACAAATATAAATAAAAAATTTAAGTGGAGTGAATCAATGATTAGTTTGGAAAACAAAGGAGTTCTCAAATTCACTAGAAATTGCTCCTTTTTGCATCAAATGAATGATTTGAAAAAATATTTTTTTTTCAAAATGACCGTTTATATCGCTTGAAATAATTAATCAACGAAATATGTTTTCATTACTGAAAATTATACACGTCTTAGATTATTTTTGTGAGCAGCAAAAATATTTTTTTATTATTTTTAAATCATTCATTTTTCGCGAAACAAACGTATCCTAAAGAGTCAATCTCTCTCATAAAATGAATTACAGAAACACGATGAGCATGGATGTTAACCTGAATATCAGAAGCTGGTGGTGGGCAGTGAGTTCGGATCATCTCCTTCGTCACATACCCGACTCCGTGATTCCAATTCTCAGGAGGCTGAAAAACAATGGCAAAGATCGATTAACGGCAATATTTCATTTTCCGGGGCGACGGTGCCGGCATAGACCAGTGCATAACGACCGCTGCACATGCTCCATATATGTTTTTGCTGTGTTAAAGCGAAGATTTAGAAAGCTACCTGAAGTTTTCCTTCACTCACCTGATTAAGAACATAGTACAGTTCGAAACGGTCGGGAAACCTCTTGGCAAAGGTGTCCAGTTCTTCCTGCGAAACCGTTTTGGGAAGCCGTTAGGACGCAAAGCGAGATGTGGTGTTAGGAAGAGTGGCAATGAATGGAATATAACCTTTCATTTGTTTCGGGTGAAATAAATAAAATAATTTAAGAAATATTTTCTTAAAAATGATCGCTTACATCCCTTAAGAATAATTAGTCAATAAAAAAAATATGTTTTTCATCTATCATAATTTGTGCTGAATCTTTTTCGTGAATGATGAAAATATTTTTCGTTTATTTATTTTTGTAAGTGGTATAAGCGAGAAGAAATATACGCGCACCTTCAATAGTATGTCGTCGGCGGTAACATTGGCGTAAACGAGATACGCTTTTGTCTTGTCTTTTGAGTTTTCCAATATCGCGCGAATAAGCTGCTACGAAATACAAGATGTAAAGGAAAGTACGTAATAAAATAAAATAAAACAAAATTTTTCATAAGATGATGAGGATATGGAAGCATTACCTGAAACATGGGGGTAATGCCAGAGCCTCCGGCGAGCATCCCGAACGCCCGTGCTTGACCAGGATTATACTTGAATCGTCCCTTCAGATAAGAGCAAAAAATGTTACGTTTTGAAGTTAGGCTTAACTTGTTGCCCGAGCCCGCCGGTCGCAACAGGATGAGCTTCATAGTCGGGGAAATTATCCAAAAACTCATAAATTTATTGTACTTTAGCCAATTCATGTTCTAAATATTTTAATTTGTGTCAATTAAGTCATAAATATTTTGATAATTTGTCAATTTAGTCATCCTGGCCAATTTTGATGGAAATTTACCGACGTGGACGTCTGTCTTTTTACGTGGCACGGTTGACGTTGGCATGAAAAATTTCTGAGAATTTTTAATTTTTTCTTATTTTTTGCCTTTTTTATATTATTATTAAGAGCCGGTTGAGGGCCGCCGATCACTAGACGAGGCCTTGCAAGCCCTCATCGGCAGCTGGCGAGGGTCGGCCCCAAGTCAGCACTTAACAATTAAAAAAAAAGACAAAAAGGAGAAAAAATTGGTAAAAGGTTTTAAAAAAAATCTTCACGTTAATGTCGACCGTGTCACGTACGACGAACGACATCTACGTCAGCATTTTTCGATAAAAATTGACAGGAATGACTAAATTGGCAAATTATGAATAGATTTAATACTCAATTGGCACAATAAAAACGATTGAATTAACAAAACTACAATAAGTTTAAGATTTTTTAAAAAAAAATTCCCGTGAAAAGTTCGACTTTTCGGGCCCGTTGGGCCCGGCGATCCCATGAGCAGTTAGGTCCATGTTCAGATCAAATTGAAAGCAGCAAGCTGGCCAGTAGCGTGCACATATCATCTATGACTTGGAGGCACTGTGGAACTGGCTGCGATTGGTACCTTTGGTCCTTTAACGGGAAGGTAGTCGCCTTCACTCATCTCCCTGAAATGGTGAGACATCCGTCCCTTTGGGTACATCTAGACCATTCACCAGATCAGACCCGTTATAACTTGGTCAAATCACAAATTTACTTTGCGACAATAGCAGATTAAGATAGCTTAATTCGCGGTATATCATAACGAAGATATGTGTACCTTCATGACCAATTCGAAGTAGCCAAGATCTGAGTCCAGAGTGATGGGAGTGTATGGCCTGATAACTTCTTCACCGTCTCTATCATTTCCTCTGCTCGACGCAGATAACAGAAAATCACATCTTGCAAATGCACAACTGTTAATATTTTTTTTTTGTCTTTTTGTTATTCTCACCTGCAAATTATGTGTTGCCCCACGGGAAGTCCCAAGACCGAAGTGGGCGTGGGAAGAGCGAATCTGAATCTTGCGGAGTTAGGGCTGATCGGGGTCTTCTTGGTGAGCTTGAATTCCTTGAACTTTTCGGGGTCCAAACAGCCTTAACGAAAATCATACGAAGATCCCGAAAAATGTATTAGAATTGGGCACGACAAGGTGGTCGGATCGGGTCAATTCCAGTAGACCGACGATCCGTCTCGGCGTATAAAGCCCGCCAGAATCGGTCCGCGGAAAATTAGGCCGTCAAAAAAAAATGTCTCGTTCAGTTTGGAATGATTTAGAAATCGAAATTATTTCCCCCCCTCTCGTTGGATTGAAGCACACGTCTCTAGGGTCAGCCGAACGGCACTCCGTTTCGCTTCCATCCAAGAAACCATTGTCTTGTATTACATGCCACGGTCAAAACCCGGCAAGGTGCCCAATCAAAATTCCCCCTCTTTTTTTTTTCTTTTTTTTCTTTTTTTTTTTTTAACGCCGCTGTCTGAATTTCTAGTTAGGGGCATGATACACTGATTGATGGCTAAGCACCAAAGCTAGAAATCAATACAAAAGCAGCTAATTACGCTTGTTAACAAGGTCAAACACCATAGCTCATATATATACATATATGTATATATATATGTTATCTTAGTAATGATGCTGTAAGAAAACGACCCCTCGAAAAAAAAAAACAAAAGGACTTAGAATTTTCCACGAACCTCCCGATCTTCTCCTCTTGAGAAGGTAGATCCCAGAAATCAGAATCGCGACCAGAGCCAATGTGACGCCGATCGCGTTCGCTCGGACCGATTCGAGAAGACCCATTTTGCCGATGAATCCGAAGGAGGGCATGTTTGAGAAATGGATTCCGCTATCTTTGTGCAACGGAAAGAGAAACACACGCACACACAGGTTAAAAACATGAATTTTGATTATCACAACCTTGGTTTATATGTTGGTGCTTCCTCTTTTGTTCTTTCCTTGTGATGTGCTTTTGCCGTGGACGTGGGTTTTGGCATCCATCGACCGAAATAAGAATCAAGGGAAGTATCAATGGAAAGAAAATTCGCCGTTTAGTATTATTGAAAATTCAAATTCCAAAGATTAATGTCGCGTTTGGTTGAGAGAGAGAGAAAAAAAACTCCATAAAAAAGGAGAATGCTTTCCGGAAAAATTATTTTTCGGGAAAATGATTAGTTTTTCTTTTTTAACGTTTGGCGATATTTGATATGTGACCGAAAACGTTTTTTTGATATTTGGATATCATTTGAAAAATGATTTTTTTGTCGCATTTTTTGAAAATGATTTCAATCTCGCACTAAAAAAAAAATTAGATATTTTTATTTTCACGGAATCATTGGGTCTTCTGATAACGGAAAAGGAGCAATTCGGGCAATAACGTGGCTGAGAATAAAAGAAACACTGGACAAACATCATATGGATTCGAGGCAACGTTAGGAGTCGGTTAGAAAATACGAGAACTCCAATATATATATATTTTATTGGGCACATTATTTTATTTTATTTTATTTTCGTTCCTATATATAGTAGTAATATGTTTATACATTAGAATTGACCGACTCTAACCGTACAACGTGTTATTTCTTTTTGTGTAGTAGTGGATGGAAGAAATCAATTTTAAAATTCTGGGCGGCTACGACCGAGCCAAACTCCGTTATTAGTGTCGTGGCGGTTGCGTTTGGCCTTCACACCCTATCCGGAGCTTAACTTTATGCAAAATCATAAAAGATTAGGGTGAAAACATTTCGAATGTGCTCGTCGCATTCACGTGTCACGATCGAATTCGGTCCGCTTTGTAACCGTCGGGATGAAATCGCTCTGATTTCTCTTCAGCTGATCGGGCAAATTTCTCCGCCGACAGAAGAGTTATTATTATTATTATTATTATTTTGTTAATTAGGTCCATTGCCTGCGCAAGACATTATGTACACGCTCATGGACGCCTATACATAGAAGTAGCTAACGAAAAAGAGAGTTGTCCCTTTCCAAGTTGTTGCATCCTCCCCCTAAAGCCCTAATTCCTCTATTTTCCTACCTTCGCCAACGTCGTTTTCTTATACCACCATTGCGTATCGATACGCGAAACACATCTAACAATTCACGACCCGACGGCTATTAATCGCCAAAATTGAAATTATTTTCTCCTTTCCTAACATTTTGCTTCCTACTTAGGCTACGTTTGTTTCTCGAAAAAAAAAAACAAATAATCCAAAAAATATTTACCGGTTTAGAGAGACTCAGTTAATGGTATTGCCTCTCTAAAATCACTATATCTTCGCAATGGGGACTTTGTTTCTTCGCTTTTGAATAAACATCAACGCGTTCTTTTTCAATGTCAAAAATCCACATCTTGTGGGAAAATTAATTAATTAATTAAAGTGTTAAAATCACATGTGTGGGAGTCAAGGTCAGCGACCATCTAGAAGACTTATATTTGGGATCAAGAAGACGTGGGGGGGGGGGGGGGGGCTCTATTGGATTGACCATTCTTTAATCAAACGACACATAATTCCAAAATCCAATCAATCTTGGACAGCCTTATCAAACGGAATTGGCGAAAGAAATGACGCGTCCTCTTGGTGTGGACGAACGAGAATTGCGTAATTAACAAGTACCCAATTTAAAAATAAAAATAAAAATAAAAATAAGTCCTAATCACCTTGATGACAAAGGATAATAACCCTCCATTATAAAAAAAATCATAAAAAAGAAGAAGAAATACAGTGAATTTATTTATTTATTCATTTTTAACAAGTAGAGGTCATTGCATAGCTAACCTACCTTGAAGGTTTCAACTCGTTCGTGGCTTACCATAATTAGATGGGTGAAATTGATTATATAACTTCATTTTTAGCTGATTATTATGTTAACAGTCTGTTTAGATCGCGAGAAATAAATTACAGTTAATAAAAAATTATTATAGAGTTTACTCGTTTAAATTTTTGCGGCTCGCGCTAGCAAAAAGTCCATATTATCACCGTATGTGCGTCGTATATTTTCTTTCCGGCTATTCAATTCTACATAGGTTTTTGTTCGGATAACTATGACAGTAGGCCCCTATTTGCCTAGCTATAAATAATTACATGAATAATGTGGGCGTCGGCCCTACCTAGGGCAATTATGGAATAAATGTTAGGCATTATTAGGAATTATCCATATTCCGTTCCTTTTTTCTTTTCAAATTCTACAGAAAATTAAGGTCCAAAACCGTGTTGCCAAAACGCGAAATCACACGAGGAAGTTGGACGAACCTCTTAAGTAAATTTTCTTTTTTTGCACCTTGAGATTGTATGTGCAACACTTTGCATTAGTGGGAAGGATTCCTCGGACCTTGTCTGAAATATTAAAAGCACAAGAGCATAAGACAATGACAAAAAGTCCTAAAATTCAAAATGGGATCGTGACTACCTTATGCCACGTATTAAATTATATTCATTTTCCAAAGTTATTACGAATAGAAATGCCGAACCGATATTCTAATGGCATATTATTATTCACCCTTAATTAAATTTCATCTTATGAAAAATCTCAAATGATCGTCTTATGTTTTATGATATATTTATCTCAAACTAAATTTTGTCTAAAAAAAAATAAAATCGATAGTACTTGATCTAGATCTATCGTCTTTCAGTTCCTGCAAATATCTCGCTAAAATTATATTTATTTACTGAAATGATTATTTCGATATGAGTTACTCCTCTAGGCTCGTTTTCTATAACTCACTGTCGTTTTATGCATAGGCGCGTCAAGGAGAAACACTTAGCAAAATTTGACTAACGCAATTTCATTCTAACACTCAAGTTTGACGGTTCGTTCAACCATATGCAAAACATAATGCGCACTTTCCGTCTCTTACTAAAGGAAAGGAAAAAAAAAAATCCGTTTCTGTTATTGAGCTCTCTAGATCTTTGAAATTCCGTAGATACGTTAGAATATTTCCGTAATTCCAGTTTATATTTTTGAGTTATTATGATGCTACAAATCTCAAATTGATGTACAAGTGCGCCACATTTACTCCCAATTAATATTCACGCCACAAAATATTCCCAAACCAAGACACTTGTTCTATATTTATTTTAAACTAATCTCGTGTGATAAAACATTTAAATCAACACATTCATGCCACACTTAAAATAGATTTAAGGTATAACTAGGGATTTTAGCATATTCATGTAACCCGAGGGAGCACTTAAGGGGAAATTAGCACGTTTTAGCAGATTTATCAATCTCATTAGGGGTTCTTCAGATCTGGTCCTCCAGAATGGTGTCATTTATAGACCTATTTATATTGAATTTCCATTTCACTAAAAAAAGATATTGAATTTTCGTGTGGGATTCATGTTACATACCGATCGTTCGAGTTGTTTGGTGTGTGTCATCACGCTAGTAATTTAATATGGATATTAGACAGAAGTTAACGGAGAAGGAGGGTATATCACACGTGTATTGCTTTGCCACTTTTTTTTTTTTTTGCATGAGTTTGAGGTAAATGGAGCACGGACATATGGATTTGTGAATTTTGACTACATTAATTATCTTGTTTTTTTTTCTTTCCTGTGACGCAATATTACAAGCGGACCAGACTTTTTGCAAATTTATTTTTCTCAGAGGGGTGAGACTATGGTAACTTTCCACGCGGTACTTCCTGCCGAGAAAATAAGAGATTTTTCTTTCCTCTCCTTTTCTGGCTGAGAAAAGGAGAGATCAAAGAAACCAAAGACAGGCGAAATCCGCAGCGACGAAGATGAAAGAGATGGTTCTCGCCGTCGCCATTATTGGAGAGAGAGAGAGAGATAGAGAGAGAGAGGGAGAGAGAACCAGATCGAACACGAGATCAGCAGAAGGAAGAAGACTAAAGTAACTAAAATTTTCGCACGGGTTTTGAATTTTCGAAAGCGCGAGTTGGTTAAAAATCAGGCCTTTTACAGTCTGTCCGAATCACCATCGAGGACGACAAGGTCGATTCTTGATTTTGTGTCTCAATGTTTTTTCTTTTTTTGACGAGGAAAATGGACAAGAAAGAGGATGGAAAGCAGCTCTCCCTTCACTCTCTCTCACCTCCAATTTGTCAAATAGCAAAAAGAAATTAAAAAAAGGCCCGAGAGTGGAAATTGGCATCGTCCTCGTCTTTCGGTTCCGGTCAAATTGAGCCACCTCATCCGCCATTTGAATAAGCCCTCCACCCTTCCTATCGCCCGCTCGCTCGCTCGCTCGCGCGGCCGCCGGTCCTGTCTTCTGGAAGGATTTTCCTTGACAGGCGAATCTCCTCTCTCTCTTTCTCTCTCTCTCTCTCTAGAAGACGACTTTTCGACGCGCCTTGTGTGGAAAACAAGGGGAGAGATTCTTTTGTAAGATTAATGTTATTTTTTTTCTCCTTCGTCTCTCGTTGGTGCAATATCTGATCTTTTTCTGATTAAATTGATGGGGCTGTTGTTGTTGTTGTCGCCACCCCATGACGACTCTTCCTCAATCCTTGCAATCCTCGCCCCACCACCCCCCATCCTCTTCCAGAATGCTATCCAAGTTTGACTTTCTTGAAATTTCGCTTCTTCTTACCATCCCCCACCACTGAAAAAAACACACGCATTTTGAACAACCATCTGTCTGAATAAGAGGGGGAGCTTGAGACCCATCCCTGGGTTCGTCGTCCATTTTACTTCTCTCTCCCCCCTCTCTCTGTGTGTGTGTGTGTGGAATACCTTTTTGCACAAGCAACTTGTGGCGACAAGAGCCAGAACGAGAGCAACGATTGCCCATCAAGAGAGAGGTGTGTTCTTTCGTTTATAATCCGCCTCTCTTGCCGAGTTTGCTTGGTCAATGCTGCTGCTGCAGCAGCCGCTGTTGTAATTTCAAGTGGTTGGCTTGTTTTCTTCGTTCTGCTTCTGCTTCTGCCGCTGCCGCTGCTGGCTGCCGTTCCCGTTGTGGTTGTTGTGAAGTGATTCTCGATTTCTTGATCGAACGAATCTGGATGGTGCTCTTGGCATGAATTTGTTGCAGGTTGACTTCTTAGTGCTGCTTCTGGTCTGAGAATCATGTCCACAGACCGCCCTCTTTTGATCCCCTCCCCGAGAACCCCTAATGCCCCACAAACCCCTTCCATACCCACCTACGCCGATCTTGCAAAACCCAGCTCTGGTGATTTGAAACCCGTCTCTACCATGGAGTCCAATATCACCATTGACAACACCTTTAGTATTGAGTCCAACCACAACTCGTCATCCAGGCAGAGCATTTCCTCGCAGCAGTCGAGGATGTCTGGTGGAAACTCTGTCAAGGAAGTGATTTTGGCGGATTTAGGATCCAAGCGTGTGCGGCAAGGGTCGCATGGCACGGATTCGGAGTTTATGAGCATGTCCCAGAAAGAAATTAACGATGACGACGCGAGGTTGATTTACATAAATGATCCCGACAGGACGAATGAGAAGCATAAGTTCACAGGGAACTCAATTCGCACTTCCAAGTATTCGTTTATCACTTTCTTGCCCAGAAATTTGTTTGAACAGTTCCATAGAGTTGCATACATTTATTTCTTAGTGATAGCCATACTCAATCAGCTTCCCCAGCTGGCGGTTTTCGGCCGTGGAGCCTCAATAATGCCATTGGCATTTGTGTTGCTAGTTACAGCAATTAAAGATGCATGTGAGGATTGGAGGCGGCACCGCGCGGATAGGATAGAGAACAACCGACTGGCGTGGGTGTTTGTGAATGGTCAGTTTCAACAGAAGAAATGGAAGGATGTTCGGGTTGGAGAAATCATCAAAATTCAGGCAAATGACACTCTTCCTTGTGATATGGTGCTGCTTTCAACCAGTGACCCGACCGGGGTTGCTTATGTGCAGACTATTAATTTGGATGGGGAATCGAATTTGAAAACCCGATATGCGAAGCAAGAGACCCTGTCTAAGGTGCCTGAGAAAGAGAAGATTAGTGGTTTGATAAAGTGCGAGAAACCCAATAGGAACATTTACGGTTTTCAGGCAAATATGGAAGTTCATGGGAAAAGGCTTTCCCTTGGACCTTCCAATATTATTCTCCGTGGCTGTGAGCTTAAGAACACTGCCTGGGCAATTGGAGTTGTAGTATATGCTGGACGGGAGACCAAAGCTATGCTCAACAATGCTGGAGCCCCTTCAAAAAGGAGTAGCCTTGAGACTCGTATGAACTTGGAAATCGTCATACTTTCCCTTTTCCTCTTTGCTTTGTGCACAATTGTTTCTGCCCTCGCTGCCGTTTGGTTGAAGCGCCACAAGGATGAGCTAAACATCATTCCATTTTACCGGAAAAAGGACTACTCTGAGTCTCCTCCTGACGATTATAACTACTATGGCTGGGGAATGGAAATATTTTTCACATTTCTCATGGCTGTTATTGTCTTCCAAATAATGATTCCCATATCATTATACATCTCTATGGAACTTGTTCGAGTTGGTCAGTCTTACTTCATGATTCGAGATACCAACATGTATGACGAGGCCACAAATTCTAGCTTTCAGTGCAGGGCCTTGAATATAAATGAAGATCTGGGACAGATAAAGTATGTGTTCTCTGACAAAACTGGTACACTGACCGAAAACAAAATGTTGTTTCAATGTGCGAGCATCTGGGGAGTGGATTACGGTGATGGAAAAGCTAGCTCTCAGAATGACGGGGTTGGAAACCCAGTTGAAGGTAGGACTTTTATATAACATCCTGTAGTATTTCTGGTGAGGCATTCTGATTATGCTGTTCTTTTATCAACTCAAACCATCATCTTATTTTTGATTTCGTATTCCTATCAGTGGACGGGAAGATTCTTAGGCCTAAGATGGCTGTTAAAGTTCACCCTCAGCTTTTGCAACTGGCAAAGCGTGGAAAAGGTTCGCCTGAAGGCAAACATGTGCATGATTTCTTCCTTGCGTTGGCTTCATGCAACACATTAGTTCCTTTTTTCGTTGATACTTCTGATCGTTTTGTCAAGTTGATTGACTACCAAGGCGAGTCTCCCGATGAGCAAGCATTGGCTTATGCCGCTGCTGCCTATGGATTCACGCTCATAGAGAGAACTTCTGGTCATATAGTGATTGATATTCAAGGAGAAAGGCAAAGGTAAATTCAACTGTTTGTTTATTTCCTTATGTAACTGCTTTTTCATTTTAAGCAATTCAGAGACTTGTTTGGTTCTTTTCAATTTTGTTTTGTTTTGTTTTGTTTTTTTTTTTTTGGGGGGGGGGGGGGGGTTGTGTGTTTTCTTTGTTGATGGAGCCTGGAATATGGATTTCCGCAATTGCATGAGTGCTCGGTGTTTTAGTAGTTGATGTATTTTCTCCATGGAACGTGACATAAAATTGAACTGTTCTAATTCTTCCTTTTGTCCAATGCACCCTAATGGGCAGTGCAGGTTTAATGTCTTGGGTCTGCATGAGTTTGATAGTGACCGGAAAAGGATGTCCGTCATCTTGGGATTCCCTGACAAGACAGTGAAAGTCTTTGTCAAAGGTGCTGATACATCCATGTTTAGTGTGATAGATAGATCACTGGAGAAGAATGTGATACATGCAACTGAGCAGCACCTTCACGCTTATTCCTCTGTGGGTTTGAGAACGCTTGTGGTTGGCATGCGAGAACTAAGCTCTTCCGAATTTGAGCAGTGGCATTCTGCCTTCGAGGCAGCAAGTGCTGCTTTAATGGGTAGGGCTTCTTTGCTTCGCAAAGTTGCAAGCAACGTGGAAAACCATCTCTGCATATTGGGCGCCTCTGCAATTGAAGATAAGCTGCAACAAGGGGTGCCAGAAGCCATTGAGTCCCTGAGAATGGCGGCAATTAAGGTTTGGGTATTAACTGGTGACAAGCAAGAAACTGCCATGTCGATTGGCTACTCCTCAAAGCTCCTAACTAGCAAGATGACCCAGATAATAATAAACAGCAGCTCCAAACAGTCATGTAAAAAGAGCCTGGAAGATGGCATTTTGATGTCCAGTAAGCTCACAACTCAGTCCAGCTTCACGAATAACACTGGAGGATGTTCCGGGGCTGCTGTAACTCTGCTGGCCTTGATTATTGATGGTACGAGTCTTGTATATGTTCTTGATAGCGAGCTTGAAGAGCAGGTAATGACTTATAAAATCTGTCCTCTTTTTAATCTCTAAACTCTCTACATGCTAATATTGCTCATTGATGTGTTGCTGCAGCTCTTCAAGCTAGCCAGTAAATGTGCTGTTGTATTGTGCTGTCGTGTGGCTCCTCTGCAGAAGGCTGGTATTGTTGCCCTGGTGAAGAAAAGGACTTCAGACCTAACTCTTGCTATTGGCGATGGTATTTATGTTTGCTTTTTGAAATGAATGACAAGGATTAAAAGTGTGATAAGCAAGCTATTCTGGATCTTTTTTCACGTATTAATCTTTTCACTGGATTAATGGCAGGCGCCAACGATGTTTCCATGATCCAAATGGCTGACGTGGGAGTTGGAATCACCGGGCAAGAGGGCAGGCAAGCTGTGATGGCATCAGACTTTTCAATGGGACAATTCAGATTTTTAGTCCCCCTATTACTAGTCCATGGGCATTGGAATTACCAAAGGATGGCTTACATGATATTATACAATTTTTACAGAAATGCGGTGTTTGTTTTTGTTCTATTTTGGTGAGTATTAATCTGCTGGACTGCTCCATACTGCTGCATTCAACATGTAGGGACAGCAAAGTGTGTGCTTGCACTCTGTATGCACTTATGTTGATGTGTGCCAGCATCTGCACTGTCGTCTGTTCAAATACCTGAGTTTTTCATCTGCTTCCTGTAGGTTAACAAGCTAGTCGCCTGTGCTTTAGAACATGTCGTAAAATTGATTCACCCAGTAAATATTCATAACATGGATAAATTTCGTAACATTTGATCAGATGGCAATTTAGGGGAACTCCTGAACTTCAAAAAATAGAAGCTAATAGAATGTCATTGAATTTGTGCTCTATAATGGTGCTTCTAATTGCTCTTGCCCATTATAGGGGTGATGGATACATTTTGTTTTTCCTCCTTTTCGATTGAGAAGCTTATTACGTATATTACCAGTTAACTTGGGTAAATTTCTAAATCCTGTGTACGTGCTCCAGGTACGTACTGTTTACTTGCTTCACATTGACAACGGCAGTTACGGAATGGAGCAGCATGTTATATTCTGTCATATACACTTCATTTCCTACAATATTTGTCGGAGTTCTTGACAAGGATCTCAGCAGAAGGACTCTTCTCAAGTTTCCTCAACTGTATGGGGCAGGGCAGAGGCAAGAGAGCTACAGTTCAAAATTGTTTTGGCTAATTATGATGGATACGATATGGCAAAGTGTGGCCATATTCTTCATACCTCTGTTTGCATATTGGAGGAGCACCATCGATATATCTGGCCTCGGAGATCTTTGGACAATAGCATCGGTTGTGGTGGTCAATTTACACTTGGCCATGGATGTCATTCGGTGGACATGGATTACTCATGCAGCCATTTGGGGTTCTATTATTGCTACGGGCATTTGTGTTATCATAATTGACGCATTACCATTTTTATTCGGTTACTGGTATGTCCTCCTGTCTTTGCATTTTTCCCACCATACATATGCATAAGCACTACCACCTGTCAAGCATATGGTGATACTCATGCTTTATGGTTTTGTAGTAGGTGGTAGACCAAATTAATTTGCCTTTATTGGTTGGCCAAATAGCATAAATGGCAGTGACACATTTATCTGCAATTTTTCGCCTGCTACTTAGGCCAATCTTCATCAGATGGAGGGCCTTTTCTCTTTTTCACCTATGCTTGGTTAACTTGCGGCTCTTGATTATTTGCCTAGGTAGCATTGTGTGGTATCTTCATGGTTTACCCATCTCTTGATTATTTGAAATTGAAAGTCATGAATAGACCAGTGTCGGCAACTAAGCAGTACACAGGATGCCCATATGTTTGGACCTTGATCATGAAGCTTTGGTAGTGTAATTCATACCTGTTCTATAGTTGATTGTTATCTTAAGTAACTGATCTGTGATTACTCGCTTAGGTGGAAAATAAAATTGAGGAAGTTTCTACATTTTTCTGGTGCTATATACTAGCTCCTATGCAGACAGCCAGACCATGTTTTAAGATTTAGGAATTGTTTTGACTTTTAATGAATTGAGGGCGCCGATCCCAAATAGTTTGGGATAAAGTTGTCGTTGATGTTGATGTTGTTTAATGAATTGATGGAAACCAAAATGATGCTCTCACTGTTTCATGCGTCAGAAATGATTGAAGCTGGACTTTCAATCTTGAATAGAGAGTCGACCTATTTTTTTCCTAACGTTTTATGTCTATTTATATCGACAGGGCCATCTTCCATATTGGTAAAACAGCAGAGTTCTGGTTATGCTTGCTCATCATTGTCGTGGCAGCACTAGTTCCCCGCTTTGTTGCAAAAATTATCTGTCAGTACTTTAGCCCTTGTGATATTCAAGTAGCAAGAGAGGCAGAGAAGTTTGGGAATTTTCGGGAGCTGGAACGTATGGAAATGGAAATGAATCTTATGGCGGAACCTCAACGGAGATGACAAGGTGTTTTTTATTTTTTCTTTTGTAAGATATCACATTCATTTGGCATCGTTAGGGCATATATACTAGATGTCAGTTTCTTGTTTTGCTATCCAAAGGATAGTGTGAAAATACTAATTAGATTCAAAAGTTTTGGTTTGTGTATCATGTAAGTTCATTGAATGTATGTTATGCACTGTGATGAGTAGTCTTGAGTGTACCAGTAAATGAAAGATGAGGAGAGTTTCATCATATCGACCATACCGGGGTTCGTCTATGTTTGATGCGGTATTGGGTAATTCAAAGCTGCTGTATATCTGCTCTGAAAATGGAAGTCGATAAGGGTAGCGTGCGTGGGGGCTATTTCAATTGTGGAAAGTCGATAACTGATTCATTTAGTGAGATCGAGGAGTGGAGGTATGAGGAGTTACTAGTTACAAACTCAAACATTTACCAAAACATTCATTCGAAGATATGCTGCACACTGTAGCTCTCTGTCTGTGTAAAGTGAAATGCTCCTTTGAGCCTGGTGGGGAAGAGCTGTTCAGTCAACCATTAAATTCCACTATGGTACCCACCTCCCACCTGGCTTCACATTTATGTCTAAATGGTGGGTGAAGAAGATAAGTACTGGTCAATGCAGTGTTTCTGAAAGTTGCATTGCATTGGGACCATTTGGTTTCCCTGCACAGCTTTCACTGAGGATCAACTATGTTTTCTTCTTCCAGTGATGGTAATGAGTATGTGTCAGGGTGCACTTTCTTCTTCAGTTAGTGCAGATCCCAGGAAATGAACCATTGTGGCTGCTCTGCCATTTCAACAGCTCACTCCAATGGTGCTCTTGGGAATAGAGAAGAAAAGAGAAATGGGGTTTACATTTTTTTTCCCCCTCCTTTAAAATCTGTGTCAAATTGAATTGCACTCTACTTGTCAGTGTACCTCCAGCTCTGAGAGAGCAGTAATATGGACTAAAAGAGAGCATTAATGAGAGGGTGACCCGATGTGAGTAACAGCAAAAAAGCTGCATGTAAGTGATGGCTTTCATCCAAGAAGGACATTATCGGCAATGCCATGCCTGTATTATTAGACTTCACTTGAAAATATGACAATTCCAGAGAACACGTAGACATGCCAAAATGTGTCATAAATCCATATGATGATCTGAGTTGTTACATATATTAATTATATTAAATAAATTGATCATCCATGAATTTAAACTTAACACGAGTATTAAATAAATTGTAAAAAAATTTAAATTTACTTAAACCCAACTAACCTCTATGACTCTTTCTTTACTCTCTTGACCTTACTTAATCCTGCGCTTACTCACTCCACACTCTCAACTCATTTTGTGCATAAATTTTCCTAAATTGGACTAAATATGAAAGTGATTTAAAAATATTGATCAGGTCGGATATAAGTCACTAAATTTACATTGCAATAAATGGATCATTAATTGATTAAATGAATATCTTTAATTCGATGGCTTGACCCAAACCTGACCCGAACACCCGTTTAACAGGTCTAACAACAAATGAAGTCTCATGATCAGTTTACCTAGATTCCTTTTATGGTGATAATAAGGAAATAGAAGCCATTAACTTTTTTATCATTGATTTTTCAATCAACCGAGTTTGATTTACGAAACAAAGCGAAATTGTTGGTTTGAGAGAAGTAAAAACCAAATGAAATATGCAATTCCTTCAATATCCACAAAAATCGAGCATCGATGGTCTGATGAAGGTTGAGACAAATAGTCGAGCATAGGTGTGTCCTAACTAAGATCTGATCGAGATTTAAGGTTACAAATCGGATCTAATTCGTGATGGGAAGAGAAAAAAGCTTTTCCAAGAAAGAAGCAAGCATATGCAAACACAAACGGAACTCAGAATTCACTATCCGGAGCACTAAAAAATAAACGGAATTCTATGAGCTCAATCTACATATACCGTTCAAGCAAACAGATTTCCATTGAAGAATAAACCAAGGAACTGCCAAAATGAGTTTACAAACAAATCTTGAATTTACTTCAGGAGATCAGTGTCGTATTCTGCCTCGGGTGCTCTTCAATCTTCAACAAGGTATCTATTTCTTCGAGCACCAAAAGCAATTCTCTGACAGAAGGAAAGAACAAGTATGTCAACCAATGCCCGAAACGTGTGTGTAATGTGAAATATAACCAGGCTCTCAACGAACATAGAGAAGCGGCCATGGTTACTGAACTGAGAATATCTGGGTGTACGCTTTGATCCCCGTAAGAAACCGGATGTAAGTGGGTTTCTGTGATCCAGTGGTTGGGACCGATCTGATACTTGGAACAAGATACTTGGCAACCTGCATTATCCCCAAGCATCCACCAATAAGTTTAAGAATGGTAGGTGGAAAAACAAAAAGTGGAAAGAACGAAAAAAGAATAGACAAACAAGGTAAACAGAAAGGAATCAAGTGCGTATATTTGATCTCCAGCTTTTCAGTCATGTACATCATGACGTGTCCACTTATCGATGAATTAATCAATTTACAACTAGCTATCTGCATCGCCTTCTACTTAGCATGACCTTCCCAAGTATTTACTGTTCATATTCACTAAAGCTACATCCTCTACCAATCAGTCCAAAATACAGTTTCAGTCCAGGTCGATGAATAAGATGCTACCACTTCAGCTGGTTCTGCCAGGACATTGATAAAGAACTTCGCCTGTAATAAGCAAGATATTACTTTCTGGTCCAACAACCGAAAAAAAAAAAGATATCCCAAAGACTGTATGACATTCTGAAAACCTGGTTTGTGGTGGCACCACACATGAGAAGATCAGTTGTGACCATTCCTGGCTGCAACAGTTCGTTAAGAGGTAATAGTTAGTACTTGCTTGAGATCGTCCTAGATAAGATATATCCAAATAGAAGTAATTGTTAGAACTTGCTTGAGATCATCCCAGATAGGATATACCCAAACAGGAGTTTCACCATTTCTCAAGAGAAATGTGCATAAAATGTCTGACTAAATTTCAACTTCAATAGGCAGAAATCATTGCAGAAAGTCGAACAAGTGGTATCTATCTGCTAAAGCATATCTGTAGGTACATTGTATTGTGGGAGATGTGAAGATTTATGGAGCCCGTAATGGACCTCGAAAGTTTCAACTGCACTCAAGGCGTGACTTTCCTCTAAATGAGGCATTTTCTGCCTAATAAGTTCCACTATGCTAGCAAGCATCTTCAGATCCTACAAGCATGCATAAGCATGTAGAGAAAGGCGAAGCAATTGATTGTACTGAATTAACTTTCAAAAGTGACCTTACAGGAGAAATTTCTTTCTGCAGTTTCCAATCAAAACTAATGGCCAATAAGCATAACCATTGTTGGATTGACATACATATGGGAATGCAAAGAAGCAAGCATCTGAAGGAAAATGACTTGGACAAAAGAGTGCGCAAGTGTTTAATCCAGAAGTCATTTACTCGCTGACGTAGAGGTGGAAGCTCTAATAGTCCAAAGATGTATCTTTCATGGAAATCGACCAAACTTTGTCTCTTGTACAAAGGTTTAGATGCATAAATTAAGAAACAAAGAAGAAAAGACCAACGCACCGACAAATTATGGACTAAAACATTTTTGACATCTTGCATCTGCAGCTCTGCCTGCAAAAAGAATCAAAGGCTTCTGAACCTGTCAGTCTGATGCACGGGTCTTTAGAAAAACAACACAAACGGTCTGAAAGTCGTCTTTGTAATTCATAGTGTTTAAACATATGAAAGCAGATCCGGAATAGGACAACTATATGGAAGGAAGCAGAAGCATCAAATGAAACGCGTGCCCTCTTCTTTCATAAAATTCTGTCAGGAGTCATGAGAAACATATGAATGCAATTTTGAGCCCCAAAGACATTTATTTGACAGTCTCAAATCACAAGACATTTCAGGTGGCCGCCTTCCACCATCAACATTATTAAAATTGGCATCAAGACCTGATGACATTTCTTTTGTATGAAGACATAGAAACTAGCCAGGGTTTACCACCTCAAAGAAATAACTTCTAATCATTATTCAAAGTAAATCAAAAAGCAAATTAAATACATATCTAAGTCAAACAGAGAGGTGCTTGTTACCCAACCAAGTTCAAGCTCATCGTATATTGTCCGACGGCCTATGTCTAATCGTTGTCAGTCATGAATTTGTCATTGATAAGTGTGCAAGGCATTTGCATATCGATGCATATTAAAGGTCTTATTACACAATTTTTGCAAGTTTTGGATTAGTTTTAAGCAGTAAGACCGCTGGACTAGTATAAAGCAATACTGGTTCTTTAACTGAGAACAAAAAAAAAAAAAAAAAACTTCCCAAGAGAATCGTAACCGCAGGAGAAATACTGCTAGAATTTGGTGACAAGCAAATGAATCATGTAATAAGTTCCATAAGAATGACAAGTAAATGGAGAATTTCATATACCTTGTCATAACAAATATCACTATGAAACAAGAAAATGATACCTGCAATGATTTTGTTAGATGCACCACACTGCGCTTAGTGGCCCCATATGCAGCAAACCTACATCCAAGATGTAAACAAGTACCATCACCAAGCAAGATGACTCCAAATAGCTACTGTCAACAGGAACAAATTCTGGGAGAATAAAGGACAGAAGATGACGAAATCTATCATGCATCAAGGAGCATAATTGCTATTTCAATTCAGCAAAATAAAGACAATTCTTCATCAAATTATCAATACAAAAGAAAATCAGAAAGTGGTGATCTTAAATGGATAGTCCACATGCAGGTTTTATGATATTTATAAGCATAAACATCATACTTACCTGGGAGTTGGTCTTCCATCTGCACCAGCTCCATCCATGTTGAAAATATGACCCCCTCTAGGCTGGCTCAGCATCATCTTAATTGCCTAGAAAACAACCTAGCATTAGATGTTAGTCAAATAAGAACAGCAAACAAAAATAAAATAAAATGAACGTATAGATACACATATATTACCTCACGACAGCAAAGCATCAACCCAAGAGAATTTGTTGTAACTACTTCTCTGCAGAAAGATGTCACATACTAGATAAGTAAATGACAAAAGCTGAATGAATCGGACGGGACAATATGGTCAGGAATGATGCCACAGGAAGAAGCAGAGAGGGGACAGAAAGCTCACAAAAGATCTTCATCTGAAGATTCTGCTAGTGCTTTGTAGCTATATGCATTTGATCCAGCATTGTTGATCTGCATTATTCCCAAAGACAGTAAGATGGTGACTGAAAAAAGATTTCTGAAAAATAATCAACCACAGTACATAAAAGCAAGGGATCAAATCATTGTTGGGGAGGGGATAAATAAGAATTATAGGAGTTAGATGTATTGCTATTCCAGACGCAAGTATAGTGCATAAGAAGTCTCCACTAAAATAAAAAGTACTGTCAGTACTATCTAGCACTTCAGCTAGCAAAATATTATTCCTAACAAAAACCAATTCATGATTTTATTGACCAACCTCTTACTAAATCTACATTCAGTTGAAGTAGCAGAGGCAATCACCAAACTCGTGTCAGTCTATAGGAAAGATGGGACCTCAATCACCTATATTGTTTCTTGGACTAATTGAGAATGCAAATAGAAATCTGTTCTCGAGAGTCAGGCTGATCTGTTCCTGAGCAGGAATATAGAAAAATCCTCGAGCTGCTTCATGGCATGAGAGAACAGAGGAAACCACTCGAATTAGAAGACAGTTTGCATACCCATATGTCGATGTATTTCAGTTTCCCTTGTGCATACCCTACCAAATTCTTCACCTCCTGACCTTCACGGACATCGCATTTTGTTCCCTAAAGTAGAAGAAAAGGACTTTGAGAAGATGTCAAAACCCGCAATGCAAACGGGAAAAATTTGCAACATCCGGTACGTCAGAATATGTGATAAGGATGTCATGGAGTAGGTACAAACACATGCTGCTCCCCGAATTCTTGTCTAAGGTCCCGAACAGCAGATTCCACTCTCGCCACTGGTGAAAAAAGAAAAGGATTCAACAACCTTAAAACCTCCACCCAACATGAATTCCACGGAGCGAACGCCCGCCACACCCAAGACACCACGAACCATGAGATGGTTACAGCAAGGTGAATTTACTATAGGTGCATCAGGAGAAACACTAGACCTGATCTCGAACAGATTAGGACGTTGTCTCCGGCTTTAAGGAACTCCTTAGCCAGCGCATAACCTATTCCTGAACTCGAAAAAGAAAGAAAGAACAGGACAATCCAGAACCAACATCACTCGCCGCCACTTCAACTGCAAACTTCATGCCCCATGAGATAAAAAGCATGCTAAACGAGAGAGAGAGAGAGAGAGAGAGAGAGAGAGAGAGAGAGAGAGAGAGAGGGCAGACCTTTTGTGGAGCCAGTGATGAGGACGTTGTAAGGAGGAGTCATGGGCTCTCTGCTATTCGCCGACGATTCCGCCCTCGCCATCGAACCCATGGAGCTGACGCCAAGATGCGCCGAAAGCTCGCGTCTTAGGCGGCAACCAACGGTCGGACGGCGAGTGTTGGGGATGCGAGATTGAGAGGGAGGAGCGATGGGGAGCTCGCGCCGGGCCGTGGGTGAGGGGAGCGGAGGGGCGAAGAGGGGAGTACCAGCGGTCGCCATTGAAAAAGACCAGCAGGTCCAGCACTCGCGGACTGAGCTGATGAGAAAGAGTTCCAAATCGGTGACGAACTCAGCTCGGTGGACTGAGATTGAGATAAAAGCAAGGGAAGCACGCTCCAGACAGAAACGGTACTGGTCTTAACGTCACGTTATGTTCCATTGGTCCTAAAAAATTTCGTCTTTTAACGGCCAATGGGTAATTCGTCTATGCGCCCAAGTAAAACAATTCGCGTGCACCCATTCACGCATAATCGAATTAATTAAAAATTATACTATCACTTGTCGAGTCTCTAATTTAAATTTCTCAA
This sequence comes from Rhodomyrtus tomentosa, assembly GCA_028455895.1. Lineage (NCBI taxonomy): Eukaryota > Viridiplantae > Streptophyta > Magnoliopsida > Myrtales > Myrtaceae > Rhodomyrtus > Rhodomyrtus tomentosa. Next base: position 6,228,283 of record JAPCWY010000011.1, on the reverse strand, counting down.
TTTGCGCTCTCTGACTTAAGTAAAAATTGCGATATGTGATTGTCGTACTAGTTCCCGAGGAATAGTCGAGGTGAGCACAAACTGACTCGGACACCTCGATCATTAAAAATAAAAAATAAAAAATTCGCGAGCATTCAAATTAGTTTTACACTCTCTCAACCTGAGCAATCTAAATCACAGTCGGACAAATAGTCCGTCGGTCACGCAGACGAACCACGGGCAGCCTCGGCCAACACTAATGTCCGTAGAGTTGATTCGCCACCGGGAAGAAACACACGGACAATTAAATTGAATTTTAAACATGTTTTGAGGTTTGGGATTCGTTCCCTGCTAAGACCTGAGGTGGGTTTCAATTTTCATAATCCATCCAGAGACTCCTACAGTTACAGACAGTCCTCACATATTACCCTGTCATGTTAAAAACACGTCGATGCACAAGCTAAGAGAATATTAAGTTCGGGATCACTGTTTTTACTCTTATATGTACAACAAAAGAATGACACACTGTTGAAACTGGTGTTTTGGGCAAGTCGGTCGCCTGAGCTTGGTTACTGACATCCTCCCGTGTGAGGAGGCATCCCTTCTACTGAAGATTACGGACTTGGAACTGTCCTTATCCGGTTCCTCGACCAGGATGATAGAACATCCTTAAATTTGAAGACATAAGTTCCGGCCTGAGAATCGATGGTTGTGGCATTGTCAAGTCCTCAGCGAGGATTTCTCTTTGATCTTCTCCGTTTGCCGAGGAGTTTCAGCATGTTATCTGTGACATCAAGTGGGGATTTGTCATCTTCATCACGGGTATCATCTGATGTGTGAGTTAACCACGCTAATGCTTCTATAGCAGCCTCCCTCTCCGCGAGCTGCTTATTTTTCTTGGGCTTCCCGACAAACTGCATTCCCTTGAACTCCACTAGTGCCCTAAACTCGTTCGTCTTCAGGTGCTTTGTTTTGTATTTTGGAGGAGAGTGCCCTGCTCTCATCAGCAGAGTTTGGAGCAAGCTCTTAGGATTTGTTCCATCTCTCGTGAATTTGTTGCCATCGGTAGGTTCCCTGGGCTTCTTGCTTTCTCGCCCAAACACAAATCTCCCTTCGCATTGGTCCCCAGAGACGAGCTCTTGGACAGCCAGCATTAGATATTTTGCTTCCTTGTGAATGTCCAAGCTGGGATCCTGAAGCTGCAGCACCAACAAGATGACCGAGTCACTTTATCTTCTCAGGCGAAGTATGATTTCTAGAATTCCGAAATGTGCATATGAATATGCCTGCACATGGGCCAGATAATGCTGGCATAAACCCTATTACAAAACTAAGGATCCAGGCAAGAATGTGAAACTACCATCACTGAAATACAATATCAAGACGATCACTCATTGGTTATCCAAGAAGCAGGGGTAGTTGAGTAATGAGATCATGGGAGAGGGATGTATTTCTGAAATGCGTGTTCACATTGCATGCAAAATGAATCTTCATTTAGGTATGTCCAGTTCATTACTTCTGGCCTTCTAATGTGCTTGTAAATCATACATTACCATCCAGTTTTCACGATTGTCAGTCACTCTACACTTGTGTACTAAAAGGAAGAGAAAAATCAGAGAGAGTCATTCTTCATTTTCTTGACCAACCTTCTTTTGAAGAAGCTTGTCAAGCTCCTCCTTAAGCTTCACATAGCACTCTGCCAAACTCGGATCCATGAAAAAGTCAATATACCCTTCCAGCATTTTCAGATGCCCAGCCTAGGAATAGGCAACTTAGCTATTAAAGGAGCCAAGCAATAATATTTTTAAGAACAGAACAAAGATGACTGACTGTCAGCAGGAATCACCTGTATTCCATGGCTTAGAGTGCCACCAAAGAGCATCAATATTGAATCAGATACACCAGTTGAATCACGTAAGAAGACAGTATTCACTTTGATCTTTTCTCCAAACACTAGCCATGGATAAGGAATTGTCTGGTAGTTCGCATTGACAGAGTTCTACAGAAGAAGATTGCCATGATTAATGAAAAGTTCACACGACCTAGGAAACAGATGATGAAGAGGGAATTACAATGTTTGCAACATATTCAAGAAATGCATGAAAAATAATCTTACCACAATCAAGTGATAGGAGAACAGCAAAATGAAATTAGAAAACAGTTTCGCCTCACTGAGATGATTTCCAATATCCCAATGTTCATCGATAACTATCAATTAGTAGAAGTACGGGACCATACAACAGAAATCTGCTTCACATATGTTTCAATTTCAATATAGGGAAAGAGTGGGATTGGTTCTCTACATTATCCGATTTTCCAAAAGAACATAAAAGTGTCCCATAGACTTTGAACAAGGGACAGATGGCAAACTTCACATACCGCGTAAAGTAGCACCATGCCATCATCCATTGTTTTGAAAGACATGGACGTCTCCCTGTGCTGCAAATGTTAAGAGGATTATAGTGTTGTAGAGACGCACAAATTTCTAACAAATAACATGAGCTAAATTTTCAATTTGTAGGAACTTACAACTACAGACGCAATGCCAGGAAAGAGGCCACAGCATATGATTGCACGGACAAGTGGTTGATTGTGGCTTAATTTATTATTAGTACTTGACTCAGCTTCTACCAAGCCAGCATCTTTTAATATGAAACTAAACTGCTTCCTAAGAGAATGGATAGCTTGCAGTGTTTGGGAAGAGAGGAAATTCCTCCAGCAGTACTCATAAGATGAACCTTCTCTCTCTGCATCCTTCCATCCTTCATATGCACGAACAAGGGCCATGTGGTCACTGTAGTCCTTTGCAGAGAACCTTGATTTTGCTGTCCCTGCCAACTAAATATTAACAGAAGTATCAGCTGATGAAGTGCATCACAATAGGAACATGATTAGATTATTGACCAGGTCAGTTGTTTGATTAGACATGCAACACCAGAAGAAGAATCTGAATAACTGCTTCATATAGTTGAGCAAATTCTCAAGACATCTAATCAATCATAAAATAAGAGAACAACATAAAATGCATTGCAGAGGTTCTGCCACGTGTCAAGATGTTCTTCTTCTGATGGACGCACAGGATGAGCAATGTGTTACGTGTCATATCAGATTCATAAATGCTTTCTCCTTTCTAATTGCTCAGAAATATTTTAAGATTAGTCTGTTTAGAGACCCACGGTAACAAGGGCTGGCAAATAGTTTAACATGGTTGACGAACATTGTTCAAGGCCAAGTATGGCAAGTCTAAAAAGGAAGTTAGTACAAAAAGAGATTAATAATTTAAGATGACCGAACAAGCCAGTTTGAGGAAAAATCGGCGAGAAATTCAAGTACCTCCTTTTTTTCTTGAGGCAAAAGGAAAGGATCTCTCACGCTGAGTGCTGATACTATGGTAAGAATAGGATCAAAGCAACGAAAAATGGCACCCATAATTAGCATTTTCCCCAGCTTCGGATCAACTGGAAGAACTGACAGAAACTTCCCTGATAGAATAAAAGGCAGGCAACATGATTGAAATTCGATCACAACTAAATTCTGATAACGGCTGCATGTAGTGAGCACGCATATAGTCATTCAAAAGTCTGAGAAAATAACCAAGGTCCGTAAGATTTTCCTTCTCATCCAATGCTCCAATCATTTTCAAAAAATCAACAGCATTTTGGACCTGTCATGAAGGACATGACAAAAGTTATGACAGAAAAAAGCCTAGTAAATCCATTACAAAAGCAAGCAAGCATCTAAAAGGAGCCATTTACTTACAGTAAGTGGTTCTGGTGGCTGTAGTGCAGCTGATAGGAATTCCCCTATACTGGCAACCTGCAAGCTTTTTATTTGCAGGCAAAGAGAATTCAGAGGAGTTCTCAAAAGTTCCGGAAGCTGATACTCAGGAAATGCTTCATAAACACAGCGGGGATATAAGTGGTAACATTCGCCTGGCTGTACACGGCCTGCTCTACCCCTTCTCTGTAAGTCAAAGCAGCAACCCATAAATTTTATACTGTTAGATAGGCTAGGATCCTAGGGTAAAATAACAACCAGCCATATATAGACAATGTACATTTATGTCCATGTAATCACCACACTGTCCACAATAATTTCTCTTCGCTAAATGATTGCAATGTCTGGGGATGCTTCTCTGGGCATATCTGCATACTAACAACAAGGTTAGAAGAGACATACCTGTTTGGCAGATGCTTGTGATATCCAAGTAGGTAGTAGACACGGTGTATTATTCAATGCATCATAAGTGGTTTCTTTTGCTTTTCCACAATCAACAACAAATACTATGTCATTGATTGTAATACTCGCTTCAGCCATATTGGTGGCAAGGATTATTTTACGCACATTGAATGGCGGTCTCTCAAAAATTTGTTTCTGTGGGAAAAGGAAAACGAAGAGATAAAGCATTAGGAAAGTTCCAAAAAGGAGAGTTATCTTGAATATTCATTGTAATCTCTTTGCTAACAGGTGTCAATATGCAATTAATAATAGGTGCAGCAACTTAGCATTTGGCCATCAATATATTGAGAAGCATTGTGTTTACCATTTTCTGTTTAACTTGTTTGATAGTTCTAGCAAAGCATGTGAATCGGAGTTTATCACTTCCCACCTCTGGTGCCGCTACTTTGTATGACATTCCTAGAAGAAGTGGCACTTACATAAGGTTTGAAAACCAATTATGAAGGCAGCATCCTGCCTGTGATTTTTCTATAAGCACCATCTAAGATGCAATTTTCAACTTGGCAAACGTGTCATGGCAAAGAGACACTGATGAGACCAATAAAGTCAACCATTAATAAGGCATTATCGTCTTATCCAGTAACAGCAAATAAACAACATAATAAAAAGCCACAACATACTTTATTTGTGATAATAGCAATTTTCTTCACATTGAAGCCATCAGCATGATAGCTGATGGTACCAAGCAAAATAAGGAGGAAAAGATCTATTACTGATTGGCGTCCACATGTGCAGTTGAAAATTGCAATTAACAAGCACATCTACAAGTTTTCCCCAAGTCCTTATTATAATATTGCTAGTGTGAAGAAGAAATATACAGAAGCAGTCCTACCTGTTCAGATGTTGCCATTGAACCATGGCATGTTAGGAGCAGAACCCTGTTAGGGTCTCCAAGAAGAGGATGAGCTTTGAGTTGATCCCTTAAGCAGCTTATATCCTCCCATCCAGTCATGAAAACTAGTACAGCACCTGGTCTTTCTTTTCGACATATGTGGCATAACACTGCCTCAATAAGATTGAATCCTATGCAGTCGGGTGTCCAACATGATAAAGAATCACGCACTCTAGAGCTATAATTTTCAAAACTTGATTTAGTAAGAACATCCTGCAGATAAAAATAATGTAACAAATTAGATCATGCATCATATATCCCACAGTAGTAGTTACAACTAGAGATGACGGTAGAAGTATCAAACCTCGACAAGAGCAGTAATCTGGTTTTTTTTCTTTCGTGGTGCTAGCTGTCTCTGCGTTTTCCACAATTTCTCTTGACCATAATCGTCTAATTGATTGAATGAGGTCAACTTGTATCCAGTAATTTCCAGTACATCTTCTAAAAAATGAGCTGCCACAGGATATGTGAATCCCTAAAATTCAAAGTTTCCACTCAAGTCAAATCATCAATAGACTTCCAGAATAAAACTCAACCAGCGAATTCTATACAGCAAACTATTTAATTATGTAGGCAGGAAGCTAGAAAAAAAGCTGCTGTTGTGACAATACAAGAGATTTGAGAGCAAGAGAAATACAAGAAAAATTAAAACGAAGAGTAGACTAGAAGAACTCAGAGCAAGCAAATAGAGAGCCGAAGGGGGTGGAGAGAGCGGCTTTCCATGAACACAGGAAGATCGGATCGCACAAAAAAGATAAAGAAAATCTAAAGAACCTGTCCCATAAGGCATATAGTAACTTAATGCAAAAGTTGTCACTTTCTCACCACCAAGAAAATAGGTTCTCATTCATTTAGAGGACATCATAATCAAATAAACTTGTACCATAGAAAAATTACTCCCAAATGATCAAAATTCAGCATAACAAGTTTGTAAAGGTGACTTTTTCCCGGACACTGTAATGGATTCTACTCACACTATTCCCCTCTCACTTTATAGCACAAGAAAATTCCCAAGAATTTTGGCTTTCAAGGCCGTGTGTTACGTCGTGTGGAATCACAAGAGGAGAAAATATGTTCTGTGAAGATCATAAATTATGTCATAATTTCCATTTGCAAGGACGAAGATGAAATTCTCAGAGATATAGGTATGCTATATATCAACTGCAATTGGTGGAATTTGACAAGTTCCACTATTCCAACTTCTTTGGAAAAACAGGACAAACACTTTCAAACATGAGACTAGCAGGCCTTAAGCAAATTTGTCCCACCTTTAGAGAAAACTGGAATCAGTAGCCAGAACTAGTAATCCTCACTATAACTTCAAAGACTTTCCAAGAACAACATGGCATGTTTCAGTAGATGAATTGTGACAATAGTAAGTAAAGTAGTATCGCTAACTAAATTTGCTAATGAAATTCATGGCCCTTTTCATCGCCATCAGATGCAAGAATATTTACAATGACCAACTTCATTTACTCGCTCTTATCCAGAGAAAAATGATCAAACCGATGAATTTGACAATAACTTGGCTAGACAAGACTGTTTTCGAAAGTGACACCCACAGAGAAACCACAAAACTGACCTGACAACTGCAGATAAGGTACAAGAAATCAGTGGCATCCATAGACACAAGTTTTTACCGGTATATGAATAGTTGGGGCACCTCCAAAATAGGTAGAGAATAACTCTGCATTCAAAGTGGCACTCATCAATATCAATCTCAAATCTCGACGGCGTGGAAGAACATCCCTTAGGACAATCAAGAGGAAGTCTGCAAGTGACATGTAAGAAGTCAGAAGACCAAAGCTTTTACCACTTTTAATGAAGCAAGAGGAACATAAATTCACTAACAACTGCACCTTCATTCATGCCTCTCTCGTGAATTTCATCTACAAATACATGGGTTATTCCATTCAGGTTCCGATCACTCAGCAATCGTCGTAGTAGAATTCCACTGGTACAGAAGAGAAGATGTGTATTCTTTCCCTTCATCCCTTCTAGCCGAACTTTATAGCCAACCTATAAAGAAATCTGTGTCGTCGTATAGCAGAACCAATACAAAGAATTTAAACAGAAGTAACATTCGAGATGAACGAAAATTGCGATGCACTTTAACTAGGGAAAAGGCTCACTGTTTCACCAAGAGGCTCTCCTCTCTCAGCAGACACTCTTTCAGCAACTGCCATAGCGGATATTCGTCTAGGCTGCGTGCAGATCATGCTGCAAAATGCTCCCCTACCAGATTCTATTTCCGACTCTAGGACATATTGTGGAAGCTGAGTGGTCTTGCCACATCCAGTCTCCCCAGATATTACAATGACCTACAATGGCCAAAACAAAGAGGGAATAAGAGAGCCCACTTGCAAAAAAGCATTCTCTCTCCCTTTCCAAAACATTTCCATGATCTTAAATAAATCATCTAAGCCAGACTCCTCAAACATACCGAACTTCTCCCGATAAACTAAGAATGATTAATAAGCAAAAGTTTTTAGATTGTGACCGAAGAGTTCGATGCCCGCGCTAGGATAAAGCTAAACATTATTTTCTCAATCCGTTAATGAGACGACGAGGCATAGTTCTAGATTACAATAAACTTGTGTACTTAGGCTGTAGCCCAACCTAGATACCGACAGGGTAATGAATTATCCAAACGGAAGAGAAAAGGAGATGTATAACAGGAGTGGAATGTGCATTGTAAACATCTTTCACTAGAATCAGACTTAATGGTTAGATCTCAAAGGACTAGCCCTTCTTGTATAGAGTTTGCCATCCATCAATAGGCCATAGTTGGATATTATTGACACCTTCAATACAGTGACTCAGCTCTACTGAATTATGGATGGAGATACTTATTGCAAGCACGAGAAACAAATAGAAAATAAGACCAGACCGAGACACACAGTGCCTCTCTCTCTCTCTCTAAAAGCCAGTTTATCTTGATCCTATAAAATCAGACTATGTTCGGTAAGAACCTGATTCCTTGCAATGGCCTGAAGCAGCCTATCCTTCTCCCTGAATGCAGGTAGAGATTTCCGGAAGTCCAGCATTTTCCTGCCTTCCGGTGACTCCTATCAGGGAAGAAAAGGAGGTAAATTAGATGGTATCATGCAAACTTCGGAGTATGACTTTTGTGACATTACAGTTATGAAATGCAGCCAGCTTCCGTTTCCGATCACAAAAAGAAGAGTCAGCCCGAAGAGGATTTTCTTCACTATCCACATCAAGGGGAAAAAAAGCTAGTCTAGGATTCAATTGAATCTGCTTAACCATGAGGTTCTAATAAGAACTAAGAGTTTCATAATTTAGCGCCAGCACATAAGTGGAGTAAGTTTGACAACATTCCTCAGGATATACAGGAAATAAAATTAATTATTGATGTGAACCGAATGATATGCAAGGATGGGAGTAAAGACAGTGATCAACAGCAACTACCAACCTTCAAGACTAATAGCCCCACTACAACACAAGTGGTTTAAGTTTAACTAATGGTATTACCTCAATCAAGAAATGTGAGACTGCACGATGGGAAAAATACTGACGGATAAAATACCAAACTTTAGTACACCATAGCACTCGGAGTACATTGACAAACAGGAGAAGAAAGATCACTGCAAAGTAAGTTATGATTCACACCTGCCAAGCTCTTTGCATGTTCCTCATCCGCAAGCTTCTCCTTTGAAGTACCTTTTCCATGACAGAACCATCAAGAAATAAGTCTGGATTGTCATCTGGATTGATCTCTTCAACCTGATCAGCTGACTTAACAACACTTGCTTCCCCGCCTTCTTTACCAACTCGTAATTGGATCCTATCAAGATGTTCCTGAAGCAAGCCCTCTACTCTCCTTTGCAGGCCTAGAGGGATAACCACCTGAAACAAATAAGGCTGTTCAGTTCTACTTTAAGGATGGAACTTAAAGGCCGCAAGTACCGAGGACTTTTGATGCTCTTCACGAGCACCACAAATTATTACCTCTCTTTGAGGCCGCTTATCATCAAGATCTGGCCTGTAGTTTGGGAGAGGAACCTTGCTTGTAACCACCACTTTTCCATATATTTCGCTGTAAGAGCATACGAAGTCAACTGAGCAAGGAAAGCCACGATAGGAGAAAATTACTCAATGCGCAAGTGTAAAGTAGCCACTGCCCCTTAACCTGTAAAGTCCCATCCTTTTCGCAAGATTAGAAATCTGCTCATAGTCTCTTCTATCTCTTTTATCTCGAGATACAATTTCCTGGTCCTTTTCGCTGCGTGAGAGCAAGCTGAGCTTCCACTTCCACTCATCAATGTTTGCAACTGAAGATGATGCCTACAAAGGAGACAGCTTTCAAGACATAGAACGACCAAATGTCTAATTTTGTTTTCAAACACGGAATGGAATGAACTGGATATCCGACCAAGCCTGAGGGGCCAAAGAATGCGCCCAAGCGAACACAACTTGCTAAAAAACATCACTTTCTCCTCATCAAAACCAAACCCATCTAAAAAAACTGTACATCAACTAAATTCCCGAACAGAACAGAACCGAAAAGAGAAGAAACAAAAGAGTACCTTGTGGCCTTCGAAGTCGACTTCGTACTCATCGTCCGAGAACTGCTCTGCGGCGTAGCCGCAAAACCATCGCCTTGTCGCAAAGAATCCCCTTTCACAAAGCGTTGCCTCAGAAAACAGACCAAGCAAAGAGTTGCAGACCCTGCTCTGCTTGATGACAAAAGGGCAGGGCATAGACTTGGTGATGCGTCCCAGAAGAGCACATCTTAGCATGATACTAGGCATGTTACTGAGGAAGGCGATTGAGGCGTCTCCATCTAAAGGCTGGATTGCAGAGCCAAAGTCACCAATTCTTCAGGCATTGGCACTCTCTCTCTCTCTCGAAAGACTGAGGCAAGAACACGGAGCTGAGCTTTCGGCCGTCGGAGTACAAACTCGGACGAGGCTTTTTGGCGTAGGAACACTTTTCCCGTGGGCCTATCAACGAACGCGACTAATCCAAAATGCCAAAAAGTTCAAGGATCTATGTGAAAATGACAACTTTTCCCGGGGGCAACAAGCAATTTTGTCAGATCCATTCAGCTCCAGAGAGTTTTTACTCCTTTCCTCTTGACTCTTGCTCCTTGACATTTATTGTCATTGCCCATCGTGAGAAATGAGAATGCCAAGACAAAATGAGAACGAAGCTGTGAGCATGGGAATCGGAGTGATGGGTTCCAAGGCTGAAACTAGATCCTATCCTAATTTTTAGAATGCGCCTAGAACAGAACTGGCGGATCACAGACAAGTTTTAGGATAAACTCGGAAACGCCTGTGGCTTATTTCTTTTCATTCATTCTTTTGATCTGTTTTATTAAATATATGTTATGTACGGATCAAATTTTATTTTAAAGAAGGAATAAAAGAATTTACTTAAGTCAAGGTTGGATTTTGAACTGGACACCTAATTAGTCCCCTCATGAACCCATTAAGTAAGGCCTATTATGACATGTGCCAGGGTTGAATTGATCCGGCTGCTCACCTATAGCAAATATTTGCTCTAGAAAATGGATTGACATTTGTTGAGTGCACGCAGCGAAAATCCAATACTTTTTCTGGGGAGATCGCCAATAGAGCGCCCAAATCCGAGCCTGTCAATATATGCAGTTGGACCCACTTTCACTCAAAAACTTAATCTAATGAGTTATGGGCCAATTTGGATATATTAACTGCTCAATACCACATTAAATCTCCGATGTGAAACTTTTTTAACACAGCTCACACGTGCATCCTAACAGGATTCAACTGAACAACGGGTCCTGGGCTGTTCCTCTGTCTCCGTCTGTCTCTCCGGTTTCAGTCAGCTCTTGGGCTGTTCCTGAGAGATGGGCCATGGAAGGCCCAGAGTGAATCGGCCCATTTCGAAAGGAAACTGAGGTGCTCTGCCGACCGCGACAGGAGCAAAACAGGTCGTCGACGTCTTCTTCTTATCCTTCTCCTTCGCCTGTGCAGCGTGCACCGACCACCGGAGGCACCTACTTCGCCGGAATTGAATTGGTGAGATACTCGAATTCCCCTCTTCTTCCCCTTTCATCGCCTTGTCGAACACTTTAATTCTGCGTCCGTGCCTCGTGCTCCTAGTTGTTTTTTCGATCGCGTGATTGTTTTGCTTCCCTTCTTGTTCATGCTCTTGTTCTTCTTCTTGATTGTGTTGATTCTCGTAGTGTTCCTCTGTAACTAAACGGATTTGCTTCTTGTGATTACTACACATGATGCCGTTTCGATCAAGACCATGTTACTTCTGTGACTTTGGGATTGGACACTATTCTGACATGATATAGCTTCTTTTGAAATTGTTCCTGTTTTGTTTGTTTGTTTGGTTGGTTGGTCACATGATGGTGCGGCTTTATTGTTGCTTTATCTTGTTGCAGGTCTGATCGACCTGAGCTCATTATAAAAGAGAAGAAGACATGTCGAAGGCGCTGGTGCAGCCAATCGGGCAGAAGAGGCTGACCAATGTGGCCGTTGTCCGGCTCAAAAAGCATGGTATGCGCTTCGAGATCGCCTGCTACAAGAACAAAGTCTTATCTTGGCGCTCTGGCGTGTGAGTCTCTCTCTACACCGTTTGCCCCGTTAATTTTGACAGGCGACTTCGCTGCATAGGAGAATTATTTCTCCACGATTCTTTTGTCAAGTATTTGGGTTTTGAATTACGTGTGTGCGAGCATCAAGAATGTTGAAGATGGTGACAAATATAAGTTCTATGTATTTTCTATTGATACTTACTTCATGTTCACTCAAATGGTGGAAGACTCCCTGTTGATATCGTAGATATGCACCTGCTTCTATGTTTCAAACATTATATATAGGAGAAGCAAATTAGGACTGGGATATGCGAATACTTATGGTGCTGACTGTAGAGCATTTTGAGATGTAAATACCTAGTTGTTGCTTTTCGTGATATTCTGGAACAGGGAGAAGGATTTGGATGAAGTACTTCAGTCGCATACTGTGTATACGAACGTTTCAAAAGGAGTTCTCGCCAAGTCAAAAGACCTGATGAAAGCCTTTGACACAGATGATCAGACGAAAATATGTTTGGAGGTCAGTGACGTCCTATTATGGATCATTACGAGGAGAAGATTATGTGTGTACAATATCCTCTGTTGAATCAGAATAGATGTCTGCTGTTCACAATTCTTAAAACTTGTGTTACTTGGAACTAATGCTCATGTAGATTTTGGATAAAGGAGAGCTTCAAGTTGCTGGAAAGGAGAGGGAGATCCAATTTGCAAGTCAGTTTCGAGATATTGCCACAATTGTTATGCAGAGGACTATCAATCCTGAAACTCAACGCCCTTATACCATTAGCATGATCGAACGACTAATGCATGAAATTCACTTTGCTGTTGATCCGAATAGCAACTCAAAGAAGCAGGTATTGAGATATTTGATTTTGATGGACATTTAAAAGAAATCTTGTTAAAAAAGATGGACTTGCAGGATAATGTTTTGCCTTTGATCGGACTTTTAGAATATCATGAACTTGGTGTTGTATATGTCTGTTGTCATACTATATATATGGCTTGTCAGCTTTAGAGTATCATGATATTTTACTGTTGGATTTTCTTATCTTATCTTTTCTTTTTCCTTGCTGTCTCAGTTAAATTTCTGTGGTAACTAGCTTTTTCCAGTTTCACATATATATGGAGGAACTTTTGGACATTTATTGGTTTGAACTGTGTATGCAGAAGATATGCAAGACTTTTGCATGTCAATAGTACATATTTTGCATCTCTATGTCCATATTGATGCAAACTTGTGGAAATACAAAACCTAATGGAGAAATCAATCTTTTGCAGCTTTTCACATCGTAATGTTTAATAAGCTTATATGTTGAATTCTCATGCAGGCACTGGAAGTCATACGTGAACTTCAAAAGCATTTTCCTATAAAAAGAGCTCCTATGAGGCTCAGATTCACCGTCACTGAACAGAATGTTTCTTCTCTCCTGGAAAAGCTCAATGCCTGGAATGCTAGTATCAATTCAAGGGATGAATCTGCAGCTCAAATATCTGTTGTAAGTCTTAGACCGTGATATTGGAAGAGTTGCGCTTATACTACATGAGCTGTTCATGAAATCATATCTGTGAAATTATGTTCTTTACTTTAGCATGCTTTGATTGGATAAAGTGCGTGATTCTGATATGTTTCTAGTAGGGCGATTGTAACATACTAACTTTCGACATTGGACTAGGAGAGCGTTAAGAGGACTTCTTTCTTGTTAGATTATCATTTTTCATTTCTTTTATCCCTCTTTTAGGAGCATTGTTTGCTCTCCCATTAGCTAAGCTCCTGCTTCTATTAGGACAGGCTCTTCAAATAACCAGTTACTCTAATTTTTACTTGGTGCAGTTCGGAGTTTTCTAGTATGAGAATTAATGATTTCTTCTATGTGCATAGATGTTTAGCTACAGACAATACCCCTCTGTTTACTCGGCGAGTCTAGAATTTTCTTGTCAACTGATGAAGTTTGACAAATATCCGAAACCCCTCTTCAATGAAAATAAATTGCCTCTTCTATATTGTTTTCTTGTCTTTAGGATGACGAGAAGTTCATTTGTTTTATGCATTACGGATCTGCTCTACATAAGTTGCGATGACGTGGTAAAAAGCTTAAGCTAGTGGTGCTTTGTGCAATGAGGATTAGTCTTGTTTGTTTGGTATGATGTGCCTCTGCTTATGACCACACATTTTATGCAGGTATGCGAAATTGAACCAGGATTCTACCGGGACTGTGAAGCCTTGGTGAGAAACTTGCAGGGGAGAGTGGAAGTTCTTGCGTACTCTGTGCATGCTGAAGGGGATACCCAAGTGGATGACTATGATGATCATGAGGACATCCCATCCCGGTCTGAACCCGATTCCATAGTCCAGCTAAGTGAGAGGATGCAGAAACAGGCGCTCACGTCTCAAAAAGAGGGCACGGAGGAGGAAGTAAAGCAAAACAAGTGCAGCACCTGCAATGCGGTGGTAGGGGACGCAAAGCAGTACAGGGAGCACTTCAAGAGCGACTGGCACAAGCACAATCTGAAGCGCAAGACCAGGCAACTCCCTCCTCTCTCAGCAGAAGAGTGCATGGCCGACATGGACTTGGACGACATGCGATCGGATTTGAAGGATTACTCATTTTGAGGACGGTTTTAAAGCTACTGAGGTTTGGTTTTTGTGCAGTGGCTCCATGTGTAACCTACAATAGAGTTGTAGTACATAGTAAACATTGGTCTACTAAGTTTGCAACCTCCGGTTATTTCTTGTCGTATAGTATTGTGGGCGAGGCAGACGAGTTGAATTTATCAGGCTCATGTGTTCGCTTTATTCCTTTTCCAGCGCGTGTTCAGTCCTTAGTCGATACTTGACAAGTTGGGCCTCATATTTCTGTAAAAGAGTAGAGCAGAAATTTTCCGAAGAATGTGAAAAGACCGCACCGAGTTCCCGAGGGCTCGACGAGCCTCGCCGTGCTTTTCCTGTGGCCTTAATTCTTTGGTCTACGAAGACAAATGGATTAGCTTGACGAGCGACGTATTTTGCATATTTAAGACATACTGAATAGCCCCTAAAATTTGTAATTCGAGCATTTAAATCCTAAAATTTGCAATTTTTAATGTACTTGAGACCAATTTGTAATTTGGGTATTTAAATCCTACAATTTGCAATTTTAATGTACTTGAGACCTCCGTTTAATCCCGCTAAAATGGCGTGGACGGAGAATGTCACATGGATTATCTTGTTCTGTCCTACGTGGCTCTTGAGAAAAAGGTAAAATATTGCCCAAATTTTCATTCACAAAAATATAACGGAGTTTACGAAAAGATTAAAGCATATGATTGTGGTAAGTCTCACAATTTAGATGCATAAAAGTGCAAACTTTGAGATTTAAGAATCTTCTCATGGCAAGTTTTAGATTTTAATCTATGTTGGTACCATTTTTTGAAATATGCAATAAAATATTTTTAAACCGTTACTTCATATTGATGATTGTCTAAGCTCGCCATCTCAACACAATGATTTTGTCCTTGTCGCCAAAGGAACGAAATTTTTTTTCAATAAACTGTTCTTCCGGCATCAATTCACAGCTTATTCAAATTAATCGCCTAACATGAACTACGAAGTGATATAATTTGTCTGGGTTGAGATTTACTTTTAATTTTTCGAACTGTTTTAAACTTTGTGGTACTTAAATTCTGTCTTTTTATCTAAATGTAAATAATTAAAAACTCTGAAAATATTAAGATATTGACATGCAGCATCCATGTATAAATTTTTATAATTCGTCAGATTTGAGATAGTGTTTTTTCTAATTTTAATTTCCTAGTTTTGAGAGAAAAGGGTCAGGAATCAAACTAAATGTCGCTCGAAATCCTCGAGAGCTATCTTTTGCATATTAAAAGGAACTCGGACTCGGATTGCTTTGAACAAGAAGAAAACCTGCGAAGTCCCAATTGAGACTTCAATAGCGTACGAAGGGTTGTCACTCTCTCTCTCTCTCTATCTCTCTCTATCTCTCCGTCCCCCCGTCCCGCCCACCTTGACTGTGTAAGGCGTCGTCGATGACATTGTTCACTGTCTATTGAATCGATACAGCGACTATGGAGGCTCCAATCATCGGTATTCCTATCCCTCCCTCCCTCCTTCTCTCTCTCTCTCAATTTGTGCGGAATCAGCTCGCCGCGCGCCGCTCTCTTTTTGGGTCCCTGCGCTTTCTTCCGACGGCAGAAAGTGAGCTCATGCCGTGTGTGTTTTTCGAATGAGCAGATCCGTTGCAGGGAGATTTCCCTGAAGTGATTGAGGAGTACTTGGAACATGGCATTATGAAGTGCCTCGCCTTCAACCGCCGCGGTACCCTCCTCGCCGGTACTCTCTCTCTCTCTCTCTCTCTCTCGGTGGAATTGCTCTTGGAAGTGGCATTCCGACGGTGCATCTAATTTCGGGTTCCAGTAAAGCTTTGATTTTTCTGGCTATTTCGCTTGTTATAAACAAGAAGGAGAGTTCTGTTTAGCTACCTTTTGAAGTGGGTGCTTTGAAGTTGGGAAAGGTGTGGCTCGACCTAGGTACTTCTGTCATTGGCGGAGGTCGTAAGGGCTCTATCCCCATCCTGACCTCATCCGTCTTAGCTACTCAAAATTTCCTACTCGTAGGACTATCTGGTCTGTTTTTGGGTGGAGTAATATTTTGTTGCCATTTACTCACTTTGGAGAATACCCTTTTGATTTTCTTGCTGTCCGGGCATGCTGGAATCTTTAGAATAACCAGAAAGTGAAAAATGTAGTTTGAATACATCAACTGCTTTCTCTGAGGATTGTTCCGAGTCTAGATTAGAACACAATTAAAGATGGAAAGGAAAGTAAATATATAAATGGAGTGGAAGGTTTGAAACACAGATCTCACACTTCTGGATTGCACACGATTGATCACTAGAATCTTGGTCTTTCAACTATTTGTTGATTCTTTAAGTTTGGGGCTACCGTTTAGAGTTGCAGTGCAGACATTCTTTTTCTTGCAAATCGTGGCATATGGCGAGTCTTCTGTTGGTGCATCCATCAGTTACATAATGGGATCAGCATCGCATTGAATAGCTGGTCCCTAATGTTAATTTGGAGAAGTAATTCTAGTTCCTTGTTTGAATGCAATTTGTGAGTCCTATCCTTGGATTTTAGCATTTGTTTTACTGAATGGTGGTTTTGGAAGTCTTGTGATAGAATCAGCGAGAGAGTGATCTGTAAATATCTGCATCTTTGTCTGATTTTTTTTCTGACGCATCTTCTGAAAATTATGAATGTGTCTGGCTGTTGTCCTATGAAGGAATTGCTGTGGTTCTTGATTATGCTATTTCTTCTATCAGTGTATCATACTCTTTTTGATTTCCTTTTCCAGCTGGATGCACCGATGGAAGTTGCATTATATGGGACTTTGAGACCCGTGGTGTCGCGAAAGAGCTCCGAGACAACGAATGCACTGCTGCAATTACGAGCGTCTGCTGGTCCAAGTATGGCCACCGCTTACTTGTGTCTGCTTCTGACAAGTCTCTTATTCTTTGGGATGTTCTAAGTGGAGAGAAGATAGCGCATACAACTCTGCAGCATACAGTTTTACAAGCTCATCTTCATCCTGGTTCCTCGACTCCATCTATTTGCCTGGCCTGTCCTTTCTCATCTGCTCCTATGATCGTTGACTTGAACACTGGAAGCACAACAGCTCTTCCAGTTTTGACAACTGATGTAAGCAACGGAATTGCTCCTCTGCCCCGGAACAAGGTGTCAGATTCATCAGTAACTTACTCTCCATGCAATGCTTGCTTTAACAAGCATGGGGATCTGGTTTATGCAGGAACTTCAAAGGGAGAAATTCTTGTAATAGATCACAAGAATGTCAGAGTGTGTGCCATCATCCTTGTTTCTGGTGGTGCAGTTATAAAAAATGTTGTGTTTAGTAGAAATGGACAGTACATGTTGACAAATTCCAATGACCGGATGATTAGAATCTACAAAAATCTGCTACCTCCTAAAGATGGATTAAAGATGCTTGATGAATTGAATGAGAGTTTCAATGAACCAGATGATGTGGAGAAATTGAAGGCTGTTGGATCGAAGTGCTTGGAACTTCTCCATGAGTTTCAAGATTCTATCACTAGGGTCCAGTGGAAAGCACCTTGTTTTAGTGGTGATGGAGAGTGGGTGATTGGTGGTGCTGCGAGCAGAGGAGAGCACAAAATTTATATATGGGATAGGGCTGGGCATCTTGTTAAAATTCTTGAAGGCCCAAAAGAAGCATTGATGGATTTGGCATGGCATCCTGTTCATCCTATTATCGTTTCTGTTTCTTTGACTGGCTTGGTTTATATATGGGCTAAAGACTATACTGAAAACTGGAGTGCGTTTGCTCCAGATTTTAAAGAACTTGAGGAGAATGAGGAGTATGTTGAACGAGAAGATGAATTTGATTTGGTCCCTGAGACTGAAAAGGTAAATAAGCAGATTATGAGCTTGGCTTATTTGGCTTGATGTTAACAATTATTGAATGTGTATGCGTACAGGTGAAAGAACCAGATGTTCATGAAGATGATGAAGTTGATGTTTTGACTGTGGAGAGGGATTCAGCTTTTAGTGACTCAGATATGTCCCAGGAGGAACTATGCTTTTTGCCTGCAGTTCCTTGTCTCGATGTTCCTGAGCAGCAAGACAAGTGTGTTAGCAGTTGTTCAAAGTTGCCAGATGGTAACCATTCTGGATCGCCACTTTCAGTAGAGGCTGGTCAGGATGGAAATGTGAGCAACCATAATTCAAGCCACCTCGAACGTAAGTTTTCTTTTCCCCACTTGCTGGATTTGCCAAGTGTTGAGATTCTTCCCTTGTACAGACTGGATTTTCCTGTGAATTCCTGCAATATAGCACTTAGGTTGTACCTATGACTGTTTGCTCTTACCTAAAACAGATGCCTGACTTAAGATCTGCATGATAAATTGCCCTCTTAATTGTTGGCTAGATTTGCTTAGCAACTGCTAGGAATCTTGGTAATGCATTTTTAATCTCTGACATGGCATTGAGGGAGAAAAGACTACATTGAGTATTTGATGAAAATTTCGCTGTAGAATTTGGCACACTATTCATGGTTGTAACAGAGGAGGGCAGAGGAGAATCTGGGAGGAGGGGTAGTAATCAAGTTGCAGGACTAGATGAATGTGATTTCAATAGGTGATTACTGGTTTTGTGTTCCATCCCTTGTAAGGAAGTTAATAGAGTGTCATTCTTGAGCTCATGTGTGACCGAAAGGTTTTTCTCTGACTTGTCTAAACTTATGCAGCCATGGAGAATTCAACTGCCGAGGACACAGACGGTGCACGATTAAAAAGAAAACGCAAACCTTCGGAGAAGGGGTTGGAATTGCAGGCGGTAAAGGTCAAGAGACATGTGAAACCTTTGAAATCGTCTGGTCGATTGTCAAAAACTAATAAACCTGTGATTGATCCGGATTCTAGCAATGGTGTATATGGAGATGACTGTTCCGATTGATTCGATTAAATTGCAATTCTCATATAGCCTCTGTCCATGTCGTCGTTCCATTTTCACCTGCTTGACACATTGTTTACCAATCTCTACTCTGGGCTTTCAATGCCGTCGCCAGATTCATCGAAGCATTCGAAATTCTTACTGCGGGATTTGAACGAGAGATGAACTCATTTTTTTTTTCACTTTTCCAACAGTAGATGCGATTAACGAGTTGAAACTTGATCTGATCGCTCGAGTTAAGCTACAAATTCAGACTCGGCTGGCCTCTTGAGTACACGACAGTGAAAATAACACGGTTTTCATGTCTCTCGCACTTTTCTCCACTGGGCTCGAGCAAGCGGAGCTCAAGTTCAAGCATTAGGATGCTCGAGGTCGGTTCACTCTCGACCCGACTCAGACCAAAACTGTACGTGGCATTATCTCCAAAATCATTGGGGCAAGGAAAATCTCACCATCCTTGATGGGTCAAGAGAATTGACAATCCAGTGAATAAAATGCTTCGAGTCCATTACATGCCTCGATTATCGTTAACGGCCTCAGGCAGCAACTGCTCTTCGCTCTCATCAGATCGGGCCGTTACCGCATTGTCCTTGGGTTTAATGAACTCTGGAATCGCATATTTCCTCCAAGATCATCGGGTAAGGAAAATCTCACTTGTCAACGGGTCAACAAAATCAGCAATCACTTTGGACACGGCCTATAGTCGAAAGAGCTTGGGGTATTGGCTCGGCCGCCTTCTACGGAAAAGGATAACCCACTTCGAGCCAATTTTGTGCATTGTTTATCTCATCACCCAGCAATTTATGGGCAAGCCTAACACTACAGAAGAGCTCCTTATCTACATAGAAAACACACTTCACTCCGCAGAATAGCTCGGAAATGGCCGAGTCTCGGAAAGTGCTTTCTCAATGTCGCAACTGCGGTGATGATGCTGGTGCTGATTCTTCCGTCCCCGAGCAATGCCGCTACGTACGATGTAGGGGACCAGGAGGGCTGGACTTACAATGTTGACTCAAGACTCATGGGTCGCTGGCAAGACCTTCTATGCCGACAATATTTTAGGTCAATCAATTTTACCGTAGCAACGATAAGAGTAGGAAATGCATTTGTGCCCGCTTTCGGTAAAGCGGCCACCTACTGCTGCCTAATGACTACGCGTGCGTCGATCATCACGTATGGTCGGTCGAGATTGTACTTCTGCTTAGATTTGGATAGGTAGGAAAGCCATTTTCTTATCTCAACTAACAGCTACAGGATTGATGAGAGTGTTTCATACCTTTTTAGTGCTTACGGCTTGGACTGAACAAAATTTTGATGATTGATGTACAAATGGCACTTTTCACTTATGACAACGGCCAGCATAACGTGATCTCTGTCGATGCAAATGGGTACAACAAATGCACAACGAAGAAAAACTACGGGAGCTATGCCAATGGCAACGACCAGATAAAACTGACCGAAGCCAGCAGCCAGTACTTCATCTTTTCGCTTCACTGCGACTATGCTAACCAGAAGATCGCAGTCGTCATCCATCCATGATGAAGCGAAGTCAATGTGGCCTACCGAGGTAGGGATTCCGCCGGTCTTAGCACCGGCTACACGGTGGATGTCGAGGTGCTTTGGTTTGTTTAGCCTTGGCAGTAGTTACTCGAGACCTTTTCATTTGGTGTGCTTACATTCCAATCCTCTTATAGTGTAGAGAAGGAAAGTGAAGTGGCAATTGCTTCACTAAGGCATGCAATGGCCTCAGCAGGATGCTTCAAGGGCTTTGCGTGAATAATTAAAGGTCAAATCCATCGGTTTACCGAGTTTCCCCTTGTATACATATGGTTATGAAGCAAAAGGAAAACCGAGACATCACAACTTTTTATGTTTGTAATAACAGGACACAAATTGATTATGTAACAGTCTTGGGGGTGACCTTATACTAACAATCTATTTTGGACAACAACAAAAAAAAGTAAATAACGATTAATAAAAAAATTATTGTGAAGTTCACTATTTTAAGAATTTGCGTTTCACAATATAATCAGCGAAACACTGTTATGCTAACAAAG
Organism: Rhodomyrtus tomentosa; assembly: GCA_028455895.1. Taxonomy (NCBI): domain Eukaryota; kingdom Viridiplantae; phylum Streptophyta; class Magnoliopsida; order Myrtales; family Myrtaceae; genus Rhodomyrtus; species Rhodomyrtus tomentosa. The sequence goes on along the minus strand of JAPCWY010000011.1, from coordinate 6,207,081 downwards.
TTTCAATAGAGCTTATGAGTCCAACAAGGACTTTTCTAATATAACCATTTTTTGGTGGCGGTGAGAATAACAACATATTGTGGGCTACACAAATTCTTGAATAAGTGGATTCCACAATTTTTTAAAATTATTTGCTATATTTTTTTTTTCCGTGGTTTACAATATGTTGTAATTCTAATGGTAAATCAAAGTTGTCACGTAAGCATATTCCATCCAATAATATGGAATTTTACAAGCGTTCCTGCTGCCATAGCCATACACAGCAATAACAAAGGTAATTCCGACGGTAATATATGAGAAAGAAAAATAACGTTGTAGTGGATAAAAATGTGCAGGATTACAAGCCCATCAGCTGCGTTTCGTGATCAGGTATGATACAAATTATTTTATCATGTATTTGACTGCCGCTTAAAATTAAATAGTGGATATAAAGATATATAGCTTAGATAAAATTATCTCATAGAGGATGTGGAATAAAGATGGATAGGATTTGTTATATTCATAATATAAAAGCTATTTTTTTCTCCGATATCAAAATTCTTAATAAAATAAAATAAAATAAAAATTTGAATTATATTTGAATTCTAATATTAAAAAATAAAAATAATATTTATTTATTTATTTATATTTATAAAATTTTATTTTCTTTCTACTTTACAGTATATATTCTGAGCACATATTTACACACACTTCATATCCATGTCATCACGAATTGAAGGATTTTTTTATTAAGTGAGTTCAAAGGAGGATTTTTTTTGGTAGTATAGTTTGTTATTTAATAAAATTTTTAGTAAGAAATGATGGAATGGAATAAAAATAACAAAAAATAAGGAATAAAAAAATAAGTGAACAAAAATGAAGTAGACGAACCCAAACTTTAAATGAACAAATTAGAACTTAAAATGATCTTTCGAATTCTTGAAGAGCTTGAGGTAATGAAATTTCTATATAAAAAAAAAATCTAGAAATTTCATGTATCTTTGATTCATATTGAAGTTTCACCACCTTTTTTGTTAATATAGTTTTGCTATTCTACAAAAACGGCGAGAGGGTTAAAACTTTTTCTCCTCCGTAGGTTTTTGGTTCACGCCAAAAGTATATAAAAATAAAAAAAGAGTCAAAACTCATTTTCCTCTGTAACTTTATGGTTCATGTTGAAATTTAACAAAAGTAGTAAAAGAGACAAAACTTTTCGTAGTTGCAAATGCGAATGATCATATTTTCTCTCTTACTAGAGTTGGCAGTGAATTATGAAAGATTTTTATAGTCTTCATTTGTGCATTTTTATATTCATTTACATTTATATATGTAAATACCAAACAATAAACGTAATAAAATATGAATATATCCGGCTTTAATATTGTGATTTACCAAACAGTGGGTAGGATATAACAAAATCTCTGGATTTGTTATCCTATCGTATCCAATTCTATTATGACTAGAAATCCTAACCACCAAACGTCACCTAAAAGATTTCACCTTGGCACACGAGGAATGGCAAAATAGTATTCATAAAGGCGCAATGTACCTTAGCTGAGTGTTGGAAAAATATTTGTGACGTGCTGGGGAAAATATGTAATACGGGTTGTTGCAGCCAAAAAAATAACAACATGGAGAAAGCGATAGTAACCTCAATAATGATAAAGTCATGAGTGAACGAGGATGCAGTTACAAATTAAATTGCTATAAAATTGTAATAGAATTACATAGAAGGTGAGGTACGGTAAGCCAAATCTCTTTAAGTCCATTAATTCCTACCTATGGTGCTGAACAGCTTCTCGAACTGTGACTTCCAAGATAGTGATAATGACATAAATGATTCTTGAACTTTGACAGAATGTATAATGTGGTCCCTGAACTTTTAATTTGTTCAATCTAGTCCTTGAACTTCAGTATAATGTTCAATATGATCAATAAACTTTTAGTTTGTTCAATGTAGTCCCAAGACTTTACTATATGTTCAATATAGTCCCTGAACTATAGATAAATATTCAATATAGTCCTTTTATTAATTTAAGATTAGAGATAATAATGAACATCTTCATATGATCCAGGGGCTAAATTGAATATGTAGTAAAAGTTCATGCACTAAATTGAATAGTAAAAAATTTAGGGACCACATTGCGCATTTTGCCAAAGTTCAGGGATTATATTGAACAAATTAAAAGTTCAGGACCACATTGTACATTCTATCGAAGTTCAAAGGCTATTTGTGTTATTTTCCCTTCAAGATACAACACCCCGAATCCATTTGTATTAGCAGACATGATTGTATCAAATACTTCTCGAAATCAACATATTAAGAGAACAAATGTAGAGAAAACTAGAGGGGAGTTCTCCTTATTGGCACCGAAGAGACATGTCTATTCATAGATAATGAAAACAACGCAGGAAACTGAAAGGACGATAACTCAAGATCATTCGGGTTCGGCTCACGTTAGTTGAGCCATTAATCCTGAATAACGACAATATTAAAGTCAGAAAGTGCAATAGAACAAAGAGTCCCATGAATTGAAAAGACATCTGAGCCAGATAATTGCTGATCCATAATAATTATAATACTGAGGACTCTGCGTGTAGAAAAACTACAATTTGAATATCAAAATTTATGAAAATTCGTTAACTACAATAATTGATTTTGCAAATGGAATAGAAGATCTCGATATGTACTTATCATTAAATCTGGTGATCGGCCGTTGAAATATTACGATGACAAATTTGTTCTCGAAGGATGAGAGTGTGTTTTCAGTTGTAGACCGTGTTTGGCTATTTATTTTCTGGCTTTTGCTTTGTTTTGCAGTTATTTGGAATTTGCAAGACTTGAAAGATGTAACTCTCGAGTATTATTATGGCAAATGAATAACACTTTCTTTCAACGGAAAAGAAAAAAAAATCATTAATTTTGCGGATTTGATTGGAATCTTTGGAGGGATAATCATAACTTTTTCATCAATATATATATATATATATATATATATATATATATATATATATATATATATAGCTTCTTGTTGGTAATTTCATTTCGTTGGGTAAGGAGAACTCACATGATCCGTAATGGGGCAACAAGATCGACAATCCCTATAGACAGTAGACACGGCCGACGGTTGAAAGAGCTCGATTCAGGAATCAACCGCCTTCCACAGAAAGGAGGACTGGCTTTGCGCCAGTTTGTGCATTGTTTATCTCATCGCCATGGTGAGTAAACCAAAGCATTTTCCCATGGGCAATCGCTTCGTGCATGACATCACCGAGCACAATGATCTGCCCTCTCATGCGGTATATGTATGAGCACCTTCTTATCTCCATAGAAACACGCTTCACTCTGCACAATAGCTCAGAAATGGCACGTCCGAGTAAGTGCTTCCTCAGCGTTGCGGCGGTGGTGATGATGTCGATGTTGACTCTTCCGTCCTTGAGCTATGCCGCTACGTATTACGTGGGGGAAGAATTTGGCTGATCACATGATATTGATCTCGACGCGTGGGTCGCCGCTAGGACTTTTTATGTCCTTGATGTTTTAGGTAATTGATTTCACCGTTGTCGTTATAAGAGTAGGAAATGCATGTGAGCACATATAATCTGCGTGGGACATCACATACTGATGTCGAACGACTACGCTCATGTCGATCATCCTGTATGGTTCATTGAGATTGTACTTAGATTGAGATCTGGATAAAGCAGATAGTCATTTGCTAAAGTGAATAGAAGCATCGGTATATCTTGTCGCACTTATGGCTTCAACTCAACTGATTGTAAGCATTCATGTAAAGTGGACAGTTTTCAACTATGACAACACCTATCATAACGTGGTCTCTGTCGATGCAAACGGGTACAACACATGCTCGGTGAACTCGAACTACGGGACATTCACCAGTGGCCATGACCAGATAACATTGACCGAAGTCGGCACCTGGTACATCATCTGCTCGTATCACTGCAACTACGCTAACCTGAAGATGGCGGTCGTGGTCTATCATCGGTCTTAGCACCTGCTGTACAGTTGCTCTGAAGGCCTAATCATTTTGGTGTGTTTTATCTTCTGAGTTTTTCCCAATAAACGAAGTAGGGAAATGAAGTTGGATTTGTCTATGTTAAAAGGATATTCTAGTGTTTTTCATAATTAGTGAACCCTAGCGCTCACTATATATATAAAATGATGCATTTTGATTCAATAATATATGACAATTATGTTTTCCAACATGATATCAAAGCCTACGATCGTCACCGAAATCCTTCTCCTCTTTCAATAAAAAAAAAAGACTAGATCGAGAGCGGCAGCATTCTCGACGACACCCGGCATTACTTGACGCCACCTAGATCCGGTGTTACCTGACCCTGCCCAGTGTTACCTGACGTCCATATCAGATGAAGAATTGCAAACCAACATCTACCGACGCTTGGCGTCATCGCCGGACGCTTTGTGTCGTCGTCAATCTCACACGACTACAGCAGAAAGGCATTTCGATCCCCCAAGCATGCGCTCCAACCAAGCTGCTCATTCGAGGAGTAGACCCTTGCGCATTCGGCTTGTGTGAGCTCGGCGATTAGGTTCCTTAATTCTCCAGCTCTTTGACCAAAAAAACAAAAACAAAAGTCCAACTCTTATTCGTGAACAGGTTCGTCCCTTCTATGCCGCTAAGCTGTTTGATGTAATTCGTGAGACAAAATACCGCAGTAGAAGTTGGTTCTCTTGTGTTGGTTATGTTGGTTATAGTTATCTACAGCTAGTCGATGGTTGTTAGAAATTGGACAAGCTCTATCATTTCTCGAGGCAGTATCGTCTTGAATGAAATTTGTTATTCGCTTCTATAGTATTTCGATTGATGAGAAAATCGACTCTTATTACTTTGAAGGTTACGTGGTTGGTCAATGTGTGATCTTTGATGGTTCTTCCTTTGCAAGGTGTACAACTTGCAGAAATCAATGTTGTTTGGTGCAGTTTTTTTTTATGGAAAAAGAAACACTGGCTCAGAAATGCTGAATGTGGGATTTTGCATAAGCATTCTTTTCTTGCAAAACTAAGGTCTTTGCCTGGCGTTGAAGTTTACTCGCGATGGTTGATTATTGGGTTTGTTGATGCCATATGTTTGTGTTTTTGTTCTGCTGAGTTATTGTGTTTGGTGGTAATTGGTGATAATTGTTATGTTTGGTGCACAATGTGCAAATTTCTATTAACTTTTATATTATTATTGAGTCATGACAGACAATTTTGGAAACATGGATACCAGCCTCAGTAATCTGAAGTTGACCTCTGTTAAGCTCGACGGGACAAATTACCCTTCTTGGTCTATGGCAGTTGAAACATATCTTTTGGCCACCAAACAATTGACTTATCTAACTTCATCTCCACCGACGGATAAAACAAAGATAGATGATTTGCGCTACGGTGATGCTGTTGTTCGAACATTGTTATGGAATACTATGTATTTCAAGATTAGTCCTCAGTTTATGTGGTGCATATCAGCCAAAACTATTTGGGACAAATGTGCTCTTATGTTTTCAGGTCGTGATAATATGACCCGTATTTGTGATGTGTGGGAGGAGCTATTTGACTTGCGTATTGAATATATGTCTGCATCTAATTACTATTCGAAATTCACTACCCTTTGTGAGAAACTAGATACATATTTGCATGCCACTGATGATATTAGAGAGTTAGCCAAGTACCAAGAGGACATGAGAGTTGTGTTATTTCTCCGTGGACTTGGTTCTGCTCATTCATCTCTTCGACAACAGATTATCTCCCAGGGTACTCTTCCATCAGTAAATGAGGTCTTTTCTCGAGTTCTTTGATGTGTGCCTGACTCATTATCATCTACACATGAAGTAAGTACTATGGTCTCTCAGTCTACTGGGGGTCGTGGAGGCCGAGGGCGTGGCCCTCAGAGTTGTGGTAGGTCTGTCTTTTCAGCAGGTTGTGCCCGAGATGGTAGTAGAGGTGCTGGAAGTTCTCGTTATTACAGCCATTGTCAGCGAACTGGTCATACTGAACCTTATTGCTATATCTTGCATCTTGAGCTTTATCCACGGGTTGCTTATGCCGAAGCAGCAGAATCTCCAATACAGAAGGTTCATGACCAGCCACCTGAGTTACCTAGTATCATTATGCTGACTCGCACCGAGTATAAGTCCTTAGTACGTCCCAACCAGGTGGTCGATTCCTCTGCTCCTACAGCTACTTTGGCACAGACTTCTTTAGGTAGTCCATTTTGTTTACTCTCGTCTACGCTCACTTCCTGGATCGTAGACTCAGGTGCCACAAATCATATGACCGGTAATTATAAGTTATTGTCTGATATTACTTCTATGTCACCTAGTTCAGTTACACTTGCTAATGGTTCACAGTCACATATCACTGGTCAAGGAAATTTAACTCTAGATCCCTCTCTTCCTCTTTCATCTGTTTATCATTTGCCAGCTTTCCCATATAACTTGCTCTCTGTTAGTTTTCTTACTAGAGATTTGAATTGCTCCGTAACTTTTACTTCCACTCATTGCATCTTTCAGGATCAGAGGACCGGACGGATGATTGGCGGAGGACATGAGTCTAATGGGTTGTACTACCTAAACAAGGACCTTATTGCTGCGGTTGCTCAAAAGAAATCTACTTCCGATTTATTTCATATGCATTGTCGTATGAGTCATCTACCTTCTAACATTCTTCGTCATTTTTCACCTGTTTCCGAATCTATGAGTCCTATCCATTGTGATGCTTGCCAATTTAACAAACATCATCGGGTGTCGTTTCCTTCTTGTGTTTAGCGTCGTGTGTCAAGTCCTTTTGAGTTGGTTCATTTTGATATTTGGGTACCGTGTCGTGTTAGTGATATGTCTGGTTATAAATATTTTGTTACATTCGTAGATGATTATTCTCAAATGACGTGGTTGTATTTAATAAAAGATCGCACTGAAGTTTTTTTCCTTGTTTTCATATGTTTTATTTTGAAATTCTCAATCAATATCATGTTTTTATTAAATGTTTGTGTTTTGATAATGCCAAAGAATATATGGTTGTTTCTTCTGGCTTTCTTTCAATCATTTCTTATATTCTATGGGATTTTGCATCAAACTTCTTGTTCCTCTGCTCTCCAACAGAATAGGTGGCTGAACGAAAAAATCGGCATCTTCTTGATGTAGCTCGTTGCCTTTTTTTCATATGAACCTCCCCAAAATGTACTGAAAGTATGCTGTTCTTACAGCATGTTATCTCATAAATCGTTTTCCATCCTCAGTGATTCACGGGGGCATACCTTTTTCCACTATCAACCCTAAAAGTCCACCTTTTACTTTACCTCTTCGTGTATTTGGATGTGTCTATTTTGTGCATCTTCTTGCTCCCGGTCATGATAAACTCGATTCACGAGCTGATAAGTGTTTATTTCTTAGATATTCTAGAACTCACAAAGGATATAAGTGTTATTGTCCGGTTAGTCAGCGGTTGTATGTCTCAGCAGATATCACTTTCTTTGAAGATAAGTCATATTACTTCTCTACAACAGGTTTTTCTAAAGATGTTCTGTCTTTGACTATGACTACACTATCACTTATTCCCTTGGCAAGTATGCCTGAGTTGTTAGCGTCATCGTCTAATTTTTAGTTTGCTGACAAGACTTATCAACGGCGTTGCCCTGTTCAACATTAGGTAGTACAGTCGCCGCCTACATTAGATATGCATGATTCTCCACCAATCAATGTCTCATCTTCTGATCTACGAGCTACCTCTGAGCCTACTTCTACTGTTGATATTCCCATAGCATTGCGCAAAGGTGCATTCTTGTGTTGGTCAACCCAACCCTCGATTTACCCCCTATAGCGAGTTGTCGTGTCATACACGTACTCGATATCATCTTTCTCAATTTTTATCCTATAATTGTCTTTCTCCTCAATACTCCTCGTTTGTTGCTTATTTATCTGTTGTGCCTGTGTCAAGTACCGTGGTAGAGGCTCTTGCTCATCGAAGTTGGCGATGGGCTATGACGGATGAAATGCAGGCACTACAGGATAATGGGACATGGCTACTTACATCTTTATCCGCTGGAAAGTACGCTATGGGATGCCGTTGGGTTTTCATGGTGAAGTTTCAACCAGATGGTACTGTTGAGCGTCTGAAGGCATGTCTAGTCGTTAAAGGTTACACTAGACCAATGGAGTTGATTATGATTATACATTCTCTCCGATAGCAAAGATGTCTTCTGTTCGTGTTTTCATCTTTCTTGCTGTCTATTATGGTTAGACTTTTCACCAACTTGATGGTAAAAATGCATTTCTTCATGGCGACTTGGTAGAGGAGGTCTATATGGAGCAACCCCCGAGGTTCGTTGCTCAGGGTGAGTCCACTAATGTTTGTCATCTACGCAAGGCATTATATGGGTTGAAGCAGTCTCCTCATGCCTGGTTTGGTCGTTTCAGTGATGCAGTTACTCGGTTTGGTCTACGACGTTGCACTGTTGATCATTTTGTCTTTAGCACTACTTCCCATGCTGGGTGTGTTCTCTTGATTGTGTATGTGGAAGATATTATCATTACTAGTAGTGATTCTCTAGGCATAAAAAAAATTGAAACAGTTTTTAAAGGCAGAGTTTAGCACAAAAGGCATGGGTTCTTTGCGGTATTTATTAGGCATTGAGGTGGCATGCTCATGTGATGATATCTCATTATCATAGCGGAAATATGTACTTGACATTCTCAGTGATGTTGGTTTTCTTGAAGAAAAGCCTGTTAATACTCCGATGGATCCTAATGTAAAGCTTGACGCAGAACATGGTGAACTGCTTCATGATCCAAGTAAGTATCGAAGACTGGTGGGTAAGCTCAATTACTTAACTGTTACCTGACCATATATCTCTTTTGTTGTTAGTGTTGTTAGTCAATTTATGAGTAGTCGTATTTCACATTGGGAGGCAATGTTACGTATAGTTAAGTACTTAAAGGGAACACTAGGAAAAGGGTTATTGTTCAAGAATCATAAACATCTTGATGTTGTCGGCTACTCTGATGCTGGGTGGGCTGGTTGTCATTTTGATAAGCGATCAACTTCTGATTATTGTGTATTCTTGGGAGGCAACCTCATCAATTGGAAATGTAAGAAACAACATGTGGTATCTCGATCAAGTGCTGAGGGGGAATATCGGGCCATAACTCATGTGACTATTGAGTTGATCTGGTTGAGGATGTTATTATCCGAACTTAGTACGTCATCTTCAGCTCCCTCAGTTATATGTTGCGATAATCAGTCTGCTATGCATATTGCTTCAAATTCAGTTTTTCATGAGCGCACGAAGCATATTGAAGTAGATTGTCATTTTGTGCGAGAAAAGATTCAAGACAAGAGCATAACACTTTAATACACATGGACTGAAGACCAACTTGCTGATTTTTTCACTAAATCACTACAGAGCAGTAGGTTAATTACTTTGTGTAACAAGTTGGGGTTCTTTGATGTTTATGCCCCAACTTAAGGTGGAGTGTTAAAAGAGTAGTCTAGTATTTTACATAGTTAGTGAACTATAGTGCTCAATATATATATATAAGATGATGTATTTTGATTCAATAATATATGGCAATTATGTTTTCCAACAGTCTAGAAGGATCAAGAAAAGAGATCTACTTATCGTTGTATCCGTTATATTTACGATTTTTCTTCCTTTTTTTTTGGGTTCCTTTTTTATCTCTGAATTTTTTTAAGAAGATCATGCAGCTCATGTATAATAATCACCTTGTCAAAGATGCCCCTCAACAGGGGAATCGTTTCACCAAGGTATGTGTAATGGCCTCAACATTGGTCTACCCCTTTTTCTTCTGTATACATGTGGATTATGAAGCAGAAAAGTAGAAGCGAGATAAATCCTGTTTACTATGTTGAAGATGCCCTTCACCACCTTGTTCATGGTTTTGGCTATGCAAAAAGCCGCTCGGGGATACAGAATCGAATCGCCTCTCGAATGTAAATCGTAAAATTCTTGCATAGTTTTGGCTCCGTCGTCCTTGACCAATGTTCGAAATGGTTGAGTGAAGAGAAACCAGGGGAATGTTTTGGTCTGAATTCTACCTTTTGAGGCTAGGAATTCCAAATACTGGATAGCAAGACATTGCCTAATTCTCCATATATTAAACGTTATTGGGATTTTACAGACGTACCTCCTGCTGCCATAGACAGCGATAACAAAGGTAGTTTCGACTATAGCTTGTTCATCAAAGTTTTCGTCGAGCAGAGTGAGTCGAGCCTATAGACATGACCGGCAGTTGAAAGAGTTTGATTTAGGAATCAATTGCCTTCCACAAAATGGAGGACTTGCTTTGAGCCAATCTGTGCATTGTCTATGTATCTCATCGCCATGGTGAGTAAACCAAAGCATTTTCCAATTGTGTAATCACTTCATGCATGAAATCACCAAGCAGAACGAACTGCCCTCCCAGGTTCTGTGCGCATGAGCAAGCCTAACAGTACATAAATGTAAGCACACGCAGATACAATCTTATCTCCATAGAAACGCACTTCAATCTGCACAAAAGCTCGGAAATTGCACGTCTGGGAAAGTGCTTCTCAATGTCGCGGCGGCGGTGATGATGTTCGTGTCGATTCTTCCGTCCTTGAGCTGTGCCGCTTCATATCAAGTAGGGGACGAATTTGGCTGGTCTGAAAAGTTGATCTCAGCGCGTGGGCCGCCGACGAGACTTTCTCTTTTGGTGACGTTATAGGTAATCGATTTTGCCGTCGTCATTACAAGAGCAGTATTACGAGGGCAGGAAATGCATGTGAGCACGAGTTCACTGAAGGGGCATGTCTACGTGTATAATCTGCATGGACAGCACTTACTAATGCCAACCGACTGCCCGCATATGTCCATTGTCATGTATGGTTTGTTCGATTGAGATTTGGATAAATCAGATAGTCATTTCCTAATGGCAAATGACAGGTGTAGGATGAGCAGAATTGTCGTTATATCTTCCTGTACTTATGGCTTCGACTGAACTTGTTCTATACATTCATGTAAATGTACAGTTTTCGTCTTATGACATCTCCCTACATAACGTGGTCTTTGTCGATGCAAATGGGTACAACACATGCTCGGTGGATTCAAACTACTGGACCTGCACTAGCGGCGAGGACGAGTTACCACTGGCAAGCGCCGACACATGGTACTTCATCTGTGCATTTCACTGCGGCTCCAATAACCAGAGGACGGCAGCCACCGTCAATTAATCACGAAGCGACGTCAGTGCGGTCAACCGGGGGAAGGATCTCATCGGCAGAACTCAAGGTGTTTTGGTTTTGCTCTAGTCCTGGTGTGTTCACTTTTTCAATTCTCCTGTCGTATTGAGTAGGGATATGAAGTTGCAATCGCCTCAAAAAAACCAAGGCATGTAATGGCTTCAATAGGATGCTTAAGTGCTTTGCGGTATTTATCAAGGATCGACAAGAGAGGTCTACTTATCCTTGAATCCATCGGTTCACCACTGTCGATCCATCCGGCGCTTATGATCCATTCGGAGTGACTTTCATTTTTTTTTCCCATTGAATGTTGAGATTTTCATAGCATTGCTTTTATTTATTCCCAGCGAGATTAAACGAAAGAGACAGCAATCACCCCAGAAATCAGACACGAGATTTATTTATTTCATTTCACGATGAAACTGATGATGACATGTAAGTAAATTTCTTTTATTTTGAGGATGATATGTTCTTGATGAAAGCTAGTTCTTGGCTCTTGTGGAAGGTCCATATTTGTAGGACAGATAGGCCCCGAGAGCTACAATCACCACAATTGCCACCCCCACGTTCACAACCAGTTGTCGATCTTCGTTCAGGCCTGTGGTCAGTCCCTTCACCGCCCTCTTCGCAGCGCCGACCAAATTCTCGGTTTCAATCACTTCCTTGCCTGAGACGGCTTTTGGAATGGCAAGCTTTTGTGTATGATCAACATCCAATCCGGCCCCGGTGTTATTCTTCCTCGAAACCTCTATCGCTCCGTTTCTCTGCGCATCGTCCTTGTTCTGTGATGATGTTTTGCTTGGCTTATCATGCGGAGCCTGTTGTTGATCTTTGGGTTTGCCGGTTGTCCTCGATTCATCGGTAGGTCGGTCGCCCTTCTCCTTTGCTCCAAATTCCAAGCCTTCGCCGACTCCATAAGCAGCGCGGTCCGACATCACATTCGATGCAGATCCTTGAGGCTCGGCCCGGCTTATGTTTTGTGGCGTTGGGTCACTGGTCTTGCTTGAGGTGGCTTTTGGAGGGGGGTCTTCTTGACCCTTCTGATGTTTCGGCTGATCAACGGTTTCCTTTGCGCCGGCGACCACCTTGCCGTCGCTCTTCATCTTTCCGATGTCGCCGCTTGAAGTGGTCACTGGGGGAACATTTTGTGGACCAACCTTGGGAGATTTTGGCTCTCTTTCAGTGCTCAAAGATGGTTTCTGAGTCCTCACTTGGGGTGGTGGTGCTTCTTTGGGAGGGACTTGCGTGATAGTTTTCTTCGGCAGAGTTAGGACGAGAGTTCCGCGCTCGAACTTGCCTCTGATCTTGTCCGGCTTGCAGTTCTCCGGCACGCTGAAATCCTTGCTGAAACGGCTGAATTTGTTGGTCCCGAGAGGACGCTCTCCGCGGACTTTCACAGTTCGCGGTCGCTCATTGTATGTGACCTTGATTTGCTCCTTCACAAAACCTGTGTATGAACAAATTACATACAATGCGAGAAAGGTCGAGTTTCGAGTTATCACGCCGGTGCCGACGATTTCATCACAGGTCGGAGGACCCAAACTCAAAGAACGTGTCTTTGAATCGAAAAATTATTACATGAACGCAGTACAATGTTCTTATCCAAATTGACCCATGAAACTTAATTACAACTTCGATTCTATGATTGAGCGAAGCCAGAAAAGGGAGGAGACTGCTACTGATGGCAGAACAAGGATAGAACGTCAAAAAAGGAAGGAAGGGAAGGAGGAAAATGCAAAACCTGGAAGAGAGACGCTCAAGATATTCTCACTCGGTTCTTCCCGCCACTCGAACTTGGGCTCAAAATCCTGGTACACAGGACGGCCGGTCGGGTGCGGCGTCCGGCCAGCAACAGTTCCTGACGTTCCCGGCCTCGTCGCCATTAACTTATCTTATATTCTCCCCACTCCTAAACTGCTGATCTTGCTTGATCGTAAGATAGACATTTTGTCCGGCGTTGTCGGTCTGTATATGTAGTCTTCAAACAACGTCGGTGATGCTCGTGGCGTCAGTAGGTTTCGTGCGTTTGTGTCGGATACCGTGAGATCGTTTGCTTCGGTCCTTCTCTTTTGGTGATGTTTTTGGAGTCAGATTGAACAAGGCAATACGTTGCTTCTCTGAGAAACAAGGACCAAAGTTCTTTGTTTTGCCTCTACGCCTCGCCTACGTGAGAGGCAACGTAACATGTCCCCTTGGTGCTTCAAACCAATCCATCCCCCAATTCCCTACTTGAGGATGACTCCTCATGCTTTTGCACGAGTCTTGAGAATTAGAGAATCCAATAATAAAAAGTCGAAATCCGACACTTAGGATCAATGATCTCCGAATGGGCTTAAATTTGATCAGCTGCATAGATACGGGCTGCTAATCAATACCCACCGTTTTGCTGTGACCGACGTCGTTTTTTTCGCGTTTCATAGCCGTTTAGATGGTTTTTTTTTAAGCATTTTAAGTTCTTAAGCAAATTTCGTGATTTTAGTGATATTTTCATAATATTACGTTTTTTACTGTAATTAGGTTTGACACCATATAAAGGGTGATTAGGGTTTCTCGTGAAGGATACCTAGACTTTTGACAATCATTGATTCTGATAATCATATTTGAGTGAACAGATTATTTCTCGTTATGGATTCTTAATTCTTCTATTTGAGCCAATATTCGTTGCGTTTCGGCATCACCCACATAAAAATACGTAGCCAATGCTCATTTCAAATACGTGTCAGAAATGTGACGATGAACTTGACTCGGACGCGCCGAGAAGTTATTGGGTGCTTCTGGAGCATAGCACGCATGGCGCTCTGACTAGACAATAAAGTTGTAGTAAGACGTAGACGATGTAAGGCTCAACTTACCTTTCTGAAAATAATATAAAAAAAAATCACCTCACGGCTCTTGAATATGAAGGGCTCCCATTTCCCCGCGTGACATCACTTGGATGTTACGGCCAATTGCGACTCCCTTGTGCAAATCGGGAATCAGGCATTAGCGTGGAATAGACTCGGATCGTGATCGTGATCGTGATCGTGATCGTGATGCTTGCGATCGAATTGGAAGAGAAAATTTTCCCAATTAGATCCTCTCAATTTGTTAAGGGGGTCGAAAATGAAAATTCAAAAGAAATGGAGGACTGAAATGACCACGTTCCCACGAATTCCCATTAGACAGAGCACCTACCAAGGAAAAAGACATCATCGTCATTCGTCACTCACTTCACTTCACCTTTCACTTCATCATCACCCCTTTTTTCTCTCCACTACCACCCACCTCTTCTGCTCTCGGCGAATCTAACACGTTCACTTCACCGTCTTTTTTTTTTTGTTATTTCTTTTCATCTTTTCTCTGTTTACGCCCTCCAATCACTACTCGCTTTCGGTCACTTTCAGCTGCAAGCATCTCTCTCTCTCTGCTTCTTCTTTTGCACCGTAAGTTTCTCTCTCTCTCTCTCTCTCTCTAAAATGTGGCTTTTTGCTCTGATGAAAGACTATAGAAAGTGATCCTTTTTAACTCGCTTGTAATACTCAAGAACAGAGGATAGCGGATCGACCCTTTTAACTGTTCAGGCTTCTTTAGCAAGACTAGGAGATAAGGGCGATGTAAAGACGGTTCCTTTTCAACTCGCACACGATAGCTTAACAAGAGGATGAGAGAAGCACACTGGCGCGAACTGTTGTGTTCTTGCCTCTTTTCTCTCAGCGCAACTAAACAGGGCAGTTACCCAGAAATGAAACTGATTGGAGGTTCCCTTTTTGGGTGATGTAGGACTGAACGAGGGCTCTCGTGGGCGGGGTGGTGCGGACTGAGAGATGAGCAGGGCTTTTCTTCAAGCACTTGGGGTGCTTTCGTTATGGTGGTTTGTGGCATCTGCATTGGCTCAATCCACAGAGTACGTTATGTACAAGGACCCAAAGCAGCCGGTGGCTGCAAGAGTGAATGACCTCTTGAGTAGAATGACGCTGGAAGAGAAGATTGGTCAGATGACACAAATCGATCGCACCGTGGCTACTTATGACTTCATGAGAACCTACTCCATTGGTAAATAGAACATGCTCGTGCATTTTATGCTTTGTTTCTTTCTCGTGTTTCTTTTTGGCGCACTTGGTATTGTTGGATTATTATACATTCTATAAAAGTTACACATTTTTTAAGGTGCGATAGTTTGTGTTAAGTAATGACCTTCCATTACAAAGTTTAGCAGGTGTCAACACATTTCATGTCTGGACTCCATGCATGTTGGACCTACTGTTATGTGAGTGCGGGACACATGATCTAGAAGTTTAATTTGTTTATGTCACAATGATTGTTCATTTCCAGTTATCCAGTGCAGTGTGTAGGTTGCCACCTCACCGTCACATGGCTAATATTTTGTGATCAATAGGCACTTACCTTTTCTGATTATTTTAGTCCTGGTAAAAACCCTAGCAGTGTGAACCCATGTGTGCAGACACGGACATGATCCATTTTGGTTTCATTTTGTGAGGGATCAAGGAGTCTATATTTTACTATATGAGCGCAAGGGGTGATCAACCTCTTTCGCATATGAATGTACAACCTGGGTTCCAGCAATAAGTTAGACTCTCGCATTGATTGAATTCATTTCAATGTTAATAAGAGAAGCAGGACTTCTATCTTGGAGTTTGAAAGAAAATATGATTGTCCTTCCGCATTTACTCTTGTAATCCTTATTGTAAGTATGATAATTGGAGATAGATATATGAAAGTTCTATTTCTTTTTCTTCAAAATCGTTCAGTCCTCAAAGTCATATGACATGCTTTCTCTGTAGTAAATCTGTACGTGACATTATATTTGATAAGGGCCACACCAAATACACATACTTGATGGATTTTGTACATGAGAGACCCTGCCTCGTAAAGTCATACTTCCGTGGATGCTTTAGAGGCATCAATAACCTCGAATCATCTACTGAATTCTTTGGTTGATGTGATTATGATGTGTTACTGACTCCATCTCGCCCCACCTTTTTTTTTTTTTTTTTTTGACATTTAACCTCCGAGAAATTTGCAGATGACTAATGTGATAACTGTATCTGTTTATAGCTCTCACAGAGACAACATCATCTTAATATCAAGAAAGAGTCCCATAAAATTGTCAAGTTGACAGGCTGTTGAAATGTCACTGGGTATGTTGCAGGGAGTGTCTTGAGTGGCGGTGGGAGCACTCCACTTCCAGAGGCAAGTGCAGAGGATTGGGTCAATATGATAAATGACTATCAGAATGGTTCTTTGTCCAGTAGATTGGGTATCCCAATGATATATGGAATAGATGCTGTTCATGGGCACAATAACGTCTACAATGCAACAATTTTTCCGCATAATATTGGTCTTGGTGCAACAAGGTAAAAAAAGTGTTACTTCTTGCAAGTGTAGTAATTTTTTGGCTTTGGAAATTATCTACCCTCTAATGTGGCATATAGTTCTGAGAGACTGTCCCGTACGATTTTGTAGTGCATCAATTTTATATCAATTTCTGAAATACCAGTGTGTGACTTAGTAGGTTTGGTAATCTGAATTACGATCGTTCAGCTCGAACGTGCTTGCCTGTACTTTCTTCAAGGCAAAATATTTACTTGATATGCTATTTGCTCCAGAACTTTGAAAATAATTCTCTGGATCAATCTAAGTGGAATTTTTATTTGATTATTACCTCATGTGCAGAGACCGACTGTTGACCCCAACTAGTTTGGGATATAGGTGTTGTTGATGTTGATGTTGATGTATTTGCAGAGACCCTGACTTGGTGAAAAAGATTGGTTCTGCCACAGCCCTTGAAGTCAGAGCCACTGGGATTCCTTACGTCTTTGCCCCCTGCATTGCAGTAAGCAGCTTAAACAAACTGTTGACAGAATTAAGTTGAAACATACCTGATATACGCTTCTCAAGTTGTCATACAGAATTTTATTTCTTGAGGCTATTTTGATAGGTTTGCAGAGATCCAAGGTGGGGTAGATGTTATGAAAGCTATAGTGAAAACGAGGAAATTGTGCGACAAATGACCGAGATTATACCTGGATTACAAGGGGATATTCCTTCTGGCTCTCGCAAAGGAGTTCCATATGTTGGTGGAAAGTATGAACTCTATGGCTTTCAAGTGTAGACTGTAGATTCAGATTGTACTGTGCTTAAGTTATCATGTCTAGGCAGTACCTTTGTTTTAAGGAATTATGGGGAAATATTCTTTAAGCAATTCAGCATTTTCCGATGATTGCTGATGTGCCCATAAATGACACCCTCTCTGATCCACCAAAACTGATGCCACGTTTCTCTATGATATGTTCCTTACTCCGTCATGTTTCTGATGATTGCTCATGTGCCCACATATGACATGCCTGGTGCCTTGGAAAGTGCATTTTATCTGATCCGCCAAAACTGTTGTCATGTTTCTCTATGATTTTTTCCTCAACCGTCAATTGTTGCTGATCTGCTGGCTCCATCTTTACTAAGAGTGCTCTGTCTTTAGTATTGAAGTCCCATCAATTTCGCTCTTTTCCTGTCATTGTTGTCAGTTTTCAATATTGAATTGCCTTCTTTGAAGTGTTTCCTCCTTGATTTAACTTCAGAATATCCACAGGAATAAGGTTGCAGCATGTGCAAAGCACTTTGTAGGTGATGGAGGAACTACCAAGGGGATCAATGAGAACAACACTGTTGTTGACATGCATGGTTTGCTCAGCATCCACATGCCTGCTTATACAGATGCAATAATTAAGGGTGTTTCAACGGTCATGGTCTCTTACTCTAGCTGGAATGGAGAAAAGATGCATGCTAATCGCGACCTTGTCACTGGTTTCCTTAAGGGCACTCTCAAATTCAAGGTTCGATCCACTCTGCATTGTTTCAGCTATATACATAATTAGCACACCACAGCGGCATCTCATACTGCTCAACAAATTATGTCCTTGGGAGAAGGTTTTTAAGAGTCCCGAGATGGGAACAGAGGTTTATATATGGCAT
Organism: Rhodomyrtus tomentosa; assembly: GCA_028455895.1. NCBI lineage: Eukaryota > Viridiplantae > Streptophyta > Magnoliopsida > Myrtales > Myrtaceae > Rhodomyrtus > Rhodomyrtus tomentosa. The sequence goes on along the minus strand of JAPCWY010000011.1, from coordinate 6,188,897 downwards.
TAGGTGGTCAGATGATGTGCATAAAGAGTTCTGCTTTTGTTATTCCTAGTGGTGTAGTGTTCGTTCAAGTTTTTATCAATGCTGATCCTCCATTGAATTGGGATGTCCGATTAAAATTCATTTTGAATTACTCATCCTTTAGGCCCGACAACCCACCTTCTTCATGGTCTGTTCATATCAAAAGAGGTTTAAGCCATCCTGTACTAGTTTGCTTAAAACTTATTTCTAGATCAAATTATGCCTATAGATGATGCATAAGAAGTGTAGTCTAGCAATCTGTTTCTCTGTATTGCCTAATCATCATCTATATCTCCTGTGTCCTATCTATTTGTATTGTAATTTCATCAGTGCTACTCATCTATTGTCAAATCCTCATGTATATGAAATAGTTGATTAGTTAACTTCTTGGTTGCTGAACAACATATACTGCCATGCACTCAATCGCAGTTATACGATGAGATGCCTGCCAACCAACACCTATATTCTGCCAAAAACTAGCTCTGTGAAACGTTATTTACGCATTTTCACTTTTTTGGAAGGCAAACTATATTGAAATGTAATTGACAGTGGGTCCCAGTTATTAGAAAATATATAGTGGATCCCTGTTGATGGTAATTAAATCTAGGATGTAATGTATTAAGTCATAAGATATGTATATCACAGAATATCAATCACTTGGATATTTCGATCAATTTCAGGGCTTTGTTATCTCAGACTGGCAAGGCATAGACAGGATCACTTCTCCTCCACATGCAAACTATACCTATTCTGTTGAAGCTGGAATTTTAGCTGGCATCGACATGGTTAGGTTCTCTTCTGCTATTTGATGTTTTCTCAACTGTCTTTTAGAGATAGCTCCGTCATTTGACAATTTAATTCAGATCAAGGAAAATGTACTTAATACCTAGTCTTGGTTTTGTGTCTTCAACAGGTCATGGTCCCTTTCAATTTTACAGAATTCATTGATGATCTAACTAACTTAGTTAAAGAGGAGGTTATCCCTATGGATCGAATTGATGATGCAGTGGAGAGAATATTGTTTGTCAAGTTCACCATGGGCCTCTTTGAAAACCCTCTGGCTGATCTTAGTCTGGTGAACGAACTTGGAAGCCAGGTTAGTGAAGTTATTATTCCATATGAACATTCTAAGTAGATGATGATACCTGCTGGTGGCTTGGTGCTAAGACAAATGAAAAACACTATACGAAGAATTGGGCGTTTTACGGCATGTTCCATGAACCATCGTCATTTTTCAGTTACATATGCTTAAATTTGTTTATTTGCTCCACTGCTATTGTAGGTAAGCTAACTTGCATCACCATGGATAATTACTTGTCCTGTTAGTTTACCAGGCACACAGAGGCTTGGCGAGGGAAGCTGTGAGAAAAACTCTTGTGCTGCTGAAGAATGGGAAAAATGAGACTGATCCTTTACTTCCACTTCCAAAGAAGCCAAAGAAGATCCTAGTTGCGGGTAGTCATGCTGATAATTTGGGTTATCAGTGTGGTGGATGGACGATCAACTGGCAAGGATTTAGTGGAAATAGCTATACCAGAGGTACTGCTCCTACTACGACATCTACTACTTCTTTGTGTCTTCTTCTTCAGTTCTGTTTAAGGATTAGTTGCACATATTGGTTCAAGAATTCTGTTATGCACTATTGACCTATAATTGTCGTAGAGCATCATTGCATATCTTCTTTTTGAGCAATTGAAGTCTTTTCTTTTGTTTTTGAAATGAGACAGCAGGATAAGTATCTAAACATCAAGCTTTGCAATGAACAAAGCTTAAAAAGGGAAGATCTAGGTCATTTGTTTAAATACCCTGGTTTTGTTTCCGTGTTGTGTTGAGAAAGGTAATAGTGGCATTAGGTTCCTCAGGAAAGGAGAAAGAAATTATCATGGAAACATTTCAGAACTTGCTGAGGAGGGCAATGTCATTGTGCACTCCTGGATAGACTTGCACGCCAATAACTGTGCCGTCTAATAGCTCCCTAAAAGTTAAATTAGGAAAACTCTTTGGTCTAGTCCAGAGTCCACATATTGTTGGAGCACAATCCTTGTCCAGCCTTGATCTCCTCTGGTGATTTTAAGCGCTGTTGTTCTGGGACTTTTGGTTTTCAGTTAATAAGGATACGTGAAGTTTCAGGTTCCTCTGAAGACAACTAAAGGGAAACTTTCATATTGATGATTTCTTTTTCTTTTAATGCTGCTGCAGGAACTACAGTTCTCGGTGCCATAAAGTCTACGGTTGATTTGAGCACAGAAGTAGTCTACCAAGAAAACCCCGACAAGGATTTTGTTAAGTCCACTGATTTTGATTATGCTATTGTTGTCGTGGGTGAGCACCCTTATGCAGAGACCGCCGGAGATAGCATGACACTTACAATGGCAGATCCCGGTCCCACCACCATTACCAATGTCTGTGAGACTGTGAAATGTGTGGTCATCGTAGTTTCAGGAAGACCTCTCGTTATTGAACCATATATGTCTTCAATTGATGCCCTAGTGGCAGCATGGTTACCAGGCACTGAAGGTCAGGGCGTGGCTGATGTTCTTTTCGGGGACTATGGGTTCAGTGGAAAGCTTCCAAGGACATGGTTCAAATCTGTGGATCAGCTCCCCATGAATTTTGGGGATTTGCACTACGACCCACTCTTTCCTTTTGATTTTGGGCTTAAAACTGAGTCTGTGCCAGGCCTTGTAGCAAGGTAACTTCTATGGATGAATTCATTCTAAGGAAGCGAGCTCCAAAATTAAAGCTGCTTTGCCGTTATGGTTATGTCGATTGGCTTATGCTGTCTTTCATTTAATTTGTATTGGCAATTGACAAATGTGGTTGGGCACTTATTGGAGACTTGACTACTTTCAGATTTTATTGCATTGCCGTGTGAATTTCCGCAACATTCATGTGGTATCTGACAATGTTCTTGTTTGAAGAAGTTGCTCTTTGTAAATGTTTTGGGGATATGCGCTAGCTGAATTTATCGCAGTGATGACCATCGGCAATGGTTTATTTACCGATTTGCAGTCCTGAAGTGCAAGTAATAGCTGTTACGCTGTATATTTGAGAAGACGCTAACCTGGTTCTTCTGTGCTGAATTTAATTTCTCTATACAGGGCTACCTCATACGGCGCTGATTGGAGACCGCAACCCCTAATGGTCACAGCCTGCTCAGCTATCAGCCTATATTTCACAGGTACGTTAACGTGAATTCTAACTGCCCGTACAAAGCTTCTGCGGCTTGTTGCTCGGGTTCGCTTTCAATTGGTTGACTTCCTTGTCGTTCGTTTTCCAATGTTGGTAGGTTATAGGTGGCGGGACCGAAGGTCAAACTGATCTGTTAGAAGATTTAGCTTCTGTAGTTCATTTGGATGCAGTGCTCCTGGGGGAAAATGATTTATCTCCTTGGATGTTCTTCTATTCTTATTTGATTCATTAGAGCGAAATAGCTTCTCTCTCCCCAACTTTGCAATCTGACTCTGTAATGACTCGGGTTTTTCCGGAACTATATATAGGGGCACTTGCCGGGATCTTCTGTTCTTTTATGTATCTATGCCTTCTTCGCGGCTCTTGAGAGTCGGGAGTCCGGTGCGCAAGCGCAGTTATATCGGTACAGTTCAAAGTCAGGATATAGGGGACCTCGAAACTCCTTAAATTCCTGCAATCAAGTTCTGTGAGTCAGTCATTGGAGTTTGGCCGCGCCATGACATCCCTCGATGCCATTTGATTCGACAAAGTGCGTCAAGCCTGCGAAGATTGAAAATGCTCGTACTAGTGACTGACCGGAGGTCCGAGAGCAATAGGACATGGCGGATTCTTAAAAGCTCGTATTGTACGCACCTCGGCATTTCGGGGTTGTCTAGCTCGATCACCGAACATGAACATAAAAGGAGCCTTGATCACCGACTATGGCAGCATTGCCCTGTTATTGCACGTGCCATCTTATAAAGTTTGAAATAGTTGCGTGGCCAATCGCGCGACTAACTAAGAATATCTTCGAGAGGAAATCGAGGCTTTCTCGTTGCTGTAAGAAAGGTTTCATTGGCCTGCGACTCCTAAAGCGTCTTGACAAAGGAATAAAAAACAAATTCTTTTGACATCATATTAACGGATACTACTGTAATACTAAAAATTATTAACACCTTTCAAAAATACCTCCAATCGGATTTATTTGAAAATTACCAGCCCTGTTTGGAAAATTGGTGATTTTGACTTATGGGTTTTTTGAATTATCCGTAAATAATCCATTTCTTACTTTAACGATTAATTTACTGCTCTACGCAAATTTTTCCTTTTTTCTTGAATTGGGCCGAATATCATAGCGACACCAAGGCCCAAGCCTCGTTCTGAGAGCCGAAGAATTGGTGGGGCTTGTGACACGCTGCAGGCTCCTACAGGTCCACGACTGATAAGATTTTATTTTCCCTTATTTTCAAGACGATTTTCGAATTTCAAATCACGCTCCAACGGTCCTATTTTCCGCCTAGGGTTTCCAACGTCTCTCTCCCGTCAACGACTACAAATACTCCATACACCGTCCGGCCTCTGCCAATTGCCCAAACGCCTTGTTTTGACAAACGCAAAGCGATTCCCATTTTTCACAGAAACAGAACAGTAAATACTCTCTCTCATCTTCTCCAATCTCTCTTCCTTTGCCTAGGCGCCTAATCTGCGGCAGCGATTTCTCAGAGCCGAAATGGACTTCCACACGCTGTCAAGGAGGGAGCTCCAGGTGCTGTGCAAGAAGAACAAGATCGCTGCCAACATGACCAACGTCGCCATGGCCGATGCCCTCGCTGCTCTCCAACATGTAATTAACGATTTCCTCTCCTTCTTAGTCTATTCTGATGATGATTCAGTGGTGTATTGCCTTCGATTTTTCCGCTTGTTAGTGATTCCGATGATGATTCTATGGTGTATTGCCATCGATTTCGACACCGGCTGATTTGTTGAATCAACAGCAGGGTGATTTGGCGGATCATGAGATTAGAGAAGGAATGTTTTGAAAAGAAGAATCTGGGAACTTTCTAAACAGTTTTGTGGTTGTAATTGAATTACCATCGATTTTGCTGCTGCTTTGTGATTCCGAGATGATTCGATGGTATATGGCCATTGATTTTTTCCATGGCTGATTCCGTGAATCACACGATTAGAGAAGGAATGTCTTCAAAAGAAGAATCTGGGAACTTTTCAAACAGTTAGGCGGTTTTCATTGGGGTTGAACTGACTATAAAGAGAACGAATCGATTCATATGCAGTTCATATTTATTTGTAAGGGGTCAAGATCTTATTTCCACAGTATAATGTTGTTAATGGAATTTAATATCGAGCACAGTTGAGTCATTTTCGATAACATGATGTTGCTTGAAAATCGAGTGAAGAGAGAATATATATATATATATATATATATGTGTGTGTGTGTGTGTGTGTGTGTGTGTTTTTATCCCATTTCATCTAATTGGTTTTTCTATTTTTCTGGCAATTTCTGCTACAGATCGAGGGGTTGGAAGAGTTCCTAAATCCATCCAAACGTACTGATGCAGTGCAATCGCCAGAGAAAGCTCCACCCAAAACTCCAGCGGTTCCTCGAACTGCAACTCGAGCCTCGGCCAGAGCAAAACCTACAAAGGATCCCAACAGCTCGCTGGCCATGTCTAGTGCTCGCCACAGCGCGATGAGCAGTAGGCACATTGCTGATCAGGAGAACAAACAAGTCAATCTGCCGGATACTCCTGCGGTGCCGATAACCGGAAAAAGAGCCAGGCTTGCCTCGGCTCGGAGAAGACAGGAGGCTATGAAGAGAGATGAGAAGAATGAGGAAGAAAATCATGATGTGCCAAAGCCTTCAACAGTAAGGAGCACGCAGAGAAAGGCCCGAGTATCTGCAGCTCCAAGGGTATACAGCACAAGAAGGTCAGTGAGGTTGTTGGAGAAGTCAATGTCTGAAATGAAGCTGTCAGAGGAAAGAGCGTCAGAAGTGGAGCCAATCAAAATGGATGACCTGGGTTTGAAAGAAGAATCAGAAGAAGTCCTAGAAGGAATTGAAGAGAACAAGAATACACTTGGTAGGTGTTCTAATTTACAGATGAAATTGATTTTAAAGAGTTATGAGTGGATAGAGCTAGGAATTATATGGCACTGTTTATTCATCATAGTTTATTCCTCGTTGTTGACACTTGGTAGGTACTCTTTTGGTCTTCTTTGTAAAAGTAGTCACTTAGTCGTAGATTCAAATGAATGATAGTTCTGATCAGCGCCACACTATAGATGCAGATGCTGATTCCCAGGCTGCAGAAGAGGAGAGTTCAGAGAAACCCGATCATTCAAATATTCCCGTTGTTGGAATGAAGGAGAAGGAAAGAGAACTCGCAAGTCATGTGAATGTGGAGAGCAGTTGGCTTGGAGATCTCGGCTCCCAGGCTGCAGAAGGGGAGAGTTCAGAGAAACCCAATCATTCAAATGTTGAGGAGTCAACTGGAATGGAGGAGAAGGAAAGAGAACTCGAAATTCATGTGAACGTGAATGTGAATGTGGAGAGCAGTTGCGTTGGAGATCTCGGCTCCAAGGCACTCCTGGAAGTTGAATGTGGCAAATCTGATTGCCCGAGTGCCCTTTCTGATTCTGATTTGAAGGATGATGTCCTTGATGAGAAGTCAGATCAGTTGGATGATAACCTACTTGGTAGGTCGAGTTATAGCATATTTTCTGGTACATTATTTTCTCCAATCACGAGTATCATGCTAATCAATACAAATTGCTCCGTAGTGTCGAAGCCGAACCAAGATAAGCCACCAGTAGACACTCCTGATTTGAAAGATGATGTCCTTGATGACAAGTCAGATCAGTTGGATGATAACCTACTTGGTAAGCGAGTTATCGCATATGGTACATTATTTTCTGCAATCACATGCTAATCAATACAAATTTCTCTGCAGTGTCGAAGCTGAACCAAGATGCGCCACCATTAGGCACGTCCGTGCAAACCGATGGTGACAACGCTTTTACTGAGATTGAGGATCATCATGTAGAAGAGACAACAAACCTAGAGATTTCAGAAGAATTAGCTTTTGGAGAGCACTATCAAAGTGATGATATCGACATTGATGTGAAACGCAAGACAGAAGAGAAGCTACTGAATGGAAACGTCCTGGAATTCGAGGAAGATTGCAATAATGAGGAAACTGTTGAAAATGGTTTGACGAATTCTTTCCTTCCCGAAGAGCAGGACTCTCATCAGCAGATGGTGGCAAATAATGAGGGAGTTGGTAATGATATCGACATTGATGTGAAACGCAAGACAGAAGAGAAGCTACTGAATGACAACATCCTGGAATTTGAGGAAAATGGCAATAATGAGGAAACCGTTGAAAATGGTTTAACGAATTCGTTACTTCCCGAAGAGCAGGACTCTGATCAACTAGTTCCTCAAATTATGACCTACTCAGATCGATTAGTCCTTCACGGCAATGATATTCAGGAGCCAGTTGGGGATGATGATTCGAGTGTTGAAATTTTCATGAGCCAATTGGAAATTTGGGACAGTGCTCCTGTTGAGCGAGAAGAAGGCATCAAGCTCGACCAGTTGATGTCTCCTTGTCTTGTTAGTCCAATAATTCAGACAGAGAAGCATAAGGATGAGCAATTGGTTGCAGTCGATGTGATCGAATCAGAAGAGTTCGCCATGGAAGTCTGTGAGTGGCACAAATCATTGGTTGAAGCTTCTGCGGCTGCAAACTCATCAGAAGTGGATGCAGCGGACATTCAAGAATATGCTGATCTTCAAGAGCTAGTTGATATTCATGTGATGCCAGAAATGGAGTTTGTCGAAGGAACCTGTGAAATGCCTCCATTTGCCATTGCAGACAACACTCCAACTTTTGGGAGCAAAATAAGCACACGTTCTCCTCTTGCTGTGAATGGTAAAGTTATGCTTTCCCCGTTGACAGCTGACCGACTGCCAAAGTCTCCTGTGCTGGCGAAGTCATCCAGTAAGCAGTCCACGGTCAGAAAGACGCTTAATAAGCTGGACAATAACAAAGAGAACATGGACCCTCCTCCCTCCCCATTAGCAGTAGCAGTAGCAGCTGACCTACTACTGCTTGAGCTCCCTGAGCAAGTGAAGTCATCAAGCAAGAAGCAGCCTGCACTGAGAAAGATGACCACTTTGCTAGGTGACGACAAAGAGAATATGCAGAAGAGTGACAGAAAAGTTGAGCCAAACACAGTGAAGGCGAAAAAGAAAAGCAATGAAGAGAAGGGTAGAGATGAGGATAGAGTGCTGGAGTCCTTGCAAAAGAAGAGCCTCAGGCAGTTGAAAAAGATGTTCAAGGAAAGAACAGGAATGCCTGAAACCGAAAGGAAGAAAGATGCCACTGAGGTATGCTGATTTTACTTGCTGATGTTTTCTGCTTGCTTTGTGCTTTGGTAACAATATATACATTTGGATTAACTGTTTCCTAAATGTTCAACTGCAGCAGCAACAATTGGGGAGTGCAAGACCGGCATTGCGAGTGCTGTCATCAGAAAACCAAATGGCACCGGATGAGGTAGAGGGTATCTGAATCTATGGTTTCGGGGATGTATATGATCGTGAGGACTTTTTCTTTTGCTGGAGGGTATCTGAATCTATGGTTTCCGGGATGTATATGATCGTGAGGACTTTTTCTTTTGCTGGAGGGTGCAAACCTAGGTTTGTCTCTATTGAGTTTCTTTTCTGATGTAATAAGATTCAAATGAAGACCATTCTGATTTGCCAGTTTACTCTCTAAGGTTGGCTTTCGGTCAAGACTCTGCTGCCAGTAACTATTGTCAAGTATGAAGAGACTTGCCCTGACTTTTGGCCGTCCAATGTTTACTAATTTTTCCAGGCCTCTCCATATTTTGTGGATGAGTAAGCTGCTTCCTCCAGGATAAGAAAATTCAATATCAACAGCTTCCCAAAAAATATTTTCTTTGCATCACAAACTTGCCCCAGTAGCCTTATGGAAAGATAAGATCCAACCATCTTCGACCATCGTTCAATCGCTTTTTCTCATGTAAATTCTGTATCTTTCTTTCATACTTGCTTCTGATATCCTCCCAAATTCTTACGGATAACATGGGCACAGCCAAAAAAAAAATTCCGTGTATAAAAAACAAAGGCTGCTTTATTGGCGGGTATGAGGGCCCTGCAGCAGCAGATTACTATTGTCAGATTGAGTGATTTGATGAATCTGCTCAGAAAAGCAATGGTGTTTGGTTCTCCCCTCCTGAGAACGAGCCATCCAACCAAGTCTGATGCATGTAGGTCCACATAAATCCACTTGGAAGTTCGGCACGCTGGATTTCATGAAAAAAAGCTTAGTACTGCAATAAAGATTCTCAATAGAATCTTAGTCATCGTTAAGATCATGGGATGATGAAACACAAATCAATGGTATTCATTCAGCCATACCCTTGAACTGAGCAAGACTGTGGTCACACGGCATTCTCTATCTTTACCTGCAAAATGATTGAAGATTGAAGATGAATTTCAGGCAGAGCTATTGAACTAATTTCTTCTAGAAAGCATCACATTTGACGAGATAGAATTGTTGCTGTCACAGTCACTACCATCTATTTGTTCATCTCGGTGGCTTAATTACCCACTACACTAAGTAACCACGAAATTGTCATCAATTTGTAGACTGTAGTCACATGAGTTCTCATTGATACTGTTTTGCAAAACTGACCTTGAAGAATGTATCCAGATAATACTGTTTTGCAAAACTGACCTTGGAGAATGTATCCAGATAATCATTCTAATAAATAAGAGCAATTTAATCAAGTATCTTAGCAAATTTATACTGACCTCAAACAAATGGAGTTACGGTACCACTTAGATTTGAGGCCAAACTACATATGTTAGGAACGAAGTATACTTTGTGCAATGGCCCTTCCTATCCCGGACCGATCTTACTTGGGATCGCAAATCCCAAGTTTGTCTAGGAGTGCATATCTAATTGTATTAGTGTCTAGAATTGATTTCTTGTATGACCTTCAAGAAAAATACATTCCAAAGCCGTTTTACCAAGCCTAAAAATCAATATTGTGGTAAGTGTTTACACCGTCAGCTTTTTAGTGGTCAACTTGGTTTAAAATGCTTCACCAGTACATAATCAGTCAGGTTGAATGAAACGGCAATTCTTTTCCTGCAGTAAACTGAGATCAAGCCTACTTGAAAAACACCTACTCATCATTCTGCATACTAAAATGAAGCTAAGATACAAGCTGAATTTCTAACTGACAGTGTGCTTAGGTGACAAAATGACATATATTAAATGCTTTATTTTAGGTAAACAGCAGACTTCAAGGTTGTGCCACTGAGGGAGTGCTTCCAGTTGTGGATGAAGAATTATCAATGTCAGGTGATCTATAGAGACAAAATAAGGTTAGAATTCGAGTTCAGTATAGCCAAGCTCCAATTAAGCAATTGATACCCCTATTTAGCATCATGCTTCCCTAGGTACTACATAGGTCCTGAGTCCAGAGCGGGTCTACTGGAATCAGATAAGAATACATAACATGTAAATGGAAGAATGGCTAGAAATGAGTCTCATACCACATGATTCACACTTATCAAATTTCACCAGCCATGTGTCTGAACAAATTTGAGCTACAGAAACTCTATCAACCCATACTCGAAACTCCTTTCCCAGCTGATCTCCGTATGAATTGGCCAACACATCTATGCACTGGGAGAAAGGAATCTCTATTCCAGAAGGATGCACAAAAGTACCCAGTGAATTCTGCACAGAAAATAAGTAAAATTCTCTTCCCCCAAGTAAAATGACAACTTTTAGAATTTGCAAATAAATTGATCTCCCAGAAGCAAAATGAGGTAATAGGGCCAGAACATGCAATATAAGATGCCAAGTGAGCTGAGAAAATAGGACATGTAGCTTTTGAGCCTCAGCATCTCGAAATTACTGTAGAATCAACAAAAATTTAGAATATTGGATAAGAGTTGTCCCTTTGTTAGAGGTGTTCCAGATTTTCTCTTAATTGCAGTAAACGAAATTGACTAGGATGCCAGACTGATAATTGACAACTAAAGCTCACTTTTCCGGCTTTGCTTGCTGTGGAATGTTATACAGGAAGGACGTGTTTATTCTTTCCATTTGAAGTCTTGATATAGGGAGGACAATGAATAATTCCTCTCGTAACAGCTTAAAACCATGTGTTTTCTACTGCCACAATTACTTTAACCTTTATTAATTAATTAGCTTTAAGAAAAGAAGTTAGATTGTGGAGACATGAGGTCAGACTTTTAATGAGTGTAGCCAGACAAATGCAGTGGACACAGAATTTGGAGGAAAAGGTGGATCAAACTTACAAAGAGTAATCTTAAATTATTAATAAAATGGTCGGACCTCTCAACTTCACCACGTCGCCATCTCTCATAGTACAGATAAACTTTCACTACTTCATGACCAGGAGTGCATACTTCATCTGTGCATTTCAGAAAGTCCTGTACATCCCTTGGAGAAACATTTGGACCGAGACTAAAAGTCCCAATTGCTTGGATGATTCCAGCAGCACATCTCTCAGTTGCATGAGTAATTTGATGGCTATTCTTTGCATTTTCTGAGTACCACTCTAATAGTTCCTCCTGTGCATTGCTGACCTGCATGTGGTAGGAGTTACACCATGCGATTCACTACTAGGACTTCGATTTTAGACTAAAACTAGTAAATTCTACGAACCATCACACCATGTATTGCAGGGACAGTGAATAGTTCAGCATCATTTCCAGAGTCGCCACAAACAAGAGTATTAGAAGGGACATGTCCCTTGGCTTCGAACTTCTTAAGCAAGTAAGCAAGTGCCTGTCCCTTTCCAGCACGTCGAGGCAATACATCTAAAGCGATTCCACTGCTGTAAATTATTTTCACATCTAGCTGTCAACAAATACAATTCCAAATTAATAAGATTCTACATAATTAATCAACATTAATATTAATTCTCGTATGACATTGGATTTCTCGTATTGCAGATATGACTATATTTTCATTCTTACCCCATATTTCTCTAGACATTGTGCAAGATCTTTCATAACTTTCATGGCTTTGTCCTTTTCCACATAAAAGCTGACCTTGTGAGGCCGTTGGTCTATTTCTGGCTGAACTTCGGTCCAACGGTTGTCAAAAATTGAGAGAAAGGTTAATCTCTATCACGGACAACAGCTTCTGACTTTAAATTGGTGGAAAACTCGTATGTATTTATTCTTCAAGAGCTCATGAAGCTCAAGAACTTATCCGATAAACCAGAAAGCAATCTTAAGCTAGAATACATACCTGAGGAGTAAGTTCAGGAAACTTTGCTGTTTCTCCTGTGACTACATCGCGGTTCCATTTCTGATTCAGATAACTCTCCCACTCAGCATCAGGTGCCATTGACTCACCATACATGATTTCAGTTCCCACAGACATGATAGTGACATCAGGAGTCAGCAAGGGCTTCTTGATTTTCAACTGCTTGTAACTTGTTGGTGACCTTCCAGTGGAGAAGACTAGCAGAGAATTATCACGGTAGAAGGCTTCCCACAGTGCATTAAACCTAAGAAGAGAGAGGTTCTCTGGATCAAGATGATCAACCTGCAATGACATATCTCAATTCTATCCACAAGAAGGAAAATAAAGCTGATATGCAACAGGCAGAAGAGCTACCTACCATGGTAAAGTCAAGATCCGATACTATCATGAGGCGTGCAGCACCATCAAGCCGATCCATTACTTTTACGCACAAACTCTACAATTAGGCGACAAGAGCAACTGCTAGTGGAATTAGTAAACAAATCCCGAATCGCACACAGGACAAAAACTCCCGATGACTGTAAATTAACATAAACCGAGTCATATTTCGTAAAGATTGGAAATTCAAACTAAAATGGGATGGTGCATTATCCAACAGGAGGAAGCGACCGCCATGTTCTATATAGCTACAAACTATGATCAAGTCGCCATCGTCTCAAACTTCAAGCACACCATGAATGTCTTTTGTAGGAACTGCATGGTTTTTTACAACGTAAACTGTTTGTGAAAACTTCAATTTACTCTCAACAACCACCCAATTTCATCCAGCTAAGTTCTCAGATATCTCGTCAGGAGAAAAATGAAACGCTTGTAGTAGAATACTATCATACACGAGTTACAATCTGAAGGAGCGCAAACAAACTCGATCGCTCCATTACCATATATAAAGTCCAGCCTGCTGAAATTCCAGCAATGAAGCAGCTAGTAAGCCACGAGATGGTTAATCAATGGCTAAGCCCACTACCAACAACGCACTACTCAGAGAATCTATAATGCACGATAGGCGGATTAAGCTGCTTTAAGAGAGAAATGAAATGCTTGTCGTAGAATACTATCATACACTACTTATAATCTGACGGATCCTAAACAAACTCGATCGTTCCATTCCCATATATAAAGTCCAGCCTGCTGAAATTCCAGCAACAGAGCAACTAGTAAGCCACGAGACGGTTAATCAATCGCTAAGCTCACTCCCACTACTCAGAGAATCTATAATGCACGATAGGCAGAAGCTGCTTTAAGAGAATGATCAAATGCATAGTCACTTCCACCGGAATTTTCTCAAAGGTAGCTAGATGGGTTTCGTCGCAGAATAAAGAAAACAAAAACCCCTTTCTTTATGGTGGTAACTCGCACAGCACACCGTAGCTTCGTGTACTAAAATGCAAATAAGACGTTCTTGGCTCTTCCTTAGCTACCTCCATGCACACTACTCTGAAACCCAAAAGAAGCATCCAAAAGGGGATTCAGATCCTTCGAAAAATCGAAAATTCGACACCGGATGGAACTGTTTGTGAGGAGCAAATGGATGTCGACCAAGAACACGTCCACTTACGGATACCGACTTGTTTTCTTCCGGGATTTCTGCTTCGGAGAACGGTCCGGGAACATCAGGGGACGACCCCTCGATGCTATCATGCGATACGAAGAGAATGAAGAGGACAATACGAAATGGGAGCGACGAAGAACTGGAGCAAGGATAAAAATAGAGATGGACACCGATAAGGGAACGAGAGTATTGTTGGAAACGGCGAAGTGAAGATGGAATATACCTGCTTAGCGGTCGGTGGGACAACCCCAACTTAAGACTGACCAACTATGATCGAGTGTTTATGTAATCCCTTGTCGTTTTATATTTTGGATTAATTGCTCAAGTGCCCCTCTATTTTTAGTAATTGCCTTCGAACCTGGAAAAGTCGCGGATTTTCCAGAGTTTTCAAAAAAAAATAAACTACCTTTCTGAATTTTGCCTTGTATCATGATCGCTAGTTTTTCGTCTGCTCAAATGTTAAAGTATTACCCGAAAATGGATTTACTCTTTCATTTACCAAACCGTCCAGTAACATCCCACTGGTTCAATGCGGCTCGTAAACTATGTTATCCATATTATGATGGTGCTGGAAATGTTGAACCTAGACACATATCGTGTTTTAGCAAAATCATAATTACTAGAGAGATATTACTCGACATGTGCCCCATCACTAACGTTGATTCAAAATTGGGTGATCGGTCGTTATTTGCGCTTCGGTACTACAACAGATCCATCTTTGTGGAATAAGCGAATGTCTTCAAAGTGTATTAAGTTGGTTCAATTTTCAGATTTATTTATTTAGTTATTTTGTGGGATTTGCATTTTTATCTTGAGAGTTATTTGCTCATCTTTCATATGAAATGAATATCTTTATTTAAAAAAAAAAAAATCGCACCATCTTTTGGACTTGGATCTCCCCCTGTAACGAATGAATGGCGGAAATCGGATGCTAATGCAAATTGCGAACACATGATGTGAAAAATTTGTGGTCATTGAAGCCCTTGTCTAGTCCTTTCTTGTCCCGTCCTTTTGTTCAATTAAGAAAGCAAAATACAACCCAAACTTCCTCGCATTTGCTTTACTCTTGACTGATGCATTTCAATTCCAACTTGGATAAATTTTAAAAAAAAAATCGTGAACCTATTGCATTAATTTTAGTTCGGTCACAAACCTATCAACTAAACGAATTTAATCATAAACCTTTTGTGTTTGTGTAGATTAAGTGGATTCGATCAATTTTACCTTGAAATTGCTGACATCGGTATTGACCGTCCTATGTGGCACTGTCGACGCTAACTTGGATATTTTTAATAATTTTAGAAAAATAAAAATTTAAAATCTTTGTCTTTCTCTTCTTCTTCTTTTTCCTTTCATAGCCATTGGGCAAGGGTCAGCAACCCTTTGTCAATTGTTGAGTGACGGCTAGCAAACTCTCACCTAGATTTGGCAGGGCTGCGATGCCCTGGACAAAGGCCTTCGCAACCTCGCTTGCCATCGGTGAGGGCTTGCTGGCCCTTGCCTAGTGCCGGGCAATCCTCGCCGGCCAAAACGAAAAGAAAAAGTAATAAATATAATTGAAAATTTGTTATTAAATAAATATTTAAAATATTCACGTCAGTGTTCACGTTAACGATTTTCTATTAAAATTGGCTAGATGGATTCGATTGGCACAAATATAAAATGTTTAGGACTAAATTAATCCAATTAAAAGGTTTAAAACTGAATTGGCGCCAATATAAGTTTAAAAAAATTATGTTTTTCCCATTTCAACTTCATGGGTTATTCCTTATTTTGTTGGCCGAATGCATAAAGACAAGGGACAATTTTTTTTATTCTGTCCAATCTTCAACTCTCCTCTCTTAGACTTTTATTTTGCCTCTTTGCAGAGCGTGAGAGCCGAACTTGGCACCTATGAGCCTAGCGTCCTTGCTCTCCAATGTCTTTATCAATAGGGCCGCATGCCTATTGGCGAAAACAAGTAACAAGTTCAGTGGGTGAAATGTTTGCTTCTAGTGATCTTGAAGAATCATCAGAGCCAGGAGTGGACAAACGTTTTCTTCAGTTCTTCTTGTCACGCTTTATTAGAAGGGAGCATCAGGCATCTGTATATGACTCTTCCATAAGATGCCCAAAACAGAAAAACGAACATATTGGTGTCTTTCCAATCGCCGCTCTCACCAGTTCAGAAGATGAATGGGATAAGAGCCTTGACATCTTCAGGGAAATCCTCAAACTTGGAAGTGTACCATCTCCTGGTGGCATAACCCCTGCCCAGAAGGTAAAAAGATGTGGCCAGAGAGCAGGAACAAGAATAAACTGTCTGGGAAATGAAGGAAATCCCCACAAAAGCTATGACCTCAAACAAGTAGTGTGGACAAATGACCCAGCCAAACAGTCCACCCTTGGGGATCTTGTACTCTCTCTCGCCCTCTTTCCTCAGCTTGGAGAGGAGGATGTGGTGGTACGAGTTGCCGGCTATTCCGATCAGGAATAGCGCTATCCCAGGATGGAGCAGGTCGACCAGGGGCTCGGACAGACCCTCGGATAGGTGTTGCGAGTAGATCGATGTCGCGGTTGAGAGGCAGTAGATGAGAGAGATGACCACCATGGAGACCACGCCCATTCCCCCACTAAACTTGTGAATGAACAACACCTGAGAAAAAGTTTAGGTTGAAATGAATTTGCTCGAGATAACTAATAGGAGCGAAACAGAAGCTTAGGCTAGTTTCAGTTCCTCGGAACAACTTTTGAGTAGGAATGATTTTTTTTTTGTTCTATTCCCGGGCACAGTTTATGAGGAAAATTACTTGTTTGATAACTGCACAAAATTTCTATTCTCGAAATAGAAAAAGTACAAAAATGAATTTGGTCTGATCATAAAAATTTCAATTCTCAATTTTCTATTTAATTATGAAAATTTCAGCGGACGCGACGCGGACCGACGAGCCGCAATGGTGATCGACAATAGGCAGCGGCAACGACAAACGACTAGAGATTGGCGGTGACAGCCACCGGCAGCGACGATCAACAACGAGAGCGATGGAATAGTAATTGTAAAAATGAGCATTAAGTTATTCTTGGAATAGGCTATGTATACTACATAAGCGGAGTTATTCTTGCTTCCGTTCCCATGAATCAAAAATCAACTTACATTTCCAAAGGGATTTTTCTTTTCCTGTTTTGGGATACAAAAGAATAGAGATCATAAACGTT